>CM065810.1:91576857-92776857 GCA_033398695.1 Orobanche coerulescens | reverse complement strand
AAGAATTTAAAAACAACATTATTAAATACCAATCATATAAATGATTATTACATCACCAGTCTAAAACATATAAATCCATCCACATTCGAATATAAACTTCAAAGACAACAAAACAACAGCGTACTCGAGTACTTTATTAAAACAAAACAAACATCTGACAAATCATTCCAGCCGTAACATCACTCTGCACCCTTGTCATTATGCAGCTCTAGTGGTTATTTTCCCGCCCTCGTGGACCCTGAACAGAAAACAAATGTTCACCCCCGAAGGAGTTAGCACAACGATGTGAGTACAAGTACGATAATTATACAACAATGATTTATTCAGCAATCCCTGAATAATAACGTCAGTAATATCAACAATGATCACAACAATCCTCTCCAACGAGAAACAGTAACAATGTACAACACAACATGTCAATCTAAACATACTCGTGGTATTCCAACAATCGAGCACACACATCTATAGATTCCCATGATGATCCCGTCGGACCAACGGATGGTGGAAATACCTGTCTAACGATCCAGCGCACACAGCTATAGATTCCCATGATGATCCCGTCGGACCAACGCATGGTGGACAAAACAATCACAACACATATGCACGACACACAACAACATAACTGACATTAATACGAATAAATATAATTAAGGTACTTGCCTTAGAAAGGTGGCAAGAGATAAATACTTTCAAGACTCCAACAAACTCGAAGGTTGCCCCTTCGATCAACTGTTCATAAAGCTCGAACCTTACACAAAAGGAAATAACGACAACTCAACTTTACGTAACAAGTCTATCACATGATCATGCTAAACGTTCCAAATGGTGACCGAACTAGTTATCATTACAAGGTCGATTCTTGGTTAACTTCTTAAAGAACACTACGTCGAACGAATACCATGCTACATGCGAAACGAAAGATCATATCGAGGATAACATGATGATGTATATGGATTTTCAGCGTCTTCAAAATGTCCTAAATCATAATCCAATTCTGCCCATTGATTCTAAATGCAAACAACAGTTATCTAAACGAATTCATAACAAGGTGAGTACGTTCAACCGAATTTTAAGTTAATCCCACTGATGATTCTCGTTCTTTCTGCAATAAGATTCATCTTATCCAAGTTCTACATTCACCATGATTGTTACAACAAGATCATAACGTTCTTACCATTCATATGAAGTTTATCAATCCGATTAATCCTTATAAACCCCAGATTATACTTAAGGAATAATCCCTACGTTCAACATCTCGGATTCACCTAGTCTAGGTGATAACATACTCATTTTGTTCATCATAACAATCATCACAAAATCATCACAAAATAGGTCAAAATTTGCAACAAATCACGTCCTTTATGATAGGCATCATCAAGGCTTAACTATCACCAATGAAAAACCCAAGTTCATCCAATTTAATTCTCCAAAACATGTTGTTCGATTCCTAAAGTTCATAACAAGCTTAATAACATCAGTAATCTACTCATGAACATTCGTATGAATCATGAATTCCATACGATTAGAGTATCACATACCGTACTACGGAAAGAAACAATGAAATCTCTAGGTGAAGCTCAATGTTGGATGCTTGAATACCAATCCTCAATGTCCTTTATCTTCAACAATCACCTTCACGGGCCGATATGGGGGTGGAAATATCGTGGGACGGCTTCTCCAAGTCATGAGAATCGATTAATGGCCGGAGGTGAAAGTGGGAAATGAAATGGGGTGAAGTCTTCCTGATCTTTACGTACGTTAATCTCAAAGCCTTACATATGTTATCGTCTTAACGTACATTATTTGAAATCCTTAGTGTACGTTAACGTTCGACAGTATCTTACTGCATCGTTCCTGGTCTCTCTTACATATGTTAACAAAGCCCTCTACGTACGTAATCTGATCAACATAGCGTACATTATCGGCCATGTATAGCGTACGTTAAGTCTCGTTAACTTACTTTATCAAAAGCCGTCCAGGTTCCCGCGGGGAATCTCTACCTAATCCTGTCCCCAACTGGCCCATGTGCTAAGCAGACCTCTCCGTCATTGACTGCCTTACGTGCGCTACACTTCGTCCATAGCCTACGCTATCCGCATCCCATAATGTACGTTAAGCTAACCTGCTGGCGTATGTTATGAAGTAGTTGTATGCATGAATTTGTAAACTCTTCCTAATATGATCATGAATGTTGATACGAATACGGGAAAGATCACACTTCGATTATTGATACCACAAAGTCGAATATTAGAAGGTTCAAATACAGATGAAAATACTCAACAATTATCTGGATATTACGTACTCTCCCTCTAAAAAGGAGTTTCGTCCCAAAACTTAAGACGAAAATAATTCTGGGTATCTTGACTTCATACTCTCCTCCGTCTCCCAAGTGGTTTCTTCAACTCCGTGTCGCGACCATTGAACTTTAACCAAGGTGATCGGTTTATTTCTCAATGTTTGACTCGACTCTCGAGTATCTTGATTGGTTTCTCTTCGAACGTGCCATACTTAGAGACTTCGATTTCACCAAAATCAATGACATGACTGGGATCTGGTATGTACTTCCGTAACTGAGATATGTGAAACACATTATGAACATGACTCAGTGATGGCGGCAAGGCCAACCTGCACGCCAACTCCCCAACTCTTTCAAGAATCTCGAACGGTCCGATATATCTCGGACTCAGTTTTCCTTTCCTCCCAAAACGAAAAATCCCCCGAGTAGGAGAGACCTTTAAAAGCATGTGGTCCCTAATATCAAACTCTAACGGGCAATAGCGCACATCTGCATAAGATTTTTGCCGACTCTGGGCAGTCAACAACCTTTCACGAATCAGAGATACATTCTCTTGAGTCTGTACTATCAACTCTGGTTCCATCCGATCAAGTCAGACGAATCATGCCAACACAGGGGTGATCTGCATCTTCTCCCGTATAACACTTCAAAAGGTGCCATCTTAATGGAAGCATGCCAACTATTGTTGTAAGTGAATTCAATCAACAGCAGATGAGTTTCCCAATCAGTTGACCAATCTAAGGCACAATCTCTCAACATGTCTTCCACTGTTTGAATAGTTCTCTCAGACTGCCCATGGGTTTGAGGATGATAGGCTGTGCTAAAATTCAGCTCGGTCCCCAAGGCTCTATGAACCGCTTTCCAAAAAATGTGACATGAAACGACCATCTCGATCAGAAATAATGGTCTTTGGTGTACCATGCAATCGGACCATCTCTGCAATAAACACTCGTGCCAACCTCTCTGGTCCCCAAGTATCCTTAATGCCCAGAATCAGCCGATTTGGTTAGACGATCAATTATCACCCAAACCATGTACATCCATGTTCTGGTCTTCGGCATATTGGTGATAAAGTCCATTGATATACCTTCCCACTTTCATTCAGGGATCGGAAGTGGCTTCAATATTCTGGTGGGTCGCTGATGTTCGATCTTAACCTGCTGACAAGTTAAACACTTCGAGACATATTCCGCCACATCTTTCTTCATGTTGCCCCACCAAAAATTCTGCTTTAGATCCTTATACATCTTGCTGGTGCCTGGGTGAATAGAATAGGGCATACTGTTAGCTTCCTTCATGATTGTCTGCTTCAAAATATCAATACCTGGAACATAAAGTCGACTCTGAAATCTCAAAACTCCATCATCATGAATCACAAATCTTGGGGCCTTTCCATTGCTCACTTCATCACATAACCGAATCATCAGAGGATCATCTAATTGTTTAGATTTGATTTCTTCGATTAACGATGAAGTTAATTCCATCACGCACAATTGCCCTTGGACTCCTTGCAACCATACTTCAATTCCTTCGCGAATCAACTCTCGTTGAATGTTGGATTGGGACGTGAGCGTTTCCAGCATTCTAATAGAAATGGGTTTGCGGCTCAGTGGGTCAGCCACTACGTTTGTTGGAGCAATATTCGGTATACGCGCTATTGTGCGGAAGCATATTTAAAGGTGCGGAAAATAAAACGACACAGGATTTATAAAGGTTTGGCCAAACGTGCCTACATCCTCTCTTTGGATCTTTTTCTATAGGTTAAAGATGAACCTCTACACCTCTCTTCTATTGGTCGAGGGATTACCGTTACAATCTCTCTTCTATCGGTCGAGATAAATTGTTACAACCTCTTTTCTATCGGTCGAGGGATTACCGTACACACTTGTCTTTTTGTAAACCATTTTCCTTTTCTATCGGATAAAGAATCAACCTATCTAGATTTCTATGGGTACTAGACAAACCTCACGTGGATATAGATTGCGATTCTAACAATGCCGGATCTTTGATCCTAATAACACCGAATATAATCATATCCTTTCTTTTTCCTATCATGTATGAGTTTTCGTGTATCACACTCAAACTCTTATCAATATAAGCTCAAATACAACAACGATAGAATGTATAAAAATATCGGATTAATGTCTCGATTGCTTTAAGTTGTTGTAGGTTCAATACCATAGGAAGTGGCATTCATAGGATCCAAAACCTCAACTAGCCGTTAGCTCTTTCCGACTCCTTTTCGTATGTTATTAGCCATCCATTATGTAAGTTAAATGCATTACGTACGTTAACACCATTTTGTTACGTATGCTAAGCTCTTCACAGATCAGTCCAGTAGATTTCGTTTCTTCGAGTACGTACATTATCAAAACCTCATTACATACGTTATAATAAGTCTTCATATCCGTTGCATGCTGACCTATGCCATGACATCATCTTCAACGGATCCTTGTTTGAATTCTGAAACACTTTATCACGTACGTTATACTCCCCTCATTACGTACGTTATCTTCAGCATATTACGTACGTTAATCCATCGATATAGCGTACGTTAATAACCTTCTGTCCAGCTTTTTGCTTCTTCGTTGTTTTGTTTTGCTTCCTTGTTTTTTTTCTTTGATTAACTACTAATCATCAAAACTCGATAATGAATATTTGGAATAAAATATTCCAACAATCTCCCCCTTTTTGATGATTACAAAACAACACCTTGAATGGAATAAACCTGCAAAATAATATATATATATATGTATATATATATATATATATATATATATATATTATATATAAACAGATCAAAGTTTTCGACTTTGTCCGTTCCGTTAGTTTCCGACTCCCGTCTTTTTCTTTTTCTCCTTTTCAACTTCTTCTCATTTTTTTCAAGTTCTTCTTGTCTTGTCTTTTGGACTTTTGATTTGATTCGTGTATTTTTATTTTTCTCGTCACTCATCCATGACGCTTTTCTCGTTTTTCTCCCCTTATATCATTCTTTTTTTATTCCATTCTTCTCTCCTTTTTTGTTATCAGCAAAAAATGTATAAACGATATTATGATAAAATCATGATATGATAAATATACAAAAAAGGGGTAAACTCCCACTGACAAAAATATCCCCCCAAAAAATATAATAACTCTTCCTGAGTAAAATATCAATTTTGAAATATTAAAGATAAAGATACCAATTGATGAAATATTTAATTTTGATTTTTGGGGACCCAATCGATAGTTGGTTTTTCCTTCGAAACATAGACGATATTTGGAATAACATTTCCTTTTAGAATCCAAATCTTTTTAATTTTTATCGTCCTGCATGGGCTTTTGCAATTCGAAATATGATGCCCAAGTTTTAAACATTTTTCACATCGGGGTATTTTTAAATTTAAGGATTTTGTTTTATTATGCGGGTTCGAATCCTAACCCATGTTTGTTTAAAGTATATTTTTGAACAGAAGCATATTTTGAAATTTCTCGTTTCCGAGAGAAAATTTCTTTGTTAAAACTTTAAGCACGTTTTGAACTTTCAAAAGATAATTCTTTAAATAATTTTCTATTTCAAGACATTTTGAATGATCGGTCTGGAGAATTTTTCCTTTTTCAAACTTGGAGATTTTGTCTCCCAAATTTTATTTTTCAATTGAAGGATTTTTATTTCGGATAAAGCATTTTGGAAATCGGTATGCAATAATTCGAACGCTTCAAAAAGTTCATCATAAGAATTACTTGGCTTTCGACGTTGCTATCATTCGAATGTACTTCTTGCCATGAGTGCGAGATTATTTTGGATAAATTCATCATCGTAGTCTTCGTCACTCCATGTTGCAACGAGAACTTCCTTCTTAGGATTTTCGTTCCGGTAATTTTTAGCAAACTGGCCTGGTTTACCACAAATTCGACAGTTGTTGTCGAATTTCTTAGATTCGCCCGATTTGATGTACCTTCTTTCTCTGGTTCAATAAGTTTTGAAACTTATTAATATTCTTGGCATAATATGCCGATTCTTTATCACTTTCATCGACCGAGATTTCTTCTTTGCGAGACATCTTAGCTTTTAAAGCTATTGATCTTTCCTTCAGCTTCGTCTTGACACTTCGTGATTTTAGAACAATCTCATAGTTAATTAGCGAACCAATGAGGGTGCTAAAGTCGAGCGTGTTGAGATCTTTATATCCATGATCGCCGTCACGGTGCCGTCCCATTCACTAGGTAGTGATCGTAATATTTTCTTGACCTTCTCACTACTCGATATCGGTTTTTCGAAAGAAGCAAGTCCATTTGTGATGATCGAAAATCGATCGAGCATGTTGGTGATGGACTCGTCACCCTTCATCATGAATAACTCGTAGTTATGGAGAAGCATATTAATCTTCATCTCCTTGACTTGAGTTGTTCCCTCGTGTGTGATTTCAAGAATTTTCCATATTTCACGATGAAATACGATTGACCTCTTCTAGATTTAAGGCACAATATAAAAGTTGAGTGGCCTTATAATTTAGATGATCGCTCTTCCAATCGTCATCATTATATTCTTCGAAACTCTTAAGAGATCCGTCAGATTTGATTGGAACTTTCGGGCCAAGAGAAATGATCTTCCAGATTTCTATATCATAGGCACGAATGAAGATCGACATCTTTTTCTTCCAAGTCATATAATTTGATCCATCAAAGAATGGTGGTCGGTTCAAGGCAAGACCTTCGACCGGTGCAAATTGAAACGCCATTTGGATCGTCTTCTCCTCGGATGTTAAGCCGCTTCTAGGAGGTACTGCTCTGATACCAATTGTTGGAGCAATATTTGATATACGTGCTATTATGCGAAAGCGTATTTAAAGGTGCAGAAAATAAAATGACACAGGATTTATAAAGGTTCGGCCAAACGTGCCTACGTCCTCTCTTCGGATATTTTTCTATAGGGTAAAGATGAACCTCTGCACCTCTCTTCAATCGGTCGAGAGATTACCGTTACAATCTCTCTTCTATTGGTCGAGATAAACCGTTACAACATCTCTTCTATCGATCGAGGTATTACCGTACACAATTGTCTTTTTGTCGGTCCAAGTTAAACCATTTTCCTTTTTTATCGGATAAGGAGTCAACCTATCTAGCTTTTTATGAGTACTAGACAAACCTTACTTGGATATAGATTGCGATTCTAACAATGCTGGATCCTTGATCCTAATAACACTGAATCAAATCGTATCCTTTATTTTTCCTCTCGTGTATGAGTTTTCGTGTATCACACTCAAACTCTTATCAATATAAGCTCAAATACAACAACGATAGAATATATAACAATATCGGATCAATGTCTCAATTGCTTGAAGTTGTTGTAGGTTCAATACCATAGGAAGTGGTATTTATAGGCTCCAAAGCCTCAACTAGCCGTTAGCTCTTTCTGACTCCTTTACGTACGTTATTAGCCATCCATTATGTACGTTAGATTCATTACATATGTTAACACCATTTTGTTACGTACATTAAGCTCTTCACAGATCAGTCCAGTAGCTTTCATTTCTTCCATTACGTACGTTATCAAAACCTCATTATGTACGTTATAATAAGTCTTCATATCCGTTGTATGCTGACCTATGCCATGACATCATCTTCAACGGCTCATTGTTTGAATTCTGAAACACTTCATTACGTACGTTATACTCCCAACGTTACATACTTTATCTTCAGCATATTACGTACGTTAATCCATTTATATAGCGTATGTTAATAACCTTGTGTCCAGCTTTTTGCTTCTTCGATTTCTTCGTTGTTTTGTTTTGCTTCCTTGTTGTTTTCCTTTGATTAACAACTAATCATCAAAACTCGATAATAAATATTTGAAATAAAATATTCCAACAATGTTTGCTTTACCTGGATGATAAAGAATCTCTAAATCATAGTGTTTAATCAATTCCAGCCTTCTCCTCTGCCGCATATTCAACTCTTTCTGACTGAAGATGTATTTGAGACTCTTATGATCTGTGAAGATCTGACAGTGAGTCCCGTACAAATAATATCTCCATATCTTCAAGGCGAAAACCACAGCTGCCAGTTCCAAATTACGTGTTGGATAATTTACTTCATATTGCTTCAATTGTCGTGAAGCGTATGCGATCACCTTTTCATTATGCATTAGTACACACCCGAGACCTTGATTCAAAGCGTCACTGTAAACTATGAATCCTTCAGTTCCTTGTGGTAGTGCTAAAATTAGTGCCGTCATCAATCTCTTCTTCAATTCATCAAAACTGGCATGCCACATATCGTTCCATTCAAACTTTTGGGTTTTCTGCAGTAATCGAGTAAATGGATGGGTAATTCTGGACAACCCTTTCACGAATCGACGATAATATCTAGCAAGTCCTAAGAAACTTCTGACTTCCTTCGCGTTCTTAGGAGACTTCCATTCCAAAATTGCCTCAACTTTCTGGGGATCTACTCGGACTCCTTTTGCTGACACCACGTGACCGAGGAACATCACTTCTTTTAGCCAGAATTCACACTTAGAAAGTTTGGCATATAACTGCTCGCTTCTCAAGAGGTTCAAAATGATTTGTAAGTGCTGCTCATGCTCTTCCGGGCTTTTGGAATAAACCAGAATATCATCGATAAACACAACTACGAATTTGTCCAAATACTCTATGAACACTCGATTCATTAACTGCATAAACACAGCAGGCGTATTAGTGAGGCCAAACGGCATCACCACAAACTCATAATGTCCGTAGCGAGTTCTGAATTCTGACTTCGGGACATAGGGTTCCTTAATCCTCAACTGATGATATCCCGATCTCAAATCGATCTTGGAAAATACTGTCGCTCCTTGCAACAGGTCGAACAAATCATCAATCTATGGCAACAGGTACTTATTCTTGATCGTCATCTTGTTTAGCTCCCGATAGTCAATGCACAATCAAAGCGATCCATCTTTCTTTCGGACAAAAATAACTGGTGCACCCCAGAGTGAAACACTAGGCTGAATATAACCTTTGTCCACTAACTCTTCTAGTTGCTTATTCAATTCATACATCTCGGTAGGTGCCATACGATACAACGACTCAGAAATCGGTGTAGCTCCTGGTTCTAGCTCGATGGTAAACTCTACATCTCGTTGTGGAGGTAATCCAAGTAATTCGTCAGGGAACACATCCAGAAATTTATTCACAACAGGAATGGATGAAAGCTCTAATTTTCCATCTTCTTTCTTCATCGCGTAACACCAGTATTCAGTATAGCCCTGTTTTAGCAGTTTGACGGCCTTCATAGCTTTGATCACTTTTCCTGAGCTTCCTGGTCTCCATCCCTCGAATAATAATTCGAAAACATCTTCGGATATCATTGATATATTCCTCTTCCGGTAGTTCACAATAGCTCCATATCGATTAGGCCAATCGTCTCCGAGAATCAGATCGTCTCCTTGTATCTCTACCACAATCAGATTTGAGGGCCACTCTTTGCCTCCAATTGATACAGGAAAATCTCTAGATTATAAGCTCCCCACAATTCTTTCCCCACTCGGTAAACCCACGATATAAGGCTCATATTCATGAAAACCAGAAATGTTCAAGCAATTAATACAAGACAATGATATAAACGAATGTGTAGCTCATGTATCGAACAGAACAATAACTGGTTGCGAAAGGATCTGAACGGTACCTGATGCGACAACTGCATTCTGATCAATAGCCCTTCTCATCTCATAAAGGCGTGGAGGAACGGGTCCAACACTCGATGCTCCCTTTAGGTCGAACTGTCCTCTGCCTCGTCCTTGACCAAATTCTGGGGTAGCTGGACACTCTACTGCGTCTGCGGAACACTTGCCTACTTCTGGTCCGACTGCAAAGTACGAGCTCCAATTAACTTAGTGGCATCCCTGCAGAACATCGCATGATGCCTTCCTGTCCGCATTCATAACATGTCACTGGAGAACAGAAACAGTCACGCCAAAGGTGTCCTGGGCGACCACAATTAAAATAGTTCTTGGTCACATCTGTCGGTGTTGATACTGATATGAAGTTCTTTCTGCCTTTGGATGGGTGCGAGGGCCTCTTAAGTGAGTGATAGGATGACTGGGCCTTACGAGTCCCACTATTCTTGTGCTCTGCAAAACCACCAGAGTCTTTCTGCTTCTTGGACTCAAAGAACTTCTCCTTAGCTGCTTCTTTCATTTCATACGCCAGAGCTTTGTCTTGATACTGGCGGAGAGTGGTACATTCGAAACCTAACATGTACCTTTGTATCTCCGACTTCATTCTCATATCAAAGTGGATCATCATTTATGCGTCAGTCCTGACCAGGTGTCAAACAAATGCCAGTTGTTGATTAAATGCCTTAATTGTTTGGGATACAGATTCGTTCGTCGGTTGTGTGGAGAAGAACTCTCTAACCTTAGCTTCCGTTACCGGACGAGGGAAGTATTGTGCTTCCATCATGAGTTTGAATTCTCCCTGTTGGCCACTAAGTATACAGAATACAACTTGGAAAGTGTTTTAAACGACAGGCTGTACGATTTTCAAATCTGAGTGCGTAGCGAAAGTCTCGTTAAAGTAAGTTGCTGTAAATACAACAACTAGATATGCATTGTATACTTAAATATAATCATAAATATTAAAACAGTAAATGCAAAAGGTAAATGATACGGTAATTAAAGTGGGTCGGGGTAAACCCCTCTACGTCTACTGGTCCTCCACACAGGAGTTAAAAAGTTTATTATAAATACTATATACACAACTATGTATTTATAATCAAACCTATCAATGTATCGTTCACACAGATTGATACAATGATTGAAGCTTTCAACCGTTCACATAGATTGGTTTAGGCTTTCACTTGACTAACTTCTTCACACACAGTTCCGAAGCTTTGTCTCCTCAATGCAAGTCCATCACACAGTTCGGGAAAAGCAATTCTTTCTCAGTCCACACAGGGCTGATGGGTTTGTTCAATGATAGAACGATGGTTTGAACAACAACTTGACTTTCTCGATCTTCAGCTGATAATGGGTTGTTCAAGGTTGAGCACTTTGGATATTTCTTCTCTCAGAATATGTAGTATACTTGAAGAAATATGTTTGCTCTGATTATTCGTGTAAGCACTTGTTGGTTGTTGTTACTCAGTTATCTTCGTATGTATTTCCGGTTATGAGTTCGTATCTGATCTTCAAACTCTTGAATATATATATAGCCTTATGAAATATATCCGTTGTGAGAGATCCGTTGGGCAAGATTCCGTGACAACTAGATAGTTGACTTGAATAGACCAAGATTCGGATATTGCGTGGTTTGAAGATCTCTGTCGGCTTCAGTATTTAAATACTTTATCCTTTCAGTATTTAAATACTTCTTTATCAAACGGGACTTGACTTTAGTGAATACCGAATATTCCTTTCCAAACGTTCTTCAGTCCTGTTTCGATGTGTGTTGAAGGTCTCAATACTTCATAGCTTGAATGCTGTATCCATTTGCGCTGTAGGCTAAGAAGGATAGGTCGTTGTATGGAATATTGCTTTATCAAGAAACAGCTTCCATACTTGGCGCTCTATAGACTCTGTTGCTATATGATGATATGATGATAAGTTTTCGATATAGGATCAGTAATTTCAATAGGACTTTGTCGATACAGCAGCTTGTTGTATGATGGATTGGCATATTGTCAAAACACTCTTATCAAGATCTTTCGATATAGGGATTGTTATCCCAACAATTTCCCCCTTTTTGATAATTTTCCAAGTCTTCCTATTAAAACCTTTTGATGTTATCCAAACATCCTTGATGATGCCAAAACTTTGACACTTAACATTTTGAAGAAAGGCATACTTCTTGGCCTTCTGTTCGAATGTTCTGCCTTTTAGCAATTATCCTAACACTAAGAACTGCTCGCAGGAAAGTTCAGATTTTACCAAAAGAGTATTGCATCTTTAAACTAATGATTGGCGCGTAGGCACAATCTTACATTGTTATCTAGATACATACAACTGAACCTATGAACTGTTCGCAGACAAGTTCGCACAGATTAATATTTTAACAAGTTTTAATACTTGAATTAATTCAACAAATGGATTGAATTACATAATCATATAAACACACAATAGATTATGAGTTGTAATCTTTCAAGAGAAAAACATTTTATTGATGTTGAACAAGGATTACAATGTATTTGTTATAAAACAGCAAATAAGAATACAGGAATAGTGTAACACCCCCAAAACCGACCGGGAATATTACAGCGCCGTGGGGCCCATATTGGAACCCACAAGGCTAAAATCATTTTCTCAAACGTTTAAAAATGCAAAAATGCTCTTTGAAAGTACTCACGCACACGCAGCGGATAAAACACAGTTCAAAGAATACCGAAAGCCATTTTGAAATATACCACACAGCGGATGAAACATAATTAAATACATTTGCAGCCAAATTATAAAAACCAGAAAGAACACTCGAATCCCTACAACTACGCCATAGCCAGTATCACCGGAAAGCTCATCCTTTCACGACCGCTACTAGCTCGAACTCCGAGTACCTAAAAGATAAAGCCCACGACGGGGTCAGCCATAATACTCAACAATGATAACGATCACATCACAAAAACAATTACATATCAATGTAATCTACAGAGTAAGAACATTTCCAATATGATCTCACCGAAGTAACCTTACCAACCTGTCACAACCATAACAATCAAATCTTACCATATCCCACGCCTCGTGTCCTTAAGTAATGAACGAACTCAAAAGTAACCACCTGTACTGTAACCGAAACGATACCAAAATTCCCAAACTTATCATATCTCAATTATAGAATGATCTGGCCAAGACTAACTCTGCCGGCTGGGTCGCACAATCGAATCCCAATCCTGATAAAACCGATATCACATGGCACACCTGCAATCCAACTGTTCCGAGACAATAGCAAGTCCCGAATATCAATGCAAAACACGAATGTTGACACAGTCAATAATGATAAACAATTAATGCATCACAACGGAAATATCAATGACATGATATTTCCACACAAGATCGACAAAGGATCAACCACGAACGAGAATGCCATGGTATGGTAACTCCAACAAGACCAAGAAAGAATCCATAACCGAGAATACCGACGACACGGTAAGGATTAATGAATAATCAATAACAAGATCAAAAGAGTCGACAACCAGAAATACCAACGGTACGATAAACTCCAATAAGATCAATAAAGGGTCAACAACTGAGGATACTGACGACACAGTAAACTCTAGCAAGATCAATAAGGACCAACAATCGAGAATACCAACGATATGGTAAACTCCAACAAGAGCAATAAGGAATCGACAACCGAGAATACTTACGACATGGTAAACTCCAATAACATCAATCAAGGACTAATAACCAAGAATACCAACGGTGAGACAACTCCCAAACGGAATCAATAAGGATCAATAACGAACGAGATTACCAATGACAGGGTGAACTCCAAACGACATTTATAAAGGATCGATATCAATGAGTTGACCATCGATATGGTAACTCCGAACGAGATTAGTAAAGGTTCAACGGCGACAGATACACGAGAGAATAAAATCGTCAACCATATACAAATAATATATACGGGGTTTCAAAGACAACCTGAATATCGAACAGACCCAATTATACATGGACTGTGAACGACCAATCAATAAGACTCCAGATGGACGTCACGATACGCTCGATCCGGACATGTGTCTGTGTACAAGCCAACCACGGGTATTGATCAATACACGCCTGGTCTTGTACCTAATCAGCCTCACGAAGTACGTCTCGTGTGCACGGTTCAATATGAGGTCGAAACCAACACATGCTACACGTGCCCGTCCCGAAAATCCTACACATGAACGATCAGAACGTATCTGACTCCAGATATGCCACGATACAACATGACAACAGATCTCGAAGAAACGCATATCCAACAAGGATCAGAAGATTTTCTAAGAGGGCAACAATAACTCGATCATGAAAGACCGACACGACCACAATGTCGTATTCCGTCGCACAATAGTCCACAAGATGCTCAACAATGCATATAATAATAACACATAAACTCCCAAGGCAAACAGCCCAAGGGTCACAAGCATCTACTCAGAATACTCCTGACAATATCACATAAACTCCCAAGGCAACAAACAGGGTCACTAAGCATCTACTCAGAATACTCCGACATAGGTGCCATTTAGGTCTTATCCCCTAACACATTTCCATTCGGGTACCATACAGGTTTTATCCCCAACACATCGGCCCCACAGATTACGGCTCAAGAAAGAGCACTTCACAAAACGTAACAAACAATGGTGCACATTCACCGCATGGAATATCAACACACACATGCAATAATGCAACATGATGATTATCATAATCTAACAACATTAATTTACCTCAAGCTGGAGACGCTAACCTTTCCACGACCAACCGTCCTGAACAAATACACGGTTTATCCAACAATCCAAAATGAAGTACAGTCCATAACTAATACCAGACCTCCGTCCCGAGTTCAACATCGACACGATAACTAACCTTGATATCCAACTCCTCATACAATAGACCAAATTATAATTCACGTTACCATTTCCATTAGACATCCTTAAAATCATATACATTATGATTTATCTTACATACCACCATTCCGACAATTCATATATTCTATAATACCATTTCTATATGAATCATAAATGAAATGAAAACGAAATCATTTATTAACATTATGAACTGAGCAAGCATAACTTTCCTTGATACCAATTCGACGAAGCCGCTATCAATCCCGCCGTCTTCGTCTACAAGCTCCGCAGCACAACGGTTAACTTCAACGATCACTAAACGCAACCTAATGCAATAATCGATTAACGATACATTCAATAACAATCAACAACCGAAATGACCAACTAATCAAACTCGATGGTTCAACGACATCTCGATCATACGAAACCAAACCGTATCAACTCTTAACAATACGAACACAAGCTGAAATTCGGTGTTCAATGGTCCTAACGACGTCTTCAACATATATACTTCCCATAACATCACGAATCGCAACAAACTACCAATAACATCGAGAATATTACGATTCCATAATCATAACAACATAATCGAATCATTTGATCACTAATTCATTATCTTACCTTAACAAAATTCTCGTAAATACCAAGAATCATTACAACAATATCAATTCAACCATCATTCATACGAAAACGTATAGAATTTCCCAAGTTCAACTCATTGAGGCATTTCATCGAACACTTTGAAGGCATAATCCAATTTAATCATTTTAACGAAGAAATACTCGAATTTGTTCCACAAAACTTCAAGAGTATTGAATGATTACGAGTATACAATCAAGTTCTACCAATAATCTGAATCAAAACGAAGCAAATCGGCCAAAACACCAAGAAACCTTAAGAACATCCAAAAATCAAGAGTTCATGTGTTCTTACCTTCGATCCGGGTGGAGGATGATGTTAATCCATGATTCCAACTTCCAAAACATGTTATAAGTTGATTCTACTCAAAACCATCAACATTGCTGAAGAAATCGCAAAAGGGACGGAGAAAAATGGAAAATGATAAGGGTGACTTCGGTCTGTGCCTTATATAAAGCCGAGACTGCCGGACAGCTTACGCACGTAATCCGGCGGGTCCTTACGCACGAGCCGGCCGCGCCTAACGCTCGCCCAGCCTGCTCGCACTTACGTACGTAATCGGCAGCCTCCTTTACGTACGTAATCGCCATTACGGCCAGAATCGCCACCGCCACGACGTAATCGCCGCCCCTAGCCCTCAACAGTCACCGCGACCATGCTCGGCCATCCCAACGAGTCACGCCCGACCATGCTCGCCATCCTAACGAGTCACGTCCGCCATGATCGCCATCCAGTCATCTCGCCACGACTCGGCCGCCCCGTAACGCACGTAACACTTGTTCCGCTATGCACGCATACGACGCTGACTTGCTACAAGATAATGGCCGTGTTACGACGTAACACGCCCCGTATAACGCACGTAACACGACGCTGACTCACCACAACATCCCCCGCCGAAAGTTGCTGACACAGGGTCCCACCTGCCGACCACGACTCGATCGTCTGATTCCCATGTTACGTACGTAATGTCTCGGCCATAACGTACGTAACTCTACCAATTTAACGTACGTAAGCTTCAACACATAACGTATGTAATGGCTTCCATACTTAGCCATTTCCAGCAATTCCTGTCCAACATCTCGACATAACAAATGTGAACATACGACAATACTGAACACATATACGAAATCCCAAAAATATTCTCGTACGGTACGTCTGATGCACGATATCCTCAATTACAACTGTCGACCAAGTACGGCAATCATACAAATACCCATACGGTATATCCGACATCGAAAAACACATCAAGCATGTAATATCCTAGAATCAAAATAACCTCGATGACATACTGGCACGACTGTCACGGTTTCCAAAATTATCCACTCATATCGCATCGGTCCCACTGCATAAAGACATCCCGTATAAAATAATGCGAAAAATTCATAGTGAAATTCTGGATATTACATATCTACCACTTAAATAAGTTTCGTCTCGAAACTCAAAATCCTATCACAATCAAGATCTCAATCCCAAAATATCTCGTAATCACGACACCATACTCAAATAATCATCATCAAAACCGAAATAATCAAAGAACACACTTACAGGTCCGTGAAGTCGATGATCTTCCGTGATACCAGCATACGACTCCCATAAAAAGTCTCAACACACAGGCATCGCAAATACAATAATTTGAAAATATTTCAAAAATTTTGAAACCTCCCAAAATCGATTTGACTCAAAAGTCAGAAAATCATTTTCAAAAGTCACGCTACTACCGCACCGGTAGAGCCACATAACACACACGCCCGGGTTTTACGAAACCCAAGCTCTGATACCATCTTCTGTAACACCCCTAAAACCGACCGGGAATATTACAGTGCCGTGGGGACCATATTGGAACCCACAAGGCTAAAATCATTTTCGCAAACGTTTAAAAATGCAAAAATGCTCTTTGAAAGTACTCACGCACACGCAGCGGATAAAACACAGTTCAAAGAATACCGAAAGCCATTTTGAAATATACCACACAGCGGATGAAACATAATTAAATACATTTGCAGCGAAATTATAAAAACCAGAAAGAACACTCGAATCCCAACAACTACGCCATAGCCAGTATCACCGGAAAGCTCATCCCTTCACGACCGCTACTAGCTCGATCTCCGAGTACCTAAAAGATAAAGCCCATGACGGGGTCAGCCATAATACTCAACAATGATAACGATCACATCACAAAAACAATTACATATCAATGTAATCTACAGAGTAAGAACATTTCCAATATGATCTCACCGAAGTAACCTTACCAACCTGTCACAACCATAACAATCAAATCTTACCATATCCCACGCCTCGTGTCCTTAAGTAATGAACGAACTCAAAAGTAACCACCTGTACTGTAACCGAAACGATACCAAAATTCCCAAACTTATCATATCTCAATTATAGAATGATCTGGCCAAGACTAACTCTGCCGGCAGGGTCGCATAATCGAATCCCAATCCTGATAAAACCGATATCACATGGCACACCTGCAATCCAACTGTTCCGAGAAAATAGTGTTGGGATTCAGTGCCTAAAACGAAGGCCCAGCGGAAGCGGTAAAACGAAAATTAATTCGATCCGAATCCCTACGAGGATCGATCGAGCAACGAATATACGAATATCAAAATGAAATACAAGAGATACGAGAAACATACCCTCGTAGTCCGTTGATTAAATGGATAACCTTCTCTTGAGCTATTCCCCAAGCTCTTGAACGATCCAACGCCGAAAACACCACGTCTCTACTTGCCACGTGCCGGAGAAACGACCGGAACAACAATCACCTTGCTATCCTCCGAGGATATGGCTAGAGCTAAGTGATGAAGCTTCCAATATGAAATTATAACACTCTAAGTGTATAACTCACAATCTCTCTTTTATGTCTTGATGTTTTCTCCAAGAAAAAACCAAGAACTTGTGATGAAGATGAAGAAGGAAAAGGAAGACTATATGAGAAAACAATTCTCTCTCTTTATCTCACTTATACGTATGATTGCCAAGAGTGAAGTGAGGATGAGAGATCAAAGTCTTCTATATATTCTTATTCAACCCACATGAAAACAAATACATATATCATGTTTGATTCCCCCATATAATGTATATGATACTTGTCCCCTCAATCACATGAGATTCCAAAACCATGATGGGGACAAGTCAATACACACACATGGTAATAAGTGGGGGGGCGGCCCATGCTAGAAAACGGACGAGTTCGGTTCGTTTCGGACTCCCGTGAGTCCAAACAGATAAACTCCTATTCCGTTCCGATGTATTTATGTCGTTTAATTAATCCAATTAATTAAACATATCAAATACAAAATAACATAATTAATTTCTCCAAGAAATAATTATATTCATGAATTAAATTAATCACCCAGTAATTTATTTAATTCATTAGGCCGTAAATCAATTTATCCAATAAATCGATTTAAACATCCAATGTTCCAAAATTAGATATCCAATATCTAATATTTATAATGAGAGAATTAGCTCAATTCATTCCGTCGTCAATCCTAATGCCCGACTCGGTAGGTCCGTCTCAGTCAGCAATGGGAGGAACCAAAGAGTAGTAGCACCACCTAGCCAGCCTGGTGGCCTACACTGTACCCCGACTGAGAACGAATGATTGGGATCATTCAAGAACCATTCTGTCGTGAATACCAGTATACGTATAAACCCTTCTTTCAAATGTCCCGATCAAGTTATAGGGTCACGGTCAGTCAAAGCCTATCTGTACTTGACGCTATGCATGCGTTAATGCAAATCGATTCAAATTGACTGTCCTGATATCAAGAAGGACGAGAGCAAGAAGAAGGTGAGCAGAAAACAAGACCGAAGGAAGGCCCTCATTGGAGAAGATCAAGAGAGAGTAGAATCAAGCAGCGGATTCTTCTCTGATGATGATGAAGAATATGATTGTCTGATGGCCAACCTAGCTGATGAAGAGGTAACATCTAAACCCTCAGCTTTAAATAATAACAGCTCAGAAATGTTACAAAACATGGACTTACACGAGTCTGTAAATCAGCTTCTCAAAGACTTTGAGAGATTAAAAACTGCACACCAATTTGTATCAGCCGAGAGTACCCAGATGCAAGATGAGAATGGGCAGCTGAAAAATGACTTTGAAAAACTCAGCCTATAATTTAATAAAACCAAAGCTGATCTTGAAAAACAGGCTGCATCTAACTCTACAAACCAGGCTGATAATACCACAGCTGAGATAAAACGATTAACTGTTTTAAATAGTGAAAAATCAGCTGCACTTGCTTATGTAAAAGCTGAGTTTGCAAAACTGACTCAGCTAAGTAAAAATCAGGCGAAGGAAATAACCTCCCTGAAGGCATCTCTAACCCTGGACGAATTGTGTACAAATAAAAGGCCATTGTATTCCAGATCAGGCCTTGGATATGACCCACACACTCCCTCTAGTTCTAAAACCACTTTCATAAAGGGAGAAACAATTGTTGAAAATAATATATTATTTCGTGTGACACGATATGATTGCCCCAATAAAATTCGTGACGAATTTTATTGCCCGAAAAAATCCATGATCTCATTCGGATTACCCGTGGTGTCTAAGCCGCCGTATATTACCCGAACTCGAATTTTACATGAGGGTGTTCGGATTACACACCTATTCGGGTTACACGAGGAAGCTCAGGTTACCCGATTACACAGTAAGGATCGACCCAATTGCACGAGGGAGTTCGGAGTTCGGATTACACGCCATGTTTGGGTTACTCGAAAGCCTTCGTGTAATGAGATTCGCGTGACACGAAATCATTCGTGTAATTAATTCATGTCACACGTAATACATCTTACACAATAAGGATTGACCGAATTACACGAGGGAGTTCGGATTACTCAACACGGATTCGTGTGACCCAAACTACATGAGTAACCGTCTCCGGGTGACACGAATAGGATATTTCGGATAACCCGATCACACGAGTAAACCATACCCGAATGGACGAATCACCCGAAACATCCATAGAATTTTGAATTATAAATACCAAGCTCAGCACGCCACAACATCCATTGAATTGAACTATTTCTCAGAAATATTTTCACCTTTCTTTTCTGATATTATCTCACCGATATTTTTTTCCTTTCTTCTCTGATTAGTTATCTCACATCAGGAGCTCTCTCACATCGAAGAAGAAGGATTATTCCGACTGCAAAAAGTAAAAGGTATATTTATCGCTCAATTTCCAATAATGTTTATACTTGAAATATCAAAAATATTCAAATACTATTTAATTGTGTAATTTTTTAGTTAATAACCTAAATTTTTTATATTATTTTACAGATGAGTTTTTGGAAAAAAGTTATCATTCGTTTTAATGGAAAGTGGCAAGATTTGGACTATCGCGGTGGAGAAGAACAAATATTGACTGTGCCCGTTGGTGTGAGCTATGCAACATTAGTAGATAATGTCCACTCTATTATTGAAGCTGATAGAACAAAACATGTTTACGTTTTATTCTCAATTGATTGTGATTGGAAAAAAAGAAGAAAGATGAAGTAAAGAATGATTCTGATATAAATTACTTGTTCCAATTCAATGTTGAGCCTGTGATTTTTGTTAGCCTTCAGAATGCAACTAGCATTCCTCCAAAAGCTCCCTCATTTAGTCCACAATTTGACTTAGCCTTCAGTACAGACAATTTTAGTAAATAATATTGAATTTACAATTTAACTCACCTCTCGCCGCTGTCCAACCACCTGTTATACGCGTCCTCATCCAAGTCCTTCCTCTTCCGAACTACAGTGGTCGAGAAGGGGGAATGCGGTCTGTATGACCTATACTGCAGTCTAGGAACATCACATACATCTGCTCGAATAGGAATAGGAGAGTACTCAAGTGGCATTGGGATCAGATCCGCAATGGAAGAGGATGGTCGAGACCTATGGGCAATCTGTGGTGGTATCATCAACGTCTCAGCAGGAAGAACGCGGGGGTAACTGTCGGGACCGAGGCTCTATCAGAATGAGCATCGAGACTCGGAGTGTGCTCTACCGGGACCGAGGCTCTATCAGAATGAGCATCGAGACTCAGAGTGTGCTCTACCGGGACTGATGCTCCGCCGGGGATAGGGACACCCACAAGCTGTTCGGCGGGAGACGACGCTCCATCCACACGAGTCTCTGTCGGCAACGATGATCCGCCAGCGTTTGGGACTCTCTCAGTCTGCTCGGGGGGGATAGGTGCTTCGTTAAACCGAGGCTCTGTCGGAATCAAGGCATGAGAAGGAAAATCGCGCATAAGATCATTAATACCTCTAAAGTCTCATGCCGGCGTATCAAGAGGAGTAGACTGGCCCAGTACCTCATCAATATGTCGACATATCTCCTTGACACTCTTGCCCACTGCGTCATCAACATATCGATGCATCTGCTCGATTGCTGAATCGATATATGTATGCAGATGGATGAAAAGAGTATCAAAATCAGTAATCTATGCAGTCTCTTGAGTACCCCCGTGCCGAAGAAGATGCAGTCTGGTGAGGACCCCGTATCAGAGAACTATGGAGCGGCAAATCAGTATGCACAGGCTCACGAGGATCTGCTGATGACTCACGTCCATGAATAAGATATAAAGGGTTAGAAAGATGTCCGCTGCCGGACAATACGCTCTCCGACTAGATCACCGACAGAAGCATCACCATCACGAGCCCTCCCTTCCCCTTCCCCTTCCCCTTCCCCCACCCTTCTTGCATAGGGCCATCCTGTGCGTATACTGCACCCGCTCGCTCGCAGCATCACTAATGGACTGCATATACAGCTCCTGCCCCTACTCAGGTGTCGGAAATAACACCTCAAAACAATCAATCTAAATATAATTCAATGATTCATTTTCAGTAATTTTTACCTTAAATATCTACAAAAGTATTTACATATTGAAAACCTATAATTGATTACCTCATCATCGAAGAATGTGGTAAAATCAACATGACCCAGCTTCTTCAACTTCCAGCGTGTACAACGAGGTCGCTGGATGAAAGAAGCTCTGAGCATGGTCCCACATTTGGAGCCTAACGAAGGTATAGCCTCGCAAGCCCATATCTGAAAATAATAATTGAATCCCAACATAAGAAACAATAACAATATTTATTCTGAGTTTGAGTATATAATTAAGTTAATGAATGCGAGGACGTACCATAATAGCGTATATGTTACCATAAAAATGGTAACTTGGTTCCAGACCAGCGGGGACCTCAGTGGGAACATCGCTCAAATACGTAACCAAAATCTGATATGAGTATAAGCCCCATGGAAAGCTCTCCCACCGAGTCTGGTCCTCAACTAACGTCCACAACCACCGGTCAGCAATATGCTTGCCACCATCCACACCGAATATCAAATAGCAGATGCATAGCACCTTAGTGACCTTCAGCGCATCACCGGGATCTCTCTAAAATATCCAGCAGCAAATCTATCATGAATACGATCTAACATCTGCCCCCCACAACTGAGCAACGGATACCGATCGTACACGCTCCCCTCCGGTGGAACATCGTCCCCGTGTACATCAAAGTCGGAGTCTCCGAATCCCAAGCCGGTGACTAACGCATACTCATATCTAGAAAATCGAATAAATCGATGACCGAGCCTAAACCAAAACTCATCAGCCTGTGCATCCGGTCTAATCACCTCGTTCGAGAACAAGGCATGCAATGCAGCATTAGATACAACCCCCCCCCACTCCTCCCGGACAAAGTGTCCAAGACACGAATCTCTAAACTCCCTAATAGTGTCATCACCTACACTCCACAGCTCAGCAACAATCGCCTTAACAATCCCTAATTTAACATACCCATTTATGGAGCATTTCGAACCTCACATATTCAGCCTCTTCCAAACAACCTGCCGATTCAAATATATCTTAATTTTAGATGGTGCGGGTGTATTGAGGTAATATGTAATCGGGAAAAAGTAAGTGGACAATTCGAGTAACAGTGGGATTTATTCGATTTATTTCCATCGAGTTATTCTAATTCAACTTGAGACATCCTAATTCAATTTCAATCATCTAATGAAATTCGAGACATCCTAATACAATACGAGTCATCTTAATTCTAGTAGTTTTATGTCAATTCGAATAATCATAAATCAGTTTGCGTCGTTCTAATTGTGGAAGGACATTAGTCTTCTAAATTAATTTGAGAAATCTTAATTGGTCAATTAGTCCAATTTGAGTAAATTATAAACTATATTCGAGTAAGACAAATAAAAAAAACGAAATAAACTAACTAAACGAAATAAACTAACTAAACGAAACAAACTAACTAAATTCGACAAGATATCCATATTTATAAAATTCCCAAATTCGAATTGAAACTCGAATACGAATTACCAAGGTTACATAAATAATCAATTCAACACGACATCAATTCAATCGATATCAATTCATACATAAAGAATACGATATCAACACATGATAAGTATTTGGGATTGACCGGCGCTACTTAATTCCCAAATTCAAATTTCTCTATTTTAATTTATTTTTTTCATCGTGTAAATCGAATGCAAATCTTATAATTCGAATGCAAATCGTGTAAATCAAATGTAAAACTTGTAAACCGAAATCGAGTAACGAGCATACTCGAGTGACACGAAAATAAAGTCTTACCTGATTTTTGGCAGCGGCAGCGGCAGTGGGCTCGGAATCGGCATTACCGTCAGCGGCGCTATTCGGGGAACGCCTCAAATTCGGGGAAGTCGAATTCGCCATCGAGGAGGAGGAAATAAATCGGATTCTTGAAACTAAGATTCGTGAAACTCGAATTCGTCGGATTCGTGAAACTCCTGAAGAAGGAAGAAGACGACTGGAGTCTTGCTTTCGTGTGAAACTCAAAGTCGGGAATCGTGTGAAACTCGAAGTTGGATTCGTGAACAAGGAAGAAGATATTCGAGTCTTGTTTTCGTGAAACTGTCAGATTCGTGAAGAAGGAAGCCAAGACTCGAGTCTTGTTTAACTCTCTATTCGAGTTACACGAATATTCGAGTAATGTTGTATTGTCAAACACAAATTCGGGTCATACACTGAGGAGATTTTCGGGTAATATAGTGATAACTCGAGCGGCTTAGAGGGTAACCCGAATTCGTGTGACACGAAGTCCATTCGGGTAATCATTTTCGTGTCACACGAAATAAAATATTGTATTTTTTTTAATATGACTCGAAATTATATTACCTTTCTGAGGAGATTTTCGGGTAATATAGTGATAACTCGAGTTGCTTAGTAACCCGAATTCGTGTGACACGAATTCTATTCGGGCAATCATGTTCGTGTCACACGAAATAAAATATCGTATTGTTTTAAATTGACTCAAAATTATATTACTCGAAATTACAATATATGACTCGAAATTATTCGAGTAAAGGTCAATTTCGACAATTTCGGTACCAAAAGAGTTGTTACTAAACTTGGGGCAGAAAAGAATATTACTATATGTAAAAGGGCAAAACAAGCTATTTCCACTAATAACATAAGGAGCTTACCCCGAAAGTTTGAGGTCAATCCGACAAGAAATGAAAAAGATATGTCGAGAATACTAAAATACCGATTAAGGCAAAATGAAGGGGTGAAATTATAATTTCTAAAAGAATAGAAATTAAAACTGAACATAATCTAAAATTACAAGTCATAAGGTTCAAATTGCAACTGGATTCATAATTTTCGGAGTTTAAATGAATCCAAACGAATTAATCAAAATTATAAGACAAAACTAAATAATAATAATAATAATAATAGTACTTTAATTTCGAAAGGGCAGAATTATAATTTATGGAAGGAAAACCTCCATGCTACTTCTGATATCAGAACCTTATATTATAACAGACTTTTCGCCACCAAGTTCATAATTTTCGGACGTACAATCAAAGCGTTCCGACTTAATCAAATTTATAATATTTTAGTAAAAATAATGATAGTACTTAAAAGACGGAAGGGCAGAACTGTAATTTATGAAAGGTAAAACTTTCATGCAACTTCTGACCTTCAATCCTCATATCATAACGGACTTTTTGCAATAAAGTTCGTAATTTTCGGACATATAATCAATCCGTACCGAATTATCCAAATGCATACAATTATAGTAAAAATAATAATGATAGTACTTAAAAGACGGAAGGGCAGAGTTGTAATTTCCGAAAGGTAAACTTTCATGCGACTTCTGACATTCAATCCTCATATCATAATGGACTTTTCACAATAAAGTTCTTAATTTTCGGACATATAATCAATCTGTACCGAATTATCCAAATTCATACAATTATAGTAAAAATAATAATGATAGTACTTAAAAGACGGAAGGGCATAATTGTAATTTCTGAAAGGTAAACTTTCATGTGACTTCTGGACTTCAATCCTCAAATCATGGACTTTTCGCAATAAAGTTCGTACTTTTCGGACGTATAATCAATCCGTACCGAACTATTCAAGTTTATGAGTTTATTATAAGATTATGCTAAGAGTCGCACAATAGCAATCTAATCATCAACCGGTTGAACTAATTCCTCTAGTTTATCCAAGTTCATTTACTATCAAATAATCATATTGATATCTTATAATATGCATAATCATTGTTAATCACGACAATAATTGTTATTCAATTGAAATCGGGAGTAAGTGCTGTGCGGAGCTAAGTGCTACGACCTTCGGGCGCGAGCCACCGCTAGAGTCCGTACGAGTACCTCTAGAGTCCCTTTTTATATTTATATGCATGATGGGCGGTTAGTCTAAGTCATGAATCGAGCAGCGTGGCTGCGGTTCTAGGCAAAGCTACCGTCGTATCCTATTCCCTTGAAGCCGAAGGACGGAGTGATCCTAAGGTGACTGGGTTGTAGAATTTGGGTACAGTCGCGATTATGATATGATCCGGGCATAGAACCAAGCTAAGGACATATCGAGCACAGATAAGAGATAAGGCAGCATGTCACCAAGCGTGAGAGCGAAAAAGCTCACAGGCCAATGTTATAGTGATGATCTGACAAACGCCCGAGGCTACGGTTATCAAACCAAAAGTTGTGGCGATAGTCAAAGGTCAAATACTGATAACGGTCTAAGACGTTATAAGGAGACTAAGGGATTAGTCATGTAGACGACCTCCCAAAGCTAAATACTCATTGGGGCCTCGACGCCGTGCATTCTTCATACTCAACCACAATCTACGGAGACTGACTGTACATTCATGTCATAATTCATAATATTCTTTTGAAAACTTGCACCAATTTTTAAACAACACTATTTTTCAAAAGTGGGAGAAACATAATGTTTATTAACTAATAAACTCATTAAATATCAAACCCCAACTCACTGAGAATCCATTATTCTCACCCTATTTTGAATTGTTTTTCTAAAACCCCACTAGATGAAGAGAATCAAGAAGAAGAAGAGACAGATGCCGACAACCACTGAAGATCGTCCTCAAAGTATTGCCAAGACATAGAAAATTAGGATACTGCTTTAACGCTTCTTTATTTCCTGTATCAAAATGTATTTTGAATTCCGATGTACTCTTTTGCACTGGATATAATAATTCCTTTGTACTCATGAATGTTTCTTCTATCGAATAACCAGACTTAGTTCACCGGGCTAAGATATGGCACTTGTATGCTTACTGAAATTTCTTTATCACAAACGTTATTTATTACGTTAACTGTCGCGTTCTCATCCAAACCCGGTGTGGGGGCGTGACAGGAGTGGTATCGGAGCCCGGTTTGTGAGAAGGACACTTACAACGGGCTACACAGGATAAGATTCTTCGGACTTAGATGGGAATCCCACCTAGGACGAAGTGAACCATAGGACTGGACCTAAGGTAGATTTCTCGAGTCAACTCTCATTAAGATCTCTTTCGACTTGTCGCTATTCACTTGGAATATGCATAGTCAAATTCAAAATTCCTTAGTCATTGGCCAAGGTACTTGATTAAGTATCCACGTCATTTCCATGATTGAATCAATCCTTCTATTGAACTCTTGAAATGGATATAGATTATTTTACTTATCCATTTCTCAAAGTCATATCACTATTAATTCTAAATTGATGAAGTTACTTTAAACTCCACTAAACTTCATTGTCTTCTTAAAAATGGACTATTATTGTTCCTTTTTCGTTAGTATCATATAAGCATATTTGTTGAATCATTAAGTTCACTGCCTTATTGATTATTCATGCTTAATAGAGCCTTATATTGGATATTAGATTTTACGAGATACTGACTTAGTTTCATTTTATTAACTAGATGGACCCCACAGATAAGAAAGTTGTGACTCAGGAAAACGAGGATGCGCCTACTCCGCCGGCGACAATCACTGAAGATCAGCTTCAACAGGACCCTAACCAAATTGAGGGTGTTACTAGACCCATACTAAACGCAGCTATTTTGGGCGATTTAAAGGAGGGAGAGACCCAAAACTTGAGGTCCGTGATTGCGCGCAATTTTCAAGATGTGAAGGCATATCGTGATCTAAAGGACGAGCTGCTTCGGTTGATGGAGAAGAGGAGACAAGAATATGAAGAGCTGGAGGAGTTAGCGCATCACCTGGAAACCCAATCGTTAGTAGACATACGAACAATCACCAAGCTCCACAGCCAGAAGTTTTTGCAAGCCCACAAAATGCAAATGCTGGAGAACCAAATCTTGTTTGAACGGCACGAACATGAAAATTTCCAAGCCATGGGGAAATGCAAGTTAGGAGCCGTGATCGACCTTTTTCCTAACTCCACCACTGAAGTCGGAACCACGTCACAAACATCCCAAATCACCGATCCTCGATTCCATGAATTTGAGGAGGAGGACTTCGAAGAGGAACCAGAGGAAGATCCGTAGAAGGATCCAGAAGAAGACGCGAGCATGAATTCAGAAGACAACTAGAAAGTTCTAGGATCGAGAACGTTTATGTAACCTTATGATGTTTTGATGTTAGCATGTTTTGGCGTGAGTGCCGTAAGAACTCGAATTGAATGGTTTGACGGTTAAGCCACTCGTAATTGGAATTAATTATATTTTCTATTCTTATTCGGTAAGTCCATTAATCAGGAATAATTAGTAGTTAATTATGCGTTTAATTCTACATGAAAACATAGAATACTAATAATTCCACATAAGACCTTAAATCCTCACACATTCCCCAGCACGAGTGTTTGCTCTAGCTGGACAAGAAGCCCCTAACGCAACAGACGTGGTGGAAGGTAGATTTCTTGTGTCAAACCACTCTGCTCATGCGTTGTTAGATCCAGGATCATCACATTATTTTGTCGCACCTCATTATGCACAAAAATTGAATGTCAACATGGAGTCACTAACCATAAGCTTAGAAGTATCCACACCTATGGGTGCGAGCCGAGAAACAGATTTAGTATTTAGATTGTGAAGTGATCATTAAAGGTCACTGTTTTCCTGCCGACCTAATTCTTCTCCCTATACTTGAGTATGACCTCATACTTGGGATGGATTGGCTATCTAAACACTTTACACAACTCGACTGCCATTCTAAAATAGTTCGATTCTACAAACCCGATCACCCAGTAGTTGAACTACACGGGGATGCTAGAATTAACTTGGCCCCAATCATATCAGCCACGGAGGCGAGAAAGGCCATCTCGAAGGGAGCAACGGGATATTTAGCTTTTGTCATTAACAAACCCAAGAGTAAAATGGAGATTGAAGCTACACCGGTAGTATCAAAATACCGTGATATATTCCCCACTGTTGTGTCAAGATTTATTCATCCCGACAGGCGATCGACTATAAGGCCGAGCGACCAAGTCAACACCAATCAAACTATGGCTAGCTCGCCTAATCGAAGAAACCAGGCCACCATCAGGTACCTAGCGATCGAATCCCAAGGCGATCGCCCTTTGGCATCCGGCGATCGACTCTAGTGTCCGGCTAAGGACAATCGGCCTACGCCCCGAACAGAGATGATCGCCCGTCAAAGTCATCGAAGACTGGATCTCGAAGCAGCACCACGTGCGATCCACAAAAGGCGCCGACAGACAAGACTTTGACCTCACTGTCACCTACCTCACTCTACCGAGCAGGCGCGCGAAAATTACAGTGGGACCGCCGTGATAAAGAATCAGACGCATGCAGCTCCCCATTGGACGTCACAGTGGCGCAGTGAGCCACGGACTTTAAGGGAACAAGCCCATGTGCTAAAAGGTAATCGCCCGATTATTATAATCAAGAAAAGGCGATCGTCCAGCATATCCAAGTCCTATAAATAGAGAACCTCCTCCTACTGGAAAAAGGTTCCCAACTCATTCACCTACATTCCGAATCCATTCACGGAAATACAGAAGAACACACTTATCATCAAGCTCCATGCTTTCTCGCTGGAATCCATCTCAGGATTTCTCTCTCCGAATCTCTCATCCATAAGACAATCGGCAGAGGCAAGAAGTCTCCACAAGACAGATTCCAAGAGCTTCACAAGCCCAGGAGCTCAAGCATCCAGCTAATACTCGCCGTGAGAAACTGTCGATATCTCACCGCCGCGACTGTTCATCTCCTTTGTTACAAGAACTCACAGAGCATCACATCTGGTTCTTCCGGCAATCTACACGCTCACTAGCTAAGATAACAAGAATCTTTACACTCATTGTAATTGTATTCTTACATTAGTACCTGTATCCCTGAATATTAGTATTAATAATATCTCGCGAGAGCATTCAAGCCCGGGACTAACAACCCCGACAAATCTTGTGTTATTTATCTTTCTCACGGAAGTGCTCTCGCATTTGTTTGCTATCCATCCTTTCCAGCAATATCTATCTCCGGATAATATTTTGGGTAGCAACAATTGGCGCAAGAGGAAGGGGATCTATACCTTCATTTTTCATTCCTACCGTCCCGAAGAACACTCACTATTCTCGGGGCATATACTTGAAGTGACACTCCCTGCGCTTCAAAGAAAATCTTCAGAATCATGACATCCGCCGGTACATCGAAGAGAGCCACCCTCCGAACCGCCGGACACCATATCCCGGCTCAATCCGAACCCCAGCCGACGACCGGGGGAAGCCGCGGCAACGCGAGACTCTCGATCCCGCACCTGAGAGATGGCCCCAACCTCTTACTCGACAGTTCCAAACCGAGGAACAGATCGAGGAGGCTATGGCCATCCTAGAGGAGCGACGGAGAGCATGCGCGTCGCCCACAATAACTCCCTCGATCGTCCGTCACATGGGAAAACGAAAATTCAACGGGCTACTGGGCGAGCGATCGTCAGAAAGCCCCAATTCGCGAGAAAGGGCTCTCGCACGACCAGAAGGATCCGTATTCAATCGCTTTGGGCGCGACCTATCCTGGCGACCAGGGCATTCTGTTTCCAACCACGAAAAGACGGAATCCGAATCCGTCACCAGGAGTTCAACCTACCCAACTCACAGCCAAACGCAGGTCAGTCGTCTGACTCCCGTCCCGATCGCCAGGGGATCAGTACTCGATCGCCTCGGCTCCCGCTCCGAGCACCGAGCCTCGAGCAGCCAGGCCACGGCGATGGCCGCTATACAACGCCATCTCGATGAGATGAAAGCACTCTTGGACACTGGGGCAAGCGCCAGCAGAAAGATCACCGGGCCGACCGAACCACTCGCGGTCCACATCGAGATTGCCCCCGTACAACCAACGATCGCTCCTCCCAAAACACCTCTGTATGAGGGGAGATCGGACCCCGAAACCCACCTGAGTAAATTCCGAATCTACATGACTGGGTGTGGGGCATCTGATGCAACCAAGTGCCGGATCTTCCCGTTAACATTGGGCGAGCTAGCCCATAGGTGGTACGCCTCACTACCACCACGATCAATCATCTCCTTTTAGAAACTGGCGAATGACTTCACGTCATACTTCGCCCCCAAGGTCGCCAGACCATAAGGCCCCCACCGCGTGATGAAAATCAGGCAGGGGAAAGGCGAAACCGACGCAGATTACATCGACCGAGTAGACGAAATCATCCTCACCGGCGAACCCGTCAGTGACGAGCTCGCTCTCTATTCGGTCCTGGGGGGATTCTACGGCCATTCACCCATGTTTAGACATCTCACCAAGGATATTCCCCCAACCTACGCGATCTTCCGCGCTAAGGCTGCCGACTTTCTGGCCAGGCAAAGGCTACTCACCTTCCACCAAGGCGAAGAAGCGCCACCTCCTGCCCGAAAGAAGGCGATCGCCAAATCAAAGAAGGCGATCGCCAAGCCACCCGGAGATCTCAAGGCCTTCGAGGATATGGAAGCCCATCTCCTCCATACGTTCAACCGAACTCCAGCCCACATTTTCTATGCCATCAAGGGGCACGAGCCGCTAAACAAGCCAAAGGCAATAAGGGACCACGGTCACCTGGACAACAATCGATATTGTGCCTACCATAAGAGTCCCGGCCACAGCACCAACCAATGCCGCGACCTCCTCAAACAGCTCTGGAGATTGTTTGAGGAGGGCAAGTTGGACAGCCGATTGGCTTAGCTGAAGCCCTAACCGATCTCTATACACGATCGTCCGAGTCGAACACAAAACAGGTTGGGAAGCTCATACGAGCCGACCCCTAGATCAACCTCGGCGACCGTCTCTACATGCTTTAATCAAGAGAAGTGGACCTCGGAAGTCTCCCCTATCTCCCTCCTTATTTAAGAAACTGGAGGACTCGCTTGCCATCTACAGTTCACCATCTAACATGATGGACTAAGGCACGAGATCGCCTCCCCCGCACAACGTACACCGTCGAAGGTCGGCATCTACATGACGATCCAAGGTAGAAGAGTGCAGCCATGGTCCTGGTGGTCGATGGAACCGACTGCTTAGGCCATGCAAGGTCCCTTTGGGCCAAGATCGCCCGCCCTTCGTTTAAATACGAGGCCGGCGTAGTCTGAGGGCCCTCCAAAATTAATCAGTGGACACGATCGCTCGCCCTCAAAGGTTCATCATTTAACATGGTGAACCCGGACAATGCGACGCGTCACTACCCCCGTCTCAACGTACACCGTCGAGGGTCGCCATCGTCATGGCGACCCGAGGTGGAAGCAGAGCTAACAAGCCGCTGGCGTGGAGTTGAATCATCTGACGCTGCCCCGCGCAAGGACTCCTCTAGACCAAGACCGCACGCCCTTCGTTTAAATACGAGGCGAGGCGCAGCCCAACAGAGGACCCTCACAATAAAATGAGTCACGAGAGAGACAATGTCGTTCGCGCACAAGACACGATCAGGGAGTCAGTCCATCGAACTCCGCAATCGTGCACGGTTCCTCAAGACGGATGACCGTCCTTGAGGATTCGACAAAGTTGAAGACCGCTCACTCAACGAATTATTTTCATCCCCTTACTTCCACTAAGTGAATAAAAACAAAGGGCAAGAGTGCGGACTACCTATACGATGATCGTCCATATTCAACCACATACGGAGGTCGTCATTTTTCAGATGTTGTGCAGCGATTGAATTTGTTATAAAAGTTATCTTTATGAGTTTATCAATTCATTTGGAACTACCCTCGCAACGATCACTCCTCACACATTTGTACAAAGTCAAACAAAGACTCAAAAATAACAATCATTCAAGTGATAAGTCAGAAAATCAAACATTCATTTCATTGCTTGAAGGATCAAAATACATGATCGCCCGAAGACCAAAATGCTACAAAGAGAAAACTACAAAACTACAAGACAAAAAGCTAAAACAAGCAAGCAAGAGCGAAGAGCCTCAGGCCTCCGCCTGGCCTTCACCTCCAGTGCAGCGATCAAATTTGTTGTAAAAGTTATCTTTATGAGTTTATCAATTCATTTGGAACTACCCTCGCAACGATCTCTCCTCACACATTTGTACAAAGTCAAACAAAGACTCAAAAATAACAATCATTCAAGTGATAAGTCAGAAAATCAAACAGTCATTTCATTGCTTGAAGGATCAAAATACATGGTCGCCCGAAGACCAAAATGCTACAAAGAGAAAACTACAAAACTACAAGACAAAAAGCTAAAACAAGCAAGCAAGAGCGAAGAGCCTCAGGCCTCCGCCTGGACTTCGCCTCCATCCGTCGGCTCGACCTGTGGTCCTTCCCCAGTTTCCGGAGAGACCTCCCCAGTTTTCGGATCATCAGGATGAATGATGTTCGCCGGAGTCGGATACCAGCTCAGATCCACGCCAAGCTCCGAGAGATCCAAAATCGGCAAGGAGAAAGGAAGATGGAGAGAATGCTCCAACGCATACGCCTTGAAGTTCTCAGCAAGAGGCCCGACCTCCAAACCTCCCTTCTTAGCTGCTCGGATCGAGTCGGCGAACGCCATGTAATAGGCGAACTCGCTGACAAACTCCAAGTTTTGAAAGGGATCAGCCTTGGTCGCCTCTACCTCTCTTTTCAGCTCCGCCATCGCCTGCTGCGACCCTTGGAGCTCGGCCTCCCTTGCAGCTACCTTCTCCCTCGATTCCGTCAGCTTGCTAGTCAACCGAGCGATCGTCACCTTCTGACGATCGGCCTCCTCCTCAGCAACCTTCTGCGCCCGGATGGCATTATTCATCTTGTCCCAAAATCGGTCAACCGCCAAACGAGAAAACTCGGTTTCCTTCCTCGCCAGCTCAAGCTCTTGGATCGCCCGCTTGGCTGCCTCCAAAGAGTCCTTCTCCATTGCCACAATCTTATTGGCGAACTCGGCGTTCTCTTTCCGAGCCGCCTCGAGATCCGCCTGCAGGCGAATAGTGGAAGGTCGCCCCTCAAACTCCTGCGCAGCCTGGACAGCCATGGTCGCCGTCTGGAGAGAAAGGGCGAGAACAGCCTGCATCGTACTCCCTGATCGCATCTAGATCGGTCGTCCAGGCCTTCGGTAAAGCAGAAGCGGCCTTGCTGACGTATTGCGGGATGTCACAGGACTGGCGAGGAGATCGGCTGGCTAAGAAATCCAACACCATCGGCGGGCAAGATGGATCTGTGCCACGGATCCTACATCAAAACAACAAAGTTAACACAACTCCTATGCAATTGCAAGTTTCAACCCAAAAATGCAATCTACCTCTCATCCCTCTCGGGGTCGCGACCGAAATACGGTTTCCCTCGAGGAGTCTCAGCGTCAGCGATCGCCATCTCTCGCATAAAAGACGCAGAGGGCGGCTCATTCTCCGGAGCGAGAACGGTGATCGGAGGCGCGGCGATCGGCACCTCATTGGCGGGGGAAGGAACCGGAGTTTCTTCCGGCCTCGGCCTTTTACGATTCGTTCGAAGCCCCTCCTCCAGAACTCCCTCCTCAGCCACGATCGGCTCCACGCGAGGTTCCGCCTCCGGAACAATTGACAGCGCAACAGGTGGGGCCCGAGATGACTTCTTGTGGCGGAGACGGCCTAGAACTCCAGAATTCGACATGGCGATCTCCGGCGGGGGCTCCAGAAAGCGAGGAAAGCGAACCTCTACAGTTAAGACGATCGATCAACAGTTAGATATTTTCCTCAAGTAAGACGATCGCCTAGAAAGTGAAGGTCGCAGAAACTCATGCCTGGTACCGAGAGATGTCTCGGGAAACGGAATAGCCGAGCTGACAACCAACGACTCTCCTTATTGATCCGGCTAGCATCAAGGTCGTCGTCCGACAAGCTCCGTATCCGCTCCCAGACAACCAGGAAATCAAAGGGCAGCTTCTAGACCGCCGGAATGTGAAAACCTGCAAAACCGAAATCAAATTAGATCAGTTCAAAACGCATCCGAACGAAGGGAGAGTCTAAACCCTTACCGGGATTCCTCTCCCGAAACTCAGTAGGGATCTCCAGCTCGCCCGAAGGATTGTCGCTCGCAGAAGCCCTCCACGCGCCGGCGACCCAGAACCACTTCGTCGGATCGCCCCGCGCCTTATTCGGGACTCCGAGGATTACCCGACCAGATCGGCCCTGAATATGGTAACCTCCGACCGACCCTTTCTGAGCCGTCAGCTTGAGCAAATGGTTCATCTCCGACGGTGATGGGAGGCGGAACAGGCGGTGATTGCCAAAAAGAGTGAGAGTGCAGATAATTTGGAGGCAAGCGTTCGGCGTCAGCTGAAGTGGCGCCACGTTCCAAGCGGCTAGCAGGTGGGAGACAGCAAAAGATAGAGGGAAGCGCAGCCCGGCCTCCATAATCGCCTCATTCACGGCGACCATACCCATCGGAGGCTGATCGACTCGCTCATTCTCCACCGGCGCGAATATATCCACATCTGAAGGAACATGGAACCTCGTCCTCCAGACGGCCAGATCTTTCCTGGTCGCCGAACTCCGGATTTGGCCAAGTGACCACAAAGATCGCTGCGCAGCCCGGTACTGCGACCGTTTGGGAAGATGATAAGGGTAGGCGACCGAGTATCCCCGGAAATCGAATCTCGGAGACGGACCAGCCAACTTCTCCATAATCTCAGCAAAAGCCAGATAGGCCCGGCCGAAAGCGCTATGCTGCTCCCAGTAGGCCCTAATCGCCAGATCTCTCTCTATCTGCGATCGTCTTCAGCAGCTTCCTTAGCGTCGGCTTCATTAAATAAAGCCTCGATTTCAGCAGGTCAATTCCGCCCGAATAGCCTCAATGGCTTCCTGTGTGGAAGTCGAAGAAGGTCCTCCCCTGACACCAATGTCCCGGCGGCGGAACTGGTACCCACTCCATGTGATGATGACGTGCCGGCCATTCTCAAAGAAAGAAAGGAGAAAAGGATTTTTTCTTACCCAAAGATGAAATCGAACGACGATCGGCACTAAGATCTTCAGAAAAATCTTCAGCAAGTCCTTCTTTCTCTAGTAAGTGCGCGTGAGAACGAAGACTACAACACTGCGCCCTTTTATAGGAGATGGCAGGGACTCGTTTGCAATAAGGGAAAATCTCAGGGGTCGGATCCCAAACGTCGCATTTATTGACTCCCTCGAGACCTGCGTACGCGTCTTTTCAAGGACGCGTCAGTCGAGGAGTCATTAATGATCGTTCATATCCTCCAACAGAAGCCCGACACGTGCGCGTAGACTTTTCCACACCCATTACCATTTCCCGTGCAGTTTAGCGGCCAACCAGGTCGTCCAAACTCAGAATATATCAGCTCAAAGACGATCGCCAGTTCAGTTAAACACAGAGTCGCTCGTCAAAAGTTCAGCGATCGCCAAGAGAACCACCTCACCCCACGTTTCCAACATAGGTGCGAGCTGGGGGGCAATTGTTGTGTCAAGATTTATTCATCCCGACAGGCGATCAACTATAAGGCCAAGCGACCAAGTCAACACCAGTCAAACTATGGCTAGCTCGCCTAATCGAAGAAACCAGGCCACCATCAGGTACCTAGCGATCGACTCCCAAGGCGATCGCCCTTTGGCATCCGGCGATCTACTCTAGTGTCCGGCTAAGGACAATCGACCTACGCCCCGAACAGAGATGATCGCCCGTCAAAGTCATCGAAGACTGGATCTCAGAACAGCACCCACGTGCAGATCAACAAAAGGCGCTGACAGACAAGACCTTTGACCCCAGCCTGTCACCTACCTCACCTACCGACAGGCGCGCCGAAAGTTACAAAGTGGGACCGCCCGTGACAGCAACTCAGGACGCATGCAGGCTCCCCATTGGACCGTACAGCTGGCTGCCAGCAGCAGCCACGGACTTTAAGGGAACAAGCCCATGTGCTAAAAGGTAATCGCCCGATTATTATAATACAGAAAAGGCGATCGCCCGGCATATCCAAGTTCTATAAATAGAGAACCTCCTCCTACTGGAAAAAGGTTCCCAACTTATTCACCTACATTCCGAATTCATTCACGGATATACAGAAGAACACACTTATCATCAAGCTCCCTGCTTTCTCGCCGGAATCCATCTCAGGATTTCTCTCTCCGAATATCTCATCCAGAAGACAATCGGCAGAGGCAAGAAGTCTCCACAAGACAGATTCCAAGAGATTCACAAGCCCAGGAGCTCAAGCATCCAGCTAATACTCGCCGTGAGAGACTGTCGATCTCTCACCGCCGCGACTATTCATCTCCTTTGTTACAAGAACTCACAGAGCATCACATCTGGTTCTTCCGGCAATCTACACGCTCACTAGCTAAGATAACAAGAATCTTTACACTCATTGTAATTGTATTCTTACATTAGTACTTGTATCCCTGAATATTAGTATTAATAATATCTTGCGAGAGCATTCAAGCCAGGGACTAACAACCCCGGCAAATCTTGTGTTATTTATCTTTCTCACGGAAGTGCTCTCGCATTTGTTTGCTATCCATCCTTTCCAGCAATATCTATCTCCGGATAATATTTTGGGTAGCAACACACACGGAACTCACTTCTCCACCTCCAGATAGGGAAGTTGAATTCAGTATTGATATATTGCCGGGAAAGGCACCTGTGGGTAGAACGCCATATCAAATGGCCCCACTGGAACTATAAGAACTGAAGGTTCAGTTGCATAAATTGCTAGAGGTTGGATTTATCCGACCTAGTATATCTCCTTGGGGAGCACCAGTGCTATTCGTAAAGAAGAAAGATGGCACACTAAGATTGTGCATCGATTACCGAGAACTTAACAATATTACTGTTAAGAACAAGTATCCACTTCCCAGGATCGATGAACTATTCGACCAACTACAAGAAGCAAGGATTTACTCAAAGTTCGATCTTCAATAGGGATATTACCAATTGAGGATCAAAGAGAATGACATACCGAAGACTGCTTTTCAAACTAGGTATGGTCATTACGAATTCGTGGTAATGCCTTTTGGAATGACCAATGCGCCGGCTGCATTTATGGATTTAATGCACCGCATATTCCAACCATGTCTGGATCAATTCGTAGTGATATTTATTGACGACATACTCGTTTATTCCAAGTCGGATCAAGATCACGAAACTCACCTGAGATTGGTACTAGAGACACTAAGGAAGCATAAATTGTACGCCAAATTCAGCAAGTGTGAATTCTGTTTAAGACAGGTAACATTTTTAGGACACATAATATCTGGAGATGGAGTCGCAGTAGATCCATCAAAGGTGGAGACTATTCGGTACTGGAAGAGGCTAAAAACAGTCACGGAGATACGGAGCATTCCTGGACTTTCGGGTTACTACCGCAAATTCATTGAAGATTTTTCCAAAATCGCAGGACCACTCACAAGACTAATGCAGAAGCACGTCAAATTTAAGTGGAATGATAAGTGTGAGTTGAGCTTCCAAGAACTCAATAGAAAACTCACTACCGCACCTATATTAACACTTTCCGAAGAGAGTGAAGGATTTTTGGTATACAGCGATGCATCAAAGGAAGGATTAGGAACTGCGCTAATGCAAAACGGCAAGGTTGTGGCTTATGCATCACGAAAGCTAAAAATCCATGAGATGAATTATCCGACCCATGATCTTGAACTAGCAGCAATAGTGTTTGCTTTGAAGAAATGGAGACACTACCTGTATACATTCACCATCTTTACCGACCACAAGAGTCTCAAATATTTGTTCTCTCATAAGGAGTTGAATCTAAGACATAGATGGTGGATAGAACTTCTTGAGGATTATAACCTCACCATTCAGCATCATCCTGGCAAGGCCAATATCGTAGCAGATGCCTTAAGTAGGAAATCAAGTGTGGCTAGACTCATGATAAGGGAATGGGATGCCCTAAGAGAAATAACCAAATGGAACCCAAGACAGTCTAAGACACACGTTGTGTGCGCTAATTTGTCAATGAAGCTGGACTTACTTAAGGAAATCCAAGAAGCACAGACTCAAGATGGGAAGTTGCGTAAACTAAAGGAAAGGGTCGCACAAGGTGAGAAATCTGAGTTTAGCATGTCGGAAGATGGAACACTAAAATTCAAACACCGTATATGTGTTCCCGAATGACGAACTCAAGAAAAAAAATTTAGCAGAAGCTCATTGCTCTCGGTATACAATTAATCTAGGTGGTAATAAGATGTATAAGGATATAAAGAAACACTACTGGTTGGTGAATATGAAGAACCAAGTTGCAGAATTCGAAGCAAGGTGTTTAACTTGTCAAAGAGTGAAGGCTGAACACCAAAGACCATCAGGGTTGCTACAACCACTCGAGATTCCCGAATGGAAATGGGAACTAATTATGATGGATTTCGTGACGGATCTACCAACAACTAGTGGAGGATATAACATAATCTGGGTAGTCATGGATAGACTTACAAAGTCAGCTCACTTCCTACCCATAAGAAAGAATCATAGTATGCAGAAGCTAGAAAGGACGTATATCTGAGAAATCGTTAGATTACATGGAGTGCCTGTAGATATTGTGTCTGACCATGAACCCAGATTTGTCTCCAGATTTTGGAAGAGCCTTCATCAAGAACTTGGGACGGCATTGAGTTTCAGTACTGCAGCACACCCTCAGACGGACGGACAATCCGAGCGAACGATACAAGTCCTTGAGGATATGTTATGGGCATGTGCACTGGATTTTCAAAGGAGTTGGAGTCACCACCTACCCTTGGCTGAGTTTGCTTACAACAACAGCTATCAGGCAACTATCGGGATGGCTCCATATGAAGCATTATACGGAAGAAAGTGCCGATCACCAATACATTGGGAGATTGACGACCGATAGACACCAAGGACTAAGCATAATCGAAACCCGATACCAAAAGTTGATCTATTAGAAGATGCCATGGATATGATTCGAATCATTCGGGATCGAATTCGCACTACTCAGAGCCGACAGAAGAGTTATGCACACCGGAGAAGGAATGATTTGTAATTCGACACCAGAGACAAAGTATTCCTTCGTTTATCACCACGTAAGGGATTGATCAACCCGAAGAAAGGAGGGAAGCTAACCTCTAGATATGTCGGACCTTTCACAATCCTAGAACTAATTGGGAAATTAGCATATCGTCTCGAGCTACCAACCAATCTTTCCGGAATGCACAACGTATTTGATGCCTCAAGATTGAAGAAATATCATCCAGATCCTGAACATATCATCACGCATGACATACCACCAATCAAAGAAGATTTAACTTATATCCGGAAGCCGATTAGGATCGTGGATCGACAAGTATGCGAACTAAGAGACAAGAAGATACCATTGGTCAAGGTCGTTTGGACAAATCACAATAGAGAGGAAGACGCTACATGGGAAGCTGAAGAAGTAATGAAGAAATCATATCCCGACATTTACTAATATAAACTACGTAATGGGCTATGTGTACCAACATTTACTAATATAAACTCACTAATGGACTCAAACCCAACCTAATAAAATTCCTAAGTCTTGAATTTATAGTTGAAGGCCCAACCCAACTACTTAATCCATTTATAATTAAACAAATACCCAACTAATTATATTAATATTCTACACACTTAAAATACAAAAAAAATATATACAGACACACAAAATGGGCGGCGAAGTGGAGAGGGGGAGGACATCTAGAGTCATCATGTCCTTCTCATGCAAGACATGACCTTGTGTCTTGTGCTCCCTTTCCCCATGCCTTGACCACCTCTTTTTAAACATTTAAAATATACACCACTATCACTTTATTTCACATGCAAAAAAGCTCAAAAAATTAGAGAGAGAGGGAGAGTAGGCCGAGGCCAAGAAGAAGAAGAGAAGAAAAAAAAGGAAGGGAAAGAAAGAAGAAGAGAAGAAGAAAGGCCCAAACTCAAGAAGGTAAGTTCATCATTTTACATGCTAACATATAAATACATAGAAAAATGTATATCCTACATGAACTAACTTAAACCATGTCCTATCATGAACTCTCATGGTGTACATGTTGGACGAAAATAGGAGAGATCAAAGGAAGGTTGATTCGACTAGCCTAATACCTAATTTCCTACACAACCCCAAGAAATCGAGGTGGGTAAAATTGTTTTCCTTCTTTTCTCTTATTCAAAATTATTACAAGTTAAATATATATGGTGCATGCAAGTATTATGGCTTTAGTTATCTATACTTGATTAAAAATGACATTCATTACCATGCATGTAATGATCTTTGCAATTGTTGAATTTTAGTTTGTCATATTTTGATTATATGTTCAAATTAATTCATTTGTGGAAACTTTGGTTGAATATGGCAGATCTGACCTTTGGTTATTAAAAACTCCAAAAATATATGAGTACATACTGGACTATGGTAATAGGATAATTAGTCACCGGAAGATTTGATAATTCGAATCTAAATTCGAAGGATAACTAAAATAATTTAAATAAAATAAATTTTGGGGTAAAATTGTTAAAATCCATAATTCTGGCCTTATGTCATGAAAGTAAGTCTTAATATATCAAAAATAAGTTCTCTATAAAATTTCACCTAAATCGGAATTTACTAAAATAGAAAATTGGGGCAAAAATATAAATTTCAAGAATTCGGGGCCAAAACTGTAATTTACAGAAACTTATTGTTTCGAAAATAAAATTTCCAGAAAAGTTGAGCTCGCTGGACTCGTAATAACATAAGTAACTTACCCCGAAAGTTTGAGGTCAATACGACAAGAAATGAAAAAGATATGTCGAGAATACTAAAATACCGATTAAGGAAAAATGAAGGGGTGAAATTATAATTTCTAAAATAATAGAAATTAAAACTGAATGTAATCTAAAATTACAAGTCATAAGGTTCAAATTGCAACTGGATTCATAATTTTCGGAGTTTAAATGAATCCAAACGAATTAATCAAAATTATAAGACAAAACTAAATAAAAATAATAATAATAGTACTTTAATTTCGAAAGGGCATAATTATAATTTATAGAAGGAAAAACCTCCATGCAACTTCTGATCTCAGAACCCTATATTATAGCCGACTTTTTGCCACCAAGTTCATAATTTTCGTACGTACAATCAAAGCGTTCCGATTTAATCAAATTTATAATACTTTAATAAAAATAATGATAGTACTTAAAAGACGGAAGAGCAGAATTGTAATTTCTGAAAGGTAAAACTTTTATACAACTTCTGACCTTCAATCCTCATATCATAACAGACTTGTTGCAATAAAGTTCGTAGTTTGCGGACGTATAATCAATCCGTACCGAATTATCCAAATTCATACAATTATGGTAAAAATAATAATGATAGTACTTAAAAGACGGAAGGGCAGAATTGTAATTTCCGAAAGGTAAACTTTCATGCGAGTTCTGACCTTCAATCCTCATATTACAACGGACTTTTCGCAATAAAGTTCTTAATTTTCGGACCTATAATCAATCTGTACCGAATTATCCAAATTCATACAATTATAGTAAAAATAATAATGATAGTACTTAAAAGACGGAAGGGCAGAATTGTAATTTCCGAAAGGTAAACATTCGTGCGACTTCTGGCCTTCAATCCTCATATCATAATGGACTTTTCGCAATAAAGTTCTTAATTTTCGGACGTATAATCAATCTGTACCGAACTATTCAAGTTTATGAGTTTATTATAAGATTATGCTAAGACTCGCACAATAGCAATCTAATCATCAACCGGTTGAACTAATTCTTCTAGTTTATCCAAGTCCATTTACTATCAAACAATCATATTGATATCTTATAATATGCATAATCGTTGTTAATCACGACAATAATTGTTATTCAATTGAAATCGGGAGTAAGTGTTGTGCGGAGCTAAGTGCTACGACCTTTGGGCGCGAGCCACCGCTAGAGTCCGTACGAGTACCTATAGAGTCCCTTTTTCTATTTATATGCATGAGGGGCGGTTAGTCTAAGTCATGAACCGAGCAGCGTGGCTGCGGTTCTAGGCAAAGCTACCGTCGTATCCTATTCCCTTGAAGCCGAAGGACGGAGTGATCCTAAGGTGACTGGGTCGTAGTATTCTGGTATAGTCGCGATTATGATATGATCCGGGCATAGAACCAAGCTAAGGACATATCGAGTCCAGATAAGAGATAAGGCAGTACGTCACCAAGCGTGAGAGCGATAAAGCTCAAAGGCCAATGTTATAGTGATGATCCGACAAACGCCCAAGGCTACGATTATCAAACCAATGGTCGTGGCGATAGTCAAAGGTCAAACACTGATAATGGTCTAAGATATTGTAAGGAGGTTAAGGGATTAGTCATGTAGACGACCTCCCAAATCTGAATACTCATTGGGCGCTCGACGCCGTGCATTCTTCATACTCAACCATAATCTACGGAGATTGACTGTACATTTATGTCATAATTCATAATATTCTTTTGAAAACTTGCACCAATTTTTAAACAACACTATTTTTCAAAAGTGGGACAAATATAATGTTTATTTACTAATAAACTCATTAAATATCAAACCCCAACTCACTAAGAATCCATTATTCTCACCCCATTTTGAATTGTTTTTCTAAAACCCCACTAGATGAAGAGAATCAAGAGAAAGAAGTGACAGATGTCGACAACCACTGAAGACCGTCCTCAAAGTATTGCCAAGACATAGAAAATTAGGATACTGCTTTAACGCTTCTTTATTTCCTGTATCAAAATGTATTTTGAATTCCGATGTACTCTTTTGCACTGGATATAATAATTCCGTTGTACTCATGGATGTTTCTTCTATCGAATAACCACACTTAGTTCACTGGGCTAAGATCTGGCACTTGTATGCTTACTGAAATTTCTTTATCACAAACGTTATTTATTACGTTAACTGTCGCGTTCTCGTCCAACCCGGTGTGGGGGCGTGACATTGAGGGATGTATAAGTTTTTCCCGTGAGAAAATCCATGGGTAGAATAGGATTTTATTTTTCCTTGTAATTTGATTGTAAAGTCGATGTATTTTATTTTGTGTAAAATTGTAATCGAGTTGGAGTACACAAAGTACGAAGGAAAAAGAAGTCCAACGCGAAAAGGAGTCCCGATCGGATGAACCGACCGAGACCAGCCAGCTGTCGATCAGGACTCAGCCGAGAGCATGCGGTCCAGGCCGCGATGCCACTGGTCGAGTCGGGTCATAGAAGCGGGTCGGGCTGTTCGGGTCGGGTTGTTCGATGTATGGTCCTGTTCGATTTTTCCGCCGTTCGTTGCGTCCGTTGGTACATAATATTTAAATTTGGAATTTTATTGTGCAATTAATTTGCCGTGGGAAAGAAAGTTCCTAATTAGAAACTTTGAGGGCCGATCGGGAAGAGGTGACTAGATGCTTGAAGCAGTGGGAGATTTCGAGCTGAAGATTTTCTCGTTATTCAAAATGAGGAATAAAAGCCATGATAATTAGATTTAATTATCCAATTTACTTTATTATTGGTTTTTATTGTTTTGGATGTATGGCATGTATGGATGTATGCGAAATATGTTTCTTGCATGTTATGACGAGAAAATTAAAAACCTTAATCCTAAAAATAACTGAGTGATTAAATTGATTTATTTTTTTTAAAAAATAAAACTAAATTGGCCTCCATAATTAATTTCAATTGTGAAGTAATTAGCATGCACATTGACATTGGGGTCTTCCTCCATATCGATGTGCTAATTATAGGTTCACTAGTTTTAAATTTCAAATGATAACATAAGATAAACATTATGTTTTATGATAGGACCTCTCCATCTGTAGGACTATTATTTAAAAGATAATATTTTAAGGATGTTAAATTATGGTGTTCACTTAGGTGTACTAATTAATAAGCTCCCCATTGGAATCTATGTTAATTAATACATGGCCAAGAGCAATCAACTTTTAATTTTACTTGTCATAACGTAGATTGACTAGATAGTAAAATTAAAGACGTAAAACTCTACTTGAAAAATATGTGTGTAAACGTCCACACGATCGTGGCTTGCATATGCGGGTTTTTCGAGGTGTTGGTTGCTAGCATATATATTGTGTTTTAAGGTTTTTCAATATATTTTGCCATGCATTATGTGATGGATGTTTTTAATTTTTATCTCAGATGTCTTTCAATCCACTTGTTGTAATACTCAAAGAAAACAAACTAGATGGCACTAACTTTGGTGATTGGAAACATAATCTTAATATTGTCCTGACTGCTTAAGAACATAAATTTGTTCGAACTGAGGAATGCCCATTGGATCCAGATGCGGATTCGATACCCGATGAGGTGAAAGAATTGCGCATATGGAAGAAATCTGATGAGATGGCTCGCTGTTACATCTTACCTTCTTTAGCAAATGTATTGCAGCATCAGCATCAGAGTATGGGCACAGATGCGAAAATGATAAAAAGTCTCGGCAAGATGTTTGGTCATCAGAACCGGGCGACTAGGCAAAATGTTATGAGGGTCTTGATGACGACCCAAATGCCTAAAGGAATCCCGGTAAGGGATCATGTTCTAAATATAATTTCTCATCTAAACGAACTTGATATCTTATGGTCTACTATCGAGGGGGAAATGCAGGTCGATATCATCCGAGGCAGCTTACCTAGGAGCTTTGAGCAGTTCCGCCTGAACTACAATATGAACCGTAGGGAGTATACCTTGATGGAATTGCGGACAGAGCTTCAAGTTGCAGAAGATCTATTTAGGCAAGGGTATCAAGTTCTTGCGGCTACTGGTGTTTCGACTTCTAAACCCAAGTGGGGGAAGAAGAAACAAGTGGGCCAGAAGCAAGTGGCAACTCTGAAGGTAAAGAGCAAGGCTCATCACCCTGAGGCTAACAAAAAACCAAAGGGAAAGTGCTACAAGTGCGGTCAGAAAGGACATTTTAAAGCGGACTACCCTGCTCCTAAGAAAGGTATATCTCGTGCACTAGTAGTCAAACTATGTTTGGCAGCTTGTTCTTCCACTTCGTGGATAGTTGGCTTAGGCTCCACTGATCATGTTTTGTAATATTCTAGAATTTCACTATGAATTTTCGCATTATTTTATCTGGGATGTACTGTACAGAGTGGGACCGACACGATATGAGTGGATAATTTTAGAAACCGTGACAGTCGTGCCAGTATGTCTATCGAGGGTATTTTGATTCTAGGATATTACATGCTTGTTGTGTTTTCGATGTCGGATATACCGTATGAGTATTTGTTTGATTTCCGTACTTGGTCGACAGTTATAATTGAGGATATCGTGCATCAGACGTACCGTATGAGAATACTTTTGGGATTTCGTATATGTGTTCAGTATGTCGTATGTTCATATTTGTTATGTCGAGACGTTGGACAGGAATTGCTGGAAACGGCTAAGTATGGATCTGTTAACGTACGTTAAGACTTTGAGATAACGTACGCTAAGTGGTACGTGTTACGTACGTTAAGCGTAAGGTATTACGTGCGTAACAAGAGGAATCAGACAGTTGGGCCGGTGTCGGCGGCTTTTGGCGCGGATGTGGACAGTGAGTCAACGGATGGAGTTACGTCGTTATACAGGTGTATTACGTACGTAATACGAGTATAATAATGTAGCAATTAAACGTACGTATTACGTACGCAACGGATTAAGTGTTACGTACGTTACGGGGCGACTGGCCGAGTCGTGTCCGAGATGACCTGGATGGCCGAGCATTGCCGGAAGTGACTCGTTTGGATGTCCGAGCATGGACGGACGTGACTCGTTGGGATGGCCGAGCATGGTCGGCGGTGACTCGGCCCGGGGCTAGGATCGCCGATTACGTCGTAAGGCGGTGGCGATTACGGCCGTAGGGCCGATTACGTCGTAAGCCATGCGATTACGTCGTAAGGGTGCCGAACAAATCGATGAAGGTAGGCCGCTGCCGGTTACGTCGTAAGCCACGGCCGATTACGTACGTAATCTCGGCTTTATATAAGGCCTGGACTGAGTCACCCTCATCATTTTCCATTTTTCTCCGTCCCTTTTGCGATTTCTTCAGCAAAGTTGATGGTTTTGAGTAGAATCAACTTATAACAACATGTTTTGGAAGTTGGAATCATGGATTAACATCATCCTCCACCCGGATCGAAGGTAAGAACACATGAACTTTTGGTTTTTGGATGTTCTTGAGGTTTCTTGGTGTTTTGGCCGGTTTGCTCCATTTTGATTCGAATTATTGATAGAACTTGATTGTATACTCGTAATCATTCAATACTCTTGAAGTTTTGTGGAACAAATTCGAGTATTTCTTTGTTAAAACGATTAAATTGGATTATGCCTTCAAAGTGTTCGATGAAATGCCTCAATGAGTAGAACTTGGGAAATTCTATACATTTTCGCATGGATGGTGATTGAATTGATATTATTGTGATTTAGGAATGAACTTTTGAAGGAAGTTGAATCGGTACCCTTCCCCTTTGTCGATTTCTTCGCACCGTGCTATTCAAAACAAGTGATTACTTGTGTATGTCATCTTCTAGAGGTATGTTCGATAATCCTCTCCTTGAATTCGGATTTTGATGTTATCGTTGAAGAAGGATTCGTATAAAGATGATTATGGTTTTTTTGTTACGATTCTTGCGGTTATATGAACTATATGTTGAAGACATTGTTTGGATTATTGAACACCGAATTTCGACTTGTGTTCGTATTGTTAAGAGTTGATATGGGTTGGTTTCATATGATCGAGATATCATTGAACCATCGAGTTTGATTAGTTGGTCATTTCGGTTGTTGATTGTTATTGAACGTATCGTTAATCGATTATTGCATTAGGTTGCGTTTAGTGATCGTTGAAGTTAACCGTTGTGCTGCGGAGCTTGTAGACGAAGACGGCGGGATTGATGGTGGCTTCATCGTATGGGTATCCAGGCAAGTTATGCTTGCTCAGTTCATAATGTTAATAAATGATTTCGTTTTCATTTCATTTATGATTCATATAGCAATGGTATTATGGAATATATGAATTGTCGGAATGGTGGTATGTAAGATAAATCATAATGTATATGATTTTTAGGATGTCTAGTGGAAATGGGAACGTGAATTGTAATTTGGTCTATTGCATGAGAAGTTGGATATCAAGGTTAGTTATCGTGTCGATGTTGAATTCGGGATGGTGGTTTGGTATTAGTTATGGACTGTACTTCATTTTGGATTGTCGGATAAACCGTGTATTCGTTCAGGGCAGTTGGTCGTGGAAAGGTTGGCGTCTTCAGCTTGAGGTAAATTAATATTGTTAGATTATGATAATCATCATGTTGCATTATTGCACGTGTGTGTTGATATTTCATGGGGTGAGTGTGCACCATTGTATGTTACGTTTTGTAATGTGCTCTTCCTGTGAGCAGTGATCTGTTGGGCCGATGTGTTAGGGGATAAGACCTATATGGCACCTATGTTCCGGGGTATTCCTGTGTGGATACTTTCGTGACCCTTGGTTGCGACCTTGGGGTATTTTGTAATTGCATGAACTGTGTTAGGGGATAAGACCTATATGGCACCTATGTTCCGGGGTATTCCTGTGAGATGCTTCCGTGACCCTTGGCTGCTGCCTTGGGGTTTATGTGTTAATATTATATGCATTGTGGAGCATGATGTGGACTGTTGTCTGGTGGAAATACGACATTGTGGTCGTGTCGGTCTTTCATGATCGAGTTACTGTTGCTCTTTTGGGAAGTCTTCTGATCCTTGATGGATATGCGATTCTTTGAGATTTGTTGTCATGTTGTATCGTGGCATATCTGGAGTCAGATACGTTCTGATCATTCATGTGTAGGATTTTCGGGACGGGCACATGTAGCATGTGTTGGTTTCGACCTCATATTGAACCGTGCACACGAGACATACTTCGTGTGGATGATTAGGTACGAGACCAGACGAGTATCTGATCAATACCGTGGTTGGCTTGTACACGGACACATGTCCGGATCGAGCGTATCGTGACGTCCATCTTGAGTCTTATTGATTGGTCGTTCACAGTCCATGTATAATTGGATCTGTTTGATATTCGGATTGTCTTTGAAATTCCGTATATATGATTTGTATATGGTTGACGATTTTATTCTCTCGTGTATCCGTCACCATTGAACCTTTATTAATCTCGTTCGGAGTTACCATATCCATGGTCAACTCATTGATATGGATCCTTTATAAATCTCGTTTGGGGTTCACCCTCTCATTGGTAATCTCATTCATTATTGATCCTTATTGATTCCATTTGGGAGTTGTCTCACCGTTGGTATTCTTGGTTATTAGTCCTTGATTGATGTTATTGGAGTTTACCGTGTCGTCGGTATTCTCAGTTGTTGATCCCTTATTATCCCTATTGGAGTATACCGTGTCGTTGGTACTTCCGGTCGTTGGTCCTTATTGATCTTGCTAGAGTTTACTATGTCGTCAGTATTCTCGGTTGTTGAACTTTATTGATCTTATTGGGGTTTATCGTACCGTTGGTATTTCTGGTTGTCAACTCTTTTGATCCTGTTAGAGTTTACCATGTCGTTGGTATTCTCGATTATTGATTCTTCATTGATCCTTACCGTGTCGTCGGTATTCTCGGTTGTCGACCTTTTTATTGATCTTTTTGGGATTTGCCGTATTGTTGGTATTCTCGGTTATGGATTCTTCCTTGATCTTGTTGGAGTTACCATACCATGGCATTCTCGTTCGCGGTTGATCCTTTGTCGATCTTGTGTGGAAATATCATGTCATTGATATTTCCGTTGTGATGCATTAATTGTTTATCATTATTGACTGTGTCAACATTCACGTTTTGCATTGATATTCGGGACTTGCTATTGTCTCGGAACAGTTGGATTATAGGTGTGCCATGTGATATCGGTTTTATCAGGATTGGGATTCGATTGTGCGACCCAGCCGGCAGAGTTAGTCTTGGCCAGATCATTCTAATCGAGATATGTTTGTGTTTGGAAATCTTGGTAGTGTTTCGGATACAGTACAGGTGATTACATTTGAATTCGTTCATTACTTAAGGACACGAGGCGTGGACTATGGTAAGATTTGATTGTTATGGTTGTGACAGGTTGGTAAGGTTACTTCGGTGAGATCATATTGGAATTATTCCTACCTTGTAATTACATTGATATGTATTGTTTTTGTGATGTGATCGTTATCATTGTTGAGTATTATGGCTGACCCCATCGTGGGATTTATCTTTTAGGTACTCGGAGTTCGAGCGAGTAGCGGTCGTGAAGGGATGAGCTTTCCGGTGATACTGGCTATGGCGTAGTTGTTGGGATTCGAGTGTTCTTTCTGGTTTTTATAATTCCGCTGCAAATGTATTTAATTATGTTTCATCCGCTGTGTGTGTATGTTTCTAAATGGCTTTCGATATTCTTTGAACTATGTTTTTATCCGCTGTGCATGTGTGTGTACTTTCAAAGGGCTTTTTGACATTTTTAAACGTTTGCGAAAATGATTTTAGCCTTGTGGGTTCCAATATGGGGCCCACGGCGCTGTAATATTCCCGGTCGGTTTGGGGGTGTTACATGTTTGCTTTGACTGGCATGGTTTTCAGGTAACCAAGAAGCTTAATGCGGGCGATATTACTATCAACTGGGGCGACTATTCCAGGCTTATGGCTGTTGCAGTGCAAGTCATGCAGTTCGAAGTTAATGATAGAATATTAGTCCTCAACAATGTATTATTAGTACCGGATTTTAGAATGAATTTAATTTCGGTTTCTAAATTAAAATACGATGGTTATTCAGTTTCTTTTCATGATTATGCTATTATAAAGAAAAAACGGTGAATATATTTGCAAACGTAATTTTAATGATAGACTGTATGTCGTTAATACTGCACAAACTCCCATTCACAAATCACTTAATTCTTTATCTAAACATAAAAAGAGAAAAGAACCTTCGATCATAAACAAAACATATATGTGGCACTTACGGTTAGGTCATGTAAACCTTAGGAGGATTCAAAGATTGGTAGATGATGGACCATTGGATGACCTCAAAGTTGAGTCATTTCCAATTTGTGAATCCTGTCGGGAAGGTAAGATGACAAAAAGGGTTTTTGAAACCAAGGGAAATCGTGCTCAAAACGTGTTAGAATTGGTTCATATGTATGTATGTGGTCCAATGAATATCCAGGCTAGAGGTGGTTTCGAATACTTCATCACATTTATAGATGACTATTCGAGATATGGATAAATCTATTTGATACAACGTAAGTCTGAAGCCTTTGACAATTTCAGAGACTTTAATGCTGAAACGGTGAAGCGTCATGGGAAGAGTATCAAGTCACTACAATATGATCGTGGTGGCGAATTGTAGCACCCCAAAATTTCCCGAGGTATTACAGTGCCGTGAATCCCGTGTGGAACCCACAAGGCTAGTTTAGGAAATAGATATTTTAAAGAAATTACAATAAAACGATAAGTCCACGGTTACATATCATGAGCCCAAAGGTTTTAAGAAGAAATATAATTCAAAGTTCGATTATTACACAATGGAGGTTTTAAAAATCAAATTTAATTTAAGCAGCGGCAAGAGTTTATTCCAACACCGTTCAAGTCTGACCGGATCCCTCGGGAATGTCCTGCACATGATTTACAATTTTACTCGGCACGAAAAATCATGCCAGATAACCAGGGTCAGAGAATGCATACCGATAACACTTACTAGCAACGATATATGCAATTTTATCAAACACAGTGCCACATAACCAACAGAGAATATTTCATCCCACGACCGACGTTGTCTTTCTCTTTTATCACATAAACCCCAATGTCGCAACCAAGGGTCATGAAAGTATCCACACGGGAATACTCTAGAACGTAGGTGCCCAATTCGGGTCTTATTCCCTAACACATTTCCATACGGGTACCATACAGGTTTTATCCCCAACACATCGGCCCATTTATAACACATTTTCAGAGAAAGACGACCGTCGGCATTTCATCAATAATGGCACATTCATGAATACGAACATTTTAAGAATAATAATATTTCTCGAGCAAGATTTCACTTGCCTTTGATCCGACGGTAGGTGCCTTACGATAATTGGGATCTCCATGCCCGATCGAGCTTAACCTAGTCACTTAATATCCGATTAACACCTTGTACGAATAATGATGAATAGAACTAGTTTCCATTCCCTTCCCTAACCGGGTTCCTAACGTAATATTAATTGCCAATACTAGTATCGTGCTTCTACGTTCACAAGTAATACGTACCACTTTGTCGTTCAATTCTTACAGTTAACGTCAACTATATTGATTTGTTCAACAAAATTATCTCAATCATCATTCGGTTAGCAATCAAACGACCATAGCATAATCAAATCCCATACTCCTAATCCAACTCTCTATTCTCAGTACTTCAATAGGTAGACTACCATTTTACACAATGATTGGCATTTGATTCTCAATGACATTAATTCTATCGAATTAATTCCCCTAGTAACTTTAACGTTGATCATCATATTGCAAGAGTGGGTTACGACTAGTTTATCAAACAGTGATGAACTCCTACGAAATCCTTCTACAATTGACTCGTTGATTATATATGATCCAAATGTAAATTCAGATGTAAGTTTTCGCATGTGAGTGTTACGAGTTGTATGAAAATGAAATATACGAACAATGATAGCCCCGATTACTACAAGTTCATCTGTTTAGATCGTCTACGAAATTTTAACAAAATCTACAAAAGTAACCGTAATCTAACGAGAAATAATCAACAACATTGAAGAGATTACTCCAAGGATTGATAGACTTACCTTAGAAGATGAAGAATAATGAGGAGAGATGATAAATCAACAAGAGCCACGAGGATAAACGAGGAATGGGTCGAATGTCTTGGACAATCTTCACCAGAGCTTACGAAATCACCCCCTCTATGTTGATTCAAGTGTATGAGAGGCCAAGAATTGAGTATAAGGCTGTGGAAAAGCTTCAAGAGTTCTTCACTTCAAATTTTGGGATGAAAGAAATGAATGTGGGAGTGTTATTTTGTAACACTCGATTTCGTTAACGTACGTTAATGTTCCAGGATTTACATACGTAATAAGTATTACGTACGCTATGTATAATGTTTAACGTACGTAAAGGCCGTCCAGAGGCCACTGACTGAAATGTGCCCATCTTTTACGTACGTAAGTCGTACTTACGTATGTAAGACTCCGGATTGTAGCATACGCTAATCTTGGCGGATAGCGTACGTTATGAGGAGTTGACTCGTTTGTCCTCTAGCCCTCCGAAAGTAGCTCAATCCGCATCAAAAGGAAGATTCTGGTTTGGAGACCAACCCAATCGTTACGTATGTAACCGAGTTAGGTTAACGTGCATAATGCATCAATTTTAGCGTACATAATGCCTATATGATAACGTGCGTTAAACATTTCAATCCTTTAGCCACATATCACATTTTAACCATCTCGGAGTGACAATCCTTCCCGCTCATCAACAATTATCGGAGAACAAGACGTTGGCCACCGTCATATTCGCACCGACGATTGTCCAACGACGTCAAGGCATGTCACCTCCGTTTCATCCACATTGTACAGTTGCATAGCATTTAATGAAATAATAAATAAGGAAAAACAACATTGCATTACAAGAAATCACACAGTACAAGGTAATTAAGCAGGAAATACCGGTGGTATTACATATCGCCCCCCTTAAAAATAGTTTCGCCCTGAAACAGAGAAAATAACTCAGGATGACTCTCCTTCGTGCTCGACTCGGTTTCCCAAGTCGCTTCTTCCATGCTGTGGTGCGACAACTGAACCATCACGAGGGGTATGGCTTTATTTCGCAATATCTTCATACGCCGATCCAAGATGGCGATCGGTACCTCTCTAAAGGTAGCATCATCGGAAATTTCCACTTCTTCGAAATTGAGTTTGTGGCTCGGATCATAGACGTACTTCCTTAACTGGGAGACGTGAAAGACGTTGTGCACTCCATCCAGATGCGGGGGCAGAGTTAATCGATACGTAAGCTTCCCCACCCGGTCCAATATCTCAAACGGGCCTATAAACCTTGGGCTTAACTTGCCCTTTTGGCCGAAACGTCGGGTACCCCGCATAGGTGATACCTTGACCCACACATGATCCCCGACTTTAAATTCTAACGGTCACTGTTGGTTTTCGGCATAAGATTCTGCCGGCTCTGCGCTGCTAGCATGTGCTTTCGAACGATAGAGATCTTCTTAATGGACTCCTGGATCAGATCTAACTCGGTAACCGCGGTGTCAGGAGCATCATCCAAGCATAATGGCGACTTGCATCTTCGCCCATACAGGGCCTCAAACGGTGCCATGCCTATGCTTGCATGCCAGCTGTTGTTGTACGAGAACTCCACTAATCCCAGATGTCTAGCCCAATCCTTACCCCAATTGAGTACACATGCCCTCAACATATCCTCCAAGGTTTGAATCGTACGTTTGGTCTGTCCATCCGTCTTAGGGTGATAAGCCATACTAAAATGTATTTGGGTCTTCATAGCTTTTTGGACGGCTTTCCAAAAACGAGACACGTATCTGGTGTCCCTATCCGAAATGATGGATGAGGGAATGCCATGCAGACTCATGATCTCCCTGATGAAAATGACGGCCAATTGATCTGTCCCGGTTTTCTCTTGAATAGGAATGAAATTTGCCGATTTCGTCAATCGATCAACAATGACCCAAATTGTATCGTTTCCTCCCACCGCCGTTGATAGCTCAGTGACAAAATCCATCGATATGCTCTCCCATTTCCACTCCAGTATGGGTAGCGGTTGCATGATTCTGGCTGGTCTGCGGTGTTCAATCTTCACTTGTTGGCACGTCATACATCGGGCGACAAATCTAGCAACTTCCCATTTCATATTTTTCCACCAAAAAACTCTGTCAGAGATCTTTGTACATTTTGCTCGCTCCTGGGTGAATAGAATAGGGAGTGGAGTGCGCCTTCTTCAGTATAATTTGCTTCAGCCCTCATTCGGCGGAATACAGATCCTATTCTTGAACCTCACCAAGTCACCCTGGATCTTATAGTCGGAAACATCCCCTCCCTCGATTCTTGCACCAATCGCACGTAATTCGGGATCCTCCATCTGTGCTAGACGTATCTCGTTTAGTAAGGACGAATGTATATTGATTGAGCACAATTGTCCTTGCCTACATTGTATACATACTTCGGTACTGCTTCTCCTGATGTATTGTTGCAGTTCAGGATGAAATGTTATGCTCGATACCATCACTTCTTGTATAGTTTTCCAACTAAGAGCATCGACCACTACATTGGCTTTCCCGGGGTGATAGGAGATTTCCACATCGTAGTCCTTGATTATCTCCAACCACCGCCTCTGCCTCATGTTTAATTCTCTCTGAGTGAAGATATACTTCGAACTCTTATGAATCGTGAAACCTTTGCAAGTAACTTCGTAAAGATAGTGCCTCCAAATCTTGAGGGCATGCACCACTGTGGCTAGCTCGAAGTCATGCGTCGGGTAATTCACTTCATACGGCTTCAGTTGTTGGGATGCGTACACAATGAATCTGTCATTCTGCATGAAGACGCACCCTAGTCCGTGCTTAGATTCATCCGTGTATATACTGAATCCTTCCGTTCCCTGCGGTAAAACTAGCACTGGAGCAGTAGTTATCCTACTCTTGATCTCATCGAAGCTCTTCTGGCAGTCTGCAGTCCATACAAATTTGGTGCTCTTTCTCATTAGGTTCGTTAACGATCGAGCAATACAGGAAAAAGCCTCGACGAATCTTCGATAGTAACCCGCAAATCCTAGGAAACTCCTTACCTCCTTGACATTCCTTGGTGGTTCCCAACTCATTATTATCTTGATCATATGTGGATCGACCTTGATGCCTTTTTCCGAGACAACATGTCCGAGAAAAATTACCTCCCGCATCCAGAATTCGCACTTGGAAAGTTTCACATAAAGTTGGTGTTGCCTTAACACGCTCATCACTTGCCTCAAATGTTCCTCGTGTTCCTGTCGGCTTCGGGAATAGATCTGGATGTCGTCAATAAAAACCATCACGCACTTATCGAGGAAGTCAATAAAAACTCTGTTCATCAGTTGCATAAAAACGGCTGGGGCATTAGTCAACCCGAATGATACCACGATATACTCGTAATGTCCATACCTCGATCAAAATGCAGTCTTGGGTATATCTTCCTACCGAATCATCAATTGGTGATATCCGGACCGTAGATTGACCTTTGAAAACACAACTGCCCCTTGTAATTGATCCAAGAGGTCATCGATTCTTGGAAGTGGATAACGATTCTTGATAGTGACCTTATTTATTTCCCTATAGTCAATGCAGAAGCGTAGAGAGTTGTATTTCTTCTTAACAAAATGTACCGGCGCGCCCCATGGCGATGTGCTCGGGCGGATCAATCCTTTCTCCAGCAGATCTTCGAGCTATATATTTAATTCTTTCATCTCGGCCGGTGCCATCCTGTAAGGAGCTTTGGAAATAGGTCTCGTCCTCGGCTCGAGTTTGATGGAGAGATCAACTTCTCGGTGCGGTGGCAGCCTTGGTAGTTCATCGAGAAAGACGTTTGGAAACTCATCCACCACCGAAATGTTTGCGATCGAAAGTTGTGAAGTATCCTCCTAAAGAACATAACACCAATAGTACTTCCTTCGAGAGCTGCAGGAGACTTCCGATGCGAGAAGGCTGAGAGACCCTTTCGTACTGAAGTGTTCTCGTCCTCTGATTACATGTGTGGTACCGTCATGAGCCGTAATGGAAATAGTCAAGTGGTAGGTATCCAAGATCATCCTGTGCAATGGCATCCAGTCCATACCTAATATGATATCTTCATTCTGAAGTGGAAAGACCATAAGATTAGCGGTCCAACTATGATTGTTGATGCATATCTGACAGTCTCAAACCTTTAGATCGCCGCCTATTCTACTACCCTCAGGTAGTTTAAAAGTAAAGGACTCACAAGGTACATAAGTAAGATTTAAACATTCAACACATTCCATAGATATAAACGAATATGTGGCTCCGGTATCAAATAGTACATGCACTGGCTGAGAGTTAACAAGAAGAGTACCTGAGATAGCTGGCGCGGACTGACCATCCGTAGCCCTCAGCTCAAATACACAGGACGGCACTGACTCCGAAAAGGATGAAGTACCACCGCCTCGCCCACAACCTCAAACGTCACCGTGTGGCGGTGGTTGAGTCTGATGGGATGGAGCTTGGTAGTTGGAAACGGCAGGCGTCCTGGGGGATTGCACAGAGCCTTGTTGACTCGGTTGAGAAACTGAGTTCTGAGTGGGATTGGCCCGCCAGCAGTAACGAGACATGTGTCCACTCATTCCTCAAGTGAAACATTTGGTAGCTGTCTTCTGGCACCGATCCTTGGTATGTCCGGACACGCAACAATTGAAGCAGTCCCTACGGTATGTCCGATCAGATGCACCCTTATGTTGGTATGATACTGCTGACTTAAAGAAAGATGCGGGGCCCGAGTTTGTTTTGTTGTTGCTCCCAGACTGAGTTGATGTCTTCTGCTTCTTCGAGTTATGTCCGGTGTCGGTATTAACAATAGTACCGGTATATGCTGTGACCACGTCTTCGTATGCCCTCAGAGTCGTGCAGTGGAATCCAGTGGCATAGCATTGTACATCCTCCGGAAACCTCTGTGCAAAGTGGCATATTCGTTGATCTTCTGATGGAACCATCTGCGAGATGTAACTTATCTCGGTTCGGTAGGCCCGAATGATCTTTGATACTGGCATCTTCTTGTAATACCCGATTGTAATTCATTCAGTAATTATCAGGCTGTAATTGTCACTCATTATTAATCACTCATCTTGCGTAGCGAGGAATCGGAGTATTCGGATTTATCACCTTGTCCACCATTGAGTTACGGCCGTAAGGATTGTAGGTTACGGCCGTAACAAAGATTCGTTGATTTCAGGCCATTTTGGACGAACGGTACTTACGGCCGTAAGGGTTGCAGCATACGGCCGTAAGTTGAGAAGGTACGACCGTAAGGCTGGCCGGTTACGGCCGTACGTGTCCAGCAGGCTGCCCAGGCATTTTTGGCCGAAGGCGAGTTACGGCCGTAAGAAGGGTAGGATATGGCCGTAAGTAGTATTCGTAAATTTCAGGTTTTGTCGGGCAAGGGGGACTTACGGCCGTAAGGGTTGCGGCATACGGCCGTAAGACAAGGAAGGTATGGCCGTAAGGATTGGCCGGATACGGCCGTACGCTACAGGCAGGGTGCCTGGTCATTTTCGACGAAGGGGGCTTACGCCCGTAAGTTTGGCCGGATACGGCCGTATCACCCGAGTTACGCCCGTAAGGTGTGCGGGTACGGACGTAAGGGTGTCGACAGATGTTTTTAACGAAGGCGAGTTACGCCCGTAACTCAGGGGCGGTTACGGCCGTAAGTCTCGCGAGCTTTGGAAGCCGAAGTTCTGGCCGTCTGAGTTCGCGGTTACGGCCGTAAGGCCGTTGACTGGGATGTTACGGCCGTATGAGGGCCGAGTTACGGCCGTAACCGGCGATGTTAAGGACCTGGCCGGGACTTTTTCATCATTTTTCATCCTTTTTCTTCTTTGTTCCGAGAGAGAGACTTGAGGAAGAGATTTTGCAATCATCAATCATTTGAGTGTGTAATTTTCATCATCTTCACTCATTTGGGAAGCTTGGATACTCGTTTTAACTCGTGTTCATCGGATCGAAGTGGTTGGATCTTCAAGAGGTAATTTCTTCAACATCTTGGATTTCGATTTTGTGTTATGATGTTCTGGACGTTATAATCATGTTATATGAAGGGATATGTATATGATTATGAGTTTGTATAAAGATTCATTGGATTATTGAGGAATTATTCAAGAACACTTTGAATATTGTGTTGGATTTTGAGGGTTTTCGTAGACTCGTCCGATTTATCCGATTTGAAGCTTGAGAACCTTGAGATTATGATGTATCTATACCGTATGCATGCTTTCTCTATGATTTTACGGATTGGGTTGTGCCGTTTTCGGACTTGAGGGAGTTTGAGCGATTTTCCAACCTCTAATTGTTTACCCGTGTATTTTTTTGTGAATCGTAGACGGGTTTCGGGGGTTTCTTCGTGTAATTAGAGTGTGGATATTTGACTATCATATTCCTTGCGAATCGTTTAGGTGCCGGAAGCGCGTTCTTGGACCTACCAAACTCATACCCTTCCTCCGTTCGATTTCTCGATGTCTCAAAGGCAAGTATATAATTATGATTGTACATTCTCGACTTTGAAAGTAAGAAATATTGATGGTATGATATGAACGAACCATTTTTACGGCATTCATAGATATATTGATGGCATATTATAAACGAACCGTTTTTACGGCATTCATATATGTATTGATGGCATGATATGAACGAACCGTTTCTACGGCATTCATGCATGTAACGACGGATGATATGAACGAACCGTTTTTACGGCATTCACATACGTCTTGATGTGACACTATGAGATTTAGTTATTCCGGAATACTAGTCTTGAATTGATGAATTGACTGTTACATTTACTTTATTGTCGAGGAGTATTGTGTTTCATACTTGATATACTTGTACTAGCTATTCGACAGCTAACCCCTTTATGGTGGAAATACGTTTTATGTATTTCAGGTTCCAGGAGAATGGACAGGCAGGTATCGGGTCGGCATGAAGATGGTGGGCAAGTGTGATACTGTGTCTTTCTTCCAGTTATGTTTTGAGTTTTCCATTCAGTGTTGTTGTACTGAATTGGCTATTGAATACTCGAGTATTGTTTTCCATTTTTCTTGATGTTCCGGCCTGTGTTTGCCGAGGTATTGATTCGTGCTATGATGTCTGTGGATACATTGGTTATGTTCTGAATACCTTTGTATTGTTTTTCATTCCATTATGTGTAGACCTTATCGGTCAAAATTTATAGTTCCGCGTATGTTTAGCCTTGTGAGTCCCACGGCGGGGCTTACGGCGCTGTAATATTCCCTGAATAACTTGGGGGTGTTACAGATTATGGTATCAGAGCTTAGGTCTATGGATACCTAGGCTGTCGGTCTTTTGGGTCGAATGAGTCGTCATTTGTCAACAGTATCACTACTCTGCCATCATCACAGTGCGACCGGTACTTGTAAGACCTCTTACTCTTCTGATGTTTCCTTATTCATTATGCTCCTTTTATGGATATTCTTGAGAATCGATCACCTTAATGACGTGCGATTGAATTGTGCTTACGTACCTTGTGTGTTCCTCATTATGTCAGCTGGTAGGGGTCGTGGCCGTGGACGAGGAAGAGGTCGTGGCCCGGCCGTTTCCATCAGTTCAGTTTCGGGGTCGACCAATCCCAGTTTGTCGAACTCGGTGCATCCTGACACCGAAAGTCAGCACGACCAATCAAACGGTCAAGGGAACAACGCGGACGCTGGAGTTACGAATGCACTTCAACAATTGGCTACCCAGATGACTATTTTAGCCCAAACTGCTCAGCTGAATAACCCGAACCTAAACACGGATGCCTTACCTCAGAATGTAATCCATATGCACCCTCCACAGTTTGGCGGTGCCACTGGCCGTTAAGTGGGAAGGCGCTAGCGGAATTAGAGAAGATTTTCGAGGCGGTTGATTGCCCCGAGGTGAGGAAAGTACCGATTGCTCAGTATTTCCTCACTAAAGAGGCCGCTACTTGGTGGAAGGTCATCAAGCCACAGGATCGTATTGCCACGTGGGATGAATTTAAGGAGCTCTTGGAGGCCGAGTTTTGTCCTTGGCCGGTGCGAGAGGGCCGAATCCGAGCCTTTTTCGAGACTAAACCACAAGATATTCCCGTTTCACAGGCGATCGTGGAGTACAACCAATAATTGATCCATGTGAAGGATCAAGTGCGTAACGAGCGTGATAAGATCCGTTATTTTGATATGCGGATGAATTTGGACTTACGGCGATACATGGCCGGATTTGCTTGTACCACACTGAAAGAGTATCAGGACAGAGCTTTAGCCCATGATATGTTGAACCCCGACAATGATACCGTTGAAGAACCGAAGAAGCAGAAAGTCGCAGGAAATTTTTCTGGTTCTAAGGGTGGCAACTTTCAGAAGTCACAAACGACTAACCGTTTTGCCGGACAGTCATCACGTTCTAATAAAGGGAAGAGGGGTTACCGTCCCACTCCGGGTACCTCAAATCGCATGGTGACTGGCTATAATTGTGGCCGTCCAGGCCACTTTAATTCGGAATGCCACTTTCCACCATTAAAGTGTCACACGTGCGGACAGATGGGAAATAGAGCAGCTTATTGTTCCGAACCGAACCAGACTTTGGACACTCGGGCTTCTGCCCCAACGCCACTTGATCAAAGTATGAATCAGCGACAATCTTTTGGTCAACCTCAGCATAATTTTGGCAGGGGCCGGGGACGGGGTCAGAACGCTGGAGGGGGAAACTCTAGCGTCGGTTCGGTGCAACCACGGGTTTATGAGATGCGTCGAACAGACGAACCCGACGCGGCGGTGGCTTCAGGTACCATCCATATTTTATCTTATCCAGTCCGTGTACTTTTTGATACAGGTGCTACACATTCTTTTATTTCTTCGGAGTGTGTACGCCGTTTGAATATAACTTGTTTGACTGCTTGCGATCCCTTTATCGTGAAACTGCCTAGCGGGGATAGGATTGTGGGGAATCGGGAGATTAGAAATTTTCCGGTGGTTATATCGGGTATGGAATGGTTATCAAATCTGATTGTAGTTGATATGGAAGGCGAGGACGTGATCCTCGGCGAGGATTGGCTTGATAATCACCAAGCGATTATGAATTACCGTACCAAGGTTATTACCATGATGACTAAAGATGGATCTGAGTACTCATTTTCGGGACGTAAGTCGGGCCAATCCAAGTTACTTATCAGTTCCATGAAGGCCGTAAAACTTTTGAATAAAGGTTGTACGGGCTATTGGTGTTATGCCTTGAAAACGGAAGGAAATGAAGTCGATTTCTCTTCGATTCCGGTTGTTAATGAGTATCCCGATGTTTTCCCTGATGACCTCCCGGGATTACCGCCAGATCGAGAGATAGAATTTACCGTAGACTTAGAGCCAGATGCGGCTCCGATTTCTAAAGCACCTTATCGGATGGCACCTTCCGAGATGCAAGAATTGAAGACTCAGTTGGGAGAACTTTTGGAAAAAGGGTACATCAGACCGAGCGCTTCGCCTTGGGGCGCGCCTGTCCTCTTTGTGAGGAAGAAGGATGGTTCACTACATTTGTGCATCGACTACCATGAGCTGAACAAAGTAACCATCAAGAACAAATATCCTTTGCCTCGTATAGACGATTTATTTGATCAATTACAAGGAGCTGCGGTTTTCTCGAAGATTAATTTAAGATCCGGGTATTATCAACTCAGGGTGAGGGAGTCCGACGTTCCGAAGACGGCATTTTGAACGAGATATGGGCATTATGAATTTGTAGTTATGCCTTTTGGGTTGACTAATGCGCCGGCAGTATTCATGCAGTTAATGAATAAGATATTCATCGAGTACCTCGACAGGTGCGTAGTCGTATTTATTGATGACATCTTGATCTATTCTCGAGATAAGGAGGAACATGCCCGACACTTGCGTTTGGTTTTAGACATTTTGAGAACCGAGCACCTCTATGCAAAATTCTCGAAATGTGAGTTTTGGTTGGAAGAAGTTATGTTTCTCGGCCATGTGATTTCGGCCGAAGGGGTTCGTGTAGACCCGCAGAAGATTGAGGCAGTGCTAGATTGGGCACCGCCTAAAAATGTTAAGGAAGTTCGTAGCTTTTTGGGCCTTGCTCGGTATTACCCTCGGTTTGTCGAGGGGTTCTCGAAACTCGCTCAGACGCTTACGAAATTGCTCCAGAAGACCGAAAAGCTTATTTGGACGGATGAGAGACAACAGAGCTTCGATGAACTGAAGAGTCGTTTGACTTCAGCGCCGATTTTAACTTTACCACATGGTAGCGAGGGCTTTGCAGTCTATAGTGACGCTTCGGGTCATGGTCTGGGCTGTGTACTTATGCAGCATGATAAGACGATAGCTTTTGCGTCACGACAATTAAAACCTTATGAGATGAATTATCCTACTCACGATTTAGAGTTGGCCGCAATTGTCTTCGCACTCAAGATTTGGCGGCATTATTTGTATGGTTCACCGTGCCGGATTTATACCGATCACAAGAGCCTGAAATATATTTTCAGTCAGAAAGAGCTGAATATGAGACAGAGGCGTTGGTTAGAGTTGATAAAGGATTATGATTTAGAAATTCTTTACCACCCCGGAAAAGCCAATGTCGTTGCGGATGCTTTGAGCCGCAAATCGGCATCTCTTCAAATGCTCGAGGTTCTTACATCTCAGACGAAAATTCGTCAGGATTTAATTGAGCAAGGGATAGAAGTTCGGCTTCAGCGAGTACAGGGACAATTATGTGCTCTCGAAATTACATCGTCCTTAGTTGATGACATCAAAGGGAAGCAGTGGAGTGACCCGATGATTTCTCAACTGAAGGAAGATGTAATTAAAGGAAAAGCTCCTGGCTTTATGGTTCACGAGGATAGTATTCTGAGATTTCAGGGCAGGTTTTGTGTTCCGAACGATTTAGAGTTGAGACAGAGAATTCTCCGAGAAGCTCATGCTACGCCTTACTCAATCCACCCCGGGACGAGTAAAATGTACAAGGATTTGAAGCGCAATTTTTGGGGGAATAACATGAAGAAGGATGTTACGGAGTTTGTACTACGGTGCTTGACGTGTCAACAAGTCAAGATCGAACATCAGCGACCAGCGGGATTGTTGAAACCACTTCCCATTCTCGAGTGGAAGTGGGAAGACATCTCGATGGATTTCATCACTGGCATGCCAAGAACTCGGGCCGGAATGAATATGATTTGGGTAGTTGTCGATCGGTTGACCAAATCTGCACACTTCTTGGGTATTAAGGATACTTGGGGACCGGATAGATTGGCTCGAACCTTTATTGCTGAGATCGTGAGGTTACACGGTGCCCCCAAGACCATTGTTTCTAATCGAGACGGCCGTTTCGTATCGCATTTTTGGTAGGCCGTTCATCAGGCTCTGGGTACGGAGTTGAGATTGAGTACTTCCTTTCATCCTCAGTCGGACGGTCAGACAGAGAGGACGATTCAGACGTTGGAAGATATGTTACGGGCTTGTGCCTTGGATTGGAGTAATGATTGGGAGCTTCACTTACCGTTGATCGAGTTTGCTTACAATAATAGTTGGCATGCGTCGATCCAAATGGCACCCTTCGAGGCACTCTATGGTAGGCGATGTAGGTCGCCATTATGTTGGGACGAGGCTTCTGAGCTAGTTGGGACGGATCCGGATATGTTGATGGAGACTAAGGAAAAGATTTCTATTATCCGGGATCGATTGCTAGCTGCCCAGAGTCGTCAGAAATCTTATGCTGATACCCGTCGTCGACCCTTGGAGTTTGAGGTGGGAGATCATGTCTTGCTCAAGGTGTCGCCGACCAGGGGATTTTTCCGCTTCGGGAAAAAGGGGAAACTTAGTCCGAGGTACATCGGACCCTTCGAGATTTTAGACAGAGTTGGAGATTTAGCATACCGCTTGGCGTTGCCTCCAGCGTTGAGTCACGTCCACAGTGTTTTTCATGTGTCTCAGTTGAGAAAGTACGTACCGGATCCGAGCCACATTATCGACTACAGTGAGATTGACGTAGCCGAGGATATTACTTTTCCGGAGAAACCCGTGAAGATCCTTGAGCGTCGCGAGAAACAACTCCGGCATAAGACCATTCCACTGGTTAAAGTGCAATGGTCGAGGCATGGAGTCGAGGAGGCGACTTGGGAGACGGAAGAGAAGATGCGGGTGGAATACCCCGAACTATTTATTTCTTAAGTTTCGGGACGAAACTTCTTTTTAGAGGGGAAGAATGTAATACCCGGTTGTAATTCATACAGTAATTATCAGGCTGTAATTGTCACTCATTATTAATCACTCATCTTGCGTAGCGAGGAATCGGAGTATTCGGATTTATCACCTTGTCCACCATTGAGTTACGGCCGTAAGGATTGTAGGTTATGGCCGTAAAAAAGATTCGTTGATTTCAGGCCATTTTGGACGAACGGGACTTACGGCCGTAAGGGTTGCAGCATACGGCCATAAGTTGAGAAGGTATGGCCGTAAGGCTAGCCGGTTACGACCGTACGTGTCCAGCAGGCTGCCCAGGCATTTTTGGCCGAAGGCGAGTTACGGCCGTAAGAAGGGTAGGATACGGCCGTAAGTGGTATTCGTAAATTTCAGGTTTTGTCGGGCAAGGGGGACTTACGGCCGTAAGGGTTGCGGCATACGGCCGTAAGACGAGGAAGGTACGGCCGTAAGGCTTGGCCGGATACGGCCGTACGCTACAGGCAGGGTGCCTGGTCATTTTCGACGAAGGGGGCTTACGCCCGTAAGTTTGGCCGGATACGGCCGTATCACCCGAGTTACGCCCATAAGGTGTGCGGGTACGGCCGTAAGGGTGTTGACAGATGTTTTTAACGAAGGCGAGTTACGCCCGTAACTCAGGGGCGGTTACGGTCGTAAGTCTGTCGGCAGGCTTTTGGACGAAGCCGAGTTACGGCCGTACGAGTTGGACGGTTACGGCCGTAAGGCCGTTGACCTGGGATGTTACGGCCGTATGAGGGCCGAGTTACGGCCGTAACTTCCGGCAGTATTTAAGGACCTGGCCGGGACTTTTTCATCATTTTTCATCCTTTTTCTTCTTTGTTCCGAGAGAGAGACTTGAGGAAGAGATTTTGCAATCATCAATCATTTGAGTGTGTAATTTTCATCATCTTCACTCATTTGGGAAGCTTGGATACTCGTTTTAACTCGTGTTCATCGGATCGAAGTGGTTGGATCTTCAAGAGGTAATTTCTTCAACATCTTGGATTTCGATTTTGTGTTGTGATATGATGTTCTGGACGTTATAATCATGTTATATGAAGGGATATGTATATGATTATGAGTTTGTATAAAGATTCATTGGATTATTGAGGAATTATTCAAGAACACTTTGAATATTGTGTTGGATTTTGAGGGTTTTCGTAGACTCGTCCGATTTATCCGATTTGAAGCTTGAGAACCTTGAGATTATGATGTATCTATACAGTATGCATGCTTTCTCTACGATTTTACGGATTAGGTTGTGCCGTTTTCGGACTTGAGGGAGTTTGAGCGATTTTCCAACCTCTAATTGTTTACTCGTGTATTTTTCGTGAATCGTAGACGGGTTTCGGGGGTTTCTTCGTGTAATTTGAGTGTGGATATTTGACTATCATATTCCTTGCGAATCGTTTAGGTGCCGGAAGTGCGTTCTTGGACCTACCAAACTCATACCCTTCCTCCGTTCGATTTCTCGATGTCTCAAAGGCAAGTATATAATTATGATTGTACGTTCTCGACTTTGAAAGCAAGAAATATTGATGGTATGATATGAACGAACCGTTTTTACGGCATTCATAGATATATTGATGGCATATTATGAACGAACCATTTTTACGGCATTCATATATGTATTGATGGCATGATATGAACGAACCGTTTCTACGGCATTCATACATGTAACGACGGATGATATGAACGAACCATTTTTACGGCATTCACATACGTCTTGATGTGACACTATGAGATTTAGTTATTCCGGAATACTAATCTTGAATTGATGAATTGACGGTTACATTTACTTTATTGTCGAGGAGTATTGTGTTTCATACTTGATATACTTGTACTAGCTATTCGACAGCTGACCCCTTTATGGGGGAAATACGTTTTATGTATTTCATGTTCCAGGAGAATGGACAGGCAGGTATCGGGTCGGCATGAAGATGGTGGGCAAGTGTGATACTGTGTCTTTCTTCCAGTTATGTTTTGAGTTTTCCATTCAGTGTTGTTGTACTGGATTGGCTATTGAATACTCGAGTATTGTTTTCCATTTTCCTTGATGTTCCGGCCTGTGTTTGCCGAGGTATTGATTCGTGTTATGATGTCTGTGGATACATTGGTTATGTTCTGAATACCTTTGTATTGTTTTTCATTCCATTGTGTGTAGACCTTATCGGTCAAAATTTATAGTTCCGCGTATGTTTAGCCTTATGAGTCCCACGGCGGGGCTTACGGCGCTGTAATATTCCCTGAATAACTTGGGCGTGTTACACTTCTAAGGTCCAGCACTGAAAATGTCTCGTGCGCCACCAGTTTGGGCTGATCTGGGACATTACTCGCTCCGCAGTAGTTGGGCAAATTCGGTCCACCTGACCACTCGGTCCTCTGGCCTGTAAGTCCTCCACCAGCGTGCAGCAGTGTCACGGAGTTGATTAATCCCGAGCGGCACCTTCCGGTTCTCTGGGCATCCGATCACTTCGAAAGCAGTCTCCATTTCCGAAGTCCAGTCGTCCACGTGTTTCTCCCATGCCCCGTCAAATAATGGAGGCCTAGCCTTCAGCATCTCTCCCAACCATCGGTCTCTTCCTGTGTTTTCCTCCACATTGATAACTAGTATCCGTTCTTCCTGGTTGACCTCAGCAATTCCCATGGCGATAGATTGGGCAAGGGACTGAACAAAAGCCGGGTCCATGCCTCCCGAGTTGCTATTCTGGCGCGTCGCCTCCTGATCGTTTTGATTAATTAGTGGCGGTTGGTCCCCAGCAGGATGGGTCTCGGCAGTGTTCCTGTCCTCATCGTGGTTTGCGGCGGAACCCTGAGCATCATTCACCACCCTCCTAGCTCCTCGGCATGCCATTACTCACACTATTAATCTAAACCCAGTTCCACACACAGTTTACAATCAAATGTAGTACTTAGACAGAAAACACACATATCACTTACTTTGCATTCCCATGAGGAGTTACGGTCGCTTGGGATGTTAGACTGGAATAACATTGAAAATTAGGAGAAATTTTATTTAAACCAGGAGCCGTGTACTCTGATACCATTTCCTGTAACACCCCCAAAATTTCCTGAGGTATTACAGTGCCGTGAATCCCATGTGGAACCCACAAGGCTAGTTTAGGAAATAGATATTTTAAAGAAATTACAATGAAATGATAAGTCCACGGTTACATATCATGAGCCCAAAGGTTTTAAGAAGAAACATAATTCAATGTTCGATTATTACACAACATAGGTTTTAAAAATCAAATTTAATTTAGGCAGCGGCATGAGTTTATTCCAACACTGTTCAAGTCTGACTGGACCCCTCGGGAATGTCCTGCACATGATTAACAAGTTTACCAGGCACGAGAAATCATGCCAGATAACCAGGGTCAGAGAATGCATACCGATAACAATTACTAGCAACGATATACGCAATTTTATCAAACACAGTGCCACATAACCAACAGAGAATATTTCATCACACGACCGACGTTGTCTTTCTCTTTGATCACATAAACCCCAAGGTCGCAACCAAGGGTCACGAAAGTATCCACACGGGAATACGCCGGAATGTAGGTGCCCAATTCGGGTCTTATCCCCTAACACATTTCCATACGGGTACCATACATTTTTATCCCCAACACATCGGCCCGTTTATAACATATTTTCAGAGAAAGACGACCGTCGGCATTTCATCAATAATGGCATATTCGTGAATATGAACATTTTAATAATAATGATATTTCTCGAGCAAGATTTCACTTGCCTTTGATCCGATGGTAGGTGCCTTACGATAATTGGGATCTCCATGCTTGATCGAGCTTAACCTAGTCACGTAATATCCGATTAACACCTCGTACGAATCATGATGAATAGAACTAGTCTCCCTTCCCTTCCCTAACTGGGTTCCTAACGTAATCTTAATTGCCAATACTGGTATCGTGCTTCTACGTTCGTAAGTAATACGTACCACTTTGTCGTTCAATTCTTACGGTTAACGTCAACTATATTGATTTGTTCAACATGATTATCTCAATCATCATTCGGTTAGCAATCAAACGACCATATAAGTCCCAGACTCCTAATCCAATTCTCTATTACGAGTACTTCAATCGGTAGACTACCATTTTACACAATGATTTCGGCATTTGATTCTCAATGACATTAATACTACCGTCTTAATTCCCCTAGTAACTTTAACGTTGATCATCATATTGCAAGAGTGGGTTACGACTAGTTTATCAAACGGTGATGAACTCCTACGAAATCCTTCTACAATTGATTCGTTGATTATATATGATCTAAATGTAAATTGAGATGGAAGTTTTCGCATGTGATTGTTACAACGAGTTGTATGAAAATGAAATATACGAACAATGATATCCCCAATTACTACAAGTTCGTCCATTTAGATCGTCTACGAGATTTTAGCAAAATCTACCTAAGTAATCATAATCTAACGTGCAATAATCAACAACATCGAAGAGATTACTCCAAGGATTGATAGACTTACTTTAGAAGATGAAGAATAATGAGGAGAGATTACAAATCAACAAGAGACACGAGGAGAAACTAGGAATGGGTCGAATGTCTTGGACAATCTTCACCAGAGCTTACGAAATCACCTCCTCTATGTTGATTCAAGTGTATGAGAGGCCAAGAATTGAGTATAAGGCTGTGGAAAAGCTTCAAGAGTTCTTCACTTCAAATTTTGGGATGGAAGAAATGAAGGTGGGAGTGTTATTTTATAACACTCGATTTTGTTAATGTATGTTAACATTCCAGGATTTACGTACGTAATGCGTATTACGTACGCTATGTAAAATGGTTAACATACGTAATGGCCGTCCAAAGGCCACTGAGTGAAATGTGCCCATCTTTTATGTACGTAACTCGTCCTTACGTACGTAAGGCTCTGGACTGTAGTGTACGCTAATCTTGGCGGATAGCGTATATTATGAGGAGTTGACTCGTTTGTCCTCTAGCCCGCCGAAAGTAGCTCAATCCGCATCAAAAGGTCCGGAGACCAACCCAATCGTTACGTACGTAACCGAGTCAGGTTAACGTACGTAATGCATCAATTTTAGCGTACGTAATGCCTATATGATAACGTGCGTTAAACAATTCAATCCTTTAGCCATATATCACATTTTAACTATCTCAGAGTGACCATCCTTCCCGCTCGTCAACAATTATAGGGGAACAATACGTTGGCCACCGTCATATTCGCACCGACGATTGTCCAACGGAGTCAAGGTGTGTCACCTCCGTTTCATCCACATTGTACAGTTGCATAGCATTTAATGAAATAATTAATAAGGAAAAACAACATCGCATTACAAAAAATCACACAGTACAAGGTAATTAAGCATGAAATACCGGTGGTATTACATATCGCCCCCCTTAAAAATAGTTTCATCCCGAAACATAGAAAATAACTCGGGAATACTCTCTTTCATGCTCGACTCGGTTTCCCAAGTCGCTTCTTCCATGCCGTGGTGCAACCACTGAACCTTAACGAGGGGTATGGCTTTATTTCGCAATATCTTCATACGCCGATCCAAGATGGCGACCGGTACCTCTCTAAAGGTAGCATCATCGGAAATTTCCACTTCTTCGAAATTGAGTTTGTGGCTTGGAGCATAGACGTACTTCCTTAACTGGGAGACGTGAAAGACGTTGTGCACTCCATCCAGATGCGGCGGCAGAGCTAATCGATACGCAAGCTTCCCCACCCGGTCCAATATCTCAAACAGGCCTATAAACCTCGGGTTTAACTTGCCCTTTTGGCCGAAACATCGGATACCCCACATAGGTGATACCTTGAACCACACATGATCCCCAACTGCAAATTCTAACGGTCGTTGTCCATTTTTGGCATAGGATTTCTGTCGGCTCTGCGCTGCTGGCATGTGCTTTCGAACGATAGAGATCTTCTTAATGGACTCCTGGATCAGATCTAACTCAGTAACTACGGTGTCAGAAGCATCATCCCAGTATAATGGCGACTTGCATCTTCGCCCATACATGGCCTCAAACGGTGCCATGCCTATGCTTGCATGCCAGCTGTTGTTGTATGAGAACTCCACCAATCTCAGATGTCTAGCCCAATCCTTACCCCAATCGAGCACACATGCCCTCAACATATCCTCCAAGGTTTGAATCGTACGTTTGGTCTGTCCATCCGTCTGAGGGTGATAAGCCATGCTAAAATGTATTTGGGTCCCCATAGCTTTATAGACGGCTTTCCAAAAACGAGACACATATTTGGTGTCCCTATCCGAAATGATGAATGAGGGAATGCCATGCAGCCTCACAATCTCCCTGATGAAAATGATGGCCAATTGCTCTATACCGGTTGTCCTTTGAATAGGAATGAAATGTGTCGATTTCGTCAATCGATCAACAATGACCCAAATTGTATCCTTTCCTCCCACCGCCGTTGGTAGCTTAGTGACAATATCCATCGATATGCTCTCCCATTTCCACTCCGGGATGGGTAGGTATTGCATGATTCTGGCTGGTCTGTGGTGTTCAATCTTCACTTGTTGGCACGTCATACATCGGGCGACGAATCTAGCAATTTCCCATTTCATATTTTTCCACCAAAAACTCTGCCGGAGAACTTTGTACATTTTGCTCGCTCCTAGGTGAATAGAATAGGGAGTGAAGTGCGCCTCCTTCAGTATAGTTTGCTTCAGCCCGTCATTCGGGGGAATACAGATATTATTCTTGAACTTCACCAAGTCACCCTGGATCATATAGTCTGAATCATCCCATCCCTCGATTCTTACACCAATCGTACGTAATTAGGGATCCTCCATCTGTGCTAGACGTATCTCGTCTAGTAAGGACAAATGTATATTGATTGAGAACAATTGTCCTTGCCTACGTTGTATCCATACTTCGGTACTGCTTCTCCTGATGTCTTGTTGCAGTTCGGGTTGAACTGTTATGCTAGATACCATCACTTCTTGTGTAGTTTTCCGACTAAGACCATCAGCCACCACATTGGCTTTCCCGGGGTGATTGGAGATTTCCACATCGTAGTCCTTGATTAACTCCAACCAGCGCCTCTGCCTCATGTTTAATTCTCTCTGAGTGAAGATATACTTCAAACTCTTATGATCCGTGAAAACTTTGCAAGTAACTCTGTAAAGATAATGCCTCCAAATCTTGAGGGCATGAACCACTGCGGCTAGCTCCAAGTCATGCTTCGGGTAATTCACTTCGTACGGCTTCATTTGTCAGAATGCGTACGCAATGACTCTGTCATTCTGCATGAAGACACACCCGAGTCCGTGCTTAGATGCATCCGTGTATATAATGAATCCTTCCGTTCCCTGCGGTAACACTAGCACTGGAGCAGTAGTTAGCCTACTCTTGATCTCATCGAAGCTCTTCTGGCAGTCTGCAGTCCATACAAATTTGGTGCTCTTTCTCAGTAGGTTCGTTAACGATCGAGCGATACAGGAAAAATCCTCGACGAATCTTCGATAGTAACCCACCAATCCTAGGAAACTCCTTACCTCCTTGACGTTCCTTGGTGGTTCCCAACTCATTATTGTCTCGATCATTTGTCGATCGACTTTGACGCCTTCTGCCGAGACAACATGTCCGAGAAAAATTACCTCCCGCATCCAGAATTCGCACTTGGAAAATTTCACATAAAGTTGGTGTTGCCTTAACACACTCATCACTTGCCTCAAATGTTCCTCGTGTTCCTGTCGGCTTTGGTAATAGATCTGGATGTCGTCAATAAAAACCATCACGCACTTATCGAGGAAGTCAATAAAAACTCTGTTCATCAGTTCCATAAAAACGGCTGGGGCATTAGTCAACCCGAATGATACCACGATATACTCGTAATGTCCATACCTCGATCAAAATGCAGTCTTGGGTATATCTTCCTCCCGAATCATCAATTGTTGATATCCGGACCGTAGATTGATCTTTGAAAACACAACTGCCCCTTGTAATTGATCCAAGAGGTCATCGATTCTTGGAAGTGGATAACGATTATTGATAGTGACCTTATTTATTTCCCTATAGTCAATGCACAAGCGTAGAGAGTTGTCTTTCTTCTTAACAAAATGTACCGGTGCGCCCCATGGCGATGTGCTCCGGTGGATCAATCCTTTCTACAACAGATCTTCGAGCTATACATTTAATTCTTTCATCTCGGCCGGTGCCATCTTGTAAGGAGCTTTGGAAATAGGTCTCGTCCCCAGCTCGAGTTTGATGGAGAGATCAACTTCTCGGTGCGGTGGCAGCCTTGGTAGTTCATCGAGAAAGACGTCTGGAAACTCATCCACCACCAAAATGTTTGCGATCGAAAGTTGTGAAGTATCCTCCTGAAGAACATAACACCAATAGTACTTCCTTCGAGAGCTGCAGGAGACTTCCGATGCGAGAAGGCAGAGAGACCCTTTCGTACTGAAGTGTTCTCGTCCTCTGATTACATGTGTGGTACCGTCATGAGCCGTAATGGAAATAGTCAAGTGGTACGTATTCAAGATCATCATGTGCAATGGCATCCAGTCCATACCTAATATGATATCTTCATTCTGAAGCGGAAATACCATAAGATTAGCGGTCCAACTATGATTGTTGATGCATATCTGACAGTCTCAAACCTTTAGATCGCCGCCTATTCTACTACCCTCAGGTAGTTTAATAGTAAAGGACTCACAAGGTACATAAGTAAGATTTAAACATTCAACAAATTCCATAGATATAAACGAATGTGTGGCTCTGGTATCAAATAGTACATGCACTGGCTGAGAGTTAACAAGAAGAGTACCTGAGATAGCTGGCGCGGACTGAACATCCATAGCCCTCAGCTCAAATACACAGGACGGCACTGACTCCGAAAAGGATGAAGTACCACCGCCTCGCCCACGGCCTCGACTGGCACCGTGTGGCGGTGGTTGAGTCTGATGGGATGGAGCTCGGTAGTTGGAAACGGCAGGCGTCCTGGGGGATTGCACAGAGCCTTGTTGACTCGGTTGAGAAACTGAGTTTTGAGTGGGATTGGCCCGCCAACAGTAACGAGACATGTGTCCACTCTTTCCACAAGTGAAACATTTGGCAGCCGTTTTCTGGCACCGATCCTTGGTATGTCTGGACGCGCCATAATTGAAGCAGTCCCTACGGTACGGCCGATCAGATGCACCCTTGCAGTCCTTACGGTATGGCCGATCAGATGCACCCTACTATTGGTACGATACTGCTAACTTAAAGGAAGATGCAGACCCCGAGTTCGTTTTGTTGTTGCTCCCAGACTAAGCTAATGTCTTCTGCTTCTTCGAGTTATGTCTGGTGTCGATATTAACAACAATACCGGCATATGCTGTGACCACATCTTCATACGCCCTCAGAGTTGTGCAGTAGAATCCAGCGGCATAGCGTTGTACATCCTCCGGCAACCTCTGTGCAAGGTGGCATATTCGTTGATCTTCTGATGGAACCATCTACGAGATGTAACATAGCTCAATTCGGTAGGCCCGAATTATCTCCGATACTAGCATGTTCTGAGGCCCGGCACTGAAAAAGTCTCATGCGCGAGCAGTTCGGGCTGATCTGGGACAGTACTCGCTCCGCAGTAGTTGGGAAAATTCCGTCCACCCGACCACTCGGTCCTCTGGCCTGTAGATCCTCCACCAGCGTGCAGTAGTGTCACGGAGTTGATTAATCCCGAGCGGCACCTTCCGGTTCTCTGGGCATCCGATCACTTCGAAAGCAATCTCAATTTCAGAAATCTAGTCGTCTATGTGTTTCTCCCCTGCCCCATCAAATAATGGAGGCCTAGCCTTCAGCATCTCTCCCAACCATCGGTCTCTTCATACGTTTTCCTCCACATTGGTAACCGGTATCCGTTCCACCTGGTTGACCTGAGCAATTCCCATGGTGATAGCTTAGGCAAGGGCCTGAACAAAAGCCCGGTCCATGCCTCTCGGGTTGTTATTCTGGCGTTCCGCCTCCTGATCGTTTTGATTAATTGGTGGTGGCTGGTCCCCAGCAGGATGGGTCTCGACAGTGTTCCTGTCCTCATCGTGGTTTGCGGCGGAACCCTGAGCATCATTCACCACCCTCCTAGCTCATCGGCATGCCATTACTGACAGTATTAATCTAAAGCTAGTTACACACACAGTTTACAATCAAATGTAGTACTTAGACAAAAAAAAACACATATCACTTACTTTGCATTCCCATGAAGAGTTACGGTCGCTTGGGGTGTTGGACTGGAATAACTTTGAAAATTAGGAGAAATTTTATTTAAACCAGGAGCCGTGTGCTCTGATACCATTTTCTGTAATACCTCCAAAATTTCTCGAGGTATTACAGTGCCGAGAATCCCGTGTGGAACCCATAAGGCTAGTTTAAGAAATAGATATTTTAAAGAAATTACAATAAAATGATAAGTCCACGGTTACATATCATGAGCCCAAAGGTTTTAAGAAGAAACATAATTCAAAGTTCGATTATTACACAATGGAGGTTTTATAAATCAAATTTAATTTATGCAATGGCAAGAATTTATTCCAACACCGTTCAAGTCTGACTGGATCCCTCGAGAATGTCCTGCACATGATTAACAAGTTTACCTGGCACGGAAAATCATGCCAGATAACCAGGGTCAGAGAATGCATACCTATAACAATTACTAGCAACGATATACGCAATTTTATCAAACACAGTGCCACATAACCAACAGAGAATATTTTATCACACGACCGACGTTGTCTTTCTATTTTATCACATAAACCCCAAGGTCGCAACCAAGGGTCACGAAAGTATCCACACGGGAATACTCCGGAACGTAGGTGCCCAATTCGGGTATTATCCCCTAACACATTTCCATACGGGTACCATACAGGTTTTATCCCCAACACATCGGCCCGTTTATAACACATTTCCAGAGAAAGACGACCGTCGGCATTTCATCAATAATGGCACATTCATGAATACAAACATTTTAATAATAATAATATTTCTCGAGCAAGATTTCACTTGCCTTTGATCCGACGGTAGGTGCCTTACGATAATTGGGATCTCCACGCCCGATCGAGCTTAACCTAGTCACGTAATATCAGATTAACACCTTGTACGAATCATGATGAATAGAACTAGTCTCCCTTCCCTAACTTGGTTCCTAACGTAATATTAATTGCCAATACTAGTATCGTGCTTCTACGTTCACAAGTAATACATACCACTTTGTCGTTCAATTCTTACTGTTAATGTCAACTATATTGATTTATTCAACAAGATTATCTCAATCATCATTCGGTTAGCAATCAGACGACCATAGCATAACCAAATACCATACTCCTAACCCAATTCTCTATTCCGAGTACTTCAATCGGTAGACTACCATTTTACACAATGATTTCGGCATTTGACTCTCAATGACATTAATACTATCGAATTAATTCCCCTAGTAACTTTAACGTTGATCATCATATTGCAAGAGTGGGTTATGACTAGTTTATCAAACGGTGATGACTCCTACGAAATCCTTCTACAATTGATTCGTTGATTATATATGATCCAAATGTAAATTGAGATGGAAGTTTCGGATGTGATTGTTACAACGAGTTGTATGAAAATGAAATATACGAACAACGATAACCCCGATTACTACAAGTTCGTCCGTTTAGATCGTCTATGAGATTTTAACAAAATCTACCCAAGTAACCGTAATCTAACGAGCAATATTCAACAACATCGAAGAGATTACTCCAATGATTGATAGACTTACCTTAGAAGATGAAGAATAATGAGGAGATATGACAAATCAACAAGAGCCACGAGGAGAAACGAGGAATGGGTCGAATCTCTTGGACACTCTTCACCAGACTTACAAAATCACCTCCTCTATGTTGATTCAAGTGTATGAGAGGCCAAGAATTGAGTATAATGCTGTGGAAAAGCTTCAAGAGTTCTTCACTTCAAATGGGGACGTAAGAAATGAAGGTGGGAGTGTTATTTTATAACACTCGATTTCGTTAACGTACGTTAACGTTCCAGGATTTATGTACGTAATGTGTATTACGTATGCTATGTATAATCGTTAACATACGTAAAGGTCGTCCAAGGCCACTGACTGAAATGTGCCCATCTTTTACGTATGTAACTCGTCCTTACGTATCTAAGGCTCCATACTGTAGCGTACGCTAATCTTGGCGGTTAGCGTACGTTATGAGTAGTTGACTCATTTGTCCTCTAGCCCACCGAAAGTAGCTCAATCCGCGTCAAAAGGAAGATTTTGGTCGGGAGACCAACCTAATCATTACGTACATAACCGAGTCAGGTTAACGTACGTAATACATCAATTTTAGCGTACGTAATGCCTATATGATAACGTGCATTAAACATTTCAATTCTTTAGCCACATATCACAATTTAACCATCTCGGAGTGACCATCCTTCCCGCTCGTCAATAATTATCGGGGAACAAGACGTTCGCCACCGTCATATTCACACCGACGATTGTCCAACGGTGTCAAGGCGTGTCACCTCCGTTTCATCCACATTGTACAGTTGCATAGCATTTAATGAAATAATAAATAAGGAAAAACAACATCGCATTACAAGAAATCACACAGTATAAGGTAATTCAGCATGAAATACCAGTGGTATTACACGAATACCTTAGTGGAAAGTTTTTAGAGTTCTTAGCAAATGAGGGGATTTCATCCCAGCTCACTGCGCCGAGAACTCCACAACAAAATGGTGTTGCTGAGAGAAGGAATAGAACTCTTTTAGAAATGGTTAGATCAGTGATGAGTTATTCGGATTTACATATTTCGTTCTGGAGGTATGCCTTGGAAACTGCAGCGTACATTCAAAACCTGGTGCCTTCGAAATCAGTTCCAAAAACACCCACAGAACTGTGGAGTGGACGAAATCCCAGTCTAGGACATGTTCGGATTTGGGGTACTCCAGCACATGTGCTGAGTAAGGAAGCTGATAAGCCGGCATCCCGTACATAAGTACGAGTGTTTGTAGAATATCCTAAGGGAACGAAGGGTGGCTTATTCTATAGTCCCCAGGATCAGAAGGTTATTGTTAGCACCAATGTCCGATTCCTGGAAGAGGATTATATGATTAGTCACAAGCCCATGAGCCAGATAATTCTGGAAGAGTTGAGGGGCAAGACTCCATCTATACCAATCGTACAAGCGCCAACTAACACTGCACCACGTATCGACTTTGAGACTTTTACACCAACTCATGATTTGCCTCATTGTAGTGGCAGGGTTGTTCGGCAACCGGAACAATTCATAGGCATGGGATAGTCTTCGGACTCAATCCCAGGTGAAGCTGAATCAGATCCCTGGGCTTACAAGGAGGCAATCCAAGATAAAGATGCTGACTCCTAGCAAGTAGCAATGGAATCAAAAATGGGATCTATGGATTCCAATTAAGTGTGGGAGCTAGTAGAACTACCTGAAGGGGCACAAGCCATTGGGAGTAAGTGGGTCTACAAGTGAAAGAAAGGAGGTAACGGGAAGGTTGAAACCTTCAAAGTGAGGCTTGTTGCGAAAGGTTACACTCAGAAAGAGGGTATCGATTATGATGAAACCTTTTTGCCGGTAGCCATGCTTAAGTCAATCCGAATTTTTTTAGCTATAGCTGCGCAATTAGATCTGGAGATTTGGCAAATGGATGTCAAGACTGCATTCTTGAATGGAAGTCTAGACAAGGAAATCTACATGCGCCAACCAGAGGGATTCATTGCGGAAGGAGAGGACCACTTAGTGTGCAAGCATAAGAGATCCATTTATGGACTTAAGCAGACATCTAGATCTTGGAACAATCGATTTGATGAGGTAATCCAGTCATATGGATTCGTCTAATGTCCGAGTTAGAGTTGTGTATATAAGAAATGTGATGGGAACGTGTTGGTGTTTCTTGTACTGTATGTAGATGATATCCTTCTGATTGGAAACAACGTGAAGGAGTTTTCGGGCGTACGGGTATGGCTATCTGAGCAGTTCGATATGAAGTATTTGGGAGAAGCAGGACACATTGGAATCAGGATCTTTCGTGATCGAAAGAAAAGGATGTTGTGCTTATCTCAGGCAACCTATATCGATACAGTGCTAAAGCGGTTTAGCATAGAGAATTCCAAGAAAGGTTTTCTACCTTACATAAATGGAATTCAACTATCTAAGGATATGTGTCCCAAGACACAAAAGGAGATAGATGACATGAAGATGATCCCTTATGTGTCAGCTGTGGGAAGCCTCATGTATGCTATGTTTTGTACTAGACTAGATATCTGTCATGCCGTAGGCATGGCTGCTAGATATCAGTCGAACCCAGGACCAGGACACTGGATTGCTGTCAAGCACATACTCACGTACCTGAGAAGGACTAGGGAGTATATGCTAGTATATCAATCAGACGACCTATGTCCGGTGGGTTATACTGACTCAGATTTTTCATCAGACAAAGAAAAGTCCAAGTCTACTTCGGGTTATGTGTTTAGCCTGGGAGGTGGAGCCATTAGTTAGAGGAGTGTGAAGCAGAAATGCATCTCGGACTCCACCACAATGAGGTGGTATGGATCAAGTACTTCCTGCAGGACTTAGATGTGATTCCCGATTTGCCAAAGGGTATTACACTTTATTGTGATAATACCGGTGCAGCCGCAAATTTGAGGGAACCACGAGCCCACAAGGTAAGTAAACATATCAACCGAAAGTACCACATAATACGACACTTCGTAAAAGAAGGAGACGTATTTGTAGCCAGGGTAGCATCGGAAGATAATCTTGCTGATCCTTTCACAAAAGGCCTACCTTCAAAAGTTTTTGAAAGGCATGTGGAAGGAATGGGGTTACGGTGTATGGAAGCATTGCTTTGAGTATAAGTGGGAGAAATGAGAGACTTTGTAATAGAGTAGTATACTTAAAAGCATGCTTTGAGTATAAGTGGGACATTGTTAGGGTTGTATACTGCAAAGCATACTTTATGCTTGTATTACCTTATTTCCCTGTAACTACCTATGAGAATATTAATTACATTTAATCAAATGTTTTGCATATTTATTCATGTTATGGTTATGCAAATGAAATATCTAATTATTTTATATTGTAGATAATGTGGTGTGTTGGTGTCACACAGAAGATCACATTATCGGTGCCTTATAAAATAATATAATAGTTCACAACCTATATAATTGTTAGACAAATTATGTGAAAGGTTGTAGTGGATGCTTGAGATTAGTTGGTCTCGACTAGACCATATTTCAGATGATGTTGTATTACATCAAGGCATATTAGTTATCATGTTGGACTCTAAGATAATCTCAAGTTCAAGGATTTATTGACATACTGTTATATTGAGATTAACTTATGACATTTTCATGCAGTGATCTCAATGCGGGTGTGTCTAGTATTACGTTCTCCAATCAATACCCATAAGTTTTATACGTAGCATATGCATAATTATCCGATAATTATCAATCAAATTTATACTATCATATTAATCACTTGAGTCTCCACTCTACGCGATTGGACCAGGGACATATGAATAATCTTATTATTCAGGAATAACTATTATTAGATTATTATAATACTAAAATATGCACACATTAAAATAATAAACGAGAAATATATGATATCAAATAACTTTATTTAAATGCGACAATTACAAATCTAGGCACATTGAATGTCCTAGGGCACTATTCCCAACAATCTCCCACTTGTACTAGGACCATTAATTCATGGCTTTTAGTCTTATCGATCTAGCATGCTCTTCATGCTCTTCTTGTGAGAGAGGCTTGGTAGGTGGATCAACAATATTCTCTTCCATTGCTACTTTGCATATTGTAATATCTCCTCGTTTGACAATCTCTCTGACTAAGTGATATTTACTGAGTATATGTTTGGAATGGTGATAGGACCTAGGACCTTTAGCTTGTGCAATGGCACCATTATTGCCAGAATCAAAGCTTATGGGACCGTGGATGGTCAGCACCACTCCTAGTTCAGTAATGAACTTCTTGATCCATACGACTTCCTTAGCTGCATCCGATGCTGTCAGGTACTCAACTTGTGTTAAAGAATCAGCAATCGGGCTTTGCTTGGAACTCTTCCAACTCACAGCACCTCCATTGAATACAAACATATAACCAGTTTGCGATTTAAAATCGTCTCTATCGGTTTTGAAACTTACATCGACGTAACCATTTACGACCAACTCGTCTCCCACACCTCCATAGATTAGGAATGCATCCTTAGTTCTTCTTAAGTACTTTAGGATGGTTTTCACTGATATCCAGTGACTTTCACCTATATTTGATTGGTATCGACTTGTCATGCTAAGGGCAAACGATACATCTGGTCGAGTATAAATCATGGCATACATGATCGCACATCAGGAGTCGAAGGACTCTGAGTCGTACTCAGATGACGGCAATGTGACATTGGCAGGAGTCCTCTCTTAGAGTCCTGCATATTTTGTTAATGTAGGTATTTTGACTCAGACCAATCATTCTCTTTGATCTATATCTATAGATTTTTATCCCAAGAATGTAAGCAGCTTCTCCTAAGTCTTTCATAGAGAAACAACTTCCCAACCAAGTCTTGACTGTTTGATCGGTGGGTATTTCATTTCCAATAAGTAATAAATATATCATCTACATATAAGACTAGGAGGACAACTATGCTCCTACTAACCTTGTTGTAGACACATGTTTCATATTTATTCTGAATATACCAAACTCTTTGATAGTTTCATCAAAACAAAGATTTTACCTCCGAGAAGCCTGCTTCAACCCATAAATGGATCTTTGAGGCTTGTAGACCTTTTAGAATTTTCTGGATGAACAAAACCCTCAAGTTGTGTCATATACACATCTCCGAGTAAGTTTCCATAAAGAAACGTTGTTTTGACATCCATTTGCCATATCTCATAGTCATAGTATGCGGCAATATCAAATAAAATTATAATTGATTTAAACATGACTACTGGCGAAAAGGTCTCATCCTAGTCAACACCATGACTCTGTCTATAACCCTTTGGAACTAGTTTAGCTTCATAGGCTTGCAGATTGTCGTCCATGCCTTTCTTCTTTTTGAAGACCCATTTGCAACCAATGGTTTTTACACTTTCATGTGGATCTATCAAGTTTCAAACTTGATTGTCATACATGGACTGCATCTCTGACTTCATGGCCTCTAGCCATTCCTCAGACTTTGGTCCTGAAGCTGCTTTTATATTGGTACTAGGATCATCATATGAGCGATTCGTCATCATCCTCTATCATGAGATACCCATATATATCAGGTTCATGTTACACCCTATCAGATCTGCAAGAAACTTGTGCACTTTGAACTGGCTTCTCAACTAATTATACAGCCTGTCCAGTTTCCATCGGCGAAGCAATATCTTATTATGGTTCTCGAGTTTCCTCGAGTATTACTTTTCTCCTACTGTCTCTTTTGGAAACAAATTCCCTTTCTAAGAGGACAATAGTTTGAGCAACAAACACTTTGTTCTCTGCGGGCTTATAAAAGTAGTATCCTTTAGTTTCTTTAGGATATCCCACAAATAAACATCTTTCAGATCTGGCCTTCTATTTGTCAAACATTTGGCATCTTACGAATGCTTCACAACCCCAGATCTTTAGAAAAGACAAGTTTGGTCTCTTACAGCGGTGTCTTTTCAATTTGTTTAGATGGAACACGGTTAAGGGTGAATGTTGTTGTTTCTAAGGCGTGGCCCCAAAATAATAGTGGAAGCTGCACTCAACTCATCATGGATCGAACCATATATAATAAAGTTCAATTCCTCCTATCGAATACGTTGTTATGTTGAGGTATTCCAGGAGGAGTAAGTTGTGAAACAATCCACAACTCCTAAGATGATCATCAAATTCTTGGCTCAAGTATTCACCACATCTATCTGATCGAAGGGATTTAATTGTCTTGACAAGTTGATTCTGTACTTCACTTTAGAATATTTTGAACATTTCAAAAAGATTCATGTTTATGCTTCATAAGATAAACATATCCATATCGACTAAAATAATCAGTAAAAGTGATGAAGTATTGGTATCCGCCTCTAGCGTGAGTACTAAGAGGTCTACATACATCACTATGTACTAGGCCCAATAGGTCACTAGCCCTTTCTCTATGACCGGTGAAAGGAGTCTTCGTCATCTTTCCCAATAAACAAGATTCGCATGTCCCATATGACTCATAATCAAAGGAGTCTAAAAGTCCATCATGATGGAGTTTAGAAATATGTTTCTTGTTTATGTGGCTAGGTCGACAATGCCACAAGTAAGTCGGATTACAATTAATGAGCTTAGGTTTCTTGGTTGCAATGTTATAGACTTCCAAAGTATTGGACTCATCTAGATCAATATTGTAAAGGCCAGTATATAACTTTGCATTACCATAAAGCAAGTCATCAAGGAAAATACAAATAATCTTATTCTTAATAAGAAAAATGTAACCTTGAAAATCTAATGTAGAAACAGAAATAATACTCCTATTCATAGTAGGAACATAATAGCAATTGTTCAAAACTAACAAAATCCTATTAGGTAAAACTAGATGCTAAGTTCCAACAACGAGTGCAGCAACTGTTGCCCCATTGCCGACTTTTAGATCCACTTTCCCTTTCTCCAGCTTTGTACTACTTCTCTGTAATACCCGTACTTTTTATTGACTGTTTGTCCTTACCGTTCTTCCTGTTTTGTCGCTCTGTAAACTCTTTGTGATGTAGTCGGCGTTGATCTAGAGTTTCATGCCTTGTTTGGATCATGATCGTGCTCGTTAGACCTTTCGGAAGTGTTCTGGGTCAGGGAGGTAGCGCACGCTAGGCCGATGCTAACGCACGCTAATTCTGCGTGAGTAGCGCACGCTAGTTTTGAGCCTTAGCGCGCGCTAACGGACTGAGTCGGCAGAGGCAGTGAAGTTTCAGACTTTCTGGACTAGCAGGTATCGCACGCTAGGCAGCGGCTAGCGTACGCTATATGTGTTGCGTAGCGCACGCTAGTGCTCAGTGTTAACGCACGCTAGCGGACTGAGACAGTGAACTGAGATTTTGGCAGGACACCAGTTAGCGCATGTTAGGGATGTTTCGTAGCGCGTGCTAAGTTCTTATGACAGTAGCCACTGGACTACCGGGTGACTTGTTAGCGCACGCTAATATTGAGGCATAGCGTGTGCTAGACTGGGACAATATATAAGGGGACAATCAACCCCTGCACTTGTCATTTCACATCTTTTCCACTTTTTCCGATCGGGAGAGCTCGAGAGAGGTGATTTGGGGCGATTTGAGGCAGTCCTTCTTCAGATATCGTCATCTTGGGTTGGATAACAAGGATTATGCAACATCTAGCACATTTCTATCCTCCGAATCAAGGTAAAAATCCTTAGAACCATATTTTTGGGAATTTTGGGGTTTTTCGTAGATTCGTCTGATTTATCCATTTTGAAGCTTGAGGACCTTGAGATTATGATGTGTCTATCCCGTATGCATGCATGTCCTACGATTTTACGGATTGGATTGTGCCGTTTTCGGACTTGTGAGGGTTTGGACGATTTTCCAACATCTAGTTGTTTATCCGTGTCTTTTCATGAATCGTAGATGGGTTTCGGGAGTTTCTTCATCTAATTTGAATATGGATAATTGATTATCATATTCCTTGCAAGTCGTTTAGGTGTCGGAAAAGCGTTCTTGGACCTACCGAACTCATACCCTTTTTCCGTTCGATTTATCGATGTCTCAAAGGCAAGTATATATTTATGATTGTACGTTCTCGACTTTGAAAGTAAGATATATGAATGGCATGATTATTTATATCCACTCTGGGGCAGGCCGACGGGTCCCCTGAGGGTTTCGTAGCCTTTTGGTGCGATTCCACGGATGATATGAACGAACCACTCTGGGGCGGGCCGACAGGTCCCCTAAGGGTTCCGACAGTTGTTGTACTGGAATGGTTATTGAATACTCGAGTATTGTTTTCCATTTTCCTTGATGTTCCGGCCTGTGTTTGCCGAGGTATTGATTTGTGTTGTGATGTCTTTGGATACATTGGCTATGTCTTGAATGCCCTTTGTATTGTTCTTCATTCCATTGTATGTAGACCTTCTCGGTCAAAATTATAGTTCCGCATATGTTTAGCCTTGTGGGTCCCACGGTGGGGCTTACGGCGCTGTAATATTCCCTGAATAACTTGGGGGTGTTACAGAATATGGTATCGGAGCTCTAGGTTTATGGATACCTAGGCTGTCAGTCTTTTGGGTCAATTGAGTTATCGTTTGTCCACAGTATCACTACTTTGCCATCATCACAGTGCGGCCGGTACTTATAAGTCCTATTACTCTTCTTATGCTTTCTTAACCACTTTGCTTTTAGTTTGATATTATTGAGAATCGGTCACTTCGAGAATGTGCGATTTGGTTTATACTTACGCACGTGTGTGCCCTTCAGAATGTTGGCTGATAGGAGACAGAGTCGTGTCCATGGTCACGGACGTGAACTCTTCCTTGAGATTTTGTCAAATTGCTAATTGCGATATTGGTGTGTATCGGTATTGTGTTGAGACTTTGTTTGGGAGTCGCATGCTAGTATCACGGGAGATCATCGACTTCACGCACCTGTAAGTATACTGTCTTGGTTATTCGCTTGTGGAGACCGACGATTGCTCTTGTGATGAGTTTGGATATTTTGATTGATTTGTTTGCTGTGACGGCATTGCAAGTTTCGAGGATGAAACTTATTTCAAGGGGGTACAATGTGATATCCCGACTTTTAGTACGTAATATCCGGATTTCAGTATAAATTTTTCGCATTATTTTATCTGATGTATACTGGATAGATTGGTGTCTATACAGTATTGATAAAATAATTGGAAGACTGAGACAGCTGTATTAGTATAATTGTCGTAGTTGGTCGATAATTACATTTGAAGATATCGTGTATCATGTTATCGTACTTTTGATATTGGGTATATAATATGAGAATATTATCAGGTTGTATATATGTATTCAGTATGTCGTGTACATACATCTAGTATATCAAGACGACGGACAAGAATAGCGGAAAATGGCTAAGTACAGCCACGTTAGCGCACGCTACAAGGTATGCCTAGCGCGCGCTAAGGTATATACTTAGCGTACGCTACGGTGCATACTTAGCGCACGCTAAGAGTTTTGAGTTACTTACGCTAAGGAGGACCCCTAACGTACGTAAGGTATTCTGTGTAAGGCCCGGAAGGTGGCCGACAGGTAGGCCCAGACTGTTTATTATCGGCGATTAGCGCACGCTAATGCATGTTGGTAGCACACGCTAATTTCAGATCGTCAACAGGGAATCTTGGCTTTATTGTTTGCTTTCGGCATGTAGGACCCGGGCATCTTCTGGGAAGGTACAGGTTGTCGGGTCAACAACGATTAGCGCGCGCTAAGGTCGAGGAATACCGCACGCTACTGAGCATTTCACTGTATCAAGTCAACGCCTGTTTGCGTACGCTAATGCATGGGCATTACGCACGTTAGATGAATTTCGAAGCAATGCAGTAGCTTCTGGACTGCCCGATAGCGCACGCTATCAAGGAAGGATAGCGCACGCTAGTTCTGTAGCACACGCTAAATATAAGGTCTAGCGCGCGCTAGTTATGTGTTTTATAAAGAGGATAGACGAGTGCTGAGAGGCATTTTGTCCATTCTCCTTCCTTCAGTCGATAGAGAGAGCCTTGGGAGGTAGTTGAAGTTCCTAAACTTTGAGAGATGATCCTCTTGAAGTTTTTGATGATTCTTGGAATGGAATTCAATTGTTCTTCTTCGTGGTTCGTCCATACAAGTAATCCTCGTATCCCTTTTTATAGTGGCTCATTTTTAAAGGATTACTACTCGAGAGGGAGCATGTTGGGATCATTATGTGATAATGTTATATGAGATTTATTGGAATTGTAATAAGAGATTTCGGATGTTGATATGATTATTGATATCTTCTTCATATGATGAAGAAAATGGTATCATGAAGATATATACCTCGGATATGTTGTTCTGAACGTGATTTCGGATATTTCATGTTCTTGAAGAACTCTTGAATTATACGAGGTGATGAAAATTTATAAGAAGTGTTGATGTTTTGAATATGAATATGGAATATTCATATCTAGAGCTAAATTATGTGTTTGAAATAATATTCGTATAGGAATACGAATGTGATTATGAGTTTGATGAGACTATTATTCATCTCTGAATTTGGATGCCCATACGTATGGAGCAAATATTCAAGTCGAATGATTGGATTGTTTGATAACCTTTTTAATATGATTATTTATTGTTTTGAACCAGTCGGATGGTTTGAATTAATGACGGTCATAGATAAATTTTAATGATGGATTTACGAGAGGGGAACCTTGTCGATTCGCATTTAAGAATTGAGTTTGGAATCGATAACATTTAGACCCTTATTATTGGTCCGAATTGGTTGCTGATATGATCATCGGATTTAGGCTCTTATTGTGGACATGCATTCGTGAGGGTCTGAGTTGGATAGTTCAGACTGTGTTTAATCGAGATATTGTGGAACCGATGAGTTTGTGGCCTGGTTGTATTGATATTGATCATCATCGAACCTGTTGATTATTAATCCTTCGTTTTACAATAAGATATGATGTTTGATCGTGGATTATGACTGTTGTGTTGCGGTTGAGGTTGAAGAGTTCGTAGATTACCTTGGTCGGGACTGAGGAACTCGTAGACGAAATCAACTGAATTGGTAACAGTTCGTTGTATTGATATCGAGGCAAGTTTTATACTTGTACTAATCAATGAGATTAATGTTATCATGTAGGTATATGAATGTGTGTATCATTTCGAGACTTGGTCTCTTTATGATTGTATTGATATCAGGGGATTGTTTGATACGACACCCGTCGGCAAATTATGCCAAATGTTATTGTTGTTCGTAAATGGCCGGTTCAAGGCATTGCGATACTTGTTGGTAAAGCTACTGTCGATATACGGTTCGCGGTATCGACGTATCGATTGTTATCATGACTGATGTTCCATTGAGATATTGTGGTGATTGTCGTTATTGATAACGGTGTTTTTCTATTGACATTGTATTGGCCGATTGAAGGCATTGATGTATTCGAATTATCATCTTCGTTATCGGTAACCGATTAAAGGTGCCGAGACATCCATTGAATCGTTGTTATCGATTGACCATTCTAAGGTAATCGAAGTATTGAATTGGGACTGTCGAAGATTGTTCCCATCCGTTGAGTCGTTATCGATTGGTCGTTCTAAGACAATCGAGGTATTGAATTGGGATCGCCGAGGACGGTGCCCATCCGTGAGTTATTATTGTCGTGTTGGCCTACTCAAGGCAGCACACTATCATTCTTGTGAACTCGGTAATTTTGTGATCGTTGAGGGTTGAGGATTTCCAGATTGTTGTTCGTGTTAATCGGTCCTTAGGGATTGTGATCCCAGGATGGTTATGTTGGATATTGTTGGTCGTATCGATCTTTCATTATTCATGTATCATCATTCACTTTGGTGAGTTGTATGATCCGTATTGGAGGTGTTATCCTTTGAATTTCTTTGTCATGTTGCATTATGATATATCTGGAATCATATCTGCATGCCGATTGGTTATGTGTAGGATTTTTATCCAAACACGATGGTCATGCGTGGATGTTTCCGCATTGGACCGTGCACACGGGACGTAGTCCGTGAGGCTAATTAGGTACATTATCCCACGTATATTATGGATTCCGTATACGGAGTGGACATGTGCACAGACGCATTTCCGGATCGGACGTACTGTGATGTCCCTCTTGAGCCTTATTGTTGTGGTCGTTCATAGTACATGTTGTATTGGATATGTTTGACTGTTTGTGACTGGTTGTTCATACGCCCGAGGGGTTTATTCGACAGTCGGGGTTATTTCCTTGAGATCCATTATTGTTGATCGTTTAGAGCTACCTTGTAGATGGTACTCTTGGTCGTTGTTGTTCCCTTATTGATCGTGTTGGAGGTTATCATGTTGATGGTATTCTCGATTATTGTGGATCTTTCGCCGATAGCATTGGAGTTTATCATGTCGACGATATTCTCGGTTGGTTTAGGGGTTGATCATTATCTTTGACAGTGTGAGCATTCAGATTGTATGTCAGTGTTTCGGGACTTGTTGTCATTGTTTCGTGTGTTATTAGTTTTTGTCCATATTGAGCTTTATCGGTACAATCTTACGGACAGGATTCAGCACAGACAGCTCATGATACACTTACGAGTTAGAATAATGTTTTGAGAATTCTCGGTATTGTTGAATACAGTACAGACGATTTTAGTTGACCTCTTTTCGTATTTTGAGATGCCCTTCAACATATCAATCGTGAGCTGATACTCGTCGTCGACCTTTGGAATTCGATTTTGGAGACCATGTCCTACTCCAGGGTTGGAGGCTTAGCTTATCGCTTGCCGTTGCCCCCTGTGTTGGGTCTTGTTCATATCATTTGTCATGTTTCTCAGTTGAGAAGGCATATGCCGGATCCAAGTCATGTTTTTTACTATAGTGAGATTTATGTAACCAAGGATGTTACCTATCCGGAGAAAACAGTGAATATTCTTGAATGTTGTGAGAAGCAGCTTCAGCACAAAACCATCCCGTTGGTTTTAGTGCAATGGTCGAGACATGGAGTCGAGGAGGCGACTTGGGACACGGAAGAGAATTTGCGATCGGAGTACTCCGAACTTTTTATTTCTTAAGTTTCTAGACCAAACTTCTTTTTAGAGGAGGAGAATGTAATACCCATACTTTTTATTGACTATTCGTTCTTCCTGTTTTGTCGCTCTGTAAACTCTTTCTGATGTATTCGGCGTTGATCTAGAGTTTCATGCCTTGTTTGGATCATGATCGTGCTGGTTAGACCTTTCGGAAGTGTTCTAGGTCAGGGAGGTAGCGCACGCTAGGCCGATGCTAACGCACGCTAATTCTACGTGAGTAGCGCACGCTAGTTTTGAGCCTTAGCGCGCGCTAACGGACTAAGTCGGCAGAGGCAGTGAAGTTTCAGACTTTCTGGACTAGCAGGTATCGCACGCTAGGCATAGGCTAGCGTACGCTATGTGTTGCGTAGCGCACGCTAGTGCTCAGTGTTAACGCACGCTAGCGGACTGAGACAGTGAACTGAGATTTTGGAAGGACACCAGTTAGCGCACGCTAGGGATGTTTCATAGCGCGTGCTAAGTTCTTATGACAGTAGCCACTGGACTACCGGGTGACTCGTTAGCACACGCTAATATTGAGGCGTAGCGTGCGCTAGACTGGGACAATATATAAGGGGACAATCAACCCCTGCACTTGTCATTTCACATCTTTTCCACTTTTTCCGATCGGGAGAGCTCGAGAGAGGCGATTTGGGGTGATTTGAGGCAGTCCTTCTTCAGATATCGCCATCTTGGGTTGGATAACAAGTATTATGCAACACCTAGCACATTTCTATCCTCCGAATCAAGGTAAAAATCCTTAGAACCCTATTTTTGGGAATTTTGGGGTTTTTCATAGATTCGTCCGATTTATCCATTTTGAAGCTTGAGGACCTTGAGATTATGATGTATCTATCCCATATGCATGCTTTTCCTACGATTTTACGGATTGGATTGTGCCGTTTTCGGACTTGTGAGGGTTTGGATGATTTTCCAACCTCTAGTTGTTTATCCGTGTATTTTCATGAATCGTAGATGGGTTTCGGGAGTTTCTTCATGTAATTTGAATATGGATAATTGATTATCATATTCCTTGCGAATCGTTTAGGTGTCGGAAGCGCGTTCTTGGACCTACCGAACTCATACTCTTTTTCCGTTCGATTTCTCGATGTCTCAAAGGCAAGTATATATTTATGATTTTACGTTCTCGACTTTGAAAGTAAGATATATTGGCATGATTATTTATATCCACTCTGGGGCGGGCCGATGGGTCCACTGAGGGTTTCGTAGCCTCTTGGTGTGATTCCACGGATGATATGAACGAACCATTCTGGAGCGGGCCGACAGGTCCCCTGAGGGTTCCGTACCCTCTTGGTCCGGTTCCACGGTATTCATGTATGTATTGATGTGATGCTATGAGATTTAGTTATTCCGGAATACTAGTCTTAAATTGATGAATTGACGGTTACATTTACTTTTTTTGTCGAGGAGTATTGTGTTTCATACTTGATATACTTGCACTAGCTATTCGACGGCTAAACCTTTTATGGGGGAAATACTTTTTATGTATTTCAGGTTCCAGGAGAGTGGACAAGCAGGTATCGGGCCAGCATGAAGATGGTTTGAAAGTGTGATACTGTGTCTTTCCTCCGGTTATGTGTTGAGTTTTCCATTCAGTGTTGTTGTACTGGAATGGTTATTGAATACTCGAGTATTGTTTTCCATTTTCCTTGATGTTCCGGCCTGTGTTTGCCGAGGTATTGATTTGTGTTGTGATGTCTTTGGATACATTGGTTATGTCTTGAATGCCCTTTGTATTGTTCTTCATTTTATTGTATGTAGACCTTCTCGGTCAGAATTTATAGTTCTGCGTATGTTTAGCCTTTTGGGTCACACGGTGGGGCTTACGGCGCTGTAATATTCCCTGAATAACTTGGGGGTGTTACATTCTCAACCCCTGTACATTTGTACAAATGTGAGATCCACATCTATTGTCCAATACCCAGGAGTTAGAAGTGTTGGGATTCGATGCCTAAAATCAAGGCGCAGTGGAAGAAAAAATGAATTTTACCGAACCAGTAAAGAGGACCGATCACGCATCGTATATACGAATATAGAAGGACACATCGTATATACGAATATAGAAGGACACGAGTTAAGATATCAAAATATATCCTTGAAGTTCTTTGATTGAGTGTTGAAGTTGATGTCGGTGATGCAAATACTGATTTGATAAGTCCTGAATAATCCAAATGCCGAAAGCACTGCGTCTGTACTAGTCATGTGCCGAGAGATGATCAGAACAACAACTACTCAATTATCCTCTAAGGATACGGCTAGAAAATAGTAGTGGGAAATGATCTCTCAGGTTTGTGATCACTCTAAGTGATATAAGTTTTGTTCTTGATTTTCTTTCTCTCTCTAAGAGTGTAAGAACTTCATCAAAATGAACTCTCTCTTTCTTCTCACAAGTTTTGGCCGATTTTCATGTTATCTTGTGGAGGAGAAGGATGATATTTAATGGCAAGTCCACACAAACATCCAAAGTCCCCACCTCATGGTGCAAACTGATAAGATCTTATCTCATCACTCTCTTTTGTCCTCTCTATATGGAACCAACTCATCATAAACCAACAAGCGGACAAAAAGCACCATCAAGGAAAGAGCACATCACGGGGCGGCCATAAGGAAGAAAATAAGAGGTTGGTTCGTTTCGGTCCATGAAACGGACCGTCGAGTGTCTAGTCCGACTGATACGCCTTGGTTCTTGTCAAACCAAATTAATATAATTAATTAATCTAATTAATTAATTATATTAAAACATTATTTCTTCAAGAAATAATTATTCATGAATTAATTTAATTATCCAGTAATTTATTTAATTCACCAGACCGATATAATTTATCCAATAAATTAAATAAGACATCTAATGTCTGAAATTCACAATAAGAGATCCAGTTCCTATTATTCTGTTGTCTCCTTAATGTGCGACTCGATAGGTCCATCTTAGTAAGCAATTGGAGGAACCAAAGAGTTATAGCACCACCTAGCCAGTCCCGTGGCCTATATTGCAACTTTACTAAGATCGAATGATATGGATCATTCAAGAACCATCCTGTTGTGAATACCAGTAAACATATAAACCCTTCTTTCAGATGTCGCGATCAAGTTATAGGGTCACGATCAGTCAAACCCAATATGTACTTGATGTTATGTTTGAGTTAATACGAATCGAGATCACCGAGCTCTCGTGTATCCAATACAACTAGCTCCACCGTTTTGGCCAAAAACATATGATCTCATCTGCGAATAACCACATAGGACATATATGTTCACTTACAGGACAAAGAATCCTATCTTGGTATTTAGTAGAACCTCCTACTTGTCCGTCAAGACGCACGTCGAGGTTGACCCTCACCTCTCGATTTTCTAGGTCAAAAACTCTAGTGAAAATCTTAGCGTCACAAGTACATCCCTACTAAATCCTCAATTTGAAGGTTCACGAATACCTATCACAACCTTTCGATTCCGTCATTGAGAGTCCCGGAGTGAAATCCGCGTGACGAATCAAGGGTGAGTTGGTTCGAGTGTACTAATCCCATTAGCACACCTACAATGTGTGCTCTAACTAACCACTAGTGATGACAGGCACGCTCCAAGTCAAAGAACACGTTCATATAAGTCTTCACATAAACTTAACGCCCATTCAAGTTTCATCGACTTGCGAAAGATTAAGTATTTGAGCCATAAACTTTTCCAGTGCCGATCCCCTTATCTAATAAGGAGTGGAATGTTTTCTCTCAAATGCATGGAGTAGTTTCTCTATATATATTTACAAGTCAGGAATGCCAGTGACTTCCAGTAAATAAAGAAACAAACAATTGCCTTCTGATAAGAATTTACATAATAACAAGTACAATGCCCTCTCTCATACATCCTCTGAGTGGCATTCGAGGGCATATTCCTAACAATCTCCCACTTGCACTCAATGCCACACACTATGGTATCTAATACCCATATTCTCCAGATGATGCTCCAAGCTTATCTGAGAAAGTGGTTGGGTCAGTGAATCAACGACATTGTCTTCTGAGTCTACTCTATGCAACACATTGTATCCTTTGCGAACAAATTCTATCAAGAGATGATAATGTATTCTACAGTGTTGTGTAACCTTAGCTCTTTGGACTGCGCTATATCTATGTCGTTATCACACAAAACCGAAACAGGCAGCTCAGCATATGGCGTCACTTGAAGTTCACCGATAAACTTCTTAATCCAAAACCCAACCTTAGAGGCCTCCCAGGCCGCTTGATACTCAGCCTGACAGGTGGAATCTATTGGGAATAGTGCCCTAGGACATTCGATGTGCCTAGATTTGTAATTGTCACATTTATAAAAAGTTATTTGATATCATTTATTTCTCGTTGATTATTATAATGTGTGCATGTTTTAATATTATAATAATCGAATAATAGTTATTCACGAATAATAAGATTATTCAAATGTCCCTGGTACAATCGCGTTTAGTAGAGACTCAAGTGATTAATATACTAGTATAAGTTTTATTGATAATCATCGAATGATTATACGTATGGTACGGGTCAATCTTATGGGTATTCGTTGGAGAACTGATACTGGACAGACCCGCATTGAGATCACTGCATGGAAATGTCATAAGTGAATCTCAATATAACAGTATGTCAATAAATCCTTGAACCTGAGATTATCATAGAGTCCAACATGATAACTGCTATGCCTTGACGTAATCCAATGTCATCTGAAACATGGTGATCATAAAGGTTAGCGATCGGGATTAGTGGGAGTCATGTAGAGGGCAATGAATAATCAAGATGGGGATTTGTCCCTCTCTTTAGTGCGAGAGATATCTGTTGGGCCCCTCAATAAGTAGGACTGAAGGAAATGCATGGCCATGCTCAAATGAAGAGTCATTTGATCCAATCAGTCTACTTAAGATCGAAAAAGCATTTAAACATAAATAAGTATGACAGACTCCATGACTTAGTTCAAATATGATATCGCGTGACAAAGAGATTTGACACGTTAAAAGGTTTAATGGACTATTAACTTATATTATTTGGGTAATCATAATGTCTTGCTATAGGCCGCTTATGATTTATTATTTAATAAGGTATTAAATAATTGCCAACATAATATAAGCCTTTTGGGTCGCCCGTACGACAATTATAGACAAGTAGGAATAAATATCAACTGGGGATAATAAATATAATATTGGATATTATATTTATGAGGAGATTAAATAATAAGTAATATATAATATTAGATATTATATATATTGTATTATTTAATAACATGAGGGGTAACTAAGCAAATACTAGATTCTTGAATCTAGGGTTACTTAGTATAAATAGGGAGTCTATGACAAGTAGTTGTCACAAGAAGACCTACACCTCAAACCCCCCCCCCCCCCTCCCAAGAAGAAAGAAAAATTGGCCTACACCTCATACTGCAGGAAAACAAAGTCAGTCATCTAGTCTTCTTCTCTTAGTTGATCTTGATCAATAGTACAATCCTCCTAGTAAGGAATTTGTGTTGTACTATTTATCAATATTATTCGTAAGAATCTAGCAATCTGGCTTGTGGAATTGTTCGTGTGTGGATTATCCAAAGAGGCAAGAGATATTCATCTGCTTCTAGTCCGGATCTAGATATGTTCGTCGGATTAAGGTAATTCGATTAACCCTTTAATCAAACAATTAAATTACTGCATAAGATCCTAAATTGGGTTTTCATATTTATTCTTCTGCGGCGTTTTTACTGTTGATTTATGTATTCAATGTATGGAAAACCCAACAGTTGTTTAAGTAGAACATTTTTATGTGTAAATTATGTTCCTGATCATGTTTATAAAATAGAGATTTTATAAAACAAAATTTTACGGTTTAATTTGATTAAATTGGATCGTTAAAAATCAAATATTTGGACTGTTTCCACAATAATCTGCTCCAGAACTGTTCTGGGACCGATCAGGTCCGATTAGCAAAAATTTTTATGCAATACCAGGGATTCGATCCCTGGTCGTCCGGATACCCCTCAGTCGTATTACCATGTGGTCTGCCAATTTTGTTTGTTGAATTGTACACAGATCTTTTATAAAAGGCAAGAAATTGTTTTTCAAAATATGACAAATTGTTTCCGCAAAATAGGGGATTCGAACCCGAGTCCTTTGCCTTGAAATCCGGCGCTTTACCATCTCGGTTGGGACCTATTTTGGTAGTTTTCATGGTAGTCCATTTCTTATAAGCCTCTTTTAAAATAAAAGTAAATTTGGAAATAATAGTTGCAAAATGTTGCAACTGCTACCGCCGAGTTTCGAACCCGTGGGGATCCGTGGGCAGAGCGCACAGCCAGCCATCTCGGCTATAGTCCAGGATTGTTCATTTGATGACTCAGATTTTATTTATAGTCTGAGTGTCAGACAGATTTTAATTTGTATAATTACATGCTTTTATTAATTTTTGATAATTATTTATGGTATATGTATGGTGTATGGCATGACCATAAACTGACCAATGTTAATGGATACTTTATTTCCTTATGGGTTGGTTTTACGGCATGCGAGTCGTTTAATTATATTTGGTTTTATGGCCTGCGAGTCATTTATTTAAATTGTTTATTATTTTACGGCCTGTGTGTCGTTTGCACCTCTTGTAATTTAATTTACTAGTATAGTATTAAATTTCATTAATGTAATGAAGACAAGAAGGACGAGACGCACGGACTCGAGGAGCCAATTGATCGCGTATGACGTTCCAAGGAGTTGGGAAGATCAATGAAGACTCGTAACCTTTTAGATTGATCCTTGTGATTTTCATGTTGGCTCATGGAAATCACGTTAGGAATTATGGTCATGCTATACACGGTCCTATGCTTTTAATTGTCATATGATGTGATGTATGTTTAAATTTATGCATGTAGTGATGCTATGTATGTTAGCAAACATAGACATTAACATAGGATAAAATCCATCGTAAAATTTTTAATGCCGTTCATTTGAAAAACACCTATCAAGACTTCGATCATCTTGAGTGGGTCATGCCAAAGCTGGGCGCTCGGATTATCTTAGTAAGGTAGGATGGGTAATGGTGATACCTATGTGTTTTAATGAACTAAGAATTCAAAAAAGTTTTAAACCTTGAGGCATAAGATGGGATTATAACATGCTTGGGCATAAGATGCCAAATACCATGAATATAATCTCAGAGTTACATATGATGTAATCGATAAAGAGTTATCCACCTAAAGTAGCTCAATTCTAGGCGTCATTCCAAAGCTGAGTTTAGGATTGTGTAAAATGGGATCTTAGCCAACTACAATTACAAATGTTGTAAAATTGAGGGTACTTTATTTTAATGGGAGTATTTATGGAGAAATAAAATAATGTTACTAAATACTTTGCATATTAAATTTTGTAGATAATATAGAATGGCATCAAACAACACATCCACCATTTCACTGCGATCAATTCTTGAAAAGGACAAGCTCAAAGAAAACGGCAGCAACTATCTGGATTAGATTCGGAGCCTGAGAATTGTTATCAAGCAAGAGAGAAAGTTGTATGTTCTTGAGGAAGAAATTCCCTATGAGCCAGCTGACAATGTAAACAAAGCAACAAAATACAAATGGAAGAAACATTGTGATTGTAACACCCCAAACTAGGCGGATATTACAGTGTCGTGGACCCCCAACTGGGACCCACTAGGCGAATGAAAATGAATGAATTACACAGGGTAAATGTAGTATCGAACCACATTAAAACAATAATTACTCCGATGAGGAGTTTAAGTACAACACACCAGGACAATACCGAATACTAGTGTATTTTATATGAAGATAAAATACACAACACTGAATGAAACGGAGTATTCAAATGAAAATCTGCAGCGGAAAATAAATGACAACAACATGAATGACTGAAAAGAACGGGGCCCCCTACTAGTATCACTGGGACTCCTCGCCGTCAACATGCTACTCCCGTACTTTTGCCTTGCCATGACCTGAAAACAAAATCCCCAAACGGGGTCAGTTACACAGAACAACAATCCTCAAGAGTTGAATAAACACAATCATATATATATGTTGTATAAACTACAAGTTCGATCAAAAATTGATCGGTTCGATTATAACCCAATCTTGTTGAAAACATACGCAATCAAACATGCTGTATGAATCAACTAATAGTACGGCTCAAAGGGTGGCACCACACTACGCCCGGGATGGAAATGTGTCCGTGCACAAGACACCAACGAGTATCGGTCGAATACACGTGTGGTCTTGTACCTAATCAGTCTCACGAAGCAATCGACTCGTGTGCACAGTCCAATGTGAGGCCAACAACCAACACACGACTTAGATGTGCCCGACATGAAAATCCTACACATACCAACCGGCATGCCAGTATGACCCGGAATGCCACAATATAACAAAAGTGACATCAAAAATGAATAATGACTCACCGGGATGAAATGATAGTTAAATGAATGATAACTCAATGAAATGATTGGAACCGTCGTTCCTTGTGACTGAGGTGATTAATTAACAATGACAAGTTTTGATACGGTTAATACAATGATGAATGAGTTATGATTATGAATGAACAACAACAAAAGGAATAAATATCCTTTTAACCGAGTAAGAATTAACTTACTCAACACCGGTGACAATTATCCTTCCAAGAACAACATCCTAATTGATATATCGGTCGCTCGAACAATCTTGAATAATACAATTACCAACAATCCGTTCAATATACGAATCAAACACGAATATAACGAACTCAAAACGTCGATACGATTAAACCAAGTTCATTGGGGCATTATATCGAACACTTTGTGGACAAACTTCAATTGTTTATAACCAAACCTCAATAATACCAACATCAAATCCCCAAGAAGTGTTTCAAACCAACAAAACATCTTCAATACGATCAATAATCCATTATGAATATCCAAAATCGTGATTTCAACAACAATTAATCGAAAACCCCCAAATCCAACAAAATATTCAAAGTGTTCTAGAATAATCCTTCAATAATCCAATGAATAATGAAACATGTCCATAATCATGTGTATATCACTTCATACAACATGATCTTAACATCCAAAACATCATATCTCAATACAAAATCGAAATCCAAGAGGTTTGATGAATATTACCTTTGAAGATCCAAGTACTTTAATCCGATGAAATCGCGTTAGATCCACAATCCAAGCTTCACGATCGAAAGGAGATGAAGAAAAACCAAGTATTCAAGTGATAGATGAAGAAAATTCTCTCCCTCAAGCCTCTCTCTCGGAACAAGGTGGATGAAATGAAAAAAATGAGTTGATCTCGCTGAAAAAATTCAGTTATAGCGCTGACTGCACTGTGTGCCGCGGCCCAGCCGAAGTGTGCCACGGCACAGGGCCGAAATCTGCCCCCAGTGATCGGCAGCGTGCCGCGGCAGTGACTCGCATTGTTCCGCGGCCCCGTCGGCATGAGCCGCGGTCCACGGTACAGAAGGGTTGGCCGATAAGTTGTAACATGAGTGTGCCGCGGCCCGGACGAGTGTGCCGCGACAGTGACTCGGCAGTGTGCCGCGGCCCACAGTACAGGCTGCTCGGCCAAAAACTGGAAAATGTGTGTGCCGCGGCGCACACTCCTTGTGCCGCGGCCCACACCCCCCATTGGGTCCTAAAATGATGAAAAAATGATCCGGGAAGAGAATAAAAGCAATAGGAATCAATATTTGGGAAACAATAACACGAAATGGAAGTACAGAAACCCCAAAACGGTGGTTCCAAGCAATGATTACAAGGGTTCGCCCAACAAAACACAATTCGAACAATGAGGAGATTTGAAATGACATGAACTCCAACGACAACAACGACTAATGAATCAATTACCACGATCAAGATAATACTCTTGTCTCGATTCCCGATTAAGGTAAAAAAAAATGAACAATATCGATACACAACTCGAATTTATTCCGAACGGTGAACACGGATGAATAATTATTAACAAGTGAAAAATTACATAGTGACAATTACCGAATGAAATTACTGAATGATAATGACTGAATTACAACCGGGTATTACATACACCCCCCTTAAAAGAGTTTCGTCCCCGAAACTAAGGGTCAAACAACTCGGGATAACTCTCCCGCATACTATCCTTGGTTTCCCAAGTAGCCTCTTCGATTCCGTGTCTAGACCACTGAATTTTAACCGAAGGAATCGCCTTATTCCTCAACTATTTGATTCGCCGCTCTAAGACTCGTATGGGACGCTCCTCATACGAATGATCATCAGCAATCTCGATTTCGTCGAACTGAAGTATGTGACCCGGTTCGGCAACATACTTCCGAAGCTGAGAGATGTGAAACACATTATGAATTTGGCTCAGCGCCGGAGGTAAAGCCAATCGATAAGCTAGCTCGCCTACTCGTTCCAAAATCTCAACCGGTCCAATAAATCTTGGACTCAACTTTCCCCGCCTCCTGAAACGGAAGATACCTCGACTCGGGGATACTTTGAACAACACGTGGTCACCTGTCTCGAACTCTAGTGGTCGACGACGATTATCTGCATAAGATTTCTGTCGACTCGGAGCGGTCAACAAACGTCTCCTGATCAGAGCTACCTTCTCACGGGCGGCTATAAGCATATCGGGCTCGGTGCCGATTGATTCGGATAGGTCATCCCAACACAAAGGAGATCGACAACGACGACCGTACAAGGCCTCGTAAGGTGCCATCTTAATCGAAGCATGCCAACTATTATTATACGTGAACTCGATTAATGGTAGTTGGGATTCCCAATCGTCTTTCCAATCGAGGACACATGCCCTAAACATGTCCTCTAATGTCTGAATAGTTCTCTCTGATTGTCCGTCGGACTGAGGATGAAAAGATGTACTGAAATTAAGCTGAGTTCCCATGGCACGATGAACTGATTTCCGAAAATGAGACACGAATCGCCCATCACGATCAGAAATGATACTCTTATGAGTACCGTGCAGTCTCACTATCTCTTTGATGAACAACTGGGCCAGTCTCTTGGGACCCCACGTATCCTTAATCTCAAGGAAATGAGTTGATTTGGTTAAGCGGTCCACAATCACCCAGATCGTATTCATGCCACGACGACTCGTTGGCAAACTCGTGATGAAATCCATAGAAATGTCTTCCCACTTCCACTCTGGAATAGGGAGAGGACCCGCCGGTCGCTGATGTTCTATCTTGACTTGCTGACAGGTCAAACATCTCGAAACAAATTCCACGACTTTCCGCTTCATATTACTCCACCAGTAATTTTGTTTCAAGTCTTTATACATCTTGCTAGACCTCGGATGAACGGAATAAGGGGTAGCATGAGCTTCTCTCAAAATCGAGTTTTTCAACTCGTCATTTGCCGGTACGCACAACCGATTCTTAAAACGCAAAAGTCCATCCTCGTGGATCACAAATCCAGGGGCTTTCCCCTGAGCCACATCCTCATGGATGCGCAACAGTGATGGGTCTGAACCCTGATTCTCTCTGATTGCCTCCTCAAGTGGCGATGAAAACTCTTACATGCAAGGTTGCCCTTGCACTCGCTGAAGCCAGACCTCGATCTCGAGTCTAAGGAATCCTGCTGAAGCTCCTTCTGAACTGTTAAACGAGCAAGCATCTGCTCCTGAACGGACTTATGACTCAGGGCATCGACGACAATGTTTGCCTTGCCCGGGTGGTAAAGGTTCTCGATATCATAATCTTTGATTAGTTCCAACCACCGCCTCTGTCGCATATTTAACTCCTTCTGAGTAAATATATACTTTAAACTCTTATGATCGGTGAATATCTGACAAGTAACGCCATAAAGGTAATGACGCCAAATTTCCAACGCGAAAACCATGGCTGCTAGCTCCAGGTCGTGGGTCGGATAATTAACCAGCTAATCCGAGGAAACTTCGGATTTCCTTAATATTCTTCGGAGGTTGCCAATCTCGGATAGCCTCCGTCTTCTTAGGGTCGACACGAACTCCGTCTGATGAAAATACATGCCCGAGAAACGTCGCCTCGGACATCCAGAACTCACATATGGAAAACTTTCCATAAAGCTGCTCTCGTCTCAACATGTCGAGAACCTGATGAAGGTGAAGCTCGTGCTCCTCCCAGTCACGAGAATAAATTAAAATGTCATCAATAAAGACAACCACGAATTGATCCAAAAAGTCGATGAAGACCCGATTCATTAACTCCATGAATACCACAGATGCATTAGTGCATTAATTAACTCCACGAACTCATAATGGCCATAGCGTGTTTGAAACGCCGTCCTCGCGATATCCGACTCTCGAATTCGAAACTGATGATATCCAGATCTTAAGTCGATCTTGAAAAAAAAATACTGAAGTTCCCTGAAGTTGATCTAAGGGATCATCGATGCGGGGTAGAGGATACTTATCCTTGATCATCATCCTGTTCAACTCCTGATAATTAATACACACACGAACGAACCATACTTCTACTTGACAGATAACACTGGTGCTCCCCACGGGGACGCACTCGGTCGGAGATAACCTTTCTCGAACAATTCCTCAAGTTGAATCTTAAACTCCTGCATTTCGTTCGGGGCCATCCGGTATGGTGCCTTCGATAACGGGGACGTACCGGGCTCCAACTCACTCGTGAATTCCATAACTCTTTGTGAAGGCAACCAGGTAACTCGTCTGGGAATACATCGTCAATCAATGACAATGATACCACGATTGATTGAACATTTCGATTGCCCTAGAACGGTCAATCGATGAAAATGATACAATGAATGATTGAACAACTCGATTGCCTTAGAACGGCCAATCGATGAAAATGATACAATGAATGATTGAACAACTCGATTGCCTTAGAATGGCCAATCGATGAAAATGATACAATGAATGATTGAACAACTCGATTACCTTAAAACGGATTGTTGTTGCCCAAAATATTTATCCGAAGATTAATACTGCTGGAAGACGGACAACAAACAAATGCGGGAGCACTTCCGAGAGAAGATAAATAAAGCAAGATTTGCCGGGTTTGTTAGGCCCGGGCTTGAATGCTCTCGCGAGATGTTATTAATACAAATATTCGTGGATACAAGTATTAATGAGAGAAATCTAAATACAATGAGTGTAAAAAGACTCTGTTCATCCGGCTCTTGAGCGAAGCTCGGTGTTCTTCGTCCCGCCGGTAATCTGCTCGTGGAGAAAAGGCCGGGAGAAGTAAGACCGAAAGAAAGCTGTTGCCAAGAGTTGGAGATTAGCCAAGTGCTGTATATTTGCCTCTGTATGGTGTGAGATGCGAAGGAAACTGCAGCCTTTTTTGTGGTAAAGGTTCGATCCTTTTTACAAGTGCTGGGAGCCATGCTTATATAGAGGCGGCGGGTCCATCCTTTAGCCGATCTCCTGTGGCCATTTTAATATTCTCGCGATCGTCACGGCCAATACTTTAATGGGGCGATCTCACTGGTATCAGGCTAAAGTCAAGGAAGATCTTTGTCCGAATAAAGTCGATGCAATGGTGGCGCCCAGTGGCGGTCAATAAGGAGCCATCACGTGTCCGAGTCGGCCAACATGTGGCCCTACCGGCAAGCTTTCGGCGGCCTGTCGGCCGGTGGAGGGAATCTGTCGGGCTTTGGTCAATGGCCCGGATTCGCGGATCTTGTCCCGGCCTTTGCACATGGTGCCGATCTTGAGGCTCGGCCTTTGCCGACTTGGATGGCCATCGGTGGTGATCGACATGAGGCGGTCGTCCCTGGATGGTCTTCGGAGGTCGTCATCGGCCAGTGGATGGAGGTCGCCAAGGGTCGGTCGCCAGGTGCCGAGAGACGGTCGATCGCCAAGGGTCGGTCGCCGAGTACTGAGAGGCGATCGCCTTGATGTCGATCGCTCGGCACCGGGATTCGCCCTGGGCCCTTCGGTTGGCCAGTCTAGCATGTCCACTGGGCTAAGGCTCGGTCGCCTGGTCGCCGATCGGCAGGCTTGCCTTGGTCGCTCGGCAGTGACTCGGTCGCTCGGCCTGTAAGTCGGTCGCTCGGCCTCGGAGGCGATCGCCGGTCGGAAGGTGTTAAATCTTGACACAACAATTGCCCCCCAGCTTGCTCCTATGTTGAAGACATGGGGCGAGGTGGCTCTTGCTGGTGATCGTGTATGGATGAGGACGGGCGATCTGAGCTGACTTAGGACCCGGACTTGGGCTTAATCATGGTCGATTGGCTTAGCTATCTTTCGGTCTTGTACCTGCAAAAAACAACATAGGCCGATCCCCCATGGAAACTTGGTGGTTTCGCTTGCTTTGAGGAATCGTGCACAGTCTCGGAGATCGATGGACCGACCCCATGACCGTGTCTTGATGCACGTAGACAATGAGTGCCTCGTGACTCACTTTATTATGAGGGTCCTCTGTTAGGCTGCGCCTCGCCTTGTTTTTAAACGAAAGGCGTGCGGTCTCGGTCTAGAGGAGTCCTTGCGCGGGGCAGCGTCGGATGAATCAACTCCACGCCCGCGGCTTGTTAGCTCTGCTTCCACCTCGGCCAGCCATGGAGATGGCCGACCTCGACGGTGTACGTTGAGACGGGGTTGTGGAATGAGTCCACTGATTAATGTTGGAGGGCCCTCCGACTACGCCGGCCTCGTATTTAAACGAAGGCGGGCGATCTCGGCCGAAAGGGACCTTGCATGACCGAAGCAGCCGGTTCCATCGACTGCCAGGGCCATGGCTTTATGATGCGCGGTGGAGGCGATCTTATGCCTTAGTCCGTCATGTTATATGCTGGACTGTAGATGGCGATCGTGTCCACCGGGTTGCTGATGATGTTGCGATCTGGTCGGAAGACTGGTGATCGTCGCTCGGCGGCCGATCGCTTTATTCGTAGGTTGAAATTGGCGATCGGGCGGCGGCTAGTCCCTCGTGTTAGAATGGACTGTAGGCGGTGATCGAGTCCTCCGGCTCTGCTGGGTAGTAGCGATCGGGCTGGTAGACTGGAGGTCGTCGCACGGGCGCCGATCGGTCTACTCTGAGCCGAGAAGAAGCCTTTGCGGACAGGAAATCCGCGGCTCTAGCCCGGAAGGCTGCGTAGGTCGTCGGCAGGGTCTTCGTGAGATGCCTGAACATAGGCGAGAAACCCTGAAAACCTCCTAGGACCGCGTAGAGGGCGGTCTCATCGCTTACGGGCTCGCCGTTGAGGATGATCATGTCAACCCGGTCGATGTAGTCCGAGTCTGACTCCTGTTCTCCTTGTCTGATTTGCATCATGCGATGGCGACCTTCTGGCCGGGAGGCCCTGGTGGCGAAGTGCTCCGTGAAGACATGTGCCAGCTCGTTAAAGGAGCCGATGGACCGAGGTGGCAACGAGGTGTACCACCGGTGGGCGAGGTCGTCTAGTGTCAGAGGGAACATTCGGCAGCGGGTCGCGTCCGATGCCCCACACCCGGTCATGTAGATGTTGAACTTGTGCAGGTGAGCTTGGGGGTCCGATCGCCCCTGGTACACGGGTGTCTTAGGAGGGGCGATCGTGTCTTTGTCTGGGGCGAGCTCGATGTCGATCGCGAGCGGCTCGCTCGGCGGGGCGATCGTCCTCACGGCGCCTGCCCCGGATTGCAGGAGCGCCTTCATGTCGTCGATCTGACGTTGCATTGCGGAGATCGCCGCGGCTCGGATGCTTGCGGATCGGCTTTGGGAGCGGGGGCCGAGGCGATCGTGTACCGACCTCCGGACCCCACTGCTGCCGACCTCGGGAATCTGGCGAGCGGGAGCCAAGCGGCCGGATCGTCTTGAGGGAGCTGGGTAGGCCGAGCTCCTGGTGACGGATACCAACTCCGTCGTCTCGTAGCTGGGGCCGGACTGCCCCGGTCGCCAGGTCGGGTCGCTGCCCAGGCGATCGAAGACAGACGTGCCCCGGCTGCCGAGCGCCTCTTCTTGCGGGCGAGAGCCTCCTCGCGCTTGCTCGGCCAGTAGTGCCTTAAGCTTCCGCTTGATCTTCCGGCGAGAGGTCGGGGGGGCGGTAGCTGGAGGCGCGTCGAGTGCACTCTGTCGCTCCTGAAGGACGGCCAGGGCCCCTTCGATCTGTTCCTTGGTTCGGAACCGATCGAGCGAGAGGCTCGGGCCGCCTTCCCGGGACGTGGTCGAGCGCCTCCGGCCGCGGCGGCTACCTTCCACCATCGGCTGCGGCTCGGGCCCAGGGACGGCCCAGTCAGCCGGGCCAGCGGCTTTCTTCGACGCGGATGCGGAAGACATGATTTCTGAAGGATTTCTTTTGAAGTGCAGTGAGTGTCACTTCAAATATCTGCCCCGAGAACAGTGAGTGTTCTTCGGGACGGTAGGTGTAAAAAATCGAGGGTTGGATCCCCTTCCTCTAGCGCCAATTGTTGTTGCCCAAAATATTTATCCGAAGATTAATACTGCTGGAAGACGGACAACAAACAAATGCGGGAGCACTTCCGAGAGAAGATAAATAAAGCAAGATTTGCCGGGTTTGTTAGGCCCGGGCTTGAATGCTCTCGCGAGATGTTATTAATACAAATATTCGTGGATACAAGTATTAATGAGAGAAATCTAAATACAATGAGTGTAAAAAGACTCTGTTCATCCGGCTCTTGAGCAAAGCTCGGTGTTCTTCGTCCCACCGGTAATCTGCTCGTGGAGAAAAGGCCGGGAGAAGTAAGACCGAAAGAAAGCTGTTGCCAAGAGTTGGAGATTAGCCAAGTGCTGTATATTTGCCTCTGTATGGTGTGAGATGCGAAGGAAACTGCAGCCTTTTTTGTGGTAAAGGTTCGATCCTTTTTACAAGTGCTGGGCGCCATGCTTATATAGGGCAGCCGGGTCCTGTCCTTTAGGCATCGATCGCTGTGGCCATTTTAATATTACGCCGATCGTCTGTCGCCAATACTTTAATGGGGCGATCTCACTGGTCATCAAAGCTAAAGTCCAAGGAAGATCTTGTGTCCGAATAAAGTCAATGCGGTGCGGCGCCCGGTGGCGGTCCAATAAGGAGCCATCACGTGTCCGAGTCGGCCAACATGTGGCCCTACCGACAAGCTTTCGGCGGCTGTCGGATGGTGGAGGGAATCTGTCAGGCTTTGGTCAATGGCCCTGGATTCGCGGATCTTGTCCCGGCCTTTGCACATGGTGCCAGTCTTGAGGCTCGGCCTTTGCCGACTTGGATGGCCATCGGTGGTGATCGACATGAGGCGGTCGTCCCTGGATGGTCTTCGGAGGTCGTCATCGGCCAGTGGATGGAGGTCGCCAAGGGTCGGTCGCCAGGTGCCGAGAGACGGTCGATCGCCAAGGGTCGGTCGCCGAGTACTGAGAGGCGATCGCCTTGATGTCGATCGCTCGGCACCGGGATTCGCCACAGGCCCTTGGTTGGCGATCTAGCATGTCCACTGGGCTAAGGCTCGGTCGCCTGGTCGCCGATCGGCAGGCTTGCCTTGGTCGCTCGGCAGTGACTCGGTCGCTCGGCCTGTAAGTCGGTCGCTCGGCCTCGGAGGCGATCGCCGGTCGGAAGGTGTTAAATCTTGACACAACACGGATAATCGATGAAAATGATACAATGAATGATTGAACAACTCGATTGCCTTAGAACGGCCAATCGATGAAAATGATACAACGAATGATTGAACAACTCGATTGCCTTAGAACGGCCAATCGATGAAAATAATATAATGAATGATTGAACAACTCGATTGAGGAATTTCTCTGCTTCCATCATATTAATAATTCTTCTGGAACAATGGGGATTACCTCCCTGAAATACACACTCTACTCCAATGACTGGAATGATAGTGACCAAACGCTTACAAACACTGAGGATAGTATCATGACGATCCATCCAACTAATACCCAATATTACATCGTCCTTAGATAAATTCACCACGATTAGGTCCACCAACCAATCGCGGTCATTGAGATTACTTTGGTATGATTTCCGAAAATTCTTCCATCGTCAGGTAGACCGATGGTATGAGGTCCACAAGCAATAGGACTATCCAAATTAAGTCTATTCAAACATAATTCGAAAATGAATGAATGCGGTGCACCATTATCAAAAGGTACACACAGGTTGAAATAAAATTACGAGTATACCTGAGATCATTCGGGCCTACGAATCGTCTATCCTCTTCATCACATGAATCCGGGACTTGTTGGCCTCTGAACCGGACGCTCGCGTCTGATAAATATGAGCTCCGGCTTTATTTGCTTCTATCGTCTTAAACGACGCTGACAGAGTAGTCTGATTCTGAATCGCTGATTGCTTTGGGTTTGAGATGCCGCCGGAGCTGACTTGGAGTCCTTTCGGCAAAAACGGGCCTTATGCCCAAAAATCCCATCATTATGGCACATGATGGACGGTTTCAGACACTTAGTGCTGTAATGACCCGGCGCTCCACAGTTGAAACAGGTGATAGCCGAACTGGCCGCTCGGGACTGAGATCCCGCACGATGATGCACTGTAGGAGGTCGCTCAGAAATGATAGGGCCCGCACGAGGCCTCTTGAAGGTTGACTGACTGCCTTCGGACTGATTACGCTTCGTTGATTTCTTGATGACAGATAAATGTTGTTGCTCAGCAATTTCCTTAGCAGCAGGCTCATACGGGAGAGTTCTCTCAATTAATTCGGCCAGAGTGGCGCAATGATGATTGAGCAATTGCATATGGGTCATCATGACCTGCATAAAAGTGAGTGGATCAACCCGAACATCTTCCGATCGAGTTGAGTCCTGGTTACGTCTTCTTGACAGTGAGTGATTATTCCCCGGGTTCCGGCCCGCACCGCGGCCTCTCCCCGTGCATCACCTGACAGCTCTCTCCATACTGAAGTAGGAAGGTCGCATGATAATCATAGATCTCGTATGAGTACCGCATTATGATTTATGTCATGAAATGATGAAAATGAGCATACGCGCTCTAATACAGTGATTACATGAATGATTAACTGAGGTGACATGATGATCTGATGAAATTCTTGAAATGAGTAGCTTGAACTAGTTAACAAGATTAATGATATGATCTTCCAGATCAATAACTGAGTAATGAAATGAATTGAGTAATTAATGAGTTAATATGATCGTCCTGATCATCAACTGAGTAATGAAATGAATTGAGTGATTAATGAGTTAACATGATCGTCCTAATCATAATGAATGATGATGTTTGAGGATTGTTAATTGATGAATGATGAATGAATGATTATTGCCAGAAATTATACCACGGCGTTTGAAATCTTACAGTTCTTTCGGTCTGATTGGCTCGGCATTTGCACAGGTCACACGTGACGCGAAAGTCCAATGATACTAGTCTGATGACGATGATTTCAAATGAGACATGACTCGGAAGGTAGTATTCAAAACCACTCTCCGATACCAACTCTGTAACACCCCAAACTAGGCGGATATTACAGTGCCGTGGACCCCCGACTGGGACCCACTAGGCGAATGAAAATGAATGAATTACACAGGGTAAATGTAGTACCGAACCACATTAAAACAATAATTACTCCGATGAGGAGTTTAAGTACAACACACCAGGACAATACCGAATACTAGTGTATTTTATATGAAGATAAAATACACAACACTAAATGAAACGAAGTATTCAAATGAAAATCTGCAGCGGAAAATAAATGACAACAACATGAATGACTGAAAAGAACGGGGCCCCCTACTAGTATCACTGGGACTCCTCGCCGTCAACATGCTACTCCCGTGCTTTTGCCTTGCCATGACCTGAAAACAAAATCCCCAAACGGGGTCAGTTACACAGAACAACAATCCTCAAGAGTTGAATAAACACAATCATATATATATGTTGTATAAACCACAAGTTCGATCAAAAATTAATCGGTTAGATTATAACCCAATCTTGTTGAAAACATACGCAATCAAACATGCTGTATGAATCAACTAACAGTACGGCTCAAAGGGTGGCGCCACACTACGCCCGGGATGGAAATGTGTCCGTGCACAAGCCACCAACGAGTATCGGTCGAATACACGTGTGGTCTTGTACCTAATCAGTCTAACGAAGCAATCGACTCGTGTGCACAGTCCAATGTGAGGCCAACAACCAACACACGACTTAGATGTGCCCGACATGAAAATACAATACATACCAACCGGCACACCAGTATGACCCGGAATGCCACGATATAACAAAAGTGACTTCGAAAATGAATAATGACTCACCAAGATGAAATGATAGTGAAATGAATGACAGCTCAATGAAATGATTGGAAACTGTCGTTCCTTGTGACTGAGGTGATTAATTGACAATGACAAGTTTTGATACGGTTAATACAATGATGAATGAGTTATGATTATGAATGAACAACAACAAAAGTAATGAATATCCTTTTAACCGAGTAAGAGTTAACTTACTCAACACCGGCGACAATTATCCTTCCACGAACAACGTCCTAATTGAGATATCGGTCGCTCGAACAACCTTGAATAATACAATTACCAACAATCCGTTCAATATACGAATCAAACACGAATATAACGAACTCAAAACGTCGATACGATTAAACCAAATTCATTGGGGCATTATATCGAACACTTTGTGGCCAAACTTCGATTGTTTATAACCAAACCTCAATAATACCAACATCAAATCCCCAAGAAGTGTTTCAAACCAACAAAACATCTTCAATACAATCAATAATCCATTATGAATATCCAAAATCGTAATTTCAACAACAATTAATCGAAAACCCCCAAATCCAACACAATATTCAAAGTGTTCTAGAATAATCCTTCAATAATCCAATGAATAATCAAACATGTCCATAATCATGTGTATATCACTTCATACAACATGATCTTAACATCCAAAACATCATATCTCAATACAAAATCGAAATCCAAGAGGTTTGATGAATATTACCTTTGAAGATCCAAGTACTTTAATCCGATGAAATCGCATTAGATCCACAATCCGAGCTTCACGATCGAAAGGAGATGAAGAAAAACCAAGTATTCAAGTGATAGATGAAGAAAATTCTCTCCCTCAAGCCTCTCTCTCGGAACAAGGTGGATGAAATGAAAAAAATGAGTTGATCTCGCTGAAAAAATTCAGTTATAGCGCTCACTGCACTGTGTGCCGCGGCCCAGCCGAAGTGTGCCACGGCACAGGGCCGAAATCTGCCCCCAGTGATCGGCAGCGTGCCGCGGCAGTGACTCGCAGTGTTCCGCGGCCCCGTCGGCATGAGCCGCGGTCCACGGTACAGAAAGGTTGGCCGATAAGTTGTAACATGAGTGTGCCGCGGCCCGGACGAGTGTGCCGCGACAGTGACTCGGCAGTGTGCCGCGGCCCACAGTACAGGCTGCTCGGAAAAAAACTGGAAAATGTGTGTGCCGCGGCGCACACTCCTTGTGCCGCGGCCCACACCCCCCTTGGGTCCTAAAATGATGAAAAAATGATCCGGGAAGAGAATAAAAGCAATAGGAATCAATATTTGGGAAACAATAACACGAAATGGAAGTACGAAAACCCCAAAACGGTGGTTCCAAGCAATGATTACAAGGGTTCGCCCAACAAAACACAATTCGAAAAATGAGGAGATTTGAAATGACATGAAATCCAACGACAACAACGACTAATGAATCAATTACCATGATCAAGATAATACTCTTGTCTCGATTCCCGAGTAAGGTAAAAAAAATGAACAATATTGATACACAACTCAAAGTTATTCCGAACGATGAACACGGATGAATGATTATTAACAAGTGAAAAATTACATAGTGACAATTACCGAATGAAATGACTGAATTACAACCGGGTATTACAGTGATGATTCCATTGATGTTAGTTTTCTTATGTTGGCTACCATTTGTCTAGAACTTCAGAAGAATCTGGAGGAAATGAAAGCTTGTGAGCTAAATGCTCACCTCAAGGAAACTTTCTCGAAGCATGCTAGGCAAGAGAGGTATGACACCTTTCAAGCCGTATATGCTTGCAAGATGGTTGAGGGGACACCTGTCAGCGCTCATGTACTCAAGATAAAAGGATATATTGATCATCTTGAGAGGCTTGGTTTTCCACTTTCTAAGGAACACTCCACGGATGTGATTGTAAACTCATTGCCTGAAAGTTTCGGTCAGTTCATTATGAACTATAATATGAATGAGATAGAGAAGTCCATTGCTGAGCTGCCTGGGATGCTTAAAATGGCTAAGCAGAATATTAAGAAGAAACCAAGCCACGTGCTGATGGTCAGCAAAGGCAAGTCCTTTAAGAACAAAGGCAAGGGCAAGGGTAAGGCAAAAGTTGCCAAATCTAAAGACTCTACTAATCTAGTTTTCAAGGCTAAAGCTCCCAAAGATGGAAATTGCCATCATTGCAATAAACCAGGACACCGGAAAAGAAATTGCAAGGTTTACTTGGAAGAGCTAAAGCGTACCAAGGGTAGTGAGACTACCACAAGTATATTTGTTATAGAAGTTAACTTATCTACTTCTAACTCCTGGGTATTGGATACTGGATGTGGATCTCACATTTGTACAAATGTGCAGGGGTTGAGAATTAGTAGAGAACTGAAGAAAGGGGAAGTGGATCTAAGAGTTGGCAATGGAGCAAGTGTTGCTGCACTAGCCGTAGGAACTTATGATCTAGTTTCACCCAATGGGATTTTGTTGGTTTTGAACAATTGCTATTATGTTCCAGCTATGAATAGGAATATTATTTCAGTTTCTACATTAGATTGTGAAGGTTACAGTTTTCTTATTAAGAATAAGATTATTCTTTTTTCTTTGATGACTTGCTTTATGGTACTGCAAAGTTATATACTGGCCTTTACAATATTAATCTAGATGAGTACGACACTTTGGAATATCTAAAATAAATTTTGCAAGTACTACACCTCAAGGAAAATCACCCCCCTCTCAAGAAGAAAGAAAAATCGGCCTACACCTCCTACTATAGGAAACCAAAGTCGGTCATATGGTCTTCTTCCCTTAGTTGATCTTGATCAATAGTACAATCTTTCTAGTAAGGAGTTTGTGTTGTACTATTTATCAATATTATTCATAAGGATCTAGCAATCCGGCTTGTGGAATTGTTCATGTGTGGATCACCCAAATAGGAAGGATATATTCATCTGCTTCTAGTCCGGATCTAGATCTGTTCATCGGATTAAGGTAACTCGATTAGCCCTTTAATCAAACAATTAAATTACTGCATGAAATCCTAAATTGGGTTTTCATATTTATTCTTCCGCTGCATTTTTACTGCTGATTTATGTATTCGATGCTTGGAAAACCCAACAGAATCAGCATTCGTGCTTTGCTTGGCGCTTCGCCAATATACAGCTCCTCCATTAGGAGTAAAAGTGTCACCAAAAGTAGACATAGAGTCGTCTTTCTGTCCCTGGAAGTCTGAATCACTGAAGCCCGTCACATTCAGTTCTCCACCACCATACATAAGAACCAGATCTCTAGTCCTTCTTAAGTACTTGAGAATGTTCTTTACGGCGGACTAATATTCCTTTTCTGGGTTTTCCTGAAACCTACTTACCATGCTTACAGCATGTGCAATGTCAGGTCTCGTACATAGCATAGCATACATAATAAGGCTACTCACGGCCGATAAATATGGTATATTACTCATTTCCTTTTGTTGTTCATCACTTTGAGAACACATCTTCGAGGTGAGTTTTATTCTATGTCGCTCGGGAGGAACCCTCTTTTAGAATCATCCATCTTAAATCGCTTTAAGATGTTATCTATATATAGGACCTCAGAAAGACCTATTATTCTCTTCGCTCTATCCCGGTAGAATCGAATCCCAAGCATATAGATAGCTTCTCCCAAGTCTTTCATGGAGAACCTACTCGAAAGCCAAGCTTTCGCTGAACTAAGCATTCCCGCATCATTTCCTATTAGTAGAATGTCATCTACATCTCTAAGAATGCAATTTTTCTCCCACTAACCCTCTTTTATACACAAGGTTCCTCTTCATTTTGCACAAAGTCAAACACTCTGACAGCCTCGTCAAAATGAAGGTTCCAATTATGTGAAGCCTGCTTCAGTCCATAAATTGAATGATGAAGCTTGCACACCTTATGAATATCGACCTAGGACACAAAACCTTTAGGCTACTCCATATATATGTCCTCCTCGAGAAATCTATTAAGAAAAGCCGTCTTTACGTCCATATCCTATATCTCATAATCATGGTAGGTATCTATAGCAAGCATCATTCGAATAGACTTGATCGTAGCTACGGGCGAGAAGGTATCATGGTAATCGATCCCTTATTTTTGAATTTTGCGTATAACCCTTTGCCACAAGCCTGGCCTTATAGGTGTCAACCTTGCCATCCCCATCAGTATTTATCTTGTAAAACCACTTATTCCCAATGGGCACTATGTCCAAGGGGCACTTCCCGCCATTTCATGGAGTCTACATCCACTATCGCTTGGTAATAAGTCGCGGGGTCGGTCTCTTGGTTATCACCTAGAACCTCATGGAGACCCAGTTCCTCCAAGTGCATAAAGCCATATCTCTCAGGTAATTGAGACACCTACATAGATCTATGAGGTGGTTGTACTTGTGTTTCATAAGGCTCGGTTCCAACTTCTTGAACAGGTGTCTTCTGAGGAGTTTCATTGTATTCTTCCAAAGAAATACTTCTACCTTCTCTACCTTTATGAATGAACTCATCTTCCAGGAAGTTTGATTGCAAATCAACAATGATCTTTCAATCTCGGGCATGTAAAATATCTAAACATCGTCGCAGATGGTAGTCCAGTGAAATGTTCCTTCACGGACCTTACTTCCAACTTCTACACCTTAGTCTTCTTGACATACGTACCCAAATCCTAATATGATTAAGACTTGGTTTCCTACCCTCCCACATCTTATGTGGAGTCTTAGGAATGGACTTGGAAGGACATCTGTTCAAGATATAAGCACCAGTAAGGAGCGCATAACCCCACAGGTAAATCGGTAAGTCGGTCTATCTAAGCATGGAACGAACCATGTCCAACAAGGTTCAGTTTCTTCTTCGTGATACACCATTTAACTGAGGGTTTCTGGATGTGTAAGTTGTGACACTATTCTGTGATTCTTTAGGAACTTGTCAAACTCTATAATAATATACTCGCCACCTCGGTCCGACCTAAGTGCTTTGATGTGATTAAGTTTGTTTTTCGACTAGGGTTCCTAAGTAAACATAACCATACCTAGTATGATCATCCATGAACGTAATAAAATACTGATATGCGTCAAGTGCTGCTTCCAAAGCACCACACACATCGGTATAGACTAATCCAGTTTTATAAGTGGCTCTTTCAAAAGTTCGTGTGAAGGGGAACTCAGTCATTTTACCCTAAAGGCAAGATTCACAAGTTGGAAAGCGATCCAGTCCCAATGGGTCCATAAGTCCATCTTCTTGCATTTTGTGAACTTTGGTCTGACCAACATGACCAAGTCTAAGATGCCATTTCAAAGTTTGTTTAGTTTCATCCCTACCATGCTTCCTAATGATAGTGTTCACAACAAATTTGTTACTTAGGTTTAGATGATACTGTCCATTTAACAATGTAGCACTTCCTACTAATTTATTTCTAAAATAAATTTTGTAAGTACTATCATCAATGAAAAATGAAAAGCCTTTCTGATCCATGACCAGAATAGATACAATATTCTTATGCCCCTTGGGCAAAACAAGTACATCATCTAGCGTTAAAACAAAGCCGGCTTCCAAATCCAAAAGAAGTGATCCTATATCAGTTGCTGTGACACTATACTCACTTCCGACAGTAATCATCACTTCCCCAGCTCCAAGCTTCCTACTTTGTTCTAGATCCTGATTCATGGTACAAATGTGAGAACTAGCACCTGAAGTTAGTATCCAAGAAGTAGAAAATACAGTAGCAGAACAGTTCATTTTCAAAACTAAAAGTTCCATACTTTAAGCGCCATAAAGGATCAGAAAGTCTCTTGCCCAGTGGCCCAACTCACTGCAATTGAGACATGCGTCCATCTTCACCTTCTTGCTCTTAGGAACCATCGGGACCTTGCCATTTCCCTTAAAACCCTTACCTTGTCGGCCCATACGCTTCTTGGACCTCCGAGATCCATAAGAAATCACAGGGGAAGATTCCTTCACCCGCGGAGTCTTCATCTGAGACTGATCGGTCACAAGTTTGTTCATCAACCCTGCTAAATTACACGCGATTTCATTGCAGTTGAAATTCATAACAAACTGAGAGAAGGAATCAGTAAGAGATTGTAGGATAAGGTCAGTTTGGACAGAAACATGCATTCTAAAATCAAGAGCCTCCAATCTCTCGATCATAGAGATCATTTTAAGGACATGGTCCCCGACTTTCTCAGCTTCCTTCATCCTAGCACCGAAGAGTTGATTAGATATATCATATCTTGAAGTTCGAGTATGCTGACCATAAAGCTCGATTAAGTGAAGTAAGATCTGCCTAGCAAAAGTCATTTTATTATGAGCTCTCTGAAGCTCATTAGACATAGAGCCTATCATAGAGCCACGGACTCTAATGTCATCCTTAGCCCACTTTTCGTAGATTTCAACATCTTCCTGACTGGCCCTGGTCTGCATCGGAGCTGCCGGAATATCCGCCTCCAAGATGTATCCCAGCGCCTCCATACTAAGGACGATCATCAGATTGTGGAGCCAGTCCACAAATTTTGGTCCGATTAAGTTGTTCTTCTCGAGTAGAATTGCGAGTTGGTTCATAGTCATTATGAGAGTTGATATTTTTTTGCCTGCATTATGTATGATAGATTGATTAGGGACTCGTTTGATTATGGTCTGAGCTTAGAATTAATGACTTTTTTTTCATTTAACTCAATTCCCACTACTTTTATCGGAATAACGCACTCCCTTGTGAAATTCGGAAGTATTAGTTCGCTTTACTTCATAGTGGTGATCAGGTTCTTTATAAATTTTAATAGAGGGCAACCAAACAGGTTTCTGGTCTATTAGTATTCATAAAGTGGTTTCCCACACCAACCCATCTAATGGACGATTCGATCTTCTTTCCCTTTGTTCACTCCCCTCAACCTAAACGGTTTCTATAGTTCGTGAACAAGTTAAGTTTATACCACCGATGCTGATCAGTTTCACAACTAAATCTTATCCGGCAACCGAACAGGTTTCTAGGGATAAAATTTGCTCCAATCGAAGGCATCCAATACACTCTCAGATAATTATCAACCGTCCTCGAATGACTACCCTGATAATTCAGAAGCATAGTACATCCGGTTGGATTTCAATTTTTCGAGAGCTCGATAGAGGGAAGGAAAACTTGAAAACCTTGAAACCTTTTAAACTTAATATTGTGTCCTGGGAGAATTTTCACGATTAATGTTACACTTTGCATGTTAGTTCATTTAAGTGCGTTTGTCGGCATTCATACTAAGTGAATAAAATATTAACAACCTAGTTGCTACCAACATATAGTTCATGGACCGTTCCTAGAACAAAAACATCGCAATATAATTACTGTACGTCACAAGTCGTCCAGGAATAAGTCTAGAGAGGGGGGTGAATAGACTTATTGAAACTCTTAAACTGTTTTTCTCAAAGAGTAAGTTTCTTCAGCTGATAGATAAACAAATGACTTGGAGTCATTTGTTCTTTAATACGTGCGGAAATCAGCTGATGACGAATACAAAACAACTAATGAAACACTTAACAATGAATGCAGCAGCTAATGTATGATGCTATAAAACAGTAAAGTACGCAGGCAATTATAGTGGTCTCAGAGGTGGGGTAATCCTCTACTAATACACTTTTCTCCAAACCAGTTGGAGATGAATTCACTATAATTTTCAACCAGTGATAAATATTACAGTGATTCAACCAAACTACAACAGCTTCCAACCAGTGGAAATTCGTGCCGTTGTAACACACTTGACTGCCTTGCACCTCTTGATCCTCGATCCTTGGATGCCTTTACAGTCTCAAACTTCAACCAGTGAAGTACCCCGAACTCAGGATTAAAGACACGAGTTTTTGTCTTCTCCAACTAAGAGCTTCTTCAAGTATGAACTTTTGAGAACCGCTCTTTTCACGATGCTATAGTTTGCTTTAGATTGCTTGAATGCTTTGATCGCTTGAAAGAATGTTCGCACCGCTGGTTGCTCAACTTTAAATCTTCGGATATATATAGGTGTTGATCCTTGAGCATTTCTTCATAGCCGTTGCAAATCTGTAACAAATCAGTCCGTTGGAGAGAGACTTCTTTGTTTATTCCTTTATGAACGTTGCAAGGCTGGATTTTCATATTTTAATCCATCTTCCGACCGTTGTGAAGACTTTGCATGTGAGGCGCCGAATCTTTTGAATATAATACGTTTAAATTCTTCAAGGTAGGCCTGGATGAATTATTTAATTCATATCCTTTGCGGGAATCTCTCCAATTTGTCTCTTCACGTTGCATGTGACTTTCCGTAATACTTGACTTTTCAACACATGCTGACGTGGACTTGGAGTACTTGGCTGATCTCGACTAGGCTGATGTATCGTCATCCTCTCTGCAGTCTGGACCTCTCTGATGGTGACTGTTTGGGACTCACCTGATCAGATGACCTGTCTGAGGTTACTTGGTTGCAGTCTGGTCAAACATCTCTGATAATTTTTGTTGACCAGATCTTCTCTGATATGACTTGGCTGTACCTCTCTGATGAACTCAGCTGATCTTTTTGTACTTAGCCGATTTTTAGCCTAACTTATTTTGGCCTATAGAAGATACTCATTTGGTTCTTCTTTACATTTTGCCAAGTTTTAAACTTAACATAATTTGGCCTATGGAAGATACTCTTTTGGTTCTTCCTTACATTTTTTCCAAATAATAAGTATTTAAATTTTATATTAATGACATCATCAAAATCTAGCAAGTATTCCTAATAAATTCCCCCTATTTTGATGATGGCAAAACTTAAGGAAATATTCAAATAAACAAGTCTGCACTTGAGTGCAAGACACAAACTAAATCAGTCTAGTATTGAGACAACTAAAAATTGTCATTCAAAAGACTGTTATAAAATTTTCTGAATTGATTACACATACATGTCTGAAATTTACAAGAAAATTTTACAAGTAAAATCATCTACCTCTGCCTCTGCCTCTTCGAATAGGCTGCTTGGCAGGCCTGAAAGGTTTAGATCCGATTGGTCTTGTCTTGACTGGGGAAAGACCATACTTCCTCTTTACAACAAGAGCTGCAAAATCTTGCTCTTCTTGTGATGAGAACTTATTCTCAACACACAGCTTCTTGATTTTTCTCTGGAGTGCAAGTTCATCCAAAGCATTTCCTTTCACCAAGGTGGGAGGTTCTTTGGCACTGAACATAGGGATCATGGGATATGCATTGTGTGCCTCAGCATGTTTTACAAGAATAGTCCAGAGTTGTAGGTGAGCTTCTTCCATGAAGTTGATGAAGATCTGCTGTGGGGAGAGATTATCATCCTGGAGTATTTCCCAGATGTATTAGTCTCTGATGAATTTTTTCTTTGCAGATCCCCACATGGGTAGAGCTTCGTATGGTACAAATTCTTCAACATACCACAACTCCTGGCCTTCCCACTCTATAGTAGGCTCAAATCCTCCTCTGGTCCTCCTCTTGTTGCCTGCAGGCTGATTATCAGCCTGTTCTTCTGGTTCTGCTTCTCCCTTTCTTATAGCTGAGGATGTCCCAGCAGTGATCAACTGGACATCCTGCCTCTTCTTCATTCGAAGCTCCTCCCTTATTTCTCCTTGAATGTTGCCTTCCCCCTGTATCCTATCTTCCCCCTTTTTGCCAGCATCAACCAAAGTGGTCAGCTGCTGCTCCATCCTGTGCATCCAGCCAGACATGCCAAATGGCATTCTGTTGTTTGTGGGGAGAGGAGGTTGAGGGACTTCCCGCTGCAGCAAAGTATCAATCTTGGCATTGATGTATTGGAGATTAGGGGTGACCTGAGATGCAAGCAACTCTCCAATAGTATCCTTCACTAATTGCCTTATCAGCTCAGTCATCGCAGGTGGGATCTGCGATGTTGGAGAGTGTTCGCCTGAGCCTTCTGCGAATGATCCACTAGACTGCAGGCTCCTATCTACAGCTGTCACTCCAGATGGGGTCTTTTCAGGTGTCCCTGATCTGGAGTCCTCAGCCAACTCTGCGTCCAGGCTGGTATACCGGGCAGGTGCCCCAGCCTTGTCTGCAGCCTCTAATTCTGGCTCTTTCTCCGGCTCCTTTTCTTTCTCTTCTTATTCCTTTTCTAATTCCTTCTCTTGTTCTTCCTCCTTTTATTCTTCCTCAATATTCTCTTTTTCTTTTTCAGCCAGTTGTTCTCCTCCTCCATCCTTATCATCATCATCATCATCATCATCATCATCATTCTTATCATCTTTATCATTTTCTCCATTATTCTCATCATCTTTTCCATCATTCTCATCATCTTTTCCATCATTCTCATCATCTTCCTTTCCTTCATCCTCCTCCTGATCTACCTCTTCCCCTTCTTCTTCTTCTTCTTCTGTTTTTTCAACTTCTTCTGTTTGTTTTTCAACTAAAATATTTTCTCCTCCTTCTCTTTCTTCCTGCTCCTCTTCTTCGTCATCTATAACAATGACCTCCTCTTCTTCTTCTCCATTCAATTATTCAATTCTTATTTCTTTTTCTTCTTCCTCCTCATCTTCTTTCCCAAAAGATCCATCAAAAATACTGTACATTATAGAATGGATGAAGTGGTCCATATTGGTTTTGAAATTTGACATGAACCAATTCTCCTAGAGGATCAAAAATATGTCTGATACTTTGAAAATGTGTATCAGTACATCCTCTGTGGCTTGGGGATATTCCCAACCACTGGTTTCGATATAGGTTTGAAGTTTCGCAAATGACAGTGATTTAAAAAATTTCCACTGTTCAAAAATATTGACAAAAGAGTGTTTTAGAGCTTGTGGTTTAACTAACTGTAATTGCTCTATGGACAGGTTGAAAAGATTGTTGTCCAGCAGGTTAAAGGTGTAGTTTGCTTCAGGGATTGAGATAATTAAACCTGCTTCTTCCTCTTCTGAAATGAATGCTGGAGTGAGGACAGGGACGATCTGAGTTTCAGTGCCGGAGCGGTGGTCTTCAGTGAGTAGGCGACACAGGCTGCGGAGGTGGTATAATGTTCGCTGCTCCTCTGGCCGACTATGATCGCTGGGCCTCTTAGGTGAGGGTTCTGGTGATGACTGCATAATGGATGGCTCTCCAGGGGTTGGTCCCCTTCTTTTGAACCAGACAGCAATCGGTGTGTTATCTGACTCCGAGTCCGACTCGGCTGCAGTTGGGTTGACGTCTGCAGGTCGGTCCGACTCGTCTGATGAAGGACATTTGTAGGGCGGTGAATCAGACAATTCTTTGAGCATCCGAGCTGCTCTTATGTTGCCTCCCAACTTCCTCAACGTCTCTTGGTCTAGGTGACCAAGTTTCTTGTTGATGTGGAAGGGGTCAGTATTACCCTTTACCACACCCATATTTTCCAAGATCTAACTTAGCTGCGTTCCAAACGCCAGCTTGGATCTGAATTTCTTCTCATCAGCAAGCCATTCGGCTTTGTTGACCTTGCGAACAAACTGCCTAAAGATGTAGTCAGCCTAATCAATCGGGTCGTCCTGAATGAGTGCTCCCAGCACTGTGAATTTCGCCGACGACAGTTGGTCGTAACTGCTGGCCATACCCATAATAATTTTGTTGGTAATATCCAACATATACCGATACTCCTTTTTAATCTCGCTCCTTTTGGCAGTGAGTTTTAGCTTCGTCGGCTGGTCAATCGCCTTAATCTTTAGCCAAATGTCGGCTGCTGTCTGCTTGAGAGCCTCGACAACTATGCCGCGGTGCCTCATACCAAAAACTTTACGAATCGTCTCCGGTGAGATGTCGACTTGAATTTCGCCGACAGTGCTCCTAATCCCTTCCTAAATCACATGGGCTTCACGGTAGAAAGCGATGACGTCCTCCTTGTATAGGTGTTTGGGACTGATATCCAGAAATGGATAGATCCCATTCTTCATCATCGAGTGGATAAGGAAGAGTACGTCGTTGTTATCCATATTTGCTTCCAAAAGACCTTCGAAATCAACGACCAGAGAAAAAATGATCTGGTCTTTGACCGCCTTCATGTTAACGCCTTCAAAATAAGATTCCATTTCTGCAAATGAGAGATTTTCAGTGTATTTGGAGTTCAAAAGATTTTTGCTCTGGAAATTTAGGGTTTGAAAGACTGATAAGCGTAAAGGTAAAGTGAAGGGCTTTCCGTCCTTATAAGGAAAATGAAAAGACGTTGGGATTAAATTATTATTTATTTTGAATCGGTGGTTCGCCTTTCGAGGTTCTTTTTAAATTTCAAATTCTAATCGGTGGTCCAGGTTTTGATTTTAAAATTGGACGGTTGGATTTTAATTGGTCACCGTGGAGGTCGATTTATCAAGTTATTGCCACGTGTATTTAAATTCCACTTGTGAACAAAAAATTAATATAATATTATTATACATATAGCAGACAATAAAATATTCAGAAGTCGGTTAAGTTTAGAAAACTTAGCTGGTTGACTGTTGACTGTTGACTGCTCTGCATCAGGTGAGTTGACTCCTTGGACTTCTCGCCTGAGATTTTGATCAGCTAGGTTCCTTTGTCCATCCTTCGTCCTTTTTGTCTGCATCAGCTAGGATCTGATTCCTTTAATCAGCTGGGTCCGTCCTTCCTCTGATATGCTTCAGCTTGCTTTTTCTTCAGTACTAGATTCCCAATCTAGTAGACCAAGTTCTCTGCTCAGCTCCAAAAATCTTTCTTCTGGCAAAGGTTTGGTAAAGATGTCAGCTATTTGGTAGTCTGTGCTGACTCTTTCAACTCTAACTCTCTTGTTAAGCACGTGGTCTCTGATGAAGTGGTGTTTAACATCAATGTGCTTGGTCCTCGAATGCAAAACCGAATTGTTGGTTATTGCTATAGCACTATTGTTGTCACACCAGATAGGGAAGATCTGGGCATAACAACTACCTGCAGCTAGGTATTCTGACTCTGTGGTAGAGATAGAGTTAGAAACCTGCTTCTTACTGAACCAGGATATCAGTCTAGTTCCTAGGAATTGGCACGTTCCACTAGTGCTTTTCCTATTAATTTTGCATCCTGCGAAATCTGCATCTGAATATCCTGACAGCTCGAAGTTATCGTCCTTAGGATACCATAGTCCAACATTGACCGTAGACTTAAGGTATTTAATTATCCTCTTTGCTGCATCTAGGTGCGACTGCTTAGGTTTAGATTGAAATCGCGCACAAACTCCTACAGCATAGGATATGTCTGGCCTGCTTGCAGTGAGGTATAGTAGTGATCCAATAAGTCCTCTGTAGTGGGTTGAATCCACTGATATGCTTGCCTCATCTGCATCTAGGTGGGTAGTTGTGCTCATAGGAATTCTTGCTAATTTGGCTGATTCCATTCCAAATCTCTTGATTAGATCTATGGTGTACTTAGCTTGGTTCATGAAAATTCTATTTTCCATCTGCTTAACTTGTAATCCTAGAAAGAAGTTAAGCTTTCCCATCATACTCATCTCAAACTCTCCTTGCATGAGGTTTGAAAATTTCTCACACAGCTATGGGTTGGTTGAGCCAAATATGATGTCATCCACATATATCTGGACTATCAATATGTGGCCTTCGTGCTCCATTCTGAATAAGGTTTTGTCCACCTTTCCTTTGCAAAAACCATTCTTCTCAAGAAACACAGACAGTGTTTCATACCATCTCTTGGTGCTTGCTTAAGTCCATAGAGAGCCTTCAACAGCTTGTAGACTTTGTCTCCTTTGACAAAACCTGGGGGCTGCTCTACATAGACTTCTTCTTCTAGGATACCATTTAAAAATGCACTTTTTACATCCATCTGATAGACTTCAAAATCCTTGAATGCAGCATATGCGAGGAATAGTCTGATGGCCTCTAATCTTGCAACTGGTGCATAGGTTTCATCAAAATCTATTCCTTCACACTGTGCATAACCTTTAGCAACAAGTCTGGCTTTATTCCTAACAACAGCTCCGTCTTCATCACTCTTGTTTTTGTACACCCATTTGGTGCCAATAACCTTTTTGTGATCTGGTCTGTCTGTTAGTTCCCAAACTTTGTTCCTTTCCATCTGTTCCAGTTCCTCTTGCATGGCATTGATCATGAATAATCCTCCAAGGCTTGTTCTGTTGTCTTGGGTTTTATCTGAGACATGAAGCATGAGAACATAGCCATTCCTATGGGTAGAGTAGACTGTCTTGTCTTAACTCCATCAGTCAGCTTCCTGATGATTTGCTAGATTGGATGGTCTTTGAGCCACTTGGGGATATCGTCTTCTTCTGTGTGTGTTCCCCCTGTTGAATTGCTCTGGTGGATTTCTGCATCAGCTGGGATCTAGTCTCCTTGGTCTGCAGCTGGATCAGCTACCATCTTGTCATCTGCAGGTTGGGTCTGATCTGCAGATGAGTTTTTATCAGCTACAGCTGGGTCTTCATCAGCGACAACTGGATCAGATAGGTTTGATGTTCCCGTCTGATCTGCAGTTAGGTCTTTAGCAACTACGGTTGCGTCTTCAGGCTGATATGAAGCTGAGTCTACCATTCCAGTGTCATGTACAATGACTTCTTCGAGGGTTACTGATTTGAGCTTATTCTCAATTAGCTCAACTTTCATCCTGTACTCAACAGTAGATTCATCAAATACAACATGGGTTGTTTCCTACACAACTAAGGTTCTTTTGTTAAAAACTCTATATGCCTTGCTTCTTTGTGAGTATCCCATAAAGAGACTATCATCAGTTTTAGCATCAAAGGCATTTAGTTGTGTTTTACCGTTGTTGTTGATGAAACACTTACAACCAAAAACATGAAAGTAAGCAACAGTAGGAGTTCTATTATTCCAAACCTCATAGGGAGTTTTGCCATGTCTCCCTACTATCATACTCCTGTTCTAAGTATGGCAAGCTGTGTTGACATCTTCAGCCCAGAACCTCTTGGGCAGGTCTGCTTCTGCAATCATGGACCTGGCTGCTTCCTTCAGGGTTTTGTTTCTTCTTTCAGCAACGCCATTCTGCTGGGGCTCTGGTGCATAGAGCTCATCTTTGGATCCCATTACGATCGGTGTCGGTGATCGCCTTGTTGAGAAACTCTCCTCCTCTATCTGATCTGATCTTGATGATTGAGAGGGATTTCTCATTCTGGATCCTTCTCAGCAGCTCAGGTAGCTTGGTCAAGGTTTCACTCTTCTTATACAGGAAGATAATCCAAGTGTACCTTGAATAATCATCTACTACAACAAGTGCATGCTTTCGGCCGCTTAGAGTCCTTGGCTTGATAGGACCAAATAGATCCATATAGAGTAGATCTAAGATCCTTGTTGTGAGGGTTGTAGGCTGGACTGGCTTGAATGATGCTCTGGTCTGCTTTCCTTTCTGACACGCATCACAAAGAGCTTCCTTCTTGAATGCTTCCTCTGGGAGTCCTCTGACCAGCTTCTGAGAACTAATTTTGTTGATGGCTTTGAAGTTCAGGTGACATAATCTTTTGTACCACATCCATCCGTTCTCAGCTACTGTCTTAGATAGAAAACAGGAGTTGGGAGTTCATGTGTTCCAATCTATCATATAGACATCTCTCCTTCTGAATCCTTGTAGATTCACCTCTCCAGATAGGATATCTATCACCATACATTTCCAAATGGTGAAGACTACTAGATTCTTCTCATCGCAAAACTGGCTTATGCTCAGGAGATTATACTTGAGCCCTTTGATATAGTGAACTTTGGATATCACAATATTTCCTCGGTGCAGCTCACCAAAACCCTTTGTTTGTCCTCTAGAGCTATCTCCAAAGGTTACATCAGGACCTTTTTCTTTGGTGTATTTAGACAGCATCTTCTTGTTCCCGGTCATGTGCCTCGAGCATCCAGAATCTACAAACCATTCTTCACCTCCAAAGTTTGAATTTGTGGAGATGTGGTTGTAGTCCTTCCACCTTTTCTGCAATCAAACAAGCAGAGATTTAGGTACCCAAATCTGTGTGGGTCCTCTAGGGTTAGTTGGTTTCCTGGAGAATTGATTTCTCCTTGGATTGTGGAAATTGTTATTATTATTACCCTTATAAGGTGTATAAGGTCTGGGTCTGTATCTCCTGTTGGGATTGTATACCGGATATTCCTCAAAATATTGATAGTGTGGGCCATTTCTAAACCTTGGCTGAGACCATTTATTAAATCTTTGAGGTCTCCACACTTGTTCATTTTGTAAATTAGGATAACCTTGAGGTTTCCATCTGCCCTTCCCATTTTGAAATCTGTTTTTAGAGAGTTGTTGATAATAGTGGGCATGTTGTCTGGGCTGCTGCTTCTGCCTGGGCTATTGCCTAGTCGCTTGTCTAGGTGGCTGCCTTGTGTGCCCTAGCTGCAGCCTAGACTTGTGACTTGGCTGTTGCCTATTTTTAAATATCGGTTTGTATGTAGGCTCCGCAGTCAAGACTATTGTTTCTCCCTTGACGAAAGTGGTTTTGGAACTAGAGGGAGTGTGAGGATCATATCCAAGGCCTGATCTGGAATATAGTGGCCTTTTATTAGTACACAATTCATCCAGAGTTGAAGACGCCTTCAGGGAGGTTATTTCCTGCGCCTGAGTCTTATTTGCCTGAGTCAGCTTAGTAAATTCGGCTTTGACATGAGCAAGTGCAGCTGATTTTTCTCTAAGTAAAATAGTTAGTCGATTTATCTCAGCTGTATTTACATCAGCCTGGTTTTTCAAGTCAGCTGCAGTTATCTCAACTCTATTCAGATCTAGGCTGAGTTTTTCAAAATCATTTTTCAGCTGCCTATTCTCATCTTGCAGCTGAGTCTTCTCTGCTGATACAGATAGGTGTGCAGATTTTAGTGTTTCAAAATCTTTAAATAGCTGATTTACAGATTCGTGCAGATCCATATCTTGTGACATGGCTGAACTATTATTTGAACCAGAGGGCTTTGATGTTACCTCTTCATCAGCTAAGATGGCCATCTCGCAGTCATACTCTTCATCATCATCACAAAAGAATCTGCTGCTTGATTCTACATGCTCCTGATCTTCTCCGATGAGAGCCTTCCTTCTGCCTTCTTTTCTGCCCACCTCCTTCTTGCTCTCGTCCTTCTTAAGATCAGGACAATCGATTTGGATGTGTCCTGTCTTATGACAATTGTAGCACTCCACCTTCCAGCTTCTGGATTTCTGGTTCCTTCTGGGATTCTCCTTATAATTCTTCTTGTATTTGGAGTAGTTTTTTCGGAAGTTGCTGAATCTTTGCATTATAAACACCATCTCTTCCTCAGAATCTAATGGATTTGGAGGCTTTATATCAGATAAGCTCTTGGTAGGGGACTCGGCTGCAAAGGCTATTCCCTTCTCTGCAGGCTCGATTGAGGATGAACTTGGGAGCTCGAACTCATAAGCCTTCAGATCAGAGAACAGTTCTTGGATCTTTATCTTATTGAGGTCCTTGGATTTCTCTCATGGCCACTGCCTTCATGCTCCATTCAGGATTGAGAGATCTTAGAACCTTCAGCGCCATCTCCCTGTTGCCATAAGATTTGCCGAGGAGTTGATCTCATCGATAATCTCGGTGAAGCTTGTGTCCACTTGGTCTATAGATTTGCCATTCTTCATTTTGAAGTTGTCAAATTTTTGAATAGCAATTGACAACATGTTTTCTTTGATCAGCTCTGTTCCTTCACACATTAGGGCTAATGTGTCCCAGATTTCTTTTACATTTTTGCAATTCTTGATCTTGACCATGGTGAATTTGTTAAGAGTTTGATACAGCACGTCTCTGGCCCGGTTATCAAGATTGGCCAGCTTTCTTTCTTCGGGAGTCAGCTCTGTCCTCTTCTTTGGGATCTTCTCTGGCTTCCCTGCTGCGATCTCCTCTGGAGTGTTGTCATTTTCGAAGGTGAATGGACCGTCCTCTATGATGCACCACATGTCATCATGGATTGAAGATAAGTGTGCCTGCATCCTTATCTTCCAAAGATCATACTCGTCAACTGAAAACACAGGTAGTCTGGAATGCATGTGTTCCATTATAAAATGAGAGTAAAGATATATCTCTGATATAGATCTGGTTCATGAAATAAATGAACCAACCTCTCTGATACCACTTGTAGGTCACAAGTCGTCCAGGAATAAGTCTAGAGGGGGGGTGAATAGACTTATTGAAACTCTTAAACTCTTTTTCTCAAAGAGTAAGTTTCTTCAGCTGATTAGATAAACAACTGACTTGGAATCGTTTGTTCTTTAATACGTGCGGAAATCAGCTGATGACGAATACAAAACAACTAATGAAACACTTAACAATGAATACAGTAGTTAAAGTATGATGCTATAAACAGTAAAGTACGCAGGAAATTATAGTGGTCTTAGAGGTGGGGTAATCCTCTACTAATCCACTTTTCTCCAAACCAGTTGGAGATGAATTCATTATAATTTTCAACCAGTGATAAATATTACAGTGATTCAACCAAACTACAACAGCTTCCAACCAGTGGAAATTCGTGTCGTTGTAACACACTTGACTGCCTTGCACCTCTTGATCCTCGATCCTTGGATGCCTTTACAGTCTCGAACTTCAACCAGTGAAGTACCCCAAACTCAGGATTAAAAACACGAGTTTTTGTCTTCTCCAACCAAGAGCTTCTTCAAGTATGAACTTTTGAGAACCGCTCTTTTCACGATGCTATAGTTTGCTTTAGATTGCTTGAATGCTTTGATCGCTTGAAAGAATGTTCGCACCGCTGGTTGCTCAACTTCAAATCTCCGGATATATATAGGTGTTGATCCTTGAGCATTTCTTCATAGCCGTTGCAAATCTGTAACAAATCAGTCTGTTGGAGAGAGACTTCTTTGTTTATTCCTTTCTGAACGTTGCAAGGCTGGATTCCCATATTTTAATCCATCTTCCGACCGTTGTGAAGACTTTGCATGTGAGGCACCAAATCTTTTGAATATAATACGTTTAAATTCTTCAAGGTAGGCCTGGATGAATTATTTAATTCATATCCTTTGCGGGAATCTCTCCAATTTGTCTCTTCACATTGCATGGGACTTTCCGTAATACTTGACTTTTCAACGCATGCTGACGTAGACTTGGAGTACTTGGCTGATCTTGACTAGGCTGATGTATTGTCATCCTCTCTGCAGTCTGGACCTCTCTGATGGTGATTTGTTTGGGACTACTTTGATCAGATGACCTGTCTGAGGTTACTTGACTGCAGTCTGGTCAAATATCTCTGATAATTTTTGTTGACCAGATCTTCTCTGATATGACTTGGCTATACCTCTCTGATGAACTCAGCTGATCTTTTTGTACTTAGCCGATTTTTAGCCTAACTTATTTTGGCCTATAGAAGATACTCATTTGGTTCTTCTTTACATTTTGCTAAGTTTTAAACTTAACATAATTTGGCCTATGGAAGATACTCATTTGGTTCTTCCTTAAATTTTTGCCAAGTAATAAGTATTTGAATTTTATATTAATGACATCATCAAAATCTAACAAGTATTCCTAACAATTACATGTCTCGAGTCTTGAACTTCATACTCTCGAGTGGATCTTTTTCCGGTCTTAGTTATTACATATAAATTTTATATTGAAAAATTGCATCCTATATACAAATTTTTCTAGTAAAATAAATTGGCACAAAATGGCCTTTACAACCCAATCGAATAAAAACAAATGATTCAAAAACTAGGTCCATGAATGACATCACCATTCAAATAATAATGCAACAATCATTTTAAAATTAATGGTATAAATAACGAATCTAAATATTGATCCAATCAATATAAAATTAATCCATCCATAAGAATTAATCCAATTAATTCACACAACCATTAATTTTAACTTGTTTCGGACGAAAAAAATATTTCATTAAATTAATTCGCTTAAGAATAAAATTACCATAATTATATCTTAGTTAAATTAAATCCAATTTAATTCGCAGGAAATTAATTTATTGAACGAAATATAAAAACGGAGATGAAAACACACGGCCCCGTCCAAGCCCGTGGCTCCTGGATTGAGGTCTGAAATCATGGACCGCAGTTCATAAATTCGCACCGGCGTCAGGCGATCTCAGTCTGGCGGCCCCAGTGCAAAGTCAGACCACACTTTTCGGCTTTCCGTCCCAAATTTCAAATTAATATTATTCTAATTTTTATCTTAAACATTTAAATCAGTTTTTCAAAAGAAAAATAGATTTATTTTGTAACATAAAATCATGAAAAATAATTTTGAGAAGACCAATTAAAAATTAATAAAACAATTATGATTCTAAATCATAAAAACATCCAATCAAGGATTCCAAATTCTAACTATCGTATATAGGATCGCAAGACGTCACTCCTATACCACTATTGCGTAATATCCGGAATTTCTACTACTGTTGTTTAATGTTATTTTATCCGAGTTATGTTGTACAACATGGAATATTATAGTATGGATAAAATAAATGAAGGACTGAGACATCCGTATTGGTATAATTCTCGTCCTTGATCGACAACTGCATTTGAGGATATCGTGTGTTGTGTATACGTATTCAGTATATTGAGACGACAAGCAAGATCAGTGTAAATAGCTAAGTATAGAATCCACAACGTACGTTAAGCATATGAGCTTACGTACGTTAATTCCCAAAGGTTACGTACGTTAACATTAGGTCGTTATGTACGTTAAAGTATCAGGTGAGATATAGTAGGCTGATCAGAGAGGACCTTGTCAAGCGTAGCATACGTTAAGCATAGGAGCTTACGTACGCTAAGACAAAGACGTAACGTACGTTACGTAGTGTGCATAACATACATTATGAAGAGAATCGGACAGGATCATGCTATGGCCGACAGGTGGGTCCCATGGTCGGCATCTTTCAGCGCAGAACGTGGGAGGGCGAGTCAACATCGTGTATTACGTACGTTATGGAATACCCATTGTAACACCCCCATATTTAACCGGAAATATTACAGCGCTGTGGGCCCCGAGATGGAACCCACAAGGCTAAAAGAAATTTTCGCAAACATTTACAACCGCCTAAGAGGCTAATGACGGTACTATTTTAAAAAAAAAACATTTGAAGACTATATAAAATCTGTTTATCAAAACCGTCGTACAAATCTCGTTTGAAAGGACAGGGACTGACATGCCTAAACTCAGCAGTTTAAAAACATACGTTAAGCTATCGCTTACACGCACCGACAGAATAGTTTAGAAAACGGTTGCCAAAGTAACCTAAGTTACCAGATACCAAAAGGCCATTTAAATACTCACGTAGCGGAAAAGACCAACAATTAAAAATACTCTAGCAACGGAATACAATAACTGATCAGGAAATTCACACAAAAATATGCTCTAGCTAGTATCCTCCAGGAAGCTCATCTCTCCACGACCGCTACAAGCTCGATACCTCAAGAACCTAAAAAGAAAGCCCACGACAGGGTCAGCCATAATATCCAACAATGATAACCGTCACATCACATTAATAATTACATACCAATGAGAATACAACCTAAGAATACGACTAATGTAAACTTATCGTCATAACCTTACCAAAATTCACATCTCGCACAGTACCCAAGGTTCTCAAAACATCATCATAACTCACTATTACGAAATCTACTAACTCTGTCCAACCCAAATCCGTCGGGCAACATCAACACATCTCGACACGGAAACCAATTTCCCATCAAAGACAAATACCAAAGGAAATATGGAACATACCTCGAGATGCACAATACCACGATAATCATGTCAGTCTAATCCGAGATCAGATCAATGCAACATACGGGCACGGTCTTAACACAAGACCTACAAATGCATACTCATATGACAACATCAATATGCTCAAAACAATAACAACAGTGTATTCTCAATGGAAATCCCATGATCCAGCGCCATCAGCATAGATCCCCTGATGATCCTACTAGATCAGCATGAGGTGGATAACCAACAATATACATATGCACAAGAACACATATAAAACCAACGATGCGAATCCACATGATTCCATCAACACAACACTGGGTAATCCAACAATCCAGCGCCCTCAGCATAGATTCCCATGATGATCCCTTCGAACCAACGCATGGTGGAAAACCTGTCCAGCGATCCAGCACCCTCAGCATAGATCCCCATGACGATCCCGTCGAACCAACGCATGGTGGACATCCGATCCAGCGCCCTCAGCATAGATCCTCATGATCCCATCGGATCATTTACAACATAAACAATACAATATGCATACACATATACAACTCAATATGTTCATCAACATGAACAACACAACATGAACGACAATATGACAAATCAACTAAGACGACCTCATGTTCAACAACATGAATGACAAAATGCATGATCAAAAATCATTAACACTAAACCGAATCAATTTTGGATACTTTCCCCGAGTCCTTCGGGAGCAATCTCGATCAAATCATCACCGATGATTATCCGCAATACTCGGCGATCCAAACATACCATGGACTGCAGATACTCATATCCTCGTCTTTATCATAATGTATCCTCGATACCCAAAATGCCAATAATCGAAATAAATCATATACCTGATGATTTAACTCCGAAGATCGAAAAACAACATAAAATAAAAATCTCCAGGGTTCACAATAATAATCATTTCTATATGCATCATAAACGAAATGAAACTGAAAACATTCATTAAATATTATAAACTGAGCAAGTAATAACTTGCCTTGATACCAACACGACGATGATGAAGCCGTTACTAATTCCCTTGCCGTCATCTACAAGTCCCTCGGCCCTGATCAATGCAATCTACAAACATTCTCGAATACAACCGCAAAGCATTGTTCTAATCACCTATCACTAACCACAACCTATGGCAATAATCAATAAGCAACAATCCGATAATAATCAATAACCGACATAACCAATCCACAAAACCAACGGTTCTACGACATCTCGGTTAAACATAAGCCTGAACAATCCAACTCAAACCGATGCAATTCACAACCATAACACGAAAATACTACATTTATGCGCCTACTTAGCGCACGTTAAATGCATAACGTAGCGTGTGCTAAGTAGCTCCGTTAGCGTCGCTAGCCCATAATCTTAGCGTGCGCTAATGCATGCGGATGAATGATTTTCGATTCCGATCAACATAGGCGATTATCAAGAACACTAAGTGATTTGAAACCATGTTCATAGCTATCAAAACAACGAAGTCCGATATCCTTTAACATATAGGTAATCATCCAACTCTTAATCCAATTCATATATTCACATATCATCTTCTTCCTCAAATATCAACATCATATCATATTAGTCAAGAGTTCTTGAAGAACATGAGATGTCCGAAATCACATTCAAAACTACATAGCCCGATGTATATATCATCATGAAGAAGATATCAACGACATCATCAATAATAAGACCAACCCATTAACAAGGATCATATCATACTTAATCTGGAATACAACCTCATATCATGATTCATATGAAATCAACATACTTCAGAAATCCTTCTTTCATCGGTTAAACGAAACACAATTCTTAAAGTATGGAGAATCTTAATTAACATCCGAGAACTCTTATCAAATTCCCATTGAATCTCATATAACATCATCACAAGATAATCCAACTCGCTTCCTCAAAAGTAATCATCCTTAAAAATGAACCACTATCAAAGGGATACGAAATTACCTTGTATAGATGAACCAAGAAGAAGAACAATTGAACTCCTTCCCAAGAATTATGAATAACTTCAAGAACAAGGCTTCAATCCATGCTCTCCATCTTAATCTTGTTAAAGATCATCATCTCTCAGTGTTTGGGAACCTCAAATACCTCTCAAGGCTCTCTCTATCGGCTCACATGAAGAAAAGGATGGAAATGACGAATAATGGCCAACTGCACTTATATATAATGTACGTTATTAACATATGCTAACATCTTCATTTAACGTATGTTACATGCTTAGCGTGCACTAACTGTCTTTGTTAGCATGCGCTATCGTAGTCCAGAGGCTACTGCCTTACTGCATACAATGATTTACGTACGCAATGCCCATGCAATAGCATACGTAAATGCCTCTATCTAGCGTACGCAAGCCCTCAGACATAGTGTGCGCTACTCATAGTTGACTTGCTACAGTCTGCACCTACCCCCGTGTCCCCACATGCCGAAAGTAACCTAACAAAGTCAAGATTCCTTTGGGCCGACCTGATTAGCGTGCGCTAATCAATATGCATTAGCGTGCGTTAATCCTTCATAACAAACATCCGTTGACTTGTCGGAACATGCGCCGAAAGTGGCCGGGTCCACACGTAGATTCCTTCTGATCTAGTCTGTACTAGCGTACGCTAACCTATGCCCGTAGCGTGCACTAATCCAACACAATATCGTGCGCTAGTCATGTATATTAGCGTGCGCTAATAATGCTATCCTTAGCCATTTTCATCTATTGTTGTCCAACGTCTCAACATACAGAATATGAACATACGACATACAAATTACACATACTCCTTCCAACAACATTCTCATATGATACACAATATCCTCAACTGTAATTGTCGACCAAGTACAGTAATTATACCAGTACAGAGGTCTCAGTCCTTCAATTGTTTTATCCATACTGTACAGATTCCACATTGTACAACATAACTCAGATAATAACATTAACAACACTAGTAGAAATTTCGGATATTACATTCTACACCTCTTAAAATAAGTTTCATAAAACAAACAAACTGTTAAACCAAAATATCCTGAAACCATCACGACAGCGATCAATCATCATCATAACTGAATAACCAAAATAGCATACTTACAATTGTGCAAAGTCGACGATCTCTTGGGATACTAGCAAGTGACTTCACTGAAAAGCCTCAACGCGCTTACAAATCACAATTTCATGAGTCTCAACAAATATATCATCTTCGGATGAAATAATCTATCCGTGTCAAATCCTGTCTGCCTGATTACACAATCAAGTCCCAATCTGCTGAAAAAGACCAACAATGTATGATACATCTGTGAAACAACTGCCCAAAGCAATGGCTACAAGTCCCAAAACATCGACACAAAATCCGAATGCTCAGATGATCACTAGCAATGATCAACTAATAAATTAACCGAAAATATCATCGACACGATAAACTCTAATACGAGCAATCCAAATGTCAACACGCAGCTGAGAATATCATCAACATGATAACTCCTATATAACCAACAAACGATCAACGGTAGTCGAGAATACCTTCACACGGTAAGCTCCAACACGATGAACACAGAACCACAGAGACTGATATACCAAAGAGCAAAATTCTTAAAACGTTAAACAAATTATATACAATGGATCTCAACAAAACACAATCGACCGGTGAACATACTCCTCGGCATATGAACAACCAATCACAAACCGACGAACATACCAAATCATACTTGGAGCGGGAATGACCACTCAATATCCAGAACAACCAGCATGGGGTCACGATCCTCAAATATACACCTACAAAGAAATCCTTCAAAAAATCACTATGGTAAAAATCACACTACTACCATACCAATGGAATCATATAGCACATATGTCCCGATTTCATGAAATCCAAAGTTCCAAAATTACATTTTGTGTATGAATCTACAACAACATCATATTTCTCTTATCCGATCAACCAACCGATCCTACCTGGATAACCAAACTACCATACTAAAGTTCGAATCTCTTACATCGTACCATACCGATGTATTACCCAGTTTCTGAGACACATTCATAAGTTCACCATGACATGCACTATGCACTAAATGCATATATATATCAGTCACATTTTCAAAACCAGTTTGAAATCATATAATCTTGTCAAGAAGACAAATTTTCGAAAGTTCTTTCAAAAATTTCAAAACTCAAACATAAATTTTCGTAAGACCATGAAATCAATTTTCAAAAAATTAAAATGGCTCGCTAACGCCAAGTATTCGATAACAGTTTCCTTCGAGTCCACACGATTTTGGAGTTTTAAAATGAAAACTATGCAAATGATTGACCACATCCATACTCCTGTATACCAATTCAGTTTGTCACTAATATCCACTGATATTCCATCAAAAAACCACACGATAGAGTTCCAAAATTTCAATATATAAACTCCAACCAAAAACTCCTTTTCCACATATGACTCGCACCGTCAATCATTAACCCATCCTGAATCACCTCAAATATGCTATGACAAAACATTGAAACAAATCAACATAGCAAAAGACTTCCCGAGAAGTCTCATTTGAACAAGTAAACCAAAATCTCGAAAGGCGTAAATAAAATAGATAAACGATTAGTAAAGTGTTTTACAAATCTCGGGAGTTTTAGAAAACATGAACAAGCCCCTTTTTTTTTAAAAGTAGAAAACCCTTTTTCGGACTCCAAGTCTAGAGTTATAAAACTATTTCAAAATCTATTGGGTCTGGGCCCAAAATTATTTTCTCTAAAACATCCGTGAAATATTTTTGAAAAGTATCATTTTCAAATGCTCAAAAACAGGTCATATATCTCAAAATGTACTAACATGACTACATTTTCTTCTCAACCATACACAATATTTCCCCCCAAATGCACAACTCTGTTCCGAAATCTAACCGACATATTGATTTCCAAAATCATAACTTCTCAAATCATCAATCCGGTCCAACTCTTCCATCTCATATTGTGACGCATAATATTCTGCTGAATCTCAAAGCATATCAATTTAGAACAGCAATAAATATCAATGCAATTCAAAAATCCAAACACTTACAGAACGTGAAGCCGATGATTCCCCGTGATACTGGCACATGTCTCAACTTTAGAAAATACTCGACACATATATTTTCAAAACACACATTTTGCAAACTCAGTTCAACTCGAGAACACAACACATCTCTATCTGAAGGAACATGTTAACACTGTTCGGAAAAGTTTACAACAATCCCAGTACTACACTGGTAAATCGCATAACGCATAAGCCCGAGTGAACAACAAAACCCAGAGCTCAAACACATGTCAACCGACAACTTGAATGACACGCCAGAAGCACGACCCAACTCGACCCGATTGCCTAGGTTTTCTCAACCTAATCTTTGATACCATATTCTGTAACACCCCCAGATTTAACCGGAAATATTACAGCGCTGTGGGCCCCGAGATAGAACCCACAAGGCTAAAAGAAATTTTAGCAAACATTTACAACCGCCCAAGAGGCTAACTACGGCACTATTTTTAAAAAAAACATTTGAAGACTATATAAATTCTGTTTATCAAAACCGTCGTACAAATCTCGTTTGAAAGGACAAGGCCTGACATGCCAGAACTCAGCAGTTTAAAAACATACGTTAAGCTATCGCTTACACGCACCGACATAATAGTTTAGAAAACGGTTGCCAAAGTAACCTAAGTTACCAGATACCAAAAGGCCATTTAAAATACTCACATAGCGGAAAAGACCAACAATTAAAAATACTCTAGCAGCAGAATACAATAACTGATCAGGAAATTCACACAAAAACATGCTCTAGCCAGTATCCTCCGGGAAGCTCATTTCTCCACGATCGCTACAAGCTCGATACCTCAAGAACCTAAAACGAAAGCCCACGGTGGGGTCAGCCATAATATCCAACAAGGATAACCGTCACATCACATTAATAATTACATACCAATGAGAATACAACCTAAGAATACGACCAATGTAATCTTATCATCATAACCTTACCAAAATGCACATCTCGCACAGTACCCAAGGTTCTCAAAACATCATCATAACTCATTGTTACGAAATCTACTAACTCTGTCCAACCCAAATCCGTCCGGTAACATCAACACATCTCGACATGGAAACCAATTGCCCATCAAAGACAAATACCAAGGGAAATACGGAACATAGCTCGAGATGCACAATACCACGATAATCATGTCAGTCTAATCCGAGATCAGATCAATGAAACATACGGGCACGGTCCTAACACAAGACCTACAAATGCATAGACCTCTTGGGCAGGTCTGCTTCTGCAATCATGGACCTGGCTGCTTCCTTCAGGGTTTTGTTTCTTCTTTCAGCAACGCCATTCTGCTGGGGGCTCCTGGCTGCATAGAGCTCATGCTGGATCCCATTCTGATCGCTGTAATCAGTGATCGCCTTGTTGAGAAACTCTCCTCCTCTATCTGATCTGATCTTGATGATTGAGAGGGATTTCTCATTCTGGATCCTTCTCAGCAGCTCAGGTAGCTTGGTCAAGGTTTCACTCTTCTTATACAGGAAGATAATCCAAGTGTACCTTGAATAATCATCTACTACAACAAGTGCATGCTTTCGGCCGCTTAGAGTCCTTGGCTTGATAGGACCAAATAGATCCATATAGAGTAGATCTAAGATCCTTGTTGTGAGGGTTGTAGGCTGGACTGGCTTGAATGATGCTCTGGTCTGCTTTCCTTTCTGACACGCATCACAAAGAGCTTCCTTCTTGAATGCTTCCTCTGGGAGTCCTCGACCCGACACGAGAACTAATTTTGTTGATGGCTTTGAAGTTCAGGTGACATAATCTTTTGTACCACATCCATCCGTTCTCAGCTACTGTCTTAGATAGAAAACAGGAGTTGGGAGTTCATGTGTTCCAATCTATCATATAGACATCTCTCCTTCTGAATCCTTGTAGCTTCACCTCTCCAGATAGGATATCTATCACCATACATTTCCAAATGGTGAAGACTACTAGATTCTTCTCATCGCAAAACTGGCTTATGCTCAGGAGATTATACTTGAGCCCTTTGATATAGTGAACTTTGGATATCACAATATTTCCTCGGTGCAGCTCACCAAAACCCTTTGTTTGTCCTCTAGAGCTATCTCCAAAGGTTACATCAGGACCTTTTTCTTTGGTGTATTTAGACAGCATCTTCTTGTTCCCGGTCATGTGCCTCGAGCATCCAGAATCTACAAACCATTCTTCACCTCCAAAGTTTGAATTTGTGGAGATGTGGTTGTAGTCCTTCCACCTTTTACGCAATCAAACAAGCGAGAGATTTAGGTACCCAATCGTGTGGGTCCTCTAGGTTAGTTGGTTTCTGGAGAATTGATTTCTCCTTGGATTGTGGAAATTGTTATTATTATTACCCTTATAAGGTGTATAAGGTCCAGTCTGTATCTCTGTTGGGATTGTATAGGATATTCCTCAAAATATTGATAGTGTGGGCCATTTCTAAACCTTGGAGACCATTTATTAAATCTTTGAGGTCTCCACACTTGTTCATTTTGTAAATTAGGATAACCTTGAGGTTTCCATCGCCCTTCCCATTTTGAAATCTGTTTTAGAGAGTTGTTGATAATAGTGGGCATGTTATGCAGTTTATACACTGGGCTATTGCCTAGTCGCTTGTCTAGGTGGTGCCTTGTGTGCCCTAGTTGCGGCTAGACTTGTGACTTAATTGCCTATTTTTAAATATCGGTTTGTATGTAGGCTCCGCAGTCAAGACTATTGTTTCTCCCTTGACGAAAGTGGTTTTGGAACTAGAGGGAGTGTGAGGATCATATCCAAGGCCTGATCTGGAATATAGTGGCCTTTTATTAGTACACAATTCATCCAGAGTTGAAGACGCCTTCAGGGAGGTTATTTCCTGCGCCTGAGTCTTATTTGCCTGAGTCAGCTTAGTAAATTCGGCTTTGACATGAGCAAGTGCAGCTGATTTTTCTCTAAGTAAAATAGTTAGTCGATTTATCTCAGCTGTATTTACATCAGCCTGGTTTTTCAAGTCAGCTGCAGTTATCTCAACTCTATTCAGATCTAGGCTGAGTTTTTCAAAATTATTTTTCAGCTGCCTATTCTCATCTTGCAGCTGAGTCTTCTCTGCTGATACAGATAGGTGTGCAGATTTTAGTGTTTCAAAATCTTTAAATAGCTGATTTACAGATTCGTGCAGATCCATATCTTGTGACATGGCTGAACTATTATTTGAACCAGAGGGCTTTGATGTTACCTCTTCATCAGCTAAGATGGCCATCTCGCAGTCATACTCTTCATCATCATCACAAAAGAATCTGCTGCTTGATTCTACATGCTCCTGATCTTCTCCGATGAGAGCCTTCCTTCTGCCTTCTTTTCTGCCCACCTCCTTCTTGCTCTCGTCCTTCTTAAGATCAGGACAATCGATTTGGATGTGTCCTGTCTTATGACAATTGTAGCACTCCACCTTCCAAACTTACGGATTTACGGTTCCTTAAGGATTCTCCTTATAATTCTTCTTGTATTTGGAGTAGTTTTTTCGGAAGTTGCTGAATCTTTGCATTATAAACACCATCTCTTCCTCAGAATCTAATGGATTTGGAGGCTTTATATCAGATAAGCTCTTGGTAGGGGACTCGGCTGCAAAGGCTATTCCCTTCTCTGCAGGCTCGATTGAGGATGAACTTGGGAGCTCGAACTCATAAGCCTTCAGATCAGAGAACAGTTCTTGGATCTTTATCTTATTGAGGTCCTTGGATTTCTCTCATGGCCACTGCCTTCATGCTCCATTCAGGATTGAGAGATCTTAGAACCTTCAGCGCCATCTCCCTGTTGCCATAAGATTTGCCGAGGGAGTTGATCTCACTGATAATCTCAGTGAACCTTGTGTCCACTTGGTCTATAGATTTGCCATTCTTCATTTTGAAGTTGTCAAATTTTTGAATAGCAATTGACAACATGTTTTCTTTGATCAGCTCTGTTCCTTCACACATTAGGGCTAATGTGTCCCAGATTTCTTTTACATTTTTGCAATTCTTGATCTTGACCATGGTGAATTTGTTAAGAGTTTGATACAGCACGTCTCTGGCCCGGTTATCAAGATTGGCCAGCTTTCTTTCTTCGGGAGTCAGCTCTGTCCTCTTCTTTGGGATCTTCTCTGGCTTCCCTGCTGCGATCTCCTCTGGAGTGTTGTCCTTTTCGAAGGTGAATGGACCGTCCTCTATGATGCACCACATGTCATCATGGATTGAAGATAAGTGTGCCTGCATCCTTATCTTCCAAAGATCATACTCGTCAACTGAAAACACAGGTAGTCTGGAATGCATGTGTTCCATTATAAAATGAGAGTAAAGATATATCTCTGATATAGATCTGGTTCGTGAAATAAATGAACCAACCTCTCTGATACCACTTGTAGGTCACAAGTCGTCCAGGAATAAGTCTAGAGGGGGGGTGAATAGACTTATTGAAACTCTTAAACTCTTTTTCTCAAAGAGTAAGTTTCTTCAGCTGATTAGATAAACAAATGACTTGGAATCGTTTGTTCTTTAATACGTGCGGAAATTAGCTGATGACGAATACAAAACAACTAATGAAATACTTAACAATGAATACAGTAGTTAAAGTATGATGCTATAAACAGTAAAGTACGCAGGCAATTATAGTGGTCTTAGATGTGGGGTAATCCTCTACTAATCCACTTTTCTCCAAACCAGTTGGAGATGAATTCATTATAATTTTCAACCAGTGATAAATATTACAGTGATTCAACCAAACTACAACAGCTTCCAACCAGTGGAAATTCGTGTCGTTGTAACACACTTGACTGCCTTGCACCTCTTGATCCTCGATCCTTGGATGCCTTTACAGTCTCGAACTTCAACCAGTGAAGTACCCCAAACTCAGGATTAAAAACACGAGTTTTTGTCTTCTCCAACCAAGAGCTTCTTCAAGTATGAACTTTTGAGAACCGCTCTTTTCACGATGCTATAGTTTGCTTTAGATTGCTTGAATGCTTTGATCGCTTGAAAGAATGTTCGCACCGCTGGTTGCTCAACTTCAAATCTCCGGATATATATAGGTGTTGATCCTTGAGCATTTCTTCATAGCCGTTGCAAATCAGAACAAATCGATCTGTTGGAGAGAGACTTCTTTGTTTATTCCTTTACGAGCGTTGCAAAATTTGGATTCCCATATTTTAATCCATCTTCCGACCGTTGTGAAGACTTTGCATGTGAGGCACCAAATCTTTTGAATATAATACGTTTAAATTCTTCAAGGTAGGCCTGGATGAATTATTTAATTCATATCCTTTGCGGGAATCTCTCCAATTTGTCTCTTCACATTGCATGGGACTTTCCGTAATACTTGACTTTTCAACGCATGCTGACGTAGACTTGGAGTACTTGGCTGATCTTGACTAGGCTGATGTATTGTCATCCTCTCTGCAGTCTGGACCTCTCTGATGGTGACTGTTTGGGACTCGCCTGATCAGATGACCTGTCTGAGGTTACTTGACTGCAGTCTGGTCAAATATCTCTGATAATTTTTGTTGACCAGATCTTCTCTGATATGACTTGGCTATACCTCTCTGATGAACTCAGCTGATCTTTTTGTACTTAGCCGATTTTTAGCCTAACTTATTTTGGCCTATAGAAGATACTCATTTGGTTCTTCTTTACATTTTGCTAAGTTTTAAACTTAACATAATTTGGCCTATGGAAGATACTCATTTGGTTCTTCCTTACATTTTTGCCAAGTAATAAGTATTTGAATTTTATATTAATGACATCATCAAAATCTAACAAGTATTCCTAACAATTACATGTCTCGAGTCTTGAACTTCATACTCTCGAGTGGATCTTTTTCCGGTCTTAGTTATTACATATAAATTTTATATTGAAAAATTGCATCCTATATACAAATTTTTCTAGTAAAATAAATTGGCACAAAATGGCCTTTACAACCCAATCGAATAAAAACAAATGATTCAAAAACTAGGTCCATGAATGACATCACCATTCAAATAATAATGCAACAATCATTTTAAAATTAATGGTATAAATAACGAATCTAAATATTGATCCAATCAATATAAAATTAATCCATCCATAAGAATTAATCCAATTAATTCACACAACCATTAATTTTAACTTGTTTGAATTTAAAAAATATTTCATTAAATTAATTCGCTTAAGAATAAAATTACCATAATTATATCTTAGTTAAATTAAATCCAATTTAATTCGCAGGAAATTAATTTATTGGACGAAATATAAAAACGGAGATGAAAACACACGACCCCGTCCAAGCCCGTGGCTCCTGGATTGAGGTCTGAAATCATGGACATGATTCATAAATTCGGACCGAGCGTCGAGCGATCTCTGGTCTCGGCCCCAAGCACTTAAGTCAAACCACTTTTTCGGCTCGTCTTTCCGTCCCAAATTTCAAATTAATATTATTCTAATTTTTATCTTAAACATTTAAATCAGTTTTTCAAAAGAAAAATAGATTTATTTTGTAACATAAAATCATGAAAAATAATTTTGAGAAGACCAATTAAAAATTAATAAAACAATTATGATTCTAAATCATAAAAACATCCAATCAAGGATTCCAAATTCTAACTATCGTATATAGGATCGCAAGACGTCACTCCTATACCACTATTGCGTAATATCCGGAATTTCTACTACTGTTGTTTAATGTTATTTTATCCGAGTTATGTTGTACAACATGGAATATTATAGTATGGATAAAATAAATGAAGGACTGAGACATCCGTATTGGTATAATTCTCGTCCTTGATCGACAACTGCATTTGAGGATATCGTGTGTTGTGTATACGTATTCAGTATATTGAGACGACAAGCAAGATCAGTGTAAATAGCTAAGTATAGAATCCACAACGTACGTTAAGCATATGAGCTTACGTACGTTAATTCCCAAAGGTTACGTACGTTAACATTAGGTCGTTATGTACGTTAAAGTATCAGGTGAGATATAGTAGGCTGATCAGAGAGGACCTTGTCAAGCGTAGCATACGTTAAGCATAGGAGCTTACGTACGCTAAGACAAAGACGTAACGTACGTTACGTAGTGTGCATAACATACATTATGAAGAGAATCGGACAGGATCATGCTATGGCCGACAGGTGGGTCCCATGGTCGGCATCTTTCAGCGCAGAACGTGGGAGGGCGAGTCAACATCGTGTATTACGTACGTTATGGAATACCCATTGTAACACCCCCATATTTAACCGGAAATATTACAGCGCTGTGGGCCCCGAGATGGAACCCACAAGGCTAAAAGAAATTTTCGCAAACATTTACAACCGCCTAAGAGGCTAACGACGGTACTATTTTAAAAAAAAACATTTGAAGACTATATAAAATCTGTTTATCAAAACCGTCGTACAAATCTCGTTTGAAAGGACAGGGACTGACATGCCTAAACTCAGCAGTTTAAAAACATACGTTAAGCTATCGCTTACACGCACCGACAGAATAGTTTAGAAAACGGTTGCCAAAGTAACCTAAGTTACCAGATACCAAAAGGCCATTTAAATACTCACGTAGCGGAAAAGACCAACAATTAAAAATACTCTAGCAACGGAATACAATAACTGATCAGGAAATTCACACAAAAATATGCTCTAGCCAGTATCCTCCAGGAAGCTCATCTCTCCACGACCGCTACAAGCTCGATACCTCAAGAACCTAAAAAGAAAGCCCACGACAGGGTCAGCCATAATATCCAACAATGATAACCGTCACATCACATTAATAATTACATACCAATGAGAATACAACCTAAGAATACGACTAATGTAAACTTATCGTCATAACCTTACCAAAATTCACATCTCGCACAGTACCCAAGGTTCTCAAAACATCATCATAACTCACTATTACGAAATCTACTAACTCTGTCCAACCCAAATCCGTCGGGCAACATCAACACATCTCGACACGGAAACCAATTTCCCATCAAAGACAAATACCAAGGGAAATATGGAACATACCTCGAGATGCACAATACCACGATAATCATGTCAGTCTAATCCGAGATCAGATCAATGCAACATACGGGCACGGTCTTAACACAAGACCTACAAATGCATACTCATATGACAACATCAATATGCTCAAAACAATAACAACAGTGTATTCTCAATGGAAATCCCATGATCCAGCGCCATCAGCATAGATCCCCTGATGATCCTACTAGATCAGCATGAGGTGGATAACCAACAATATACATATGCACAAGAACACATATAAAACCAACGATGCGAATCCACATGATTCCATCAACACAACACTGGGTAATCCAACAATCCAGCGCCCTCAGCATAGATTCCCATGATGATCCCTTCGAACCAACGCATGGTGGAAAACTCATCAGCCGATCCAAGGCACCTCGGCATAGATCCCCATGACGATCCCGTCGAACCAACGCATGGTGGACATCCGATCCGGCGCCTCAGCATAGATCCTCATGATCCCATCGGATCATTTACAACATAAACAATACAATATGCATACACATATACAACTCAATATGTTCATCAACATGAACAACACAACATGAACGACAATATGACAAATCAACTAAGACGACCTCATGTTCAACAACATGAATGACAAAATGCATGATCAAAAATCATTAACACTAAACCGAATCAATTTTGGATACTTTCCCCGAGTCCTTCGGGAGCAATCTCGATCAAATCATCACCGATGATTATCCGCAATACTCGGCGATCCAAACATACCATGGACTGCAGATACTCATATCCTCGTCTTTATCATAATGTATCCTCGATACCCAAAATGCCAATAATCGAAATAAATCATATACCTGATGATTTAACTCCGAAGATCGAAAAACAACATAAAATAAAAATCTCCAGGGTTCACAATAATAATCATTTCTATATGCATCATAAACGAAATGAAACTGAAAACATTCATTAAATATTATAAACTGAGCAAGTAATAACTTGCCTTGATACCAACACGACGATGATGAAGCCGTTACTAATTCCCTTGCCGTCATCTACAAGTCCCTCGGCCCTGATCAATGCAATCTACAAACATTCTCGAATACAACCGCAAAGCATTGTTCTAATCACCTATCACTAACCACAACCTATGGCAATAATCAATAAGCAACAATCCGATAATAATCAATAACCGACATAACCAATCCACAAAACCAACGGTTCTACGACATCTCGGTTAAACATAAGCCTGAACAATCCAACTCAAACCAGTACGAATTCACAACCATAACACGAAAATACTACATTGTCTGCCTACTTAGCGCACGTTAAATGCATAACGTAGCGTGTGCTAAGTAGCTCCCGTTAGCGTGCGCTAGCCCATAATCTTAGCGTGCGCTAATGCTGTACGGATGAATGATTTTCAGATTCCGATCAACATAGGGCGATTATCAAGAACACTAAGTGATTTGAAACCATGTTCATAGCTATCAAAACAACGAAGTCCGATATCCTTTAACATATAGGTAATCATCCAACTCTTAATCCAATTCATATATTCACATATCATCTTCTTCCTCAAATATCAACATCATATCATATTAGTCAAGAGTTCTTGAAGAACATGAGATGTCCGAAATCACATTCAAAACTATATAGCCCGATGTATATATCATCATGAAGAAGATATCAACGACATCATCAATAATAAGACCAACCCATTAACAAGGATCATATCATACTTAATCTGGAATACAACCTCATATCATGATTCATATGAAATCAACATACTTCAGAAATCCTTCTTTCATCGGTTAAACGAAACACAATTCTTAAAGTATGGAGAATCTTAATTAACATCCGAGAACTCTTATCAAATTCCCATTGAATCTCATATAACATCATCACAAGATAATCCAACTCGCTTCCTCAAAAGTAATCATCCTTAAAAATGAACCACTATCAAAGGGATACGAAATTACCTTGTATAGATGAACCAAGAAGAAGAACAATTGAACTCCTTCCCAAGAATTATGAATAACTTCAAGAACAAGGCTTCAATCCATGCTCTCCATCTTAATCTTGTTAAAGATCATCATCTCTCAGTGTTTGGGAACCTCAAATACCTCTCAAGGCTCTCTCTATCGGCTCACATGAAGAAAAGGATGGAAATGACGAATAATGGCCAACTGCACTTATATATAATGTACGTTATTAACATATGCTAACATCTTCATTTAACGTATGTTACATGCTTAGCGTGCACTAACTGTCTTTGTTAGCATGCGCTATCGTAGTCCAGAGGCTACTGCCTTACTGCATACAATGATTTACGTACGCAATGCCCATGCAATAGCATACGTAAATGCCTCTATCTAGCGTACGCAAGCCCTCAGACATAGTGTGCGCTACTCATAGTTGACTTGCTAGAGTCTGCACCTACCCCCGTGTCCCCACATGCCGAAAGTAACCTAACAAAGTCAAGATTCCTTTGGGCCGACCTGATTAGCGTGCGCTAATCAATATGCATTAGCGTGCGTTAATCCTTCATAACAAACATCCGTTGACTTGTCGGAACATGCGCCGAAAGTGGCCGGGTCCACACGTAGATTCCTTCTGATCTAGTCTGTACTAGCGTACGCTAACCTATGCCCGTAGCGTGCACTAATCCAACACAATATCGTGCGCTAGTCATGTATATTAGCGTGCGCTAATAATGCTATCCTTAGCCATTTTCATCTATTGTTGTCCAACGTCTCAACATACAGAATATGAACATACGACATACAAATTACACATACTCCTTCCAACAACATTCTCATATGATACACAATATCCTCAATCGTAATTGTCGACCAAGTACAAGAATTATACCAAGATGAGGTCTCGGTCCTTCAATTGTTTTATCCATACCGCATGCATTCCACATTGTACAACATAACTCGGATAATAACATTAACAACACTAGTAGAAATTTCGGATATTACATTCTACACCTCTTAAAATAAGTTTCATAAAACAAACAAACTGTTAAACCAAAATATCCTCAAACCATCACGACAATGATCAATCATCATCATAATCGAATAACCAAAATAGCATACTTACAATTGTGCAAAGTCGACGATCTCTTGGGATACTAGCAAGTGACTTCACTGAAAAGCCTCAACGCGCTTACAAATCACAATTTCATGAGTCTCAACAAATATATCATCTTCGGATGAAATAATCTATCCGTGTCAAATCCATGTCTTTGATTACACAATCAAGTCCCAATCTGCTGAAAAAGACCAACAATGTATGATACATCTGTGAAACAACTGCCCAAAGCAATGGCTACAAGTCCCAAAACATCGACACAAAATCCGAATGCTCAGATGATCACTAGCAATGATCAACTAATAAATTAACCGAAAATATCATCGACACGATAAACTCTAATACGAGCAATCCAAATGTCAACACGCAGCTGAGAATATCATCAACATGATAACTCCTATATAACCAACAAACGATCAACGGTAGTCGAGAATACCTTCACACGGTAAGCTCCAACACGATGAACACAGAACCACAGAGACTGATATACCAAAGAGCAAAATTCTCAAAACGTTAAACAAATTATATACAATGGATCTCAACAAAACACAATCGACCGGTGAACATACTCCTAGGCATATGAACAACCAATCACAAACCGACGAACATACCAAATCATACTTGGAGCGGGAATGACCACTCAATATCCAGAACAACCAGCATGGGGTCACGATCCTCAAATATACACCTACAAAGAAATCCTTCAAAAAATCACTATGGTAAAAATCACACTACTACCATACCAATGGAATCATATAGCACATATGTCCCGATTTCATGAAATCCAAAGTTCCAAAATTACATTTTGTGTATGAATCTACAACAACATCATATTTCTCTTATCCGATCAACCAACCGATCCTACCTGGATAACCAAACTACCATACTAAAGTTCGAATCTCTTACATCGTACCATACCGATGTATTACCCAGTTTCTGAGACACATTCATAAGTTCACCATGACATGCACTATGCACTAAATGCATATATATATCAGTCACATTTTCAAAACCAGTTTGAAATCATATAATCTTGTCAAGAAGACAAATTTTCGAAAGTTCTTTCAAAAATTTCAAAACTCAAACATAAATTTTCGTAAGACCATGAAATCAATTTTCAAAAAATTAAAATGGCTCGCTAACGCCAAGTATTCGATAACAGTTTCCTTCGAGTCCACACGATTTTGGAGTTTTAAAATGAAAACTATGCAAATGATTGACCACATCCATACTCCTGTATACCAATTCAGTTTGTCACTAATATCCACTGATATTCCATCAAAAAACCACACGATAGAGTTCCAAAATTTCAATATATAAACTCCAACCAAAAACTCCTTTTCCACATATGACTCGCACCGTCAATCATTAACCCATCCTGAATCACCTCAAATATGCTATGACAAAACATTGAAACAAATCAACATAGCAAAAGACTTCCCGAGAAGTCTCATTTGAACAAGTAAACCAAAATCTCGAAAGGCGTAAATAAAATAGATAAACGATTAGTGAAGTGTTTTACAAATCTCGGGAGTTTTAGAAAACATGAACAAGCCCCTTTTTTTAAAAGTAGAAAACCCTTTTTCGGACTCCAAGTCTAGAGTTATAAAACTATTTCAAAATCTATTGGGTCTCGGCCCAAAATTATTTTCTCTAAAACATCCGTGAAATATTTTTGAAAAGTATCATTTTCAAATGCTCAAAAACAGTTCATATATCTCAAAATGTACTAACATGACTACATTTTCTTCTCAACCATACACAATATTTCCCCCCAAATGCACAACTCTGTTCCGAAATCTAACCGACATATTGATTTCCAAAATCATAACTTCTCAAATCATCAATCCGGTCCAACTCTTCCATCTCATATTGTGACGCATAATATTCTGCTGAATCTCAAAGCATATCAATTTAGAACAGCAATAAATATCAATGCAATTCAAAAATCCAAACACTTACAGAACGTGAAGCCGATGATTCCCCGTGATACTGGCACATGTCTCAACTTTAGAAAATACTCGACACATATATTTTCAAAACACACATTTTGCAAACTCGTTCAACTCGAGAACACAACACATCTCTATCTCAAGGAACATGTTAACACTGCTCGAAAAGTTTACAACAATCCCGATTACACCTGTAAATCGCATAACGCATAAGCCCGAGTGAACAACAAAACCCAGAGCTCAAACACATGTCAACCGACAACTTGAATGACACGCCAGAAGCACGACCCAACTCGACCCGATTGCCTAGGTTTTCTCAACCTAATCTTTGATACCATATTCTGTAACACCCCCAGATTTAACCGGAAATATTACAGCGCTGTGGGCCCCGAGATAGAACCCACAAGGCTAAAAGAAATTTTAGCAAACATTTACAACCGCCCAAGAGGCTAACTACGGCACTATTTTTAAAAAAAAACATTTGAAGACTATATAAATTCTGTTTATCAAAACCGTCGTACAAATCTCGTTTGAAAGGACAAGGCCTGACATGCCAGAACTCAGCAGTTTAAAAACATACGTTAAGCTATCGCTTACACGCACCGACATAATAGTTTAGAAAACGGTTGCCAAAGTAACCTAAGTTACCAGATACCAAAAGGCCATTTAAAATACTCACATAGCGGAAAAGACCAACAATTAAAAATACTCTAGCAGCAGAATACAATAACTGATCAGGAAATTCACACAAAAACATGCTCTAGCTAGTATCCTCCGGGAAGCTCATTTCTCCACGATCGCTACAAGCTCGATACCTCAAGAACCTAAAACGAAAGCCCACGATGGGGTCAGCCATAATATCCAACAAGGATAACCGTCACATCACATTAATAATTACATACCAATGAGAATACAACCTAAGAATACGACCAATGTAATCTTATCATCATAACCTTACCAAAATGCACATCTCGCACAGTACCCAAGGTTCTCAAAACATCATCATAACTCATTGTTACGAAATCTACTAACTCTGTCCAACCCAAATCCGTCCGGTAACATCAACACATCTCGACATGGAAACCAATTGCCCATCAAAGACAAATACCAAGGGAAATACGGAACATAGCTCGAGATGCACAATACCACGATAATCATGTCAGTCTAATCCGAGATCAGATCAATGAAACATACGGGCACGGTCCTAACACAAGACCTACAAATGCATACTCATATGACAATGTCAATGTGCTCAAAACAATAACAACAGTGTATACTCAATGGAAATCCAATGATCCAGCGCCCTCAGCATAGATCCCCTGATGATCCTACTAGATCAACATGAGGTGGATAACCAACAATATACATATGCACAAGAACACATATAAAACCAACGATGTGAATCCACATGATTCCATCAACACAATACTGGGTAATCCAACGATCCAGTGCCGTCAGCATTGATCCCCATGATGATCCCGTCTGACCAATGCATGGTGGAAAACCTGTCCAGCGATCCAGCGCCCTCAACATAGATCCCCATGACGATCCCGTCGAACCAACGCATGGTGGACATCCGATCCAGTGCCCTCAGCATAGATCCTCATGATCCCATCGGATCATTTACAACATAAACAATACAATATGCATACACATATGCAACTCAATATGTTCATCAACATGAACAACACAACATGAACAACAATATGACAAATCAACTAGGACGACCTCATGTTCAACAACATGAATGACAAAATGCATGATCAAAAATCATTAACACTAAACCGAATCAATTTAGGATATTTTCCCGGAGTTTTTCGGGAGCAATCTTGATCAAATCATCACCGACGATTATCCGCAATGCTCGGCGATCCAAACGTACCATGGACTGCAGATACTCATATCCTCCTCTTTATCATAATGTATCCTCGATACCCAAAATGCCAATAATCGAAATAAGTCTTATACCTTATGATTTAACTCCCAAGATCGGAAAACAACATAAATTGAAAATCTCCAGGATTCACAATAATAATCATTTCTATATGCATCATAAACGAAATGAAACTGAAACCATTCATTAAATATTATAAACTTAGCAAGTAATAACTTCCCTTGATACCAACACGACGATGATGAATCCGTTACTAATTCCCTTGCCGCCATCTACAAGTCCCTCGGCCCTGATCAATGCAATCTACGAACATTCTAGAATACGACCGCAAAGCATGGTTCTAATCACCGATCACTTACCACAACCTATGGCAATAATCAATAAGCAACAATCTGATAATAATCAATAACCAACATAACCAATCCACAAAACCAACGGTTCTACGACATCTCGGTTAAACATAAGCCTGAATAATCCAACTCAAACCAGTACGAATTCACAACCATAACACGAAAATTTTGCACTGTATGCCTACTTATTGCATGTTAAACGCATAACGTAGCGTGTGCTAAGTAGCTCCCGTTAGCGTGCACTAGCCCGTAAGCTTAGCTTGCGCTAATGCTGTACGGATGCATGATTTTCATATTCCGATCAACATAGGGCGATTATCAAGAACACTAAGTGATTCGAAACCATGTTCATAGCTATCAAAACAACGAAGTCCGATATCCTTTAACATATAGGTAATCATCCAACTCTTAATCCAATTCATATATTCACATATCATCTTCTTCCTCAAATATCAACATCATATCATATTAGTCAAGAGTTCTTCAAGAACATGAGATGTCCGAAATCACATTCAAAACTACATAGCCCAATGTATATATCATCATCAAGAAGATATCAACGACATCATCAATAATCAGACCAACCCATTAACAAGGATCATATCATACTTAATCTAGAATACAACCTCATATCATGATTCATATGAAATCAACATACTTCATAAATCCTTCTTTCATCGGTTAAACAAAACACAATTCTTAAAGTATGGAGAATCTTAATTAACATCCAAGAACTCTTATCAAAATCCCATTAAATCTCATATAACATCATCACAAGATAATCCAACTCGCTTCCTCACAAGTAATCATCCTTAAAAACGAACCACTATCAAAGGGATACGAAATTACCTTGTATAGATGAACCAAGAAGAAGAACAATTGAACTCCTTTCCAAGAATTATGAATAACTTCAAGAACAAGGCTTCAATCCATGCTCTCCATCTTAATCTTGTTAAACATCATCATCTCTCAGTGTTCGGGAACCTCAAATACCTCTCAAGGCTCTCTCTATCGGCTCACAAGAAGAAAAGGATGGAAATGACGAATAATGGCCAACTGCACCTATATATAATGTACGTTATTAACATACGCTAACATCTTCATTAACGTATGTTACATGCTTAGCGTGCGCTAACTGTATTTGTTAGCGTGCGCTATCGCAGTCCAGAGGCTACTACCTTACTGCATATAATGATTTACGTACGCAATGCCCATGCAATAGCGTATGTAAATGCCTCCATCTAGCGTACGCAAGCCTTCAGCCAGAGCGTGCGCTACTCATAGTTGACTTGCTACAGTCTGCACCTACCCCCGTGTCCCCACATGCCGAAAGTAACCTGACAAAGTCAATATTCTTTTGGGACGACCTGATTAGCGTGTACTAATCAATATGCATTAGCGTGCGCTAATCCTTCATAACAAACATCTGTTGACCTTGTCGGAACATGCGCCGAAAGTGTCCGGGTCCACACGTAGATTCCTTCTGATCTGGTCTGCACTAGCGTACGCTAACCTCTGCCCGTAGTGTGCGCTAATCCTACACGATATCGTGCGCTAGTCATGTATATTAACGTGCGCTAATAATTCTATCCTTAGCCATTTTCAGCTATTGTTGTCCAACGTCTCAACATACAGAATACAAACATACGACATACCAATTACACATACTCCTTCCAATAATATTCTCATACGATACACAATATCCTCAACTGTAATTGTCGACCAAGTACAGTAATTATACCAATGCAGAGGTCTCAGTCCTTCAATTGTTTTATCCATACTATACAGATTCTGCACTGTACAACATAACTCGGATAAAATAACATTAACAACAGTAGTAGAAATTTCGGATATTACACCCATTACGTACGCTAAATGGACATGTACTGTAGCAACTCAACGTGTGTATTACGTATGTTATGGCCTATGCATTACGTACGTTAGCGATCGAACGAAACAAGGCAGTGAGTTCTGGAATGATGTTACGTATGCTATGAAGGACCTGTAGAGTACATAAGGGAGCATTACGTACGTGAATATTGATCGGTAATGTACGTAATGAGCGGTGCAGATTATAAATGGAAATTAGGCCTTTCATTTCTTCGTGAGAACAAAACAATGCCTTCCTCCAAACTTCGTCCTTCTGAGTGTCTTAGTGAGAATAAACCTCTTCCATCTTGATTATAAGCTTGGGAACATGGAGTTGAGGCTTGGATATGAAGATATTGTTGATCCTTGATGTGTTTGATGGTGTTGTTCATGTTCTTGAGGTATGTTGTTGAACTCTACACCTTGATTTTGGATTCTTGGTATTATTATCCGTATTTGATTCATATGGTGATGATTATAGTGGTGTTGATACGATTATTAATGTTATGAGAAGTGTATATTGAAGAATATGATGATGCATGACTTGAATTATGAGTTGGATGATTATCTACATGTTAAAGGATATCGAATTATGTAGTTTTGATGACTATGAATCTAGTTTCGAATCACTTGGAGTTCCGGAAGAGATTTTGATAAATAGAACATAGCAAGATGATCGTATGTTGAATTATTGGTATTTTTAGATATGAAGATCGAATGTTCATTAAGTCATGTTGATTGCAGTGGTATAATTCATATGTTCTTGATGAAATATGAATCATGATAAACAATTTGGAATTTGGAAAGATTGTGATTGATCATCGAATATGATTTGCATTCGTATCCGTAATCGTATTGTGGTTGTGATTTCGTAATTGTTTGATTTGGATTGTTCGAACTTGTGTTTAATCGAGATATTGTGAAATCGTTGGGTTTGTTGATAAGCTATATGGATTGTTAATAACGATTATCAGATTTCGGTTCGTGTTATGAATATGAGTTCGTGATGGTTTGAGTTATACTATTTGGTCTTGTATATGATCAAGAAGTTGTTTAGACGTTGCATTTGATTAATTGGTTATATCGGAAATTGATTATTATTGAATGTGTGTTAATTGATTACTTCAATAGGTTGTGATCATTGATGGTTGGTTATAATCATCAACTAGAATAATATGTTGCAGTCCAGTTCGAGTATGTTCGTAAATTGCATTGGTTAGGACCGAGTAGCTCGTAGGCGAAGGCAATGGGATTGGTAGCGGCTTCATCATCGTCGTGTCGGCATCGAGGCAAGTTATTACTTGCTCAGTCTATAATATTTAATGAATGGCTTCCATTTCATTCGTTTATAATTCGTATAGCAATGATTATTATTGTGAACACCGGAGATTTGGGATTATAAGTTGTTTTCGGATTTTGGGAATTTAAATCATCATGTATATGATTTACTTTTGTTATTGGTATACTTGGTTATCGAGGATACATTGTGATAAAGACGAAGATATGAGTTATCTACCGTTCGTGACATTTTGGACCGTCGAATATTGAGGATAATGGTTGGTGATGGTTTAGACATCGAGAATATTTTGGACCGTTAATTTTTGTCATTTTGTGTCGATCATATTGTGATACATTGTCTATTGTTGTTGTCATGCATTTGTGCATTGCTGTTAATATGCATTCATGCATAGTTGTCGTATGTCCACCTCGTATTGGTCCGACGGGATCATCTTGGGTATCTATGCTGTGTGTGCTGGATCGCTGGATAGGTATTTCCACCATGCGTTGGTCCGACGGGATCATCATGGGAATCTATAGCTGTGTGCGCTGGATCATTGGATTACCATGTGTTGTTGTTGTGCATATGTATATTATGGGTTATCCACCTCATGTTGGTCTTTCAGGATCATCTTGGGATCTATGCTGTGTGCGCTGGATCATTAGATTTCCATAATTATACATTATTGTTGTTATCGGGGGCATACTGATGTCGTCATGTGAGTATGCATTTGTAAGTCTTGTGTTAGGACCATGTCCGTATGTGGTATTGATATGATCTTGGATTAGACTGACATGATTGTCGTGGCATTACATATCTTGAGGTAACCGTACTTCCTTTGGTATTTGTCTTTTAATGGACAATTGATTGTTGTGTTGGGATTTGATCATGTTATCCGATGGATCGAATTGGTCTAAGCTGGTATATTACCGTATCGTGAGTTAGTGATGATATTTTGAGAATCTTGAGTATTGTTTGAGGCACAGTACAGATATTATGTTTAATTTTATTGGTCAACTAAGATTACGAGATGTGTAATATGATAATGGCTATTCTAGTGAGGATTATTCGAGTAAGTAAAGTTACGACGGTGAGATTACATTGGTCGTATTCTTACTTAGTATTTTCATTGGTATGTAACTATTGACGTGATGTGATTGTTATCATTGTTGGATATTGTGGCTGACCCTATCGTGGGATTTCTTTTTAGGTTCTTGGGATATCGAGCTTGTAGCGGTCGTGAAGAGATGAGCTTCCCGGAGGATACTATCTATGGCTTGTGTTTGTGAATCTAGTTTTCTGATTATATGTTGTATTCCGCTGCTAGAGTATTTTTAATTGTTATCCTTTCTGCTGCAAGAGTATTTCTTAAATGCCCTTTCGATTTTTGGCAACTTGAATTATTTTGGAAATGGTTTTCTAAACTATTTTGTCGGTACGTGTAAGCGATATCTTAACGTATGTTTTTAAACTGTTGAGTTTTGGCATTTCGGGCCTTGTAGTTTCAAATGAGATGTTGCAATGGTTTTGATTAGCGGATTTTATAAAGTCTTCGAATGTTTTTAAAAGATAGTACTGTCGTTAGCCTCTTGGGCATTTGTAAATGTTTGCGACGATGTCTTTTAGCCTTGTGGATTGCGTCTCAGGGCCCTCGGCGCTGTAATATTCCTGGATGGCTCTGGGGGTGTTACAGAATATGGTATCGGAGCTTAGGTTGAGAAAACCTAGGCAGTTGGGTCTAGTCGAGTCGTGTTTTTATCACGTCATTCAAGTTGTCGATTGACGAATATTAGAGCCCTGGGTCTTTGTTGTTCATTTGGGCTTGTGCGTTATGTGATTTACCAGTGTGGTGCTGGGGTTGTTGTAAACTTTTCCAAATGGTTTTAATGTGTTTCTTCGGATAGAGATGTACTGTGTTCTCGAGTTGAACTGAGTTTGCAAAATGTGTGTTTTGAAAATATCTGTGTCGAGTATTTTTCTAGAGTTGAGACATGTGCCAATATCACGGGGAATCGTCGGCTTCACGATCTGTAAGTATTTGGATTTTTGAATTGCATTGAGAATTGTTGTCATTCTAAGTTGATATGCATTGATATTCGGAATAATATTATGTGTTACGTTATGTGATAGTAGAATATAATAGTTGGGACAGAACCGGTGATCTTGAGAAGCTATGATTTTGGAAATCAATATGTCGGTTAAATTTTGGAACGGAGTTGTACATTTGGGAGAAAGATTGTGAATTGATGAGGAGAACATGTAGTCATGTTAGTTCATTTTGAGATATATGAACTGTTTTTGAGCATTTGAAAATGATACTTTTCAAAATGAATGTTTTACGGATGTTTTACGAAAAATGAGTTTTGGGCTGAGACCCAATCGATTTTGAAATAGTTTTATAACACAGGACTTCAGGTTCAAAAGGGTTTTCGACTTTATAAAATTCTCGTAATATGGAACGGGGCACGGGCTGAGACACTAATGTTTCAAAAGGGCTTTTATGTTTTCTAAAACTCCCAAGATTTGTAAAACACTTTACCAATTGTTTATCTATTCCGTTTCTGCCTTTCGGGGTTTTGGTTTACTTATTCAAATGAAACTTCTCAGGTAGTCTTTCATTGTGTTTGATTTATTGTTTATTCAATGTTTTGTCATAACATGGTTGAGGTTATCCAGCTTGGGTTAATGATTGACGTTGCGAGTCATGTGTGGAAAAGGAGTTTTTGGTCGGAGTCTATACATTAATATTTTGGAACTCTATCATGTGGTTTTCCGATGGAATGTCAGTGGATTTGGTGACAAGCCGAACTGTATACAGGAGTATAGATGTAGTTAAGCATTTGCATAATTCCATTTTATTTAATCGTGTGTATCATAAAGAATTGTCATCGAGAACTTGACGTAAGCGAGCCGATTTAATTTTTCAAAAATGGATTTTGTGGTCCTATGAAAAATTATGTTTTGGGTTTTGAAATTCTTGAAAGAAATTTCAAAAATTTGTCTTCTTGACAAGACTATATGATTTCAAACTGGTTTTGAAAATGTGATTGATATACATACGAACTTAGTGCATAGTGCATATCATGGTGAAGTTCTAAGTGAGACTCACAAACCGGATAACGCATTAATGGTACGACGAAAAGAGATTCGACTAGTAGGGTGGTTTGGTTATCCAGGGATGATCGGTTGGTTGATCAGATCAGAGAAATATGTTGCGATTCATGTATAGGATGTGATTTTGGAACGTCGGGTTTTGCGAAGCCGGGGCATATGTGCTATGTGGCTCTATTGGTGTGGTATTAGCGCGATTTTGCCATAGTGATTTTTAAATGATTTCTTTGTAAGTGTGAATTTGGGGATGGTGACTCCAGGATGGTTGTTTTGGGTAATGATTGGTCGTTCCCACTCCATGTATGATTGGGTATGTTCGTCGGTTTGTGATTGGTTGTTCATATGCCGAGGGGTATATTTAACAGTTGGGCATGTGTCTTCGGGATCCACTGTATGTGATTTGTGAAACATTTTGAGAATTTTATTCTCTCGTATATCTATCCCTATGGTTCTGTGTTGATCGTGTTAGAACTTACTGTGTGAGGGTATTCTCGATTATTGTTGATCGTTCGTAGTGATATTGGAGTTTATCATTTTGATGATATTCCCGGTTGAGTTTTGACCTGGGGTTGGTCGTATTGGAGTCTCGGTTAATTTACTGGTTGATCATTGTTAATGATAGTATGAGCGTTCGAATTTTGTGTCAACGTTTTGGGATTTTTTGCCATTGTTTTGGATAGTTGTCTCTCAGGTGTATCGTATATTATTGATTGTATCAGAATTAGAACTTGATTGTGTAATCAGGCAAACAGGATTTGACACGAATAGATTATTTCATCCGAAGATGATAAATTTTGTTGAGACTCATGGAATTGTGATTGTAAGTGTATTGAGGCTTTATAGTGAAGTCACTTGCTAGTATCTCAGGAGATAGTCGACTTTGCGCATTTGTAAGTATACTATTTTGGTTATTCGTTAATGATGATGATTGATCATTGTCGTGATGGTTTCGGAATATTTTGGTTGAACGGTTTGGTTGTGTTTTTATGACGGATTGCAAGTTTCGAGGACGAAACTTATTTTAAGTGGTGTAGTATGTAATATCCGGAATTTCTACTACTGTTGTTTAATGTTATTTTATCCGAGTTATGTTGTACAGCGTGGAATCTGTACAGTATGGATAAAATAAATGAAGGACTGAGACATCCGTATTGGTATAATTGTCATCCTTGGTCGACAATTTCATTTGAGGATATAGTATGTTGTGTATACATATTCGGTATATTGAGACGACAAGCAAGATCAGTGTAAATGGCTAAGTACAGAAGCCATAACGTACGTTAAGCATATGAGCTTACGTATGTTAATTCCCAAAGGTTATGTATGCTAACATTAGGTCGTTACGTACGTTAAAGTATCAGGTGAGATATAGTTGGCTGATCAGAGAGGAACTTGTCAAGCGTAGTGTACGTTAAGCATAGGAGCTTACGTACGCTAAGACAAAAACGTAATGTAGATTATGTAGAGTGCATAGCGTACGTTATGAAGAGAATCGGACAGGACAAGGCTATGGCCAACAGGTGGGTCCCGTGGTTGGCACCTTTCGGCATAGAATGTGGGAGGGCGAGCCAATGTCATGTATTACGTACGCTATGGACTACCCATTACGTACGCTAAATGGATATATATTGTAGCAAGTCAATGTGTGTATTACGTACGTTATGGCCTATGCATTACGTACGTAAGCGATCGAACAAAACAAGGCAGTGAGTTCTAGAATTATATTATGTATGCTATGAAGGACCCGTAGCGTACGTAAGGGAGCATTATGTACGTTAATATTGATTGGTAACGTACGTAATGAGCGGTGCAGATTATAAATGGAAATTCGTCCTTTCATTTCTTCACGAGAACAAAACAATGCCTTCCTCCAAACTTCGTCCTTCTGAGTGTGTTAGTGAGAATAAGCCTCTTCCAACTTGATTATAAGCTTGGAAACATGGAGTTGAGGCTTGGATATGAAGATATTGTTTATCCTTGATGTGTTTGATGGTGTTGTTCATGTTCTTGAGGTATGTTGTTGAACTCTACACCTTGATTTCGGATTCTTGGTATTATTATCCGTATTTGATTCATATGATGATGATCATTGTGGTGTTGATACGATTCTTAATGTTATGAGAAGTGTATATTGAAGAATATGATGATACATGACTTGAATTATGAGTTGGATGATTATCTACATGTTAAAGGATATCAAAGTATGTTGTTTTGATGACAATGAACCTGGTTTCGAATCACTTGGAGTTCCGGAAGAGCTTTTGATAAATAGAACATAGCAGGACGATCGTATGTTGAATTATCAGTATTTTTAGATATGAAGATCGAGTGTTCGTTAAGTCATGGTGATTGTAGTGGTAGAATTCATATGTTCTTGATGAAATATGAATCATGATAAATAATTTGGAATCCGAAAAGATCGTGATTGATCATCGAATATGATCTTCTTTACATTCATATTCGTAATCGTATTGTGGTTGTGATTTCATAATTATTTGAGTTGGATTGTTCGAACTTGTGTTTAATCGAGATATTGTGAATCGTTGGGTTTGTTGATAAGCTATATGGATTGTTAATAACGATTATCAGATTTTGGTTCGTGTTATGAATATGAGTTCGTGATGGTTTGAATTATACTATTTGGTTTGGTATATGATCAAGAAGTTGTTGAGCCGTTGAGTTTGATTAATTGGTTATATCGGGAATTGATTATTATCGAATTTGTGTTAATTGATTACTTCAATAGGTTATGATTATTGATGGTTGGTTATAATCGTCGACTAGAACAATATGTGGCGGTCGAGTTCGAGTATGTTCGTGAATTGCATTGGTTAGGATCGAGTAGCTCGTAGACGAAGGCAATGGGATTGGTAGTGGCTTCATCATCGTCGTGTCGGTATCGAGGCAAGTTATTACTTGCTCAGTCTATTATATTTAATGAATGGTTTCCATTTCATTCTTTTATAATTCGTATAGCAATTATTATATTTGTGAACACCGTAGATTTAGATTGTAAGTTGTTTTCGGATTTTGGGAATTTAAATCATCATGTATATGATTTACTTTTGTTATTGGTATACTTGGGTATCGAGGATACATTATGATAAAGACGAAGATATGAATTATCTATCTTTCGTGACATTTTGGACCGTCGAATATTGAGGATAATGGTTGGTGATGGTTTAGACATCGAGATTGCTCTCGAAGGACTCGGGGCAAGTACTCTAATCATTATTGTCATTTTGCGTCGATCATATTGTGATATATTGTGTATTAGTTTTGTCATGCATTTGTGCATTGTTGTTAATGTGCATTTGTGCATTGATGTCGTATGTCCACCTCGTGTTGGTCTAACGGGATCATCTTGGATATATATGCTGTGTGTGCTGGATCGCTAGATAGGTATTTCCACCATGCATTGGTCCGACGAGATCATCATGGGAATCTATAGATGTGTGCACTGGATCGTTAGATTACCATGTGTTGTTGTTGTGCATATGTATATTATGGGTTATCCACCTCGTGTTGGTCTTTCCGGATCATCTTAGGATCTATACTGTGTGCGCTGGATCATCGGATTTCCATAAGTATATATTATTGTTGTTATCGGGGCCATATTGATGTCGTCATGTGAGTATGCTTTTGTAGGTCTTGTGTTAGGACCATGTCCGTATGTGGTATTGATCTGATCTTGGATTAGACTGACATGATTGTCGTTGTAACACCCCAATCTCACACGAGGGTCATTACATACCGTAGGACCTTCAACAAGGTCCCACCAGGCGAAACCATTCACAGACCAAACATAAACCCATGTCACAACACATAAAATACATTAACTTGCTAGGGACCTTGACCCAAACATTTATCCGACAACCATAAAATTCAAAATATAATATCATTCTCTTGCCCACGCAGGGGACTTAACCATAATAGCATAAAGCAACACAAGATTCTTGACATAAACGACCACCAAAACTAAAATAGCTTTTAAGACTCGAGCCTCATCATGCCTGCTCATCCTTCCCATGCCCTTCCCGTGCCTGCTCCTCGAAATATCCAGAACCTGAAATGTAAAAACATTTCACCCCAACGAGGGGTTAGCATACGAAATGCTAGTACAAGTACATAGTTATATAGCGTTATGTATAAACATAGTCCAACACTTCTGTCACAGTCTGAAAACATTGCAGGAAGATTATATTCCGGAATATCACATTTTAACAAAACATTTACCATTTCCAAAACCATCACATCACATCAAACTATCACGACGATATCGTTGGTAACCCTCGGTCGTACCCCTTAGTACCGACCCCCTAGAGGCCCTGTCGAGTCTTCCCCAGGTGGGAAACCACTTCCGCGACCGTACCCCTTAGTATTGGTCCCTAGAGGCCTCATCAGGCCCTCCCCAGGTGGAAGAACAACAATGCACACACGCATTCCATGACCGTACCCCTTAGCATCGGTCCCCAGAGGCCTCGTCACGCCATCCCCGGGTGGAGGAACAACACATCATTCAAAAGCATAGTTCACAAGCAACATATATGCGGAATACGTAACATACGCAACCAAATGTAACCCATGTACTTGCCTCGGATAACTTGGTGGGACGAAATCGACGAAATGGAGGTTTATATTCAACTCTCTCTTTGAAAGTTCGTCCTTAAATCACAATGGTATCAAAACGATTACGATACTACGGAAAATGTAGAGAACCTCCTAATTTGTACCCATTGGAGCATTTTATCGGACTCCTTCAAGGAATAGTCTAATTTGATCGATTAACCAAAGTATTCTCGAAATCATTCCACAAAACTTCGAGATTAACATCAATTCTCAGTTATACAATGATGATTCACCATCTATCCAGGCTAGAACTAGTTAAAAGAGCATAATCTTCCTAAAAAAACCCCAAAATCCCCCAATCTCAAGGGTTTGATTGTTCTTACCTCAATCCGGACAATAAGGAGATGATTGTATGATAATAACTTCCAATCCAACTTCCCAAATGATACTCCAAGGATTTTCTTCACTATCTCTCGATTTATGCTAAAGGGTCTCGAAGGTAGGTGAGAAATGAGAGATTTGACCAACATTTCCGGACATAATGCCTTATATAGCCGGTCACTTTTGGCCATAACCGGCAGCCTTACGGCTGTAACTGGCCTTCGTGAAAGTTCTGCCCAGCACCCTGCCGACCACGTACGTCCGTACCCGACCACGCCTTACGGTCGTAACCGGCCTTCGTCTGGATACTGCCCAGTACCCATACGGTCGTATCCGACCACTCCTTATGGCCGTAACCGGCCTTCGTTCGGATGTTGCCCATCACCCATACGGCCGTATCCGACCACTCCTTACGGCCGTAACCAGCCTTCGCCCAAATGCTGCCCAGCACCCATACGGCCGTATCCGACAACTCCTTACGACTGTAACTGGCCTTCATCCGGATGCTGCCCAGCACCTGCCGAGCCCTTACGGCCGTGACCGGCACCATACAGCCGTAACTTGGCCAGTCACCTCGTCTGCAATGTCCGACTCCTTCGGCCGTAATTCAACAGTCCGGTTAGACGCTTGACACGTCCGGATGACCCAGGTGCACTTTCTATGATTCGTGACAGTAACGATCTCATTACGAATATGACACACTACGCAACGAGTATTATTCAATCGAAAAAACACATATGATAACAAGTCGTATTCATAGAAAAACATTACAAATATCGATACTTTTTATCATACATAGCAGGAAGACGAAGTCCAAAATGACAATTGTGATGAAACAAAATAATCTGTGCAAAACGCCATCATTCGAAACACAAAATGAAAGTCTCGGATATTACATTCGTGGCATTACATATCTTGAGGTATGTTCCGTATTTCCTTTGGTATTTGTCTTTTAATGGACAATTGATTATTGTGTTGGGACTTGATGATGTTATCCGATGGATCGAATTGGTCAGAGCTGGTATATTACCGTATCGTGAGTTAGTGATGATATTTTGAGAATCTTGAGTATTGTTTGAGGTACAGTACAGATATTATGTTTAATTTTATTGGTCAACTAAGATTACAAAATGTGTAATATGATAATGGTTATTCTAGTGAGGATTATTCGAGTAAGTAAAGTTACGACGGTAAGATTACATTGGTCGTATTCTTACTTAGTATTTTCATTGGTATGTAACTATTGACGTGATGTGATTGTTATCATTGTTGGATATTGTGGCTGACCCTATCGTGGGATTTCTTTTTAGGTTCTTGGGATATCGAGCTTGTAGTGGTCGTGAAGAGATGAGCTTCCCGGAGGATACTGGCTATGGCTTATGTTTGTGAATCGAGTCTTCTAATTATATATTGTATTCCGCTGCTAGAGTATTTTTAATTGTTATCCTTTCCGCTGCATGAGTATTTCTTAAATGCCCTTTTGATTTTTGGCAACTTGAATTATTTTGGAAATAGTTTTCTAAACTATTTTGTCGGTACGTGTAAGCAATAGCTTAACGTATGTTTTTAAACTGTTGAGTTTTGGCATTTCGGGCCTTGTAGTTTCAAATGAGATGTTACGACGGTTTTGCTTAGCGGATTTTATAAAGTCTTCGAATATTTTTAAAATATAGTACCGGCGTTAGCCTCTTGGGCGTTTGTAAATATTTGCGAAAATGTCTTTTAGCCTTGTGAGTTCCGTCTCGGGGCCCACGGCGCTGTAAATATTTGCGAAAATGTCTTTTAGCCTTGTGTGTTACATGTTGGGGTTCAATGCCTGAAATCAAGATGCAGCGGAAGCAAAATGAATTTTAACGAATCCATAAAGACGACCGACCCTGCATCGTATATACGAATATAGAAATACAAGAGTTCTGATATGAAAACATACCATTTAAGTCCTTTGATTGAATGTTGAAGTTGATGCCGGTGACCGCAAATCCTGATTTGATAAGTCCTCGATGATCCAAACACCGAAAGCACCACGTCTCTACTAGCCACGCGCCGGGAGATGATTGGAACAACATCTAATCAATTATCCTCTAAGGATACGGCTTAGTAGGAAATGATCTATCAATTTTGTGATAAATCTAAGTGATATAAGTTTTGTTCTTGATTTTCTTTCTCTCTCTTAGAGTGTAAGAACTTCATCAAAATGAACTTTCTCTTTCTCTTAAGAAGTGTTGGCTGATTTTCATGTTATCATGTGGAGGAGGAGGATGTTATTTAATGGCAAGTCCACACAAACATCCAAAGCCCCCAACTCATGGTGCAAAATGATAAGATCTTATATTATCACTCTCTTTTGTCCTCTCTATATGGAACCAACTCATCACAAACCAACGAGTGGAGAAAAAGCACCATCAAGGAAAGAGCATATGAAGGGGAGCGGCCATAAAGAAGAAAATAAGAGATTGGTTCATTTTGATCTGTGAAACGGATCGTCGAGTGTCTAGTCCGACTAATACAACTTGGTTCATTTCAAACAAAATTAATACAATTAATTAATCTAATTAATTAATTATATTAAAACATTATTTCTCCAAGAAATAATTATTCATGAATTAAATTAGTTACCCAGTAATTTATTTAATTCACTAGACCGATATAATTTATCCAATAAATTAAGTAAGACATCCAATGTCTAAAATTCACAATAAGAGACCTAGTTCATATAATTCCGTCGTCTCCATAATACGCGACTCGGTAGGTCCGTCTCAGTAAGTAATAGGAGGAACCAAGAGTTATAACACCACCTAGGCAGCCCTGCGGCCTATACTGTAACCTTACTAAGAACGAACGATAGGGATCATTCAAGAACCATCCTGTCGTGAATACCAGTAAACATATAAACCCTTATTTCAAATGTCCCGATCAAGCTATAAGGTCACGATCTATCAAACCCTATTTGTACTTGATGCTATGTTTGAGTTAATGCAAATCAAGATCACCGAGCTCTCGTGTATCCAATACAACAAGATCCAATACCTTGGCCAAAAACTTACAATCTCATCTGCCAATAACCACATAGGACATATACCTGTTCACTTACAGGAGAAAAAAATCATATCTTGGTACTTAGTAGAACCTGCTACTTGTCCGTCAAGATGCACGTCGAGGTTGACCCCCACCTCTCGGTTTTCTGGGTCAAACTACTCTAGTGAAAATTTTAACCTCACAAGCACATCCTACTAAATCCTCAAGTCGGAGGTTCACGAATACCTATCACAACCTTTCGATTCCGTCATTGACTGTCCCAGAGTGAAAACCGTGTGATGAATCGAGTGTAAGTCTATTTGAGTACAATAATTCCATTAGCAACCTAGAACATGTGCTCCTAGTAACCATTAGTGACGACAGGCACTCTCCAAGTCAAAGAACACATCATACAAGTCTTCACATAAACTTAATTTCTAAAATTTAGGGACTAAATTTAAAATTCCGATAAAACCACAAGGACTATCCATGTAGTTTACCCTTTTTAATTTTTATATTATACATTTAAATCAGTTTTTCAAAAGAAAAATAGATTTATATTGCAACATAAAATCATGAAAAATAATTTTTAGATGAACAATTAAAACAATTATGATTCTAAACCATAAAAATATAACCAAGTATTACAAATGCTAATATCGAATATACGATCGCATAAACCTCATCTGATACCACTGTTGGGATTCGGTGATAAAAATCGAGATACCCAGCGGAAAATAAACCGCTCCAACCAGATAAAACCAAACCCCAAAAATGGATCGATCAAGCATCGTATAAACGAATATAAAATTAAGAGATCATACCCTCATAGACCTTTGATAATATCTTATTGAAGAAAAATTCTAGAGCCAAGCTTTGACCGTTTTCGGTCACCAACACGAACACGAATCCAATTCGTTGTAGCTTGATGAATGATCAAAACACCGAAGATGCTGAGTGTCTCTATATTATCATGCATCGGATATTAATCGGAAAATAATATATCAGTTCGTTCTCAAAGAACACGGCTAGGAATTGATACAATATTTTTCTTATCTTCTCTTCTTCCTTTTCTTTCTCTCAAAGATGAATAAGATGAAGAAAATAATTTTTCTCTCTCCTCAAAATACCTCACGGCTAGTCTTGTGCAAATATGTGTGTTTGTTTTTCAACTTCTAAAATATATCTCACTTGACATGATATATAGAGATAAGATCACATCTTATCTTTATTTTATCACCAAGTAAGGCATGTTCCACCAAACCCCACAACACATGAAGACAATACCAAGAAGGCACATGGAAGGTGAGGAGGGATAAAGGGGGCGGCCCACTTTGGGTGTAAGTGAGAAAAATGAACTGAGCCACTCGGTTTGTGTACCGGATGTTCACGCGTCTAATACACTTTGTTTTATCTCAAATATATTTATACTTAATTAATTAATATAATTAATTAATTTTATCAAATACAAAATTATAATAATATATTTTCAAGAAATAATTATTTATGAATTAAATTAATCACTCAGTAATTAATTTCAATTCACTAGCCCGCATGATTTATCAAATAAATCAAATTAGATATCTAATATCCACTATTAATGAAGAGATAGTAAGGCTCTGTTCTTTTGGACTGAATGAATTCAATCGAATCGAATCAATCGAATGGATTCGAATCGAATCGAACTAAATCGAATCGAATCGAATGGAATCGAATCGAACTTAATCGAATCGAATCGAATCAAATATATATTAAGGGTCAATAATAATAATAATGGTAAATAATAATAATGGTAATTAACAACAACAACAACGATAATAGTAATATTATTAGTAATAATAACAATAATAATAATTAAAATTAATAATAGTAATAATAAGAAGAAGAACTGAGCTGAACGGAATCGAATCGAATCGAATCTGCATCAATAGAATCGAATCGAATCGAATCGAATCGAATGGACTCGAATCAATCGAATCGAATCGAATCGAATCAAAATCAAAATAAGTCCAAAAGAACAGGGCCTAAATACATATTTTATCTATCAAATATTCTTGTGCGCGACTCCATAGGTCCGTCTTAGTCGACAATGGGAAGAACCAAGGAGTATGGCTAACACTTAATTAGTCTAGTGCTCCGTACCATAACCAACTAAGAACGAATGATTGGAACATTCCAAAACCATTATGTCGTGAATATTATGTACGTACAAACCCTTCAATCATATGTCCCGATTAAGTATTAGGGTCACGGTAAAGTCAAACCCTATTATAACTTGACTCTATATATTTGTTAGTACAAATCGAGATCACCGAGCTCTTGTGTATCAAATACAACTAGCTCTAACTGCTTTGGCCAAAGATTTATGATCTCATTTGCCATTAACCGCATAGGACATTTACCTGCTTACTAACAGGAGAAAGAATCCTATCTTGGTGTTGAGTAGAGACTGCTACTTGCCCACTAAGTTGTATTTCGAAGTTGACCCCACCAACCGGCGATTGGATCGAACTACTCTAATAACTAACTTAATGTCACAAGCACATCTCTTACTGAAACCTCAAGTCAAAGGTCCACGTATACCTATCACAACCTTTCGATTCAATCATTGATAATTCCTGAGTGATATCCATGTGACCGAATCGAGGTGAGTCATGTTCGAGTATACTAATCCCATTACCATACCTATAACGTGTGCTCCCACTAATCCTTAGTGAAGACAGACACTCTACACGTCAGAGTACATGTTATACAAGCCTTGTCTAAACTTACTATCCAGTTAAGTTTTATTGACTCACGAACCAATTAAGCATTTGAGCCCTAAACACTTCCAGTGCCTATCTCCTTATCTCCATAAGGAGTGGAATGTTTGTTCTAAAATGCAAGGACTATTATTCTATATACCTAATCACAATGCCCATGATATACAATAATATAAAATAATTAATGTCTTATTTAATATTCATAATAACAATACAACGCTCTCACTTTCTCATCCTCTGAGTGGCATTCAGGGCATATTCCTAACAAACACTTTGAGTGCCTATCTCCTTATCTCCATAAGAAGTGGAATATTTGCTCTCAATGCAAAGGCTATTATTATGTATATCAAATCAGAATGCCAGTGATATACACTAATATAAAAATTATAAATACCTTATTTAATTTAATATTATAATAACAATACACCTATGAGTGGCATGCGGGGGCATCATTATGTGTTTATATAATCGTAGATGATGATGTTGTTTTGGATTATGAGTTGAAATAATTAAAGGATAGGGTGTTAGAACATATTATCACGCTTTAGAAGGAAGGTGATAAATTACTCTTGGAATTCTTCGTGTTCTTGGTGCTCTTGAAGGAACCAATTGTTTTATGCATTATTGATATTTAATGAATTGTATTTTATTCAAGGTTGTTCGAGAAATTATTGATTTTATTGGAGGATGTTTGTTCGTGGGAGTACATCTCATTTGCCATATTGCGGCAAGTTAATTCTTACTTGGTTATGAGTATGATGATGCTTATAAATGTTGTACATATCGTTATACGTTGTGTTGTGTCCTATGAACCGTGATTTATATTAAGACATTATTGTTGATCGTTCGTTGGAGGGTGATGAACCCAAGACCGTCGTTTTGATCATGTCGATCGTTCATTATTGATATATTGTTGTAGCTTCGGTGACTTGTTTTTTATCCACATGGATATGTTGATTCTCTAAGGATTGTTATCATGTTGATATCATGACATCTCTAGAGTCATACTTGTGTGCTGGTAGTTAGGTGTAGGATTTTTAGTCAGGCATATATAGTCATGTGTTAGTTTATTTCATCTTGGACTTTGCACATAGGATGGTTAATCCGTGAGAATATTTAGGTACAAAACCACACGTGTATCCGATTGATATGCATTGGTGGCTTATGCACGGACACATTTCCATCTTTGCAGTCATACTTGTATGCCGGTTGTTACGTGATTATTGTTTATTCATACACTTGTCGTATTGCTACGTTTAATATCTTGAGATTTGTTATCTTGCATATCTGACCATGTAGTTTTAGGCGTAATGTGTTCGAGGCAAGTCAAGAGCATAGGATGAGCACGTTGATGGCAAAGAGTTTCAAGGATACTAGTCTGGGGGCCAGAGTCATCTTGATTCATGTTGTGTTGTTGTATTTTTACTCTGCTATGTTGCACTTTTTGTATTTTATGATTTGTAATGATTTGGTATATTTCATCTTCATATGGATTACTCTTGTATTTGGATGATCTCTGTTGATTGACTAGGGTGTAGTTGGCCAACTATTGTATAAATCCCTTATCAGAGTATTTGGTACAATAACATGGTTTGGTACTACGGTTATATTAGTGTGGATTATTGCTTATGTGTTTCGCCTAGTGGGTCCCAGTTGAGGGTCCACAACACTGTAATAGTGTAACCCCCAATCCGCTCAGGGATATTACACGCCGTAGAACATTTCCTCAAGGATCTACCAGGATGGTAACAAAATCATACATCTCAACAACGCCTTTAAGGCTAAAAGACTCAGTAGACCGATTTGGTCTTTCAATAAATACATATAACTCAATCTTAATACATACCCATGCTGGGGTCAAATACAACACACTCCCATACAACGTGGAAATAATAATGCAGCGAAAATAAAATACGACTGAACCAATACAACAACGTACGGATCCTCATGTGATTAGTATCGTTCATCTTTCATCATCCTTCATGCCGACCCTGTGCTATGCTCCCCAAAACCTGAATGCAATATAGACATCCCCCCCCCCCCCCCGATTACTCGGGAGTTAGCAAAATTCCACTATTTTGCTAGTGCAAGTACATAACCATACGAAATGTAACAAACTGTTAGACGTATTTTTATGCGCTTATTTATCATTATTTTATATCCATTTTTAGTCTAAATCTGCATAAATGAGTTTTTAATGCACTTTCTTTATATGTTTTGAAGGAAATTGGAGTCCGGAAGCTTAAACGACGAAAAACGGGCGAAAACGACAATTTTTGGTCAGGGGCCGCGGCACACACATGGCACAGCAAGCAGCGGTACTCACTGTACCGGGGGACGCGGCACACTTAAGCTGAGCCGCGGCCCGTATGGAAAAAATACCGCCCAGGTGTGGTGCTGGACACTGAGGGCCGCGGCACACTAATGCCGAGCTGCGGCCCGCGTAGCGGGACTTCTGATTCAGCCGTGTTTCTGGGCTGTTTTTGGAGCTTATTTTCGACCAAACTCCCGGACGCGTTTTGGAGACCAATGAAGGTTATAAATATGGATGAAAGGTCTGAAGATAGGGCATCGAAGAGAAGGAGAAAGCACCGATCGAGCAGAGAGCAGAAGTTAGAGAACGAAGGAATTCAAGTTCTTCAACTGTGTTTGATTTCTTTTATGCTTTCTTCAATTATTTGTGTATTATTTTCTAGCATGTCGGGCTAGAACCCTATTCTAGGATTTTGATGAAACTGAGGTTTTGACGAATTAACTTTTGATTTTACATTATTAATATATATCTCCCTTTCTTATTGAGTTTTCCCCAATTGTTTTTAATACTATCAATTATGTGGCCTATGATTGATTTGTTTTTATTACGCAACTCGAATCGGGAGAGGAGAGTTAGTAGGAAAAATTGGTGAGAAAGGTTTTATCTTGTGAGATAGGAATATACTCATAGGAATTACGTGGCTTGTCTGAGTATTTCGTACTTTTTGTCTATTGTCGAATTAATTCATCTAGGAATAGAGTGTGTTATTCTCCGTAGAAAAATCTACTGACCTCGGGAGAGGCGGTAGAGTATTTTAGCAATCTTCACCTTCAATAAATTGGGAAATCATTTAATTCATATAAATCAAAAGTAATTCGGATAAATCTAGGTGGATTCTCAATCCTAGATTAACTCTCTATTTGATCTTCTTTCTTCGAATAATCGATTTTATTATTTGTCCTTAGTTTATTCCTTTATTAGTTTTTCTTTAATATTACTTGCACCTCCAATTTCGATCGTTCAAATAAAATTAGAATACACATAAATTGGTAATTAGTGAGTCAGTCCTCGAGGGAACGATATCTTACTTATCAATTACTTGCTTACAACAACGTGCACTTGCGTTCACTGAATTTCGTAACAAGTTTTTGGCGCCGTTGCCGGGGATTGATTGTTTTAACTAATATCTATTTCAGTATTTCTAGTCTTAATTTGAACACCATTTTATTTTTTGTAATTATTTTTATTATTTGTTTTCCTTTCAGGAGTTTCGTGTAGTGCGTGAGAAAATTCGGTAACGAAGGCCTATTACCTTTGGATACTGAACTCGAGCGCACTTTGCGGAAAAACAAGAAGGAAAAGCGCGAGCTATCAACAAAAGACACCATGGCCGATAACACGGAAAATCACGGAGTAGACAATCCTATGCAGCAAGCTCAACCGGCATTGGCACTCTGAGATTATGCATTGCCTCAAATTAACGCGAATTTTTCGGGGATTCGGCGCCTAACTGTCCAAGCAAACAATTTTGAGATAAAGCCGGGCATAATCCAGATGGTACAAGCAAGCCAATTCTGCGGATTAGCGAGTGACGACCCCAATGCTCATATTGCATCCTTTCTCGAGATATGCAATACGTTCAAAAACAATGGAGTTTCAGATGACGCCATTCGTCTACGCCTTTTCCCATTTTCTTTGAGGGATAAAGCCAAGTTTTGGTTGAATTCCGCCGGGCTCTATCACAACTTCGGCGGAGTTAGCGCAAGCCTTTTTAGCTAAGTTATTTCCGCTGACAAAGACGGCGAGACTTCGGAACGAAATAACGACGTTCGGGCAATTTGAGATGGAATCGCTTCATGAAGCTTGGGAGCGATACAAGGATTTACTAAGGAGATGCCCACACCATGGCCTACCGGATTGGCTACAAATTCAGACCTTCTATAACGGACTAAGTGCATCTACACGCACTCTTGTTGACGCAGCCGCTGGAGGAGCTTTAATGGGCAAGACGATGGCGGAAGCTCATTCTTTATTGGAAGCGATGGCTGCAAATGCTTATCAGTGGCCTTCCGAACGTGTAAACCCAAAGCGAGTTATGGGAGTTTCCGACAATGATCCGATCGCTACACTATCAGCCCAAGCTGCAGCGCTGACTCAACAATTCCAAGCTTTTTCACATGCTCCTTCTACCGTTACCACAGAATCATGTAATTAGTGCAATGGGTCTCACCCTAGTGCGGAATACCAAGTTGGAAATCTTTTCGAGCAATCTCCGATGGAACAAGCTCAGTTTTTGGGGAATGGAAATCGGCATAACAACCCATATTCCAACACATATAATCCGGGGTGGCGAAATCACCCCAACTTTTCGTGGAAAAACGGACAAAATTCAAACCAACCTCAGTTTTCTCAACACCAACAGCAACCCCCTCCTGCTCCAAAAATCTCTCTAGAGGAGGCAATGGCGAAATTAGCAGCTAATACGAGTCAGTTCATGACCCATACGGAAGCAACCTTGCAAAACCATTCCGCCTCTATTCGCAACTTGGAAGTCCAATTGGGTCAAATAGTAAATGTGTTAACAACCCGACCTGAGGGTACCTTGCCAAGTACAACTGAGACGAACCCTAGAGAGATTATTAATGCCATTGATTTGAGAAGCGGGAGGGAAGTGTGTGAGTAGCCCGGGAGGAACAAAATAGAGGTGATCATAAGGAGAAGAAAAATTCGGCATCTGAAGAATCACAAAATTCTAAGAGTCCGAAACTGTTTCCTGACAATCCGATGGCCTATGTGCCACCCGTCCCGTTTCCGCAGCGATTGCAAAAGCAAAAATTGGACAAGCAATTCTCCAAGTTTCTTGACGTCTTCAAGAAACTACATATCAATATTCCATCCGCTGATGCCTTGGAACAAATTCCGAGCTATGTGAAGTTCATGAAAGAGATCTTATCGAACAAAAGGAAGCTCGAAGAGTATGAGACATTGGCATTGACGGAAGAGTGCAGCGCCATTCTACAGAAAAAGCTCCCGCCAAAATTGAAGGATCCATGAAGCTTCAATATACCGTGCACTATAGGAAACCTGTCTTTTGATAGAGCGTTGTGTGATCTTGGGTCCAGTATTAATCTTATGCCCCTTTCCATTTTTAAGAAGCTAGGTATTGGGGAAGCCAAGCCGACGACAATCTCTTTGCAATTAGCTGACAGATCTATCAAGTATCCGAGGGGGGTAATAGAAGATGTTTTAGTCAAGGTCGATAAATTCATCTTTCCGGCCGATTTTATTGTGTTCGATATGGAGGAGGACCATGACATCCCAATTATTTTGGGAAGACCATTCTTAGCCACCGGCCGAACTCTCATTGATGTGGAGAAAGGGGAACTCACTCTACGAGTTCAAGATGAGCAAGTTACATTCCAAGTGTTTCGATCTCTCCCGTGTCCAAGCAGTGTCGAGAAGGGTTATCAATTTGAAAGCTTAGATATTTTGGCAAAAGACACATACCGGGAAAGCTGTCAGTCGAAATGTTCAAAATCTGTTGTAATTGTTCCGACATCTAAGAAAAATGTAGAACGAGTCGCATATCTGAGGCATTTGAATATGTCTTCTTCGTCATCCGTTCAATCATCATCTAAAAATTCTCAGGTCGGCATAAATTTGTTCGTGAAAAAGAAAACCAAGCCGGAAGTGAAACGGTTGCCAAGTCATGTGAAATTTGGGTGTTTCGGAAAATTATTGTTATTCAAATCTTGTCGCAAAGGACATTGGATGTCCAAACTAAAAATCGAACTGTTAAAGACTGATGGTCAAAATTTTAAAACACATATTAATGGTTCGATGGACGGGGCGGAGCCCAAATGGCGTTTACGAAAAGCAAATTGATCTTAAAGAGGTCCGGCTGAAGACTATAAACTTAGCGCTTCTCGGGAGGCAACCCGAGTATTAGTTGTAGATTTTATTTTTTCATTGTTTTCATTCATTTTAGGAGTCTATTTGTTCGTCATATTTGCTTTGATATGCTTATCTCTCATATTCTAGGTGTTTTCCTTTGAATTTTCTGTGCAGGAACCTCCCAGGGGCATTTATCAGGTTTGGGCCACGGCACAATGATAGCGAGCCGCGGCACGCACAAGTCCATAATAGAGGATAACCTACTGTACTCTGTGCCGCGGCACGAACTTACTGAGTCGCGGCACACTCGACCCCTGAGTCGCGGCATATTGAAGCTGAGTCGCGCCATGCCAAGACCCAACATAACGGCCCCGGAGACTGTACTATGTGCCGCGGCACGAACTTACTGAGCCGTGGCACACTAACTCTCTCAGCCGCGGGACCCGTTTAGTGAGCCGCGGCACACGCCGAATAAAATTAGCGCCCAGAACCTACTGTACTACGGGCCGCGGCTCACTTGATACGTGCCGCGGCCCCTGCTGCGAATTTCAACCGCCCAGGGCACCCTTTTAACATCGATCGGCCGAAACACTAGGTACATTTCATTCTTCTTCTTTGCGCGGCGCTCGGATAACCTACATTCAAGTCTTCTTCTTCTTACCTTCTTCAATCCAAAAAAAGGTAATTCTCATTTCTTAATCTTAATTGCAACATGGTTTGAAAATTGAGGTAATGTTCCTCATTCATTGTTGAATATGTTGTTAGTTTTTTTAAAGTTCTATCAAGGTTTAGTTGGAATATGGTAATTATCGATGGATTGTTGATGATGTTTGTTGTTTTTTCATGAATATATGTGACTATCGATTGATGTTAGTATTGTTGGGGATTGAATTAAGCCATTATCATTTTTGTTCTTCATTTAAACCCACGCATGCTAGGTGTTTGATAAAATGCACCAATGAAATTTTTTGAGCCGAACATCTTCAAATTGAATGCAACGAATTTGATTATCAGATTACATTGTGCCCCCAACCCTTACATCATGTTTAAGCTTAAAATATCGGCCTTATTTCCCTCATACAATGGTGCGAGTTCATACGACTCTATATTCATTTTCCACACGTCTTAAATCGGGAGTGGTGTAGTTATCTTTAAAGTTGTATAATTTCCGGCGTTTATTTTTCAGGTACTTCGTCATGGCTAGGAAGAGGAAGTTGACTACGAGGGCTAGGACGCAATCATACCCCACAAGAGGGGAGACATCACAAAACCGAGCAGATGTGGAATCTCACCAATTCGCCAATCCTAACATTCACAGAATATTCAACGAGAGAATCTAGCCTCGTCCAATAATTCCGGAGCGGGGATTCACTCCCACCCCCAGGACGGTGATCTTTTGGCTATGATCAATGAGATGGGATGGACTCGTTTCACTGCGCCACCCGAGCCAGCGGTGATCTCTATTGTCCAGGAGTTCTACGCCAGTGCTCTATTGCGACATATTCAGGCGGGGCAGATGATGGGGCAACCAGATACACGGACCGAGGTCATCGTCCGAGGCCACACTGTGGACTTTTCTGTGGCCGCAATTCGAAGGCTGTACGAGCTACCAGAGGTGGACGAGCCGAAATATACACGGATTATGAGTAGCCTCACGAGGGAGGCTCTGCTGGAGGCACTCGCTCAGGCCGGTTCCGTTTGGGAGACGCACGTCCCGAGTTCTACAGCCTTCTATTTTAAGAGTTCTCGCCTCAGTTGGCTCGGGAGAGCCTGGCTCTACTTCCTCTATGCACGAGTCGATCCTACATCGCAAATCTGCTCGGTCTTACTTTCTCATGCCCGACTACAGTACGCTATCACGACGGGACTCCGGTTTGTTGTGGCCCCGCGTTTGTCCCGTTCTATATTTCAATGTATTTAGGGAGGGACAAAGACGGGATTAAAACATCCCTCGCTGATATGTGCTCTATGCCGCCAGTCGGGCGTGATGTGGTCCGACGACGAGCCGTCTATTGCACCCCAGGGTCCGATCGACCACCGCATTATCTCCCATTTTGACCAGTGGGGTGGCGCGAGGGCACACGAGCGTGGGCAAGGATTTCTGATCGATGAGCCACATGAGCACTCTCCCGAGCCACTACTCCTGACATACGAGCCGACGGCGGATGCTGATGATCAGACTGAGTCCACTCTACCGCCAGCGAGAGAGCACCTTCAGGCGATGTTTGATAGCCTGAGGGAGGAGATGCGGAGAGAGAGAGAGAGAGAGAGAGAGAGAGAGAGAGAGAGAGAGACAGCCATCTAGCAGCTATTCGAGAGGAGATGCGGGCTGAGAGAGACAGCCTCCTCATAGCTGTCCGGGAGGAGATGAGAGAGCAGGCCCGCCGGGCCAATCGACGTGAGGAGAGGCGCTTGGCGGCGAGGGATGATTATCATTAGGACTATCTTGTTGCGTGGACGAGCCATATACTGCATCCGGATGGACCCTTCATTCCACCAGTTCGGCCATCTACACCACCCTCCCCACCAGACAAGGCCGACACCAGTTCCTGAGCTGATAATAGGGGAGTACTTGACCTTTTCTTATATTGCATATTACTATCTGTGTCCATTGAGGTCAATGTACGTCTTAAGTTGGGGGGGTTATTTTCAGTTGCTATTTACTTATTCATTGTTATTTTTCGTTGTCATTGACTCTAGCCTTGCTTGTTGTAATTTTATTTGCATTCGTGTATTTTTCGTGCAGCCTTGTGTAAAACTGATGATATGATACTGATTTCTTTTTGAAGAAACAGTTGAGTTTTGGTCGAGTTTGCAGTCTGCGATATTTGTTTCCTTTGAGTATTCATTTAGGTCTGAATTTTTGTCGTTATTGTAGAAATCTTAGCATATAAGAAATGAGACATACGTGTTTTCGAACCGCCGTCTATACATTTGGGTACATTTTTCACGTAGCTAGTCGTCCAGTAACATGAGTCTTGTTGGCATTTAAATTGAGTTTAGAGTCGGACAGTCTTTCCCAAAAAATTCGAGAATTTATACATGTTCTATGATGGGAAGCCTAGTAACCGGGGGTATTCACGTGACCCGTCGTTTACTCTCGCGTAAAACAGCAACCTTGAATCGGACGTGCGGGAATAGTTATTCGAGTTTTTTCTCCGCTGTAGAGGGGAACTTAGTAACTAGAAGCATCCATATGCCCCATGAGTGTCTTTTACGTTAAACGGTTCCCCAATACATGAGAATGGAAATCCACCCTAGGGTTATTCCGATGAAACATCCCGAGAGCTGGAACCTAGTGGTTAACTCGATTCATTATAATGATTATATATAAGGGAATGTTATCCGAGGATTATTATTGATGATGAAACTCTTGCATTTTTTTGCCACGAGACTGGGGGACTGGGCGAGTTGGCTTGTTTAAATCTAACCCTTCATATTGGCGGTTGGCTAAATTCACTCTTGTTAATCTTTGAGCTTCGATTTTCTTCATGACCGATAGTTCAGCACTAAAAATGATTGCTTTGTGGAATCCTTATCCGTGATGTAACTCACTAAAACGATACGTGTATTTTTCTTTGAGATTTTCAGGGGAGTATTAATCAAGTGAACACTGTGGATATTGCATGTTTACCCACGATACTTGTCATCTCATTTGAAATTTAATTTTTGCTTGAGGACAAGCAAAGGCTTAAGTTTGGGGGTATTTGTTAGATGTATTTTTATGCGCTTATTTATCATTATTTTATATCCATTTTTAGTCTAAATCTGCATAAATGAGTTTTTAATGCACTATCTTTATATGTTTTGAAGGAAATTGGAGTCCGGAAGCTTAAACGACGAAAAATGGGCGAAAACGACAATTTTTGGTCAGGGGCCGTGGCACACTTAAGCTAAGCCGCGGCCCGTATGGAAAAAATATCGCCCAGGTGTGGCACTGGACACTGAGGGCCGCGGCACACTAATGCCGAGCCGTGGCCCGCGGAGCAGGACTTCTGATTCAGCCGCGTTTCTGGGCAGTTTTTGGAGCCTGTTTTTGACCCAACTCCCGGACGCGTTTTGGAGACCAATGAAGGTTATAAATATGGATGAAAGGTCTGAAGATAGGGCATCGAAGAGAAGGAGAAAACACCGATCGAGCAGAGAGCAGAAGTTAGAGAACGAAGGAATTCAAGTTCTTCAACTGTGTTTGATTTCTTTTATGCTTTCTTCAATTATTTCTGTATTATTTTCTAGCATGTCGGGATAGAACCCTATTCTAGGATTTTGATGAAACTGAGGTTTTGACGAATTAACTTTTGATTTTGCATTATTAATATATATCTCCCTTTCTTATTGAGTTTTCCCCAATTGTTTTTAATACTATCAATTATGTGGCCTATGATTTATTTGTTTTGATTACGCAACTCGAATCGGGAGAGGAGAGTTAGTAGGAAAAATTGGTGAGAAAGGTTTTATCTTGTGAGATAGAAATATACTCATAGAAATTACGTGGCCTGTCTGAAGATTTCGTACTTTTTGTCTATTGTCGAATTAATTCACCTAGGAATAGAGTGTGTTATTCGCCTTAGAAAATTCTACTGCCCTCGGGAGAGGCGGTAGAATATTTAGCAATCTTCGCCTTCAATAAATTGGGAAATCATTTAATTCATATAAATCAAAAGTAATTCGGATAAATCGAGGTGGATTCTCAATCCTAGATTAACTCTCTATTTGATCTTCTTTCTTCGAATAATCGATTTTATTATTTGTCCTTAGTTTATTCCTTTATTAGTTTTTCTTTAATATTACTTGCACCTCCAATTTCGATCGTTCAAATAAAATTAGAATACACATAAATTGGTAATTAGTGAGTCAGTCCTCGAGGGAGCGATATCTTACTTAGCACTTTATTACTTGCTTACGACAAAGTGCACTTGTGTTCACCAAATTTCGTAACACGAACAAATGGAAATCACGAATCGGGTACGACAATTAACTACAAAAGCCTTCCCGAGAAGTTTTATTAATTAGAAAGCAATCAATGAAGTGTTTGAAAATAAATTCCTCATCTCGGGGATTTTAAAAGTAGAAACCTTGTTGTACCTCAAGTCCTTAGTTGAAAAATAACCATTACAAGATGAATGGGACTCGGCCCAAAATCACTTTCCATAAAACGACCTTTACAAAGCCATTGGGATATCAACCCAATTCTCATCAAATCACAGTACACGAGAACGATAGCAAGTTCCGTTTTCCAACATCAAAACCCACAACTAAAGGACTAAACATAAACAACAAATACTCTAGTGCCATCCTAGCCGAGTAGGCCAATGAACAACTTACCTCTTACACATCTAGTCAATGCATGCAAGAATCATGAAAGCACCGTTCAAAAACACTCGTTTCCAGAAATTCCAAAATCAAAACACATTTGTTAAATGCATCACAATTAGCCGTCGATCCACGTCTCTGTGGACCCCTACCGAGACCCCGTTGGATCTAACGTAGTGGTTAAAAGCAAGCTCGTCGATCCACGTCTCTGTGGACCCCTACCGAGACCCCGTCAGATCTAACCCGTAGTGAGCATACACACACACCCATCACTCATGCAATACTAATATGCTAAGAATGTAAGTTCATTAGGAATACTTGCTAGAAATGGCCACTTACTCGACACAATTGTTATACTCAACACAATACCTCTATCATGAACAATCAATCACAACACAACAACACAATTAATGCGGAATATACAATTCCACAACATTAAACCAGCGGGGATATCATTAAAGCCCCCAACGTCAAAATAATTAAATCATAATTAATTCACACGAATCATATTCACGAGGGTAAAACAACCATCGTAAATCCAACATGTAAATTCTATTTCCAGGACACAAAACGTATAAGAAAATATTTGCCTCGAAACCACGATCGAAACGAGACGATGGATGGGATGCGGTCGAACAGACCCGAACTCCCGAATACTATCAAGAACACGATCGCACAGCGAACACTACGAGAATAATACCACACGAATTATCAATCACCTAACGGGATTCAACTCGGAATCCTCGAGCACCTATAATACTCCGGAAGGAACAACAAAAACATTATTACGACGAGGATCAAGACCAAAAACAACGGAGATCACAACAAATTATCGAAGGAAAACTCATTCGAACATTTGATCGAACATCAAATGTTCACTAAACCTCAAGAACACCGAAATCACCCTTCAGGTTGAAACAAACCGAAGATTTGGATATACAATCCATAAAACAAGTTTAATAACAACATCTAACCCCAATTGATTTATCAAAATCGTATGGAAAATAAAATCAAGAACAAAACTCCCAAAAAGGTCAACTCCGTAGAATCAAGAAAGTACCTCGAATTAATGATGAAGAACACGAATTGATGTTGTTAATCCACACCAAGAACTTGAGGAGGAGGATATCTCTGAGACAAATCGCCCAAAAATTGCCCCTAAATTACCTAGATCGAGAGGAAGAAGAAGAGAGGAGAGGAAATAAAATCCTCTCCCAGAAACCCTGCTGAATAACAACATCTAACCCCAATCGATTTATCAAAATCGTATGGAAAATGAAATCAAGAACAAAACTCCCAAAACTGAAATAGTGCAGACTGACCCGCGTGCCACGGCTCGGGTTGAGTGTGCCGCGGCCCGTGGCTAAAAATGGAGAACAGAATTTTGATTGGGGCGCGGCCCAGACCATTGCGTGCCGCGGCACATAGTACACCCGGCCTGGCCATCATTCATGCTAAGGCTGTGCCGCGGCTCATAGTCCCCTGTGCCGCGGCCCACACCTTTTGAGCCCGAAATTGATGAAAAATGACCCCCAAACATTATATAAAATATCGACGCATAATCCCAACTATTTAAAGGCCTAAAAGGACTATCACGAACCCTCATATGGTGACTTCACATCAAGCACGGTCGGTCCCAACACGACGGCAACATCAAATGATCCGAAAAGAGAACAAACGCAATGGAAACCCAAAACTTTGGAATATTACGCAATGACCCAACACGATACTTGATCAAACACCAATAAAAGTTCACAACACGTCTAACAACGTTAAACGGACTTACGGAAACACGAAATAACAGTTTCAGACGAGATTCGCAAGAATCGAACTCAAGTGCGGAAAAGTCGCTTAAGAACACAGAACTCAACAAAACGACACTGAAACGAACTCAGATGACAAAGAGTGTAGAATTAATCATTCTCGAATGACGAAACAGTCACAATAGAGTCGCTAAGATGGACTTCCTCCAAAAAAAGAAAATTACCAGAAATCGAAATTGTAGATATTACATACTATCCTCCTTAAAAGAAGTTTCGTCCCGAAACTTAAAACAAGTAGGGAGAAGCAATATCCCGCCAGGAAAACTCAACGAGATACACAAAAACCGAAAACTCACGACCAACAGCAAAACGTTACAAGCAATGCAAAGAAGCATACGACGTGAAATCACACTCCACGACGTCCATCACAACGCCACAGGTAGAGACATAATAAAACCAACAAGTGTCAAATATCACCAAACAGGTAGCACAATCAAATCAATTATATGAATAATCACAAAACAAAAGGCACATATTACAAGAAAACACGCACAGTTGAAAAATAGAAATTAAACACACTACGATTCGTGAGGGTAACCACGAAGAACTCCGACCACGCCGAAATTCTGGAAACCACACTAGGCATCTTCGTGTTCTTTCGGAGCAGAGACCCAAACTCGATCCCCAAACCTTTAAGCTATCGTCTCGCAATGCACGACTCGGTGTCCCAAAAGATCGCAATCGAAACAACTGACCAATGGTGAACGACAATACTTCGCGATACGAGATCAGATAACAAAAATCGGACAATCATGATTCAACAACAATAATCGAACAACATCGATCGAACAACAATGATCGAGAAACAATGATCGAATAACAACGGTCGAACAATGACTCCGAAGTTCACACTTCAACTCAAGATATTAAAAGAACTTGTAGAAACCAAAAGACGTTAATTTCGAAAAAAGTTTATAAGAATCGAACCGAACATAAACAGATTGATCTGAAACAAGGTCACAACCCGTTCGAAAAATAACAACCGAGATATCAAACAAGTTCAGAAAGTATCAACGAACATGAGCGAGTCGATAGAATTGAGAAAGAGAAAATACAGAAGTCAAAAATAATACGGTTATTACATTCAACCTCTTTTAAAAGGAGTGTCGTCCACGAGACTCACAACAACGAAGGCAAGGTAACAACATAACAAGAAACCGACAGAAACATATTTCAAGGGCCTCACAGAGCCGATCCTGATATCTGTGCTGAAGCTCGTACCCCGGAAGACTCGGTAACCAATTCGCAAAACTGGATTCTGTGTCCCTCGAGTCCACACTTACGACACGTTACTGGCGAGAAGGAACAATTTTTACGTACATGCCCCAACACATTACGGTTGAAACATCTCGGAATACGAATAAGTAACCACTCAGCATAACAGAAAATCATAATACATAACACATACAATGATTACCATCGTAAGGCAGCACACATACGAAAATCACAGCAACGACGGCATCGTTCGGTGATTTCAACGGCTTGAACGATAACCAGCACACAATTACAAAACATTATGAATAATCACATATGTACCCAATCGTACAAACCCAAGCTCCAACAGCTCGCACAGGTGCGGTAATCCGCAATTCACCACGAAACGACAACATTTAGTACCAACATCATACCTCTCACAGAGAGTACACAACGAATGCGTGGCGAATGACTTAACATTTACACCACCAATTCAATCACAACTCAGAGGGCTAACACCCTAATGAAAATGCGAACATCATATATACATTCCCGGACCGCAAACAGGAATGATAGGTTTTAAAAAAAATGAAAACCAAATTGAAAATAATTTGGAAACACCAGTTGAATTTTGAGTATCATATTACGAAAAGTAATGCAAACCTTGTTATAGAGACATTGAAAAACCATCTTGGGTTTGATAAGAATCAGGACACTTTTCTATTAAATTAAAACTTTCAGAAATATTCGACCTTCGAGTCTAAGCAATGCGTTTCTAATTTACTGAAATATCAAAAAAAAAATTGGTCCTCAAAGTAGAAGAATTTTGAAACATATAGCTGCGCCAGTAGGCGCCTCAGAAATATGATCCATTTAAAAGTACATCTCAAAATGTATTTCCTAAGATACTCAGGGTTTTTAGAAATCTATTACGCTAGAATGCCCAAAAACTCACATGTAACAACATTCGTTTACATATTTCATAGCACATGCATCGAAGCATTTCGAAATCAAAACAAGGCACTTCTTTTCTGGAAAACAAACAGTCAATAATCAATTTGTCTAGGACCGGGGCTATACCATTGGTCCCACTCGAGGCCTCTAAGGACCCTCCCGAGGTGAGCAAAGCACACACAAGTACATCACCATTCCATATTAAGCACAAAGGCTTCCAAAAAAAATACTTGCAAAAATGAGCAAATCATTTGAAATACACACGCAGCGGACGAAGTCAACAGTCAAAAATACATTAGTCGTGACACCACTCCTCATATAAACAAAATATGAGAGTCTAATAAACACATATCACGAAACCAAAAATTTACATAAGGATTCCATCACTTAACACATAACCATACAAGTATCTCGTGTCACACGAGGCACAACACAAAGGAGGGAGACTTACATCCACAGGTCGCACGAAGATGATGATCGCCCCACGATACTAATCACGACCAACCAACTCAGATGACGCGTCGCGACACAACTCAGTGGTATAAAATCCAACGAGACAAAACTCAACAGACACAACTTGACCCGACAACCTGGGTCTCCAAAACCTAAGCTCCAATGCCATTTATGTAACACCCCCAATCCGCTTAGGGATATTACACGCCGTAGAACCTTTCCTCAAGGATCTACTAGGCTGGTAACAAAATCATACATCTCAACAACGCCTTTAAGGCTAAAAGACTCAGTAGAACGATTTGGTCTTTCAATTAATACATATAACTCAATCTCAATACATGCCCAAGCAGGGGTCAAATACAACACACTCCCGTACAACTGGAAAAGAATACTGCAGTGGAAATAAAATACGACTGAACTTATACAACAATGTACGGATCCTCATGTGATTAGTATCATTCATCTTTCATCATCCTTCATGCCGACCCTCTACTATGCTTCCCAAAACCTGAATGCAATACAGACATCAACCCCCCGATTACTCGGGGGTTAGCAAAATTACATTATTTTGCTAGTGCAAGTACATAACCATACAAAATGTAACGAACAAATGAAAATCACGAATCGGGTATGACAATTAACTACAAAAGCCCTCCCGAGAAGTTTTATTAATTAGAAAGAAATCAATGAAGTGTTTGAAAATACTCAGCTCTGGGATTTTAAAAGTAGAACCTTGTTGGACCTCAAGTCCTTAGTTGAAAAATAACCATTTTAAGACGAATGGGTCTCGGCCCAAAATCACTTTCCGTAAAACGATATTTACAAAACCGTTGGGATCTCAACCCAATTCTCATCAAATCACAGTACACGAGAACGATAGCAAGGTCCGTTTTCCAACATCAAAACCCACAACTAAAGGACTAAACACAAACGACAAATACTCTAGTGCCATCCTAGCCTAGTAGGCCAATGAACAACTTACCTATTACACATCTAGTCAATGCATGCAAGAATCATGAAACCACCGTTCAAAAACACTCGTTTCCAGAAATGCCAAAATCAAAACACATTTGTAAAATGCACCACAATTAACCGTCGATCCACATCTCTGTGGATCCCTACCGAGACCCCGTCGGATCTAACCCATAGTGCTTAAAAGCAAGCTCGTCGATCCACGTCTCTGTGGACCCCTACCGAGACCCCGTCGGATCTAACCCGTAGTGAGCATACATACACAAACCCATCACCCATGCAATACTAATATGCTAAGAATGTAAGTTCATTATAATCCTCTGGAAGGAACAACAAAAACATGATTACGACGAGGATCAAGACCAAAAACAATGGAGATCACAACAAATTGCCGAAGGAAAACTCATTCGAACATTTGATCGAACATCAAATGTTCACTACACCTCAAGAACACCAAAATTACCCTTCGGGTTAAAACGAACCGCAGATTTGGATATACAATCCATAAAACAAGTTTAATAACAACATCTAACCCCAATCGATTTATCAAAATCGAATGGAAAATGAAATCAAGAACAAAGCTCCGAAAAAGGTCAACTCTGGAGAATCAAGAAAATACCTCTAATTAATGACGAAGAGCACAAATTGATGTTGTTAATCCACACCAAGAACTTAAGAAGGATGATATCTCTGAGACAAATCGCCCAAAAATCGCCCCTAAATCGCCATCAAGAGGAAGAAGAAGAGAGGAGAGGAAATGAAATCCTCTCGCAGAAACCCTGCTGAAATAGTGCAGACTGACCCGCGTGCCGCGGCCCGGGTTGAGGGTACCGCAGCCCGCGGCTAAAAATGGAGAGTAGAATTTTGATTGGGGCCGCGGCCCGGACTGTTGCGTGCCGCGGCACGTAGTACATCCGGCCTGGCCATCATTCATGCTAAGGCTGTGTCGCGGCTCACAGTCCCCTGTGCCGCGGCACACACTGTTTGAGCCCGAAATTGATGAAAAATGACCCCCAAACATAATATAATCGATCGACGCATAATCCCAACCATTTAAAGGCCTAAAAGGACTATCACGAACCCTCATATGGTGACTTCACGTCAAGCACGGTCGGTCCCAACACGACGGTAACATCAAATGATCCGAAAAGAGAACAAACGCAATGGAAACCCAAAACTTTGGAATATTACGGAATGACCCAACACGATACTTGATCAAACACCAATAAAAGTTCACAACACGTCTAACAACGTTAAACGGACTTAGAAATGCGAAATAATAGTTTCGGATGAGATTCGCAAGAACCGAACTCAAGTGCAGAAAAGTCACTTAAGAACACGGAACTCAACAAAATGACACCAAAACGAACTCGGATGACAGAAAGTATAGAATTAATCATTCTCGGAATGACGAAACCGTCACAATAGTCGCTAAGATGGACTTCCGCCAAAAAAGAAAATTACCGGAAATCGAAATTGCGGATATTACAAATAGTCATCTAATTTGAAGTTGTTACAACACCATCATATTGGAATCTCTTCCTTAGAGTTGGTTTATCTGTTGGAATGGTGTTCTTAAGTCAATGCGCATTTCCCTAGTAGTTTGTAGGAGCTATTCAGTTGATCATTAGTGACTTAAATGTTTAGCTGGAAACAATTGTCAGCCTGTTGATTCTAATTGAGAATTATACTCGAGCTAGTTATAAACCTATGGGATCACACAAAGAGTAGGAGATTTTTAATCAATTGAAGTTTGAGTTCAGAAGTGTGAATGGGTAAAACTAACTTTAAAAGTGCAAATGGGATGAAACCGACATCACGGACACACCGACGTGGCCAAAACACAAATATCTCAACCCTACTACTATTATACAAGGTCGAGAGAGAGAAAGAGAGAGAGAGAGAGAGAGAGAGAGAGACGAAGGACTTAGAGTTCGTCTTCTTCATTCGTGTTCTAATTTAACACCCAAGGCGATTCAATTTATTGTGTGGACACCAGTAGAGAAGTGACACTTGGAGTCCTAAAACAAATCCATGAGGATAAAAGCAAGATATAAACATGCATTAAATGTACATATTCATGTACTCATATATATATACGACTTAGACTATATTAGATTCGTATAAAATATGTGTAAATGATTATTTTATTCTGATGTTTCTGCCAAACAATTGATCAAAACCATTATGTGGTATTTGTTACATATTTTAGTGAACGCAAGTGTACGTTGTCATAATCTAGTAATAAATTGATGATCAAGATATCGTTCCCACGAGGACTGACGTACTAATTACCAATTTATTTGTATTATAGTTTTATTTGAACGATCGAATTTTGTGGTTGAAGAATTATTAAAAACTAAATAATGCGATAAACTAAAAACAACTAATAAAAATCAATAGTTCGAAGAAAGGAGATCAAATAAGAGAAGAATCTAGGATTGAGAATCCGCCTCGATTAATCCGAATTAATCTTGATTAATATAAATTACGTAATTTCCCAATTTATTGACAGCGAAGATTTCTAATATAATCTAATGCCTCTCCCGAGGACAGTAGAATTTTCTAATGTGAATAAATCACTCTATTCCTAGGTGAGTTAATTCAACAATAGCCAAAAAGTCTAAAATCTTCAAACGAGTTACGTAATTCTTGTGGGTATATTCCCATCCCACAAAACAAAACGGTTCTCACCAATTTTCCTATTAACTCTCCTCTCGCGATTCGTGTTGTGTAATTAAAACAATTCAATCATAGGCCACATAATTGAACGCATTAAGAACAATTGGGAAAACTCAATAGAAAAGGGAAATATATAAATAATATAAAATCAAAAGTTAATCCGTCAAAATCTCGGTTTCATCACAATCCTAGAAAAGGGGGTCTAGCCCGACATGCTAGAAAACAATATACAAAGATTCAAATTCAACATAAGAAGAAAAATCAAACACAATTGAAGACTGGATTCTTCCGTTCTCTGGCCTTGCTTCTTGCTGCTAGGTATTTTCTCCTCCTCTTCGATGATTCTATTTTCTGATCTTCAATGCCCTTTTTATAACTTTTCTTCCACCTCCAAAACGCGTTTGATAATTAGGTCGAAAACGGCCTTCAGAACAGCCAAAATCATGGGCTGCAGACATAAATCCCGCGCTCCCCTGCCATTGTGTTGCCAGGCCTGGGCGCTATTTTTCTTTACGGGCCGCGGCTCAGGATGAGCGTACCGCGGCCCCAATCTGATTTGTACCGGTGTGCTTCAGGTGAGTCGGTCTTTGCGGCTGGCTCGCTCGATGTGTGACGCCCTTGACCAAAAAATATTGTTTTGGCCTGTTTTTCTTCGTTTAAGCTTCCGAACTCTAATTTCCTACAAAACATATAAACATAAAGCGTTAAAAGCTCATTTATGCAGATTTAAACACAATATGGAGATAAAATAATGATAATTAAGCGCACAAAATATATCTAACAAATACCCCCAAACTTAAGCCTTTGCGTGTCCTCAAGCAAACATCAATTTCAAATTAAATGACAAATATCGTGGACAATCGTGCAAATCCATAGTGCTCAACTGATCAATCCTACCCTGGAAATCTCAAAAAATAATACGAATATCGTACCATTTAGTCACAGTACGGACAATGATTCCACAAGGTAAACATTTCTAGTGAAAATCAATAGCTCATGAAGAAAATCAAGGCTCAAAGATTAACAAACGTGAATTGAGCCGACTGCCAATATGAATGTTTAGATTAAACAAGCCAACATGCCCAATCCCAAAGTCTCGTGGCAAAAACACAAGGATCTCATAATATTCCTCGGACAGCGCTCCCTTATATATAATCATTATAATGATTCGAGTTAACCACTAGGTTTCGACTCCCAGGATGTTTCATGAAATATCCCTAGGGTGGATTTCCATTCTCATGTATTGGGGAACCCTTTGACGTAAAAGACACTCATGGGGCTCATGAATGCTTCTAGTTACTAAGTCACCCTCTACAGCGGAGAAAAAACTCGAATAGCTATTACCGCACGTCCGATTCAAGATTGCTGTTTTACGCGAGAGTAAACAACGGGTCACGTGAATACCCCCGGTTACTAGGCTTCCCATCATCGGAGATGGGATTTTTCTGAACCATTAATCCATTCAGGGTTGTCGTTTTACGCGAGAGTAAACAACGGGTCACGTGAATACCCCCGGTTACTAGACTTCCCATCATAGAACAAGCAAAATTTCTTAAATTTTGGGAATTACAACTGTCCGACTCAAAGCCTCAACTTAGGTACTTAATTTAATGCCAACAAGACTAATCTTACTGGACGACTAGCTAAGTGAAAAGCATAACCAAACGTATAGACGACGGCTCGTATAATGCAGACACTACAAACACGTATGTCTCATTTCTTATATGCCAAGATTACCACAATTATGCAAAAAAATTCAGACCGAAATGAATAGTCGAGGAAAACAAAAATCGCATAATGCGTTTCTTCAAAAAGAAATTAGTCTCATATAATCGGTCTTACACAAGGCTGTACGAAATATTCACGAATGCAAACAAAATCTAGAATATAGAAGACAAGCAAGGCTAGAATCAATAACAACGCAAAAATAAATAGCAACTAAAAAGTACCCCCCCCCCCCAAACTAGGGATGTACATTGACCTCAATGGACAACAAATAATAATATGCAGTAAGAGAAAGGTCAAGTACTCCCCTAAGGTAAGCTCAGGTACTAGCATCGGCCTCGTCCGGCGAAGAGGGTGTTGTAGGTGGCCTTATTGGAGGAATGAAAGGTCCGTCCGGGCGAAGGATGTGTTCCATCCAAATAGCTAAATAGTCCCGGTGATAGGCGTCTCTCGCAGCTAAGCATCTCTCTGCACGCCGGTTGGCCCGGCGGATATCCTTTCGAACTGCTGCGAGGACACTATCTCTCTCCGCTCGCATCTCCTCCCTCAAGCTATCAAACATCGCCTGAAGGTCGTGATCTCTCGCTGTTGGCGGGGTGGACTCGGTCTGATCCTCAGTCTCAGCCGCTGGCTCATGTGTCAGAAGAAGCGGCTCGGGGGAGTGCTCATGCTGCTCCTCCAAAAGAAATCCTCGTCCCCGCGGATGTACCCGCGCGCCACCCCACTGGTCGAAGTGAGAGATAATGCGATGATCGATCAGACCCTGGGGTGGTAGCGTCGGCTCGTCATCCGACCAAGTCACGCCGGACTGGCGGCATAAGGCACAAATGAGAGAAGGATGCTTCAGCCCCGTCTTGGAACCTACCTGGATGCACTGTAGAATAGACTGGACCAGCCGTGGGGCCACATCGAATTGCAGTCCGGCCGTAATGGCATAAAGAAGTCGGGCACGAGAAAATAGGACCGAGCGGATCTGCGAAGTCGGGTCAACTCTAGAGAAGAGAAAATAAAGCCAAGCTCGCCCGAGCCGACTGAAGCGGGAATTCTTGAAGAAGAAGGCCATTGATCCCGGGACGCGCGTCTCCCAAACTGAATCTGTCTGAACAAGCGCCTCTAGCGAAATTTCCCTCGAGAGGCTACGCACTGTCTGCGTGTATACCGATTCGTCAACCTCGGGAAGCTCGTATAAGCTCTGTATCGCAGCTGTCGAGAAATCCACTTTCTGGCCATAGACGATGACCTCAGTACATGTATCCGGTCATCCCATCATCTGCCCTGCCTGGATATGCCGTAATAACGCGCTGGCGTAGAATTCTTGGACGATAGAAATGACCGTTGGCTCGGGTTGTGCAGTGAATCGAGTCCATCCCATTTCGTTAATCATCGTTAATAGCTCTCCGTCTTTGGGAGCGGGAGTGAATCCCCACTCAGGAATTATAGGACGGGGACGGATTCTCTCGTTGAAAATTCGATGGATTTCGGGGTCGGAAAATTGGTGGGATTCCCCTTCCGCTCGGTTTTGTGACATTTCCCCTCTCGTGGGGGATGATCGCGTCCTAGCCCTTGTGCTCAACTTTCTCTTATGAGCCATAGCGACGTCCTGAAAAATAAATGCAGGATAGTTTAGACGAATTTAAATAATACTACAAAAATCCCAACTTATGATGTGCGGGAAACTGATATAGCAACAAAACTTGCACTTCTGTACGAGGGATATGATGCAAAAAATTTAAACTCAAACTTGATGTAAGGGTTAGGGGGACATCTTATTCCGATAATCTTATTCGTTGCAGATAAATTAGAGATGTTTAGCTCAAAAAATTTCCTTGGGGCATTTCATCGAACACCTTGCGTGCGTAAACTTAAATGAAGAACAAAAGTGATAATTGCTCAATTCAATCCCCAACAACAACAATATCTCAAGAATCATGACAAATCAACGAAAAACAATCCACAATCAATCGATAATCATCATGTATTTCGATCAAATTCTTGATAGACTTAGAAAAGAGAAACAAATTCCTCAATGGGTGAAACAAACAATACCTCACTTTTCAATCCTTATTGCAAATAAAACTAAAGATTAAGGAGTACCTGGTGTGGGATTGAAAAGGATGAGAAGAAGAAGAACTTCGGAGAAGGTAACCTTGTGCTGCACAGAGGAGGAAAGGATTTGGAGAAGTTTTACCTATTGTTTTTTGCCGGCTGACGTATAACTCTTGCCCTGGCCATTTAAATTCCTCAGTAGGGGCCGCGGCACGGATCAAGTGAGCCGCGGCCCGTAGTACAGTTAAGTTTGGGCGCTGGAGAATCTCGATGTGTGCCGCGGCTCACCGCGCGGGTGCCGCGGCGTGCAGGGTTAGTGTGATGCGGCTCAGCATCTTCGTGCCGCGGCACAGGGTACAGTTTGCTGGGCACATTTGTGGGACTTCAGCGTGCCACGGCATGGCTTCATCATGCTGCGGCTCTTGGGGCATGTGTGCCGCAGCTCAGAACTGTCGTGTCGCGGCACAGAGTACAGATTGTTAGCCAAAATTTTGGACTTGTATGTGCCGCGGCCCGCTATGTATGTGCCGCGTCGCTGGCCTTAAAATTTCCCCTGGAGAGTTCCTGCACAGATTTTTCAAATGAAAACACCTAGAACATGAAAGATAAGCATAGCAAAGCCAAAAAGGCCAAAAAATAGACTCCTAAAATGAAGGAAAATAGCGGGAAAAAAATAAAATCTATACTAATACTCAGATTGCCTCCCGAGAAGCGCTGAGTTTATAGTCTTCAGTCGGACCTTTTGAAAATCAATTTGCTTTTCGCAAACACCATTTGGACTCCGCCCAGTCTATCGAACTGTTATTATGTGTTTTAAATTTTTGAGCATTAGTTTTTAACAGTTCGATTTTTGGTTTGGATATCCAACGTTCTTTGCGAAAAGACTTGAACAATAATAACTTCCCAAAACACCCAAATTGCACTGGACTTGGCACCCGTTTCACTTCCGTCTTAGTTTTCTCCTCCACCGACGAATTTATGACGGCATGAGAATTTTTTAATGGTGGGTGAACGGATGATGAAAATGACATGTCCAAATGCCTAATATATGCAACTCGTTCTACAATTTTCCCAGATGTCGGGGCAACTATAACAGATTCTGAACATTTCGTCTGACGGCTTTCCCGATGTGTGTCTTTCGCAAAAATATCTAAGCTTTCAATCTGAGAACCCTTCTCGACATTACTTGGACACGGGAGAGATCGAAATACTTTGAATGTGACTTGCTCATCTTGAACCCGAAGCATCAACTCACCCTCCTGAACATCAATAAGAGTCCTACCAGTGGCTAAAAATGGTCTGCCCAAAATAATCGGAATCTCATTATCCTCTTCCATGTCAAGCACAATAAATTCGGCGGGGAAAATAAATTTATCAACCCTGACCAGTACATATTCTATTATCCCTCTCGGATACTTGATGGATCTATCGGCTAGTTGCAAAGAGACCGTAGTAGGTTTGGCCTCCCCAATTCCTAGTTTCTTGAAAACAAAAAGAGGCATAAGATTTATACTGGCGCCGAGATCACATAACGCTCTATCAAAAGACAAGTTTCTAATAGTGCACGGTATAGTGAAGCTTCCTGGATCCTTCAATTTTGGTGGGAGCTTTTTCTGTAAGATAGCGCTGCACTCTTCAGTCAGTGCCACCGTCTCATATTCTTCGAGCTTTCTTTTTTAGATAAGATGTTCTTCATAAACTTTACATAGCTCGACATTTGTTCCAAGGCATCGGCAAATGGAATATTGATATGTAATTTCTTGAAGACGTCAAGAAACTTGGAAAATTTCCTGTCTAACTTTTGCTTTTACAGTCACTGCGGATACGGGACGGGTGGTACATAGGCTACCGGATTGTCAGGAAACAATTTCGAGCTTTTAGAAATTTGTGATTCTCCTAATGCCAAATTTTTCTTCTCCTCGTCTTCATCTCTCACTTTGTTTTTCCCGGGTTGCTCACACACTTCCCTCCCACTTCTCAAGCCAATGGCATTAATACTCTCTCTGGGGTTCGCCTCAGTTGTACTTGGAAAAGTACCCTGAGGTCGGGCTGCTAACAAATTTGCTATTTGACCCATTTGGACTTCCAAATTGAGAATAGAAGCGGAATGATTCTGTAGAGGGTTTCTATGCGGGTCATGAATTGACTCGTGTTAGCCGCCAATTGAGAAATCGCATCTTCTAAAGAAACCTTCGGTGGTTGGGGGGTTGCTGTGGTGGCTGAGTGACTTGAGCTTGTGGATGATTGTTCAATGCTTGCCCGTTCCTCCACGAAAAAATTGGATGATTTCGCCATTCTGGGTTGTAAGTGTTAGAATACGGATTGTTCTGTCGATTTCCATTCCCTACAAATTTAGCTTGTTCCATCTGAGATTGCTCGAAAGGATTTCCGACTTGGCATTCAGCACTAGGATGAGACCCGTTGCACCAATTACATGTTTCCATGGTGTTGGTAGGAGGGATATGTGAAAAAGATTGCAATTGTTGAGTTAGAGCTGCAACTTGGGCTGATAGTGTAGAGATTAGATCATTTTCGGAAATTCCCATAACTCGCTTTGGGTTCACCCGTTCAGAAGGCCACTGATAAGCATTTGCAGCCATCGCTTCCAATAGAGAATGAGCTTCAGCTATCGTCTTGCCCATTAAAGCTCCTCCAGCGGCTGCATCAACAAGAGTGCGTGTAGAATCACTCAGTCCGTTATAGAATGTCTGAATTTGTAGCCAATCCGGTAGACCATGGTGTGGGCATGTCCTTAGCAAATCCTTGTATCGCTCCCAAGCTTCATGAAGAGTTTCCATCTCAAATTGCCCGAAGGTCGTTATTTCATTCTGAAGTCTCGCTGTCTTTGCCGGCGGAAAGAACTTAGCCAAAAAGGCTTGTGCTAAGTCCGCCCAAGTCGTGATAGAGCCTGGCGGAAGTGAACTCAACCAAAACTTGGCTTTATCCCTCAAAGAAAATGGAAAAAGCCATAGACGAATGGCGTCATCAGAAACTCTATTATTCTTGATTGTATCGCATATCTCGAGAAAGGATGCAATATGAGCATTAGGGTCATCATTCTCTAGTCCGCAAAATTGGCTTGCTTGTACCATTTGGATTATAGCTGGCTTAATCTCGAAATTGTTTGCTTGGATGGTTGGACGCCGAATCCGCGAAAAATTTGCGTTGATTTGTGGCAGTGCATAATCACGGAGTGCTATTGCCGGTTGAGCTTGCTGAATGGGATTGTCGATCCCTTGGTTTCAAGTGTTGTCAGCCATGGTAATTGTAGTTGACAACTCACGCCTTTCCTTCCTGTTTTTTCGCAAGGTGCGCTCAAGTTCGGTATCCAAAGGGAGTAGACCTTCGTTACCAAATTTTCTCATGCACTAAACGAAACTCCTGAAAGGAAAACAAATAAAAAAAATTAACACAAAAATAAAATAATATTCAAATTAAGACTAAAAATACTGAAATTGATATTAGTAAAAACAATCAGTCCCCAGCAACGGCGCCAAAAACTTGTTACGTATTTTAGTGAACGCAAGTGCACGTTGTCGTAATCTAGTAATAAAGTGATGAGCAAGATATCGTTCCCACGAGGACTGACGTACTAATTACCAATTTATTTGTATTCTAGTTTTATTTGAACGATCGAATTTTGTGGTTGAAGAATTATTAGAAACTAAATAATGCGATAAACTAAAAACAACTAATAAAAATCAATATTTTGAAGAAAGGAGATCAAATAAGAGAGGAATCTAGGATTGAGAATCCGCCTCGATTAATCTGAATTAATCTTGATTAATATAAATTATGAAATTTCCCAATTTATTGACAGCGGAGATTTCTAATATAATCTAATGCCTCTCCCGAGGACAGTAGAATTTTCTAATGTGAATAAATCACTCTATTCCTAGGTGAGTTAATTCAACAATAGCCAAAAAGTCTAAAATCTTCAAACGAGCTCCGTAATTCTTGTGGGTATATTCCTATCCCACAAAACAAAATGCTTCTCACCAATTTTTCCTACTAACTCTCCTCTCCCGATTCGAGTTGAGTAATTAAAACAATTCAATCATAGGCCATATAATTGAACGCATTAAGAACAATTGGGAAAACTCAATAGAAAAGGGAAATATATAAATAATGTAAAATCAAGAGTTAATCCGTCAAAATCTCGGTTTCATCACAATCCTAGAAAAGGGGGTCTAGCCCGACATGCTAGAAAACAATATACAAATTCAACATAAGGAAGAAAAATCAAACACAATAGAAGACTGGCTTCTTCCGTTCTCGGGCCTTGCTTCCTGCTGCTAGGTATTTTCTCCTCCTCTTCGATGATTCCATTTTTTGACCTTCAATGCCCTTTTTATAAATTTTCTTCCACCTCCAAAATGCGTCCGATAATTAGGTCGAAAACGGCCTTCAAAACAGCCAAAATCGCGGGCTGCAGTCATAAATCCCGTGCCACGGGCCGCGGCCCGGCTTTAGTGTGTCGTGGCCCCTGCCCTTGTGCTGCCAGGCCTGGGCGCTATTTTTCTTTACGGACCGCGGCTCAGGATGAGCGTGCCGCGGCCCCCGGTACAATTTGTACCGGTGTGCTTCTGGGTGAGTCTGTGCTGCGGCTCTGGCTCGATGTGACGCGGCCCTTGACCAAAAAATGTCGTTTTGGCCCGTTTTTCTTCGTTTAAGCTTCCGGACTCTATTTTCCTACAAAACATATAAACATAAAGTATTAAAGTTCATTTATGAAGATTTAAACACAATATGGAGATAAAATAATGATAATTAAGCGCACAAAAATATATCTAACAGTATTGTAGCCTCTTATACATGTTAGATTTGATCTAATTAGTTTGATGATTATTTACTTGTTAGGAGATTTAGATTTTAATTGAATTTGTCCTTGTTCTATAAAATTCCCCATTGTATTGATGACCCTAAAAATTAATTAAATTAAAATTTAGAGTTTTGATTTAAATTTTCACATTTCAATTTTCTGTTATTTTTGTAAAATCTGAAATTTTCGAAACAAATATCATCTGCCGGATAGTGGTTTGCCGAAAGTCGGAAATAAAAGAGGAGGAATGAGAAACCCTTATTTATAAAGGAGAAGAAGGCATTGATTGTCCTTTACGCAGATACATTATTCGAGACGGACCCGCCGCACCGTTTAAGGGACGCGTGTGGCAATGGATCCCCTAAAAGTTCGTCAAGTGTCCCCTTATTAATGTTCTTCAATTTAAAATTCGAAGTGTGGTACCTTTTGAGGACAAGACATTCCCTCGATAACCTGTGTAACCGTCCATCTTAAATCGACGGTTTTATCAACATATAGTACAGTGCGCAGTTCTGCTAGGCTCAACAACATGTCGACCCGAGAACGACATCTTCAGGGCGGCTCTTGGCTCGGCGGCCATTGATGATAGTCGACCTAACCTGTATTCGCCCGTACAATCACACCCAACTCAGTGTCTACGTGGTACCCGACCAAGTTAGACCGGTCAATAACCAACTATGATCGGTCCGATCGAATTGAGCTCAATGACCCGATAAACCCATCTTAAGGACTGAGCACGAATGTTATGTGGAAGACCAACTAGGTCCAGGGACGAGCAGACAACATTTGAAGAACATGGGCAACATAAGCATAAAGGGACGACCAGAAGAGAAGGGTCTGAGAGACAACCTCGATGAAGATCCCAGATCGGCCGTCAATGGGTAACTACAAGAGGATACAAGCACAGATGACACTTAATGCGACATGTTTTGCTGCTTACCCATGCATCGACATAGTGACACCTGTCTCTGGATATTTCTTAGTTGTCACCATATTGATCGGTCAAGGTCTTCTAAAAATAGGGAGAACAAATATTAGAATATGACTTTGAAAGGATCAGATTAAAAATTACACTCTAACATTATCTTTGACGCGCAAATGTAACACGATCAACCTCAACATCTAACTCGATTTTACTCACAAGTATACAATGAAAACTTGCGTTTACGTATCTTCTCTGGTTCTTTTTATTTACGTGGTTTCAATTTATCTAATTCTAAAAATAAATCTACACATGTTCCCGGTAAAACGCGGCACCAACACATGTTCTAATTTTCAGCAATCATGAACGATGATATGTGAATCAGAGACTGAAAAACCGACCACTTCTAGCCATCGAAACATGAGTGAGACTTTGTTCACCCTCTTTAAAGAGGGTGAACACGTCCCTCTCTTTTAAATATATATTAATACAATGTATTAATGTATATTTTTTTATATAATATACAATATATTAATTTGAGATGAATTTTTATTGAAAAAATATTTTTGTGCAGTAATATTGAAAAAAAATCAAAATAATAGAAATTTAAAATGTAAAATTATTTTTTCAATATTAATTCATATCAAATTAATATATTGTATATTATAAAAAATTATTGTACATTAATATATTTTGTTAATATATATTTACAAGAGAGAGTCATGTTCACCGCCTTTAAAGAGGGTGAACAAAATGTCACTCATCGAACATCACTAGGTTGAAAGAAACCATTTGTTTATTTATACATATGTGTACACACATGCCTCTCATCCATCCATTTAATGTGGTCCTAAATAAATGAATGTACCCCACATTAAATGAATTAATGAGATGCATGTGTGTACAAATATGTGTACATGTAGATCACTCATATGGGGGCGTTATTGATGGATAAACTTTTGAATCTTCGAGCTCTGCCTTTGGTAGCCACAATTGGTGGGCCGGCCGGCTATTGCTGTTGGTGGGATCACTTTGTTTTATGGTCGGTGAATATGTTAAGGATCAAAAACAAGAAATTTTCCAGTTCCCCTCATCCACCAGGTACTCTCACTCTATTCTTGTTTCTCATCTTTATTTAGTATTAACGTATGTTTGGTAAAATTAAGTTAGTTTATTTTTTGAATTTATTTAAAAATTACGTTTGTTACGCTATAAATTAGCTTAAAACTAGCTTATCAGTCATCGGCTAATTTATCATCTAAAGTATCCAACACACTATATAAATCTCTTTTTTGGGATCCCAATATACAGACCATCAAAATATGAACCTTATCTTGCAACCACGAACTTTAGATTTCTATAAATCCCGAAAATTTATTTTTCGTGGATCCCACAAATTTCCCACTTTCTTTTTCTATAATTCAATAAAAATATATATTTATATTTACATTCATTATTAATTGTTATCATAATAACCCGAAAATAATAAGGGATGAAAATTTCAAAAATATTAGACATAAAAATAATGAGTAGAGTTATATTAAATAACAAATTTTTCTTACATACCAAGGGACTCATCTCCACCATCCATCCAAAAAGAAATCAATGGTTGAGATTAAAAGCATTTAATATTTCACACATTTTTTATAATTTAAATATCTCTTAAACCGTTAATCGTTAAGCGAAAATAATTACACCATCGCGACGAGCATTTAATTATCTTTCTATAGATGGACACTTTGATATACTTTCGACAAAAAAATTTTTTCGTTTTTTTCACGTTTTTTTTCATGGCCGAAAAAATCATATGTGATATATCATATATGATATTACACATCACATATGATATATCATATATGTAATATCATATATGACATATCATATGTGATTTTTTCGGCCACGAAAAAAAACGTGAAAAAAGAGGAAAAAAAAATTGTCGAAAATATATCAAAGTGCCTATCTATAGAAAGATAATTAAATGCTCGTCGTAACGGTATATTTTTTTTGACTTAACGATTAATGGTTTGAAAGATATTGATATTTGAAAAAAAAAATGATGAAAGTGAATTTTTTAAATTATTGGGATTAATCTCATCCATTAAATCAAATAAAGATGGAGGGAAGATGGAGGGTGAAGATTAGTCCCTTGGTATGTAAAAAAAGTTTGGTACTCAAATGATCTTAAATAAAAAATAATAGATATTGTTAGCCCCCCTCACTCTCCCCTAGGGTTGCAAACGAATCGAATCGAACCGAATACTGAGACATTTTATTCGAATTGGATCAAGTTGACGAATATTCGAATTCGAATTCGATATTTAGTCGAATTCAAAATGCGATTCGTATTCGATTCGTTAAAAAAATTCGAATATTCGAATATTCGATTCGATTCGATTCGAGATTCGAAATTATTTATATATATGTATATTCCAAATAAATTATTTAACTAAAAATAAATATAAAAACTATATTATAAAATAAAATTATATTTAATAAATACATAACATATATATTCTCTATATATTTATTTTATATAATTAAACTATATTGACTAGCATATATTATGTATTAGAAAACTATATAACTAATATATATTATATATTACAAATATTACATAAATAAACGAATCGAATATTCGAATACATCGAATCGAATATTGGCATATTTGTATTTGTATTCGAAAAATCTACGAATACAAAAAATTATTCTTATTCAAATTCGAATTCGATTTTTCCGAATACGAATCGAACAATACGAATATGAATATCGAATCGAATCAAAATTATTCGATTTGTTTGCAACCCTACTCTCCCCCCTCTCTCTCTCTCTCTCCTTCCTTGTTTCCTTTATGGAACGGATAGGGCCCCACAAGTTTTGAATTAATATTCAAGAGTTTTAATTTTTTTTTAATTATTTTGCTAGCATAAGAATGTGTGTTGGGAGGGAGGGGGTGGGGGTTGGGGGTTGGGGTTGGAATAAACTTTTGTTTGGTATGACAATCACAAGAATTTTTATGTACATACTATTTGAATTTGAAGTTACTTATTATTACTTCCTCATTTTACTTGTCTTACTTGAAGAGAGTACGTACGAGTACTTATGTTAAGATATAGTTTTTTAATTTTAGATAGTTTAATAAAGATACAACACATTTTAGGATATATGTTCTCATTTATTTAAAAAAATCCAATCAAGTCATATTATAATTTAGATAACGAAAAACTTCAATTATAGCAATATTATATAATCTTTAATTAAATATGACTATCTCTGTCCGTCAAAAACTTACTTCAGTTGGGATGATACGGATTTTAAAAAAACTTGGTATAAAGTGATTTTAGTGCAGAAATGGTCCCACTTTGAGAAGAAGAAAAAAACAAATTTTTCTTTTATAAGTGGGGCAAATTTTTGGAGGACACCCCATAAAGAAATTTGGGGCAAATTTTCGACGAACCGAGAGAGTAATACTTTATTTTGAAAGTATCCACTTCTATTAGGATAAAATCATGTTTTAAAATTACCAATTTTAAGTGGAATGGATAGAGTATTATTTCTTGGGAAACAACATTTTTGGTTCATCTTTTTTGCGAAGTTATCAAACAACTCATTTGGACTACAAATCACCCATTTTTAGTCTCTCTACTATTGCGCCGTTTATTAAATCAACCTTCCGTCCAACTTCTGTCCGTCCTCTGTTCAATATAGACGACCTTTTTGGCCCCTCTACTTTCCTCAATTATATATCAAAGCCCATGTACTAAATATTATATGTTTTTAGTCCGTCTACTATTTCATTGTTTATCAAATTAGCTCTTCATCCAACTTTCATCCATCCTCCGTCCAATATAATTTAAGCCAAAAATATACTTGCAAATATTTATTTTGCTAAAATATTTTCTTATTACTTGGTATTAAAAAGAAATAAGAAACTCATAGCAAAAGAAAAATACAAATCAATTGTAAACAAATTTAGAGTAACACAAACAAATCCGAGAGATTAAAAATAAATCCTAAACATTATATACAAATCCTAAGAAACTAAATATAAATTCATTAAAATATATTTACTTAAATAAATCTAGAAACATACAATTATATAGGAAAATTACATCCTCAACTAAGTTTCTAATATTTAAATAAAATATAAATACAACATAAAAATTTCAAATAAATTCCGGAAACATAAATTCTAAATATACAAATAATAAATATAAATTACAAGATTCAAAAAATGATATATCCTGAAAAATAAATATAAATTTCTTAAAATGCAGGCGTCCGATGTGGCGCCGAGCTGGACGTATAAATTCTTTATTTTTGTGTTTAGGATTTATTTTATATTAGTCGAGATCTATTTGTGAATGATTTGTCGTTTTCTTTTGTTATGAATTTTTATTTTAGTACCAATTAATAAGAAAATATTGTAGCAAAACAAATAATTGTAAGTATATTATTGGCTTAAGTTATATTGGACGAAGGATGAACGGAAGTTGGAGGGGGGTTGATTTGATAAAAGGCCGTCTATATTGGACGGAGGACGGACGAAAGTCGGAAGCTAGGTTGATTTGATAAATTACACAATAATAGAAGAACTAAAAATATAATTTGTTGGACAATGAACTATTTTCTCGGTTCTCTTATTATTGCAACGTGTTGACTATTACACTGTTCACATATTCTATTTTGACCATCTTTTTTGATTCATACATATGAAAAATGTAGTCATGTGAGATCTTGTTAGATTCATCGCGAAATATATTTTAAAAAATCAACTTTTTATAATTTTAAAAATAAAGAATTAAAGATATTAATAATTAAAGTTGTGCATTGACAAGTATAAAAATCCACATGTTGTAATTATAGGAGAAGATAGGTACTATTTGGTAACTTTTGCAAAGTAGATAAGACAGAAAAGTCGTTTTCTCATTATTCTTAAGATAGTTTTTGAGCTAATCATAATTCATTGCATAAACGAAATTTAAAAGCTTTAGTGACAGCGTGGTGTGTTGCAAAGTATCATTCGTTTAAGCTTTGTTTTCTTCACCTAAATATCTACCGATTTGAAATTACTTTTACTAAATAAAATCAATTTTTATTGAATAAAACTATTTTTTACTAACCAAAACTGACATCATACGACTAATATATAAAGAATAATGGCTTTGAGTAGAGCTGTAAATGGGTCATACTCGAGTTGAGTACATCCGAACTCGAGTTGGGTTTTTTATTTTTGAATTCGGGTCGAGTTATCCCGAGTCGAGTCGGGCAGCGCATGAGGCTGCCGAGTTCCACCCGCTCGGGTACACTCGGGTCACCCGAGTAGCTCGTCGAGTCGGGCGGGTCGGGTAGAATTCGGGTCGAGTCGGGTTGTACCTATTTTTTTGACATTTTCTGCATATTTTTCTGTAAAACTGAAAACTTTTTATTCTACAAAAATTTACTTTTACATAAACATCAAACAAGAAAAGAAATCATAAAAGAAAATCATAACGTTAAAAAATAAAAGCAAGGAAAAAAACCAACATAAAATTAGGAAAAAATTATCAAGAACAAGAAGTAACTAAGAAGCGCAGAACAAAAAAAATCACAGTCCAGAACAAAATCCGGGTAGGATTCGGGTCGAGCCGAACTCGGGTATAAAATTCGAACACTCCAGCCGAGTAGTCGAGTACACCTCACCCGACTCGACTACAAAAACGAGTTGAGAGATCGCGTCAAACTCGACCCGAGTCGAGCCCAAAAATCCGAGTCAAGCTCAAAAATCCGAGTCGAACCCGAGTCGAACCTGGGTATACCCGACCGGTTCTGCAGCCCTAGCTTTGAGTGTAGAGAGATATGATCCCATAAAGACCGGTTCTAACAATATGGTTGTCCTCAATACTAATGGTGTCGCCAAAGAGGTACAAGAATCTAATGGTAGGAGTAGTTATGAATAGGGCTGTTAGAAAAAACTGAAAAAAAATCGAGAAAACGGATCCGATTGTTGAAGGGAAAATAACTTGAGACGGAAAGTAGGGCAAAAGTGTTGTATTATTCCATCAATGAGATCCCTTAAATAGGGTGAAGTACATACAAACAGGCCTTAGCCAAATCCTATCTAGGAAAGTCCATAAACTAACAGACTTAGGCACACAACGGGTATTATTCCTTTAACACTCCCCCTTGTGCCTAGTCTACAAGCGCATGTCATGTTGCCTCGTTAAAACCTCGTCAAGCAAAAACCCAGTAGGAAAAATGTCTTGATCGTAGGGAAAAGAGTACAGCATCTAGACACATCAAGTTTAGACTTCGTCCTTTGAATATATCCTCTCATATGATCGTTACATTTGATCATAGCGCTACTAAGGTGACCATTCCATCGATCCCTAAAGTCGTACATCTTGTTACCTCGTTAAAAACATTTCCAAGTGATAAAAACCCTGTGGGAAAAATGATCCTTGGAAGGAAAAGAGTATAACGTACGGTGTGGATGTAAGACTCCCCCTCAAGTCTACATCTCCCCCTGATTTGTACATCAATTAAGGATACTTTGAAAAACTTGTGCATGTGTCGTTTGCCTCATTAAAAACTTTGCCAAGTAACAAAACCCAGCGGGAGAAAATAAACCTTGGTCAAAGAAAAGAGTACAACGTCGGTGAGTAAGTTTCTTTATGACTCACCCTTCTCCCTCTACCTTTACATCGATTTCGGGAGTTCGGAAATTCTCCGCATTCCGATACTTCTCACATGTTTTTCAAACACGGCCTTGGGCAGAGATTTGGTGAACAAATCGGCCACATTCTCCTCGAATCGACTTGCTTTACTTGAATATTGAGGAGAGCACATTTGTTCTTGATTATAGAAGAATTTTGGAGATATGTGTTTTGTGTTATCCCCCTTGATATACCCAAGCTTCATCTGTTCGATGCAAGCTGCATTATCTTCATATATGCATGTGGGTGCTCCAGTGACATTACTTAGTCCACTGTTACCTCGGATATGTGTAATGATAGCTCTTAACCAAATACACTCACGTACCGCCTCATGCAAAGCGATAATTTCGGCATGATTAGATGAGGTAGCTACAAGGGTTTGCTTTGTGGTTCTCCAAGATATGGCGGTGTTCCCAATAGCAAATACATAGCCAGTTTGGGAACGACCTTTGTGTGGGTCGGAGAGATACCCTGCATCAGCAAATCCTACCAATACGTTCGTCGGGGTAGGTTCTATGGCATTAGCATTTACTTTAGCATTTGCCTTTACGGAAGCAGTTTCCTTTGCCTGCTTGTAGGGAAAGAATAGTCCCAAGTCAATGGTTCCTTTTAGGTATCGGAATATATTCTTGATACCATTCCAATGACGTTGCGTCGGTGCTGAACTAAATCGAGCTAGTAAGTTTACTGAGAAGGCGATGTCCGGTCGCGTACATTGAGCTAAGTACAATAGAGCGCCTATTGCACTTAAGTAGAGAATTTCAGCTCCCAGAAGCTCTTCGTCATCTTCCTTTGGACGAAATGGATCTTTCTTCGCATCCAAGCTACGACCGATCATGGGAGTGCTAACCGGGTGTGCTTTGTCCATGTTAAAGCGTCTAAGCATCTTCTGGACATAAGCGGACTGGTGGATGAGAATTCTAAAGACTCTATGTTCTATCTGAATACCAAGGCAGAAACGAGTCTTCCCAAGATCTTTCATCTCAAACTCAGTTTTCAAGTATCTGGTGGTTTCTCTTATTTCATCAAGAGTGCCGATTATATTCATATCGTCGACATACACTGCGATGATCGCAAATCCGGAACTTGTTTTCTTTATAAAGACGCAAGAACACAGTTCATCGTTCTTGTATCCCTTTCCAATCAAGTATTCACTCAGACGGTTATACCACATCCTTCCGGATTGTTTCAGACCGTAAAGTGAGCGTTTCAAATGAACTGAATACGCACTCCGTGGTCTGGAGTTACTTGATTTGGGCAATGAAATGCCTTCGGGCAATTTCATGTAAATATCCGTATCTAGATCCCCATAGAGATACGCAGTGACCACGTCCATTAGCTGCATTTCCAATCCTTCGGAAATAACTAAGCTGATTAGATAGCGGAACGTAATAACGTCCATTACGGGGGAGTACGTTTCCTCGTAATCTATACCAGGACGTTGTGAGAAACCTTGTGCAACAAGGCGAGCCTTGTACCTCAAGACTTCGTGATTCTCATTACGCTTTCTGACAAGAACCCATTTGTGTCAAACAGGCTTTACACTTGGCGGAGTTATCACTACTGGGCCAAGTACCTTGCGTTTTGTCAGAGAGTCAAGCTCTTCCTGGATTGCTTCTTTCCATTTAGGCCAATCGGCTCTTTGTTGACATTCTTCAACAGAGCGTGGTTCGACATCATCGTGCTCTATGATTTCTTGAGCAACTGTGTATGCAAACACATCATCAATATGAGTGGTCGATCGTTCCATCAAATCAGACGCACTTTCATAATTGATCTAGATCTCTTTATTTTCTAATGCTGAATCGATCTCCGGGGCGTCCCCCATTAATGATTCGTGGACATAGCTATAGTCAGAGATGATCTCATGGGAAGGATTCCCAGTATTGATGATTAATGGGTTGTTTTGTGCCTCACCTGCCCTTTTCTTCCTTGGGCGGGTGTCTGTCGAACCGGGTGGCCTCCCCCTTTTCCTTTTGGGAGCCACGGCCTCGATCGCACTTCCACTGGGTGTGATCGCATCACTCGGTACGTTGGTGATGTGCCCTTTATTCGGGACTTCTAACCTTGCAGACACATTTGCAGCTGGAATGTGTGATCTAATCACTTTGGCGATATCAGTAAACGCATTAGGCATCGGATCTGCTACGTTCTGAAGATCGAGGATTCGTTGTACTTCGCGATCACATAGTGAGGTACGGGGATCATAATGAGACAGACTCGGGATGTACCAGGACAATTCCTGTCATTCCTTGAGAAACTTCCTTTTCTCCTCTCCCCCTAACGACGGGAATTCTGACTCATTGAAGTGACAATGCGCAAAACGCGCGGTAAAGAGATCACCTGTCAAGGGTTCTAAGTAGCGGATAATTGTTGGGGATTCGTATCCAACGTAAATACCTAAACGTCTCTGAGGACCCATTTTATTGCGTTGTGGGGGCGCAATCGGTACATATGTTGCACAACCAAATATGCGTAGGTGTGAAATATCCGGTTCATATCCAGTTACCAACTGGTACGCAGAAAATGGTTGGCCAACGGTGGGTCTGAAACGAATAAGTACGGCTGCATGTAGGACTACATATCCCCAAGCAGAGGTGGGTATATTGGTGCGCAAAACCAATGCCCGTGCTACCATTTGGATTCTTTTAATGGTTGCCTCTGCGAGACCATTTTGTGTATGCACATGGGGAACGGGATGCTCTACATCGATTCCGATTGACATGCAGTAGTAATCAAATACTTTAGATGTAAATTCTCCTGCATTATCGAGTCGAATAGACTTGATAGGGTGATCAGGATGGTGAGTCCTTAGACGAATGATCTGAGCTAGGAGTTTTGCAAATGCAGCATTTCGAGTGGAAAGGAGTGCGACATGTGACCAGCGTGTCGAAGCATCCACCAATAGCATAAAGTACTTAAATGGTCCGCATTCTGGGTGGATGGGTCCACAAATATCTCCTTGTATACGTTGTAATAATGGGATGTTCGCTTTAGTATCTTTAGTGTAGGAAGGTCTCGCTCCTACTTTAGCTAAAGAGCAGGCTTTGCAGAATGAGCGATGTGCTTTTGACATAGTCAATTGCTTAGAAGGGGCATATGTCTCTATTTCTTTAGATGACATAGCATGATTAACATCAATACTGTTCTTCGTGTTGAGTTGTTGACCCTTTTTCGCTCGAAAGAAAGGATGTCCGTGTGAGTTCTTTAGGATACGGATCATCATATCTCGACCAGGATGACCTAGGCTATCATGCCAAAGCCTATATGAGTCTTTGTCCCAAATTTCATTTATGGTGACAGCATAGGATTCGAATACCCTAATGGTTGTGGTGTACAGTCCACTATTTTGACTCTTAAGTTTTTCTAATATGCATTTACGTCCACATTTATTAGATGTAATATAAAGGAACTCGATTCCATTCTCACAGTGGGTTTCGACGTGGAAACCATTGCTACGTATATCTTTAAAACTTAGTAAGGTTCGAGGGTCCCTAGGTGCGTATAGAGCATCGGTAACTCGGATAAGAGTGCCGTTAGGCAATAAAAATCGGGCATTACCTCGCCCTTGGATGAGTTGAGAGGACCCAGTCATCGTGGTTACCGAGGTTTGAGATGCAATTAATTCCGTGAATAGAAGCCTATTCCTAAGAATGGTGTGGGTGGTCCCACTGTCAACCAAACATTCAAGTTCTCCCCGATTCATTCCTACGAAAAGGAGAGAAAAAAAAATTCGAACCATAAACATGCAAGCAATATTCATTTCTTCGAAATAAAGCTAAGGATATAACGTAAGCAATAATAATATCTTGTTCTAGAAAAACAAAGTTTCATCACACCATTATTGAAAATAAAACATCGATAAAATCGTTCCGAGTTAACAATGCCAAATGTAAACGAGAAAGTAAACATAATGAAAACATTCAGTCATAAAGGGGTGCCTCTAATGACTGTGACACGTATGGCTCATTGCGATTATCGGTGACTGTGAAATTAATATCGGGGGACTCGTCGAGAGCATCTTCCTTCATATAGTGAGCCTCCCGTTCTTTGGACTCTCTATATTTCTTGTAATGTGCTGCGACTTGTTTACTTGCATGGCAGTTCTTATACCAATGTCCAGCATCTCCACATCGATAGCACGGTTCATTGCCAACTCTGACTTTGGGGGCGACGTGGGAGGTAGGTGCTTTGTTTCCTTGGCCAGAAGAGCCGGGAGCACCAAGTCTTCTCATTACATTGGAAGAACCCCCACGTCCTCGACCACATCCTCGACCAATGTGCCCTCTTCCACGTTGTGGTTTGGGGTTTCCATGACCAGTCCCCTGTGCATTGGGGTTCTTTCCACCTTTCACTTTGCCATAGTTGGCCTCGGGAACTTTCTTTGTCCCAGCTGGCCTGGCATTGTTGCTCACTAATACTTCATTGTGCCTATTAGCCACTTGTAGTAGGTTGATAAGCTTATTGAAGGTAGTGATGCGTTTATTGTCATACTCCAGCCTATACTGGTTCGCTAGTATAAGGGGGGAAGTAGGGAAAGTGGAAAGAGTTTTTTGAATCATATCATCTTCTGTGAGGTCCTTTCCACAGAAATTAAGGCGTGCCTTCAGATGGAGCATATCTTTGTTGAAATCGTTGATCCGTTTATAATCAAGCAAGCGGATTTCATTCCACTGCACGGTCAACTCTGGGAGCAAAGTATTGTGGATGTTCCCAAAACGGCCCTTAAGGGCATCCCACAGTTCTTTCGGGGATTTCAACTGCAGATATTCCCACCTTAGGCTCGGGTCGATATGTCGCCTAAGGAACATTAATGCACTAGCTTTGGTTTTGTCAGACGGTACTTCGCCTGCTTTTTCAAAGATAGTAGCACTATAGTCCTTAGCGATAAAAGTGGTCTCTACGTCAGAAACCCATCTATGGTACTCAAGCCCTTCTGAGTCCAAGATGTCAAATTCAGGACGAGTTGGATCAGCCATCTTGAGACAAGAAAAAAAGGAAAATGAATTTTCACAGTATATCATGAGTACTTTCCATGATAAAATTTTCAATAATGTAGAGGGTTATTATTTTTCAGAACCAAGATATGGTCAAAATTACTTTCGATGCTTTTTGGGGTTTTTACCGATGAAATTACTTTATCACGGTTCGAGTTGATATAGATAGTAGAAATAAATCCTCTAGGTTCTACTAATGATGAACTTAATATACATGCCATAACTAACAATGCATGCAAAATATATATATAATTATAGATATAATCACATAGCCCTATGAATATATCTATACACGTATAAATGCAGTCAAAGAGGTATCTTATGTCGCAATAATTTTTAATTCAACGTGAATTTATTTTAATTCAAGTTGCTTAAGCAATTTATTTTAATTTAGTTAAAATTATTAATGCATCATGCTTTTAGTTTAATTAAGCATAAATAAATTGCAGAATATAAATATGCAATCAATAGTAATTAAAACATATAAATTCGCACATTGCAGATAGTAGGGTTCGTATTTGTGTACTTTGTTTTGTGAATAGGAGCAGAAACGAGCTGAAAACAAGACTGCGTGCGGGTCGGGTCAGCAACCGGATCTGGTTCATTCAGCAATTGGGTCGGGTCTGTAACCGGGTTGAGTCAGCAACCGAATCGGTTTCGTCCTTCTGGATCATGCAGGCCGAGTGCTGGACAACCGGTTCTGGATCGCGGGCTGGTCTCAACGGGCAGCGGGAGACGGAGGTCGCAAACGGGGGGTCGCAGTTGTTCACGGGCGGTTGAAAACGGAGCAGGTCGCGGTCGGATTTGGATTCACGGACCAGTCTGGTGCAAGGACAAGATCGGAGTCGCGGCGGTTGTGAACGAAATCCGGAGTTGCGGCGGTTGTGAACGAAATCCGGAGTCGCGGGCGACGGATCTGGTGCGAGAGGTGGACGGGTCTGGTGCGACTTACCAGAGTAGGTCGTCGGTCAGGGGAGGAAGGTGACGTGACCGGTCGGGGAAGGAGACGTCGGATGTGTCGGTCGGTCAGGGGTAGTCGCGTCTGGGCGGAGGGGGAAAGGGATGATCGGTTGTTGGTCGGGGGTAGCGGCGGCTAGGGTTTCGGCCGCGGGATTCGATATTTTTTTTTCAGAAAATCGGGAGGAAAATTTCGTGCTCAGTCGGGAACTACGTGCTAATAACGTGTTGAAAGGAAAATAACTTGAGACAGAAAGTAGGGCAAAAGTGTTGTATTATTCCATTAATGAGATCCCTTAAATAGGGTGAAGTACATACAAACAGGCCTTAGCCAAATCCTATCTAGGAAAGCCCATAAACTAACAGACTTAGGCACACAACGGGTATTATTCCTTTAACACCGATCTATTTATTCACGGTTTCATTTTTGTGAAATGGGTTAACCCGAACTGGTCCACCTATGGGTAACCGGAAAAGCGAATACCCGATGTATATGAATTGACTCATACTTTGATTTTTTGCATAACCAGTGGGAGCAAGTCGGTACGTGGAAGTTGGTCATGGACCAGTACCCGATCATAAAAATCCCTACTTATGAAACATAATAGATGTATGTTTGTTACTTTCTTCGTCCCACTTGGAGATGATACTTTCAGAACATTATTTTTCTCTAAGTAGAAGAGTCTGTTTTCAAAATAAGACCGTAATATCTAGCTAAAATTTATATAATACTCTTTAAAATTGATATTTTTTGTTGTATAAATTACAACATTAGTCGATTGAGAAAAAAATAAGTGAGAATAGATCGTTTAAAACAAAATATATTTTCTTTAAACTGACTAAGATATTGTACCCTAACCAAAGTAGACTATTCATATGGGACACACGTATTTTTTAGTGTTTGTGGATTCTTGTTAACTTTGTGTTAGAAACTAGTTTACGAAAAACGAGTTTTGACTCAATTTGAACTAATTTAGTGACAATAAAATATTTAATTCTTAGAAGTTAAATATTAAATTGTGAATCTATGTTTCGAGGAGACAAACATCGGATTTTATTTTCTCAAAATAAAGTTGATAATTTAGTTAAATTGGTGAAGAGTGAAAGTGGAATATGAAAGGTCATCGCATATTGAAAAAATAAAACATTATTGACTGCATTATTAGTAAGAAGGTGTATGAGTAGTTCAACAAGCTAGTAGTCTACATTAGTAGGTCAGCGATGCGAATCTCACACACATACACGTGTGCGCCGCTGCTGCCCACCGGCCGGCTCAGCACGGGTATGGGCACGGTTTGTGGGCTTTGGTCCTTGGTTTTTGGTAATTGGGTGACTTCAGGCTTGTGGCTACAACCAAGTCTAACGAAGTAGATCAGCCAGGTTCAGCTGACTGGGATGACTAAGCTGACTGACTGACTCAACTGACTGGACTACTGAGCTGACTATCCCAGCTGACTGAGCTATTGAGCTGACTAACCCAGCTGCCTGAAATAATGAGCTAGCCTAGACATGATCTAACCAGCCTGAAAGACTGAACTGACCTATACATGATTTAGCTCTGGTTCTGGAACATAACTCTTCACACTCCATAGTGTAACACACAAATAAATAAGACTACTTATGGTTTCAGCTGAAGGGTTACAGATAATTAAATTCACTTTAATATGCAGTAACCCCCATCCGATGGACTGATTTTGAACCCTATAAAGGGGGTCTTATGCACTTTGCTTCATACAGAAAACAACAACATCATATTACAGCATATATCCTTCCAGTTTCATACTCAGTTTCCAGCACCAAATAGTTCGCTGGAACTCTATATTTTGGAGACTTAACACAGATAAGAATAATAGTTGTATCTTGAGGACTTATTGTCTGAGTCGTCTGCTCTTATATGGGGCAAAGTAATCTTACAGTAAGAGTCTGACTCGACTCTGCTTCATCCTTTTGTTTCTGAATATTTTATTTTTCGCACTTTGTAATAAGTTGTTTGTCTTCTTTGGGATTTTATTATAATTACATAGTTGGAAATTCACAGAACCAACACTTTGTGCATGCTTTATACTCCCTCCGTTCACTTTTTAAAGTCCCATTTGCTCTCAAATATTTGTCCATAATTTAAAGTTCCACTATGCTTTTTGTATCATATTATCCTCTATTCTTTATTTAATTACTACCTTATTCACTAATGGACCCACATTCCACTCATAACACTTACTTTTACCATTATATTTTTATCCAAACCACTACTCTTTTTCTCCAAACCACTACTCTTTTCTCCAAACCACTACCTTTTTCTTTCACTATTTTACCTTTATCAATTTTTCTTAATATCCGCGCCCAACATCAAATGAGATTATGAGACTTTAAAAAGTGGACGTGGAGTATTTGCTTTTAGGCTGTGGTGACTTATAAAGATACTCACTTACGGTTAAAGTATTGTCGCAATGAGTGATTATAACGATTTTACAAGATGACTAAACAGCATTTACTCACGATTACTCTCGGACCTAGTGCTCAGGTTGATCCCTAGCATAATTATATTTTTCGATTACAAGATACTCCCTCCGTCCGTCATCCATATGCAATAATTTCTTTTTTTGTCCGTTCGCAACTTATGTGCATTATTTATTTTTGGCAACAAATTTTACCACAACTCCACTCATAACACATTCTACCAACTAAATCAACTGAAATATTAAAACTGGTGCCGGTCAAAACAATGCACCTGGTTGGTGGATGGAGGGAGTATGTAGTATTAATAATGCTTGCTTATTGCAGAAACACCATCAAATTCACATGGATATCATGATAAATAACATACGTGAATGAATTCACGCCCAGTTGGAAATGAATCCTTCTGAAGCTGTTGATTTCGCATATGTATTTCAGTCCGAACTTTTTAGATTCTATGAAATATTTATCTTTCAAAATTACAAATATGTCTCGAACGTTGATTTCTGTTTGACAAATTGTACCTTCAAGCGGGTATTCTTTAAGCCAAAAAGAGGTGATGTGTTTAAATTTGAAATTTCACAAGATATAACTTGAATTATTTGTAATTATCTAAAGCTGAGAGATAGTTCTTGTAATATATTCATTTTCTTCATTCATTTGCTGAAAACAACCCCTAATGGAATTTATTAACTTTATCAAATGTGTCATATACACCCTCAACTTTTTTAATATTACAAATAAACCCAACTTTTCGTCAAGTAATACATACACACCCGACCTATTGGTATTGGTGGGGTTTGAACCCGCGACCTTGATCTCCAAGCAACATTGCAATCTCAAGGTGGTAGTTGGTACCTCTAATTTCCAATTTCGCAAAGATAGCTTGTAATTAGGCTAAGGCTGAATTAATTGTGGGGTATTATAAAAACTACTCTGAAGTTTATGGTATTAAAAAACAACTCGGCTAATTTTGAAACTACAAAGACCACCCTAATGGTTTCATTCGGCTTAAAGTTTTTCGAAAAATGTTGGTTGCCCTAATGAAATTTAGTAATGCCATCAAATATGTCACAAAAATCCTCAGTTTTTTGAAATATTACAAATGAACCCAACTTTTTGCCTCGCTATTTGTATTTTGTAGAAAATAGATGGATTTAAATATAAAATGTAAGACAAAAATCTAGGGTTGTATGTAATATTGTAGAAAAGATGTAATTGTAAAATTATTTGATAAGTTCAACAACTCTAGTCAGCGACAACTGCAAAATGTAAAATAGATGTAACCAACCGTAAGGCTGAAAATTAAATTAAGCGATCCCGATATTCGAATCGAGTTCGATTGGCAAAGAACTCGTTCGAGCTTGATTCATAAATATAACGAAACAAGTTTGAACAAATTTTTTTTTGATAAGATTTAAAAATTAGCCGATTCGAATTAAAATCACGAAATACCTATAAAAAAATCAAACTACTCGAGCACAATCTATGTTCAGCGCTAGTTTAAAACTCATCCAAGCTCGGTTGAATTACTAATCAAATATTATGTTCAAAGCTCGATAAATGTAAAATAAATTTGAACAGACATACATTTGGCTCGTTTGGACACCCCTACTCAAGTGTGGTTTTTGCTTCTTCTTCTTCTTTGTAATTTGGCCAAATCTCAAAGGTTTTTGTAATTATCCCTCTTTTAATACACATTCTATTTTCTTACCAAAACAATAAAATTCACAACTTACTATTGGACATACATACTATTGGAGAGGATGTGCAATTCGTTTATGTCGAGAAGCTCGGCACACAATTCTGTCGAGATACGAGATATTCAGAATAATAGTAACACACCTAATGGAGGGAAATTGAGGTGGATTGGAGAGATTTCTTGGCATCTCCCAAATGGGTTCCCAACAAAAGCTTTGAAAGGCAGTCCGGCCGACTTAGCGTCTAAAATAAAAAAATAAAAAAATTGGCTGGTCTTCGGCAGGCGTTGTGGTGAAAAAAAATTGGCTGGATGTCGACAAACCTGGCGTAAAAAAAATAAATAAATACAATCGCCGACCGCCAATTGGTCTACCGACCGCATGCGGTGATCCACCAGAAAACAGGTCGGCAACCCTAACACACACAAAAAAAAATTAAACGGCCGCCGAAAATGGCCAGTCCTAAAGTACAAATTTGACTTTTGGATAAATAAGATTAATTTTTATATCTAGTATAATTTATCAGTCTGTTGTGCTTTAACTTAATGATTATAAAATTTGTGCAGAAACAAAAGTCAGTTAGGCTATGTTCTTTTGTACTGAATGAATCTAATCGAATCAATTGAATCAATCAACTGAATCAATGGGTCCGAATCGAATCAATCAATTGAATCAACTAAACTGAATCGAATCAATCGAATGGACTGAATCGAATCAATCGACTGACTCGAATCGAATCGATTGGACTGACCTCAATCAAATATCTTGAATCAACTAAAAATTGAAAAATAAGTTCAAAAGAACAGGTCCTTAGTCTTTCAATGGGAAATTGATATGGCAAAAATTCTAATTACCATATTTAAAAATCACATTTATATGATAAATATTTTCCAAATTGTTTGAAACTAATAATATAAAAATTACAAAATATCTGATTATTCCATAATAAAATAAGTTGATTGAATTTCCGTTCTTTATTAACATCTCACAATTTAATATCAAATCAATATATAAAAGGAAACATCACGGTGTAAAAATTGAGAAATCATTCATTCAAGAATAGTATTTTAATATTATTTTATTACCACAAATGAACAAATGAATGAACAAAGACACGCGGCAGAACCATACAAAACACACACTAAACACACACACACAATACACACACAATGTGTTGATATCCGATTCAGTCAAAGTGTGCTGATTTGGAACGTATTAATCGAAGCCACATAATAAATAGGGCTCAGAAAATGAAAAGCCAACTGAAAAAGAGTTAATTTTATTTATTCTCGTATTTAAGATAAAGCCGAGCCGAATTTTAAAGGTGGTCTAATTTGCAAGTCTATTACAAATCTAATCTTTTTTCTGAATCTTTTCCAACAAGTCCATCTTTATGATATATTCCCTCTATATATAGGAAGCCTCGGCCAATCAGAGGACTGACAGTTGGAGAATGTTTGGGATACATCTAAACACTTGTCAGAAAGAGAAAATATCTTGGACACGTGGCGTCATTTGGGGGTTGCTTTGGGAAAGAGGCGGGGGACAGATTGCATTAACTGTCATGTATGTCTGTTCCATATGTATTTGGTGATACTTATCCTATGTATGGTCGGTCTTGGGGCCAGCCTTCGGTCTCTACTGTGTTGTGTCAAGATTTAACACCTTCCGATCGGCGATCGCCTCCGAGGCCGAGCGGCCAGGCTTATCGCTGAGCGGCCAAGGCTCGCTGAAAGCAACCAGGCGACCGAGCCTCAACCCAGCAGACAAGCTAAAACGGCCTACTGAAGGTCCCAGGACAAGTCCCGGTGCCGAGCGATCGACCTCAGATACGATCATCACTCGGTACTCGGCGACCGACTCCTGCCGATCGACCCTTGGTGACCGACCTCTCTGGGCATCTGCCGATCGACCCTTGGTGACCGACCATTGCCGACCCTCAGTAACTGGCCGATGGCCATCCAGTCGGCCAAGGCCGAGCAACAGGACAGCACCCACGTGCAGATCCACAAAAGGCGCTGACAAACCTGTCACCTACCTCACCTACCAACAGGGCCCAGACCTGCGAAAGGAGCTGGCGGACAAGACATGTGACTACAGCCTGTCACCTACCCTGACAAAGTCCGCCGAAAGTAACAAAGTGGGACCTCCTGTGACAATGCTTCCGGACGCGTGCTGGCTCCTCATTGGACCACACAGCTGGCTACCAGCTGTAGCCTTAGACTTTTGGCAGGCAGCCCATGTGCCCTTTAGGACGATCGCCCCGTTACATTAAATGCCGAAAGGCGATCGCCCACTAGGGGACAGGGCCCCTCAGCCTCTATATATACAAGGCAGCAGGCACTTGTAAAAGGGATCGAACCTTTACCACAAAAAAAGGCTTCAGCTTCCTTCGCATTACACACCATACGGAAGCAAATTACTTGCACTTGGCTAACATCCAACTCTTGGCAACAGCTTTCTTTCGGTCTTACTTCTCCCGGCCTTTTCTCCTCGAGCAGACACGGCGGACGAAGAACACCGAGCTTCGCTCAAGAGCCGGATTAACAGAGTCTTTTTACACTCATTGTATTTAGATTTCTCTCATTAATACTTGTATCCACGAATATTTGTATTAATAACATCTCGCGAGAGCATTCAAGCCCGGGCCTAACAAACCCGGCAAATCTTGTATTATTTATCTTCTCTCGGAAGTGCTCCCGCAATTGTTGTTTGTTGTCCGTCTTCCAGCAGTATTAATCTTCGGATAAATATTTTGGGCAACAACAAATTGGCGCTAGAGGAAGGGGATCCAACCCTCAATTTTTTATACCTACCGTCCCAAGAACACTCACTGTTCTCGGGCGGATACTTGAAGTGACACTCACCGCACTTCAAAGAAATCCTTCGAAATCATGTCTTAGCCGCGTCGAAGAAAGCGGCCGACCATGGCCGGCACCTGTTCCGTCGGGCCCGAGCCGCGCCCGATGGTGGAAGGCGGCCGCGTGATCGAGACACTCGATCCGTCCGGGACGGCGGCCCGAGCCTCTCGCTCGATCAGTTCCGAACCAATGAACAGATCGAAGAGGCCATAGCCGCCCTTCAGGAACGACGGAGTGCTCTCGACGCGCGTCCTGCTGCCGCCCCCTCGGTCTCCCGCCGGAAGTTCAAGCGGAAGCTCAAGGCACTATTGGCCGAGCGAACGCCAGGAGGCTCTCGCCCGCAAGAAGAGGCGCTCGGGGCACGCCTCGTCTCGATCGCTGGCGACCACTCCGACTGGGCGGCCCGGCCCGGCTACGAGACGACGGAGTTGGTGTCCGTCACGGGAGCTCGGCCTACCCGGCTCCCACAAGGCGATCCAGCCCGCCGCTCCCGCTCGCCAAATTCCCGAGGTCGGCGCAGCGGGTCCGAGATCGGTACACGATCGCCTCGGCCCCGCTCCCAGAGCCGATCCACAAGCGGCCGAGCCGCGGCGATCGCCGTGATGCAACGTCGGATCAACGACATGAAGGCGCCTGCAATCCGGCAGCGCCACCAAGACGATCGCCGCCGAGCGAGCCGCTCGCGATCGACATCGAGCTCGCCTGCGGCAGACAAGATCGCTCCTCCTCGGACACCCGTGTACCGGGCGATCGGACCCCAAGCACATCTGCACAAGTTCAACATCTACATGACCGGGTGTGGGGCATCGGACGCGACCCGGTGCCGAATGTTCCTCCGACGCTAGACGACCTCGCCACCGGTGGTACACCTCATTGCCACCTCGGTCCATATGCTCCTTTAACGAGTGGCGCACGTCTTCACGGAATACTTCGCCACCGGGGCCGCTCGCCGTAAGGTCCCCATCGCATGTGGCGGATCAGGCAAGGAGAACAGGAGTCCGACTCGGACTACATCGACCGGGTTGACATGATCATCCTCAACGGCGAGCCCGTAAGCGATGAGACCGCCCTCTACGCGGTCCTAGGAGGTTTTCAGGGCTTCTCGCCCATGTTCAGGCATCTTACGAAGACCCTACCGACGACCTACGCAGCCTTCCGGGCCAGAGCCGCAGATTTCCTGTCCAGGCAAAGGCTTCTTCTTGGCCTAGGGGTAGAACGATCGGCACCCGCGCGACGACCTCCAGTCTCCCAGCCCGATCGCTACTACCCAGCAGAGCCGGAGGACTCGATCCCCGCCTACAGTCCATTCTAACATGAGTGACTAGCCGCCGCCCGATCCCCAATCTCGACCAACGAAAAAAGCGAACGGCCGCCTAGCGACGATCGCGCCTTCCGCCGATCGCAACATCATCAAGAACCCGTGGACACGATCGCCATCTACATCCGGATATAACATGACGGACTAAGGCATAAGATCGCCTCCACCGCGCATCATAAAGCCATGGCCACAGCGATCTATGGAACCGGCTGCTTCGGTCATGCAAGGTCCCTTTCGGCCGAGATCGCCCGCCTTCGTTTAAATACGAGGCCGGCGTAGTCGGAGGGCCCTCCAACATTAATCAGTGGACTCATTCCACAACCCCGTCTCAACGTACACCGTCGAGGTCGGCCATCTCCATGGCTGGCCGAGGTGGAAGCAGAGCTAACAAAGCCGCGGGCGTGGAGTTGATTCATCCGACGCTGCCCCGCGCAAGGACTCCTCTAGACCGAGACCGCACGCCTTTCGTTTAAAAACAAGGCGAGGCGCAGCCTAACAGAGGACCCTCATAATAAAGTGAGTCACGAGGCACTCATTGTCTTTGTGCACCGAGACACGGTCATGGGGTCGGTCCATCGATCTCCGCGACTGTGCACGATTCCTCAAGCAAGCGAAACCACCAAGTTTCCATGGGGGATCGGCCAATGTTGTTTTTTGCAGGTACAAGACCGAAAGAGAGCTAAGCCAATCGACTATGATAGCCCAAGTCCGAGTCCTAAGTCGGCTCAGATCGCCCGTCCTCATCCAGACGCGATCGCCAGCAAGAACCACCTCGCCCCATGTCTTCAACATAGGAGCAAGCTTGGGGGCAATTGTTGTGTCAAGATTTAACACCTTCCGACCGGCGATCGCCTCCGAGGCCGAGCGACCGACTTACTGCCGAGCGGCCAAGGCAGGCCTGCCGAGCAGCAACCAGGCGACCGAGCCTCAACCCAGCAGACAAGCTAAAACGGCCTACTGAAGGTCCCAGGACAAGTCCCGGTGCCGAGCGATCGACCTCAGATACGATCATCACTCGGTACTCGACGACCGACTCCTGCCGATCGACCCTTGGTGACCGACCTCTCTGGGCATCTGCCGATCGACCCTTGGTGACCGACCATTGCCGACCCTCAGTAACTGGCCGATGGCTATCCAGTCGGCCAAGGCCGAGCAACAGGACAGCACCCACGTGCAGATCCACAAAAGGCGCTGACAAACCTGTCACCTACCTCACCTACCAACAGGGCCCAGACCTGCGAAAGGAGCTGGCGGACAAGACATGTGACTACAGCCTGTCACCTACCCTGACAAAGTCCGCCGAAAGTAACAAAGTGGGACCTCCTGTGACAGTGCTTCCGGACGCGTGCTGGCTCCTCATTGGACCACACAGCTGGCTACCAGCTGTAGCCTTAGACTTTTGGCAGGCAGCCCATGTGCCCTTTAGGACGATCGCCCCGTTACATTAAATGCCGAAAGGCGATCGCCCACTAGGGGACAGGGCCCCTCAGCCTCTATATATACAAGGCAGCAGGCACTTGTAAAAGGGATCGAACCTTTACCACAAAAAAAGGCTTCAGCTTCCTTCGCATTACACACCATACGGAAGCAAATTACTTGCACTTGGCTAACATCCAACTCTTGGCAACAGCTTTCTTTCGGTCTTACTTCTCCCGGCCTTTTCTCCTCGAGCAGATTACCGGCGGGACGAAGAACACCGAGCTTCGCTCAAGAGCCGGATTAACAGAGTCTTTTTACACTCATTGTATTTAGATTTCTCTCATTAATACTTGTATCCACGAATATTTGTATTAATAACATCTCGCGAGAGCATTCAAGCCCGAGCCTAACAAACCCGGTAAATCTTGTATTATTTATCTTCTCTCGGAAGTGCTCCCGCAATTGTTGTTTGTTGTCCGTCTTCCAGCAGTATTAATCTTCGGATAAATATTTTGGGCAACAACATACTGCTCTGCTCGGTCATGTCAAAATGGGGCCTTGGAGCATATCTGATATTTACTCGGTCGGCCCTCCTTGTCATTCTTGCTCGGTCGGTCTTTTCGGAAACCGGCTATGTTGTCTTCTGGTCCCCACGAACTGGAATGGTTGAGCTGGCGGGGAGTGTATGAGTGAATGCCAAGGCGGATCAACTATCATCAAGGGTCCCTGAGTCCAGGGTCGTGCTGGGGTGGCCGGGTCTGGGGTCGATTTGTAGTTGGGCCGAACCGGCTTCCTGGGGGAGGCTTCGTTGGATGGGAATCTCGAAGGGGCGTCTCTTCAAAGGGTGTGTCGGTTCGATTTATGTGTCCCATGTGTCATGATGAGCGACGCGTGGCAGGATTTGATTTGATGGCGCCATCCACGCACCCTTAATCCGTGCGACGGTTCAGTCGGAATCGAAGGGGTCACGCGCCAGGCAATTAATGCCTACTTCCCCCTATAAATAAAGCTGTCCTCTCACCTTTCTTCTTCTTCTTCTTCTTCTTCTTCTTCTTCTTCTTCTTCTTCTTTACTTTCACCGTTTTTACAAACTTTTTGCATAGTTAGAAGAGGATTCTAGTGAGTTCTTTTTTTTCTTCTTATTTTTCATTCTTTTTTTTCTTTCAAGTATTCGTCATCTCGGACTGGGAGGATATGAGGGCGGCGGAGCTGGCCGTGTCGCCGGACCGGACAGGGGTGGCAGACATGTCTCTAGGGGGACACCCATAAACTGGAGAGATGATGACGAAGGCAGCGAAGTTGTGGGGTCAATGGGACTTGGGGAGGCAGAGGTGGTGGTGCCGCTGGTGGCGGTTGCCGGAGTGATGGATGTGTAAGGGGAGCTCGAGCCCAAGGAGATTTGGATTCGGCCGCAGCCGCTCCCTTTTGTGGAGGCGACGTGGGATTCGGCGTTGATTCACAACATCATGACAGAGGAGGAACTGGGGGTGTGGCGCCAGAGGTTCAAGACTCCGGCAGTGGTGCGGATGTTTGTTCCGCATCCCGAGGAGAGGCCGTATCAGCCGCCCATCATTTGCATGGCCGTATACTACTGTTCGCTACTGGCGAGCTGAGGTTTCCCCTTCGCCTTGTCCTGACCCGATTTCTGAGGCGGTGGAGCCTGCCGATTTCCAGGTTCATTCTAATGCCTGGGCTCGGCTTGTGGTTTTTTTTTTTATCTTCTTCAATCAGAAGGAGTGGCCCCAACCTATTTTTGAAGAATTAACAGCCTCTTCCCATGGAGGTCGGTCGGTAGGACCATCTTGGTTCTATCTGATGGCCCGACATGCGATGCACAAGGAAGTGGTGGACATGCCAGAGACCATCCACAACTGGAAAGAATAGTGGTTCTTCGTCAGAAGGGATTGGATGAGCCCAATGGAAGATGATGGGCCTGGTGTCGTGGACGGTCGGCTAAGGGTTCTGGAGAATGTTATTTCTAAAATCCATAAGTATCCCAATCATTGTTCTGTTCATCCTTTTTGGGCTTAAACGCTCATCAACTGTCTTTTGTGCAGATCGTATTCCAGCCGATGAGACGTCTTTTGAGTTCGACGACTGAGTTGAGCCTGCTGAAACTTCTGCTTGAGCAGATGAAGCCGCACCTCTTAGTTAGTGAGGAGAATCTCTGGGCCGCCGGCCTCTAACCCACTGACCCGAAGAATATGTCCGAGTCCGGTAAGAGTTTTTTTATTTAACAGCTTTTCCTGCTTTTCAGCATCTCGCGTTAAGGCCACTCCAGGGAGGAGAGAAACCCCTGCGCAACGTGTGGAAAGATTAGCCGAGGCCCACGAGCGTAGTGTAACACCCCCAAACTAGGTGAATATTACAGTGTCGTGGACCCCCGACTGGGATCCACTAGGCGAATGAAAATTAATAAATTGAGTGATATAATTGTAGTACTGAACCACAGTATATCATTAATTACTCCGATGAGGAGTTTCAAGTACAACACACCCAAGCTAATACAGAATACATGTATATTTTATATGAATATAAAATATACAACACTGAATGAAATGAATATCCAAACGGAAGTCTGCAGCGGAAATAAAATAAAGAAAACACGAGTGAATGAAAAGGACTGGGGCCCCCTACTAGTATCACTGGGGCTCCTCGCCGTCAATGTTCTCTTCCCGTGCCTTAGCCTTGCCATGACCTGAAAACAACATTCCCTAATGGGGTCAGTTACACAGAACAACAATCCTCAAGAGTTGAATAAACACAATCATGATATAACTTAATTATGAAATGACGCTGAAGAGAGGCATCACAGTACGCCGGTAATGGTATGTGCACGTGCACAAGGCGAGTGTCCGGACACACCCGCCCTTGTACCTAATTAGTCTCACGGAGGTACATTACCGTGTGCATAGTCTAATGTGTCGGTGAACCCAACACATGACCATCACGTGCCCGACTAAAAATTCCACACATCCCCACCCGGCCACGCAATATGAACCCAGAAGGTCATATAGATAAGAAATGACCATGAAGAATATTAATGAATAACAATCCGACAAAGTCAAGAATGACTCACCGAGATGAAATGATAGTGAAATGAATTATAGCTCAATGAAATGGTTGGAACCGTCATTCCTCGTGAATGAAGTGATTAATTGACAATTACAAGTCCCAATACGGTTAATACATTATGAATGAATTATGATTATGAATGAACAACAACAAAAGGAATGAATATCCTTTTAACCGAGTAAGAATTAACTTAATCAACACCGGTGAAGAATGTCCTTCCTCGAACAACGTCCAAAAAGGGATGTCGGTCGCTCGAACAACCTTGAATGACAATTACCAATAATGCTCAAAATACGAATCAAATACGATTATAACCGACTCAAACATCGATGCAACAATATCCAAACTCATTGAGGCATTCTAGCGAACACTTAGCAAACACACATCCTTCGATAATATCCAAATCTCGAATACATCAAAACTAACTCCAAAATGAGTATTTCAAACCGACAAAACAACTTCAATGATACCAATAATCCCATAGGAATCCACAATTCGAGTTAACGACAACATCTAATCGAAAACCCCCAAAAATATCAAAGTCAACTCTAGTGTGTTCTTGAATCAAACCCCAACAATACATGAAATCCGAAAGATATGTTATCAAGTCCGTAGGAATACATTTATCCAAGGTAGATAACCCATATCTAACATATTCCAACAACAATCCAAGCTTACACGAAGAAATCGGAAGGAAAAACCCAAAAATCCGAAATTCTAGATCCAAGAGATTATTACCTTGATTTGATGTGATGGGGATGATGAAATGATGATTAATCCGAATGATAAGCTTGAACATGATGATTGATGATTACACCTCGAAGAACACTTTACAAATTGTCCAAAATCGTCCGGAATCGCCCAAAAACGAAGTGAGAAATGAAAATGACGAAGAAAGGGCTGAACTGTCCTATTTATAGTAATCCCAGTTTAGCGTGCGCTAGCCCCAGTTCTTAGCGTGCGCTAACGGGTGTTTTGGGTAGTCCAGTACCCACTGTCTGTAAACAGTAGCGTGCGCTACGTACCTTTTTATAGCGTGCGCTACAGCTGTACACTTACCGTGCGCTAACCCCAGAATGTTAGCGTGCGCTAACGAATTATCTGATGCCCGATCTTGAGTCCGTAACTCATCGCCCTTCCTCGACCGTTCGCAGAAGCGCGCTACGCTCAATATTTAGCGTGCGCTACTACACCGTTTGCGTACGCTAAAAACCACTCATAGCGTGCGCTAGTACCCACTGGACTCTGCCTGTCCGACTTTAGCGCGTGCTACACCAAAATGTATAACGTGCGCTACTACGGCCCACTAGCACGCGCTACTTACCATTCGTAGCGTGCGCTGCTTATAACTCACCTGCAGTCCAGTGCCTTCTGGACTGTCAGCCTGAACAACATTAGCGTGCGCTAATGCTGAGTGGTAGCGTGCGCTACCTGTACTCAATTAGCGCGCGCTAAAGAGAGTACGTAGCGTGCGCTACTCCTCACACACAGCCCACAACAAAGATGACAATGATGATACGCTCGGCCCGACTATCCAACCGGGTTGACTGATGAATAAAACTGATACGTGATACCAATATACTCCGAACGGTGAAAACAATGATTGAATATGAGTGAAAAATGATCAATAATGAGTGAAACTTACTGAGTGATAATTACAGAATGATAAGTACTGAATGATAATGACTGAATTACAACCGGGTATTACATACACCCCCCCTTAAAAGAGTTTCGTCCCCGAAACTAAGGGTCAAACAACTCGGGATAACTCTCCCTCATACTATCCTCGATTTCCCAAGTAGCCTCTTCGACTCCGTGTCTAGACCACTGAATTTTAACCAAAGGAATCGTCTTGTTCCTCAACTGTTTGATTCGCCGTTGTAAGACTCGTATAGGACGCTCCTCATATGAATGATCATCGGCAATCTCGATTTCGTCGAACTGAAGTATGTGGCTCGGGTCGGCAACATACTTCCGTAACTGAGAGACGTGAAACACATTATGAATTCGGCTCAACGCCGGAGGTAGGGCCAATCGATAAGCTAACTCGCCTACTCGATCCAAAATTTCAAACGGTCTAATGAATCTCGGACTCAACTTCCCCCTCTTCCCAAAACGGAAGATACCACGACTCGGGAATACCTTGACCAAAACATGGTCACCTGTCTCGAACTCTAATGGCCGATGACGGTTATCTACATAAGATTTTTGTCGACTCTGAGCGGTCAACAAACGACTCCTGATCAAATCTACCTTCTCACGGGCGGCTATAAGCATATCGGGCTCAGTGCTGATTGATTTTGATAAGTCATCCCTACACAAAGGAGATCGACAACGACGACCGTACAAGGCCTCGTAAGGTGCCATCTTAATCGAAGCATGCCAACTATTATTGTACGTGAACTCGATCAACGGTAGTTGGGCTTCCCAATCATCTTTCCAATCGAGGACACATGCCCTCAACATGTCCTCCAAAGTCTGAATAGTCCTCTCTGATTGTCCGTCGGACTGAGGATGAAAAGCTGTATTGAGATTAAGCTGAGTTCCCATAGCACGGTGAACTGATTTCCAAAAATGAGACACGAATCGTCCGTCACGATCGGAAACGATACTTTTAGGAGTACCGTGCAGTCTCACTATCTCTTTGATAAACAACTGGGCAAGTCTTTCGAGACCCCCACGTATCCTTAATCTCAAGGAAATGAGCTGATTTAGTTAAGCGGTCCACAATTACCCAGATTGTATTCATGCCACGACGAATCGTCGGCAAACTCGCGATGAAGTCCATTGAAATATCTTCCCACTTCCACTCTGGAATAGGGAGAGGTTTCAGCATACCCTCCAGTCGCTGATGTTCTATCTTGACTTGCTGACAGGTCAAACATCTCGAAACAAATTCCGTGACTTCTCGCTTCATATTACTCCACCAGTAATTTTGTTTCAAGTCCTTGTACATCTTTCTAGACCTCGGATGAACGGAATAAGGGGTAGTATGAGCTTCTCTCAAAATCGAGTTTTTCAACTCGTCATTCGCCGGTACGCACAACTGATTCTTGAATCCCAAAAGTCCATCTTCGTGGACTACAAATCCAGGGGCTTTCGCCTGAGTCACATCATCGTGAATACGTAACAAAAGTGGGTCCGAACCCTGATTCTCCCTGATCGCCTCCTCGAGTGGCGATAAAATCTCTAACGTACAAAGTTGCCCTTGTACTCGCTGTAACCAGACCTCGATCTCGGGTCTCAGAAACTCCTGCTGAAGTTCTTTCCGAACTGTTAATCGAGCAAGCATCTGCTCCTGAAGGGACTTACGAATCAAGGCGTCGGCGACAACGTTCGCCTTGCCCGGGTGGTAAAGTATCTCAATATCATAATCTTTGATTATTTCCAACCACCGTCTCTGTCGCATATTTAACTCCTTCTGAGTAAATATATACTTTAAACTCTTATGATCGGTGAATATCTGACAGGTAACACCATAAAGATAATGGCGCCAAATCTTCAATGCGAATACCACGGCTGCTAACTCCAGGTCGTGGGTCAGATAATTAACCTCGTAAGGTCTCAATTGCCGTGAAGCATAGGCAATAACCTTCCCATTCTGCATTAGTACACATCCGAGACCCTGTCCGGATGCATCACTATAAACCACAAATCCTCCCGTCCCTTGCGGTAAAGAAAGGACAGGTGCTGAAATTAACCGGCTCTTGAGTTCCTCAAAACTCAGTTGACACGCGTCGGACCACGTGTATTTCTTATCTTTCCTTAAAAGGTTCGTCATGGGTTGAGCGATTTTAGAAAATCCTTCAACAAATCGCCGATAATAACCAGCTAATCCGAGAAAACTTTGGATTTCCTTAACATTCTTCAGAGGTTGCCAATCTCGGATAGCCTCCGTCTTCTAAGGATCAACACGTACACCGTCTGATGAAATTACATGCCCGAGAAATGTCACTTCGGACATCCATAACTCACATTTGGAAAACTTCCCATAAAGTTGCTCTCGTCTCAACACGTCGAGCACCTGGTAAAGGTGAGACTCGTGCTCCTCCCGGTCACGAGAATAAAAAGAAAATGTTATCAATGAAGACAAACACGAACTGATCCAAAAAGTAGATGAAAACCCGATTCATTAACTCCATGAATACCGCAGGTGCATTAGTTAATCCAAACAGCATTACCACAAACTCATAATGACCATAGCGTGTTCAGAACGCCGTCCTTGCGATATCCGACTCTCGAATTCGCAACTGATGATATCCAGATCTTAAGTCGATCTTGGAAAATCCTGAAGCTCCCTGAAGTTGATATAAAAGATCATCGATACGGGGTAGAGGATACTTATTTTTGATCGTCACCCGGTTCAATTCCCGGTAATCAATACACAAGCAGAACGAACCATCCTTCTTCTTGACAAATAGCACTGGTGCTCCCCACGGGGACGCACTCGGTCGATTATAACCCTTCTCGGTCAAATCCTCTAGTTGATTCTTCAACTCCTCCATTTCGGTCGGGGCCATCCGGTATGGTTCCTTCGATATTGGGGACGTACCGGGCTCCAACTCAATCGTGAATTCCACATCTCCCTGTGGAGGCAAACCAGGTAACTCGTCTAGAAATACATCGGCATATTCTCTCACTACAGGAATATCTGCCAACATTACTGATGGTTTCTTAATCTTGGTCATATAGCACCAATAACCGACACACCCCTGATTGAGTAATCTCACTGCTTTAATCAAGTTGATGACTCTGTTGTGTCACGATTTATTCATCCCGACAGGCGATCGACAATAAGTCCGAGCGACCGAGTCAACTCCAGTCAAACTTTGGCTAGCTCGCCTAATCGAAGATATCAGACCACCATCAGGTACCCAGCGATCGACTCCCAAGGCGATCGCCATTTGGCAGCTGGCGACCAACTCTAGTATCCGGCTAAGGACGGTCGACCTACGTCCCGAGCAGGGATGATCGCCCGTCAAAGTCATCGAGGATTGGATCTCAGAACAGCACCCACCTGCAGATCCACAAAAGGCGCTGACAAGATCTTCGCTGACAGGCAAGATCTTTTGTTGCACATGGATCGTGGACCACAGCCTGTCAGCATCTTTCCACCAACCGACAGACCCGCCGAAAGGTGTCAGCGGGACCGCCCGTGACAGCAACTCAGGACGCGTGTAAGCTCCCCATTGATCGATCTGATTGGTATCGGCAACTCCTGCAGACTTTAAGGGAACAAGCCCATGTGCTAAAGGACGATTGCCCGATTATTATAATGCAGAAAAGGCGATCGCCCGACATACCCAAGTCCTATAAATAGAGAACCGCCTCCTACTGGAAAAAGGTTCCCAATTCATTTGACCTACGGTTCGAAACTCATTTCACCAACAGTTGAGAACACACTTATCATCAAGCTCCCGGCTTTCTCACCGGAATCCATCTCAGGACTTCTCTCTCCGAATCTCTCGTCCAGAACGCAATCGGCTGGAGCAGCAAGTCTCCACCAGACAGATTCCAAGGGATTCATAAGCCCAGGAGCCCAAGCATCCAGCTAAATACTCGCCGTGAGAGACTGTCGATCTCTCACCGCCGCGACTGTTCATCTCCTTTGTTACAAGAACTCACAGAGCATCAAATCTGGTTCTTCCGGCAATCTACACGCTCACTAGCTAAGATAACAAGAATCTTTACACTCATTGTAATTGTATTCTTACATTAGTACTTGTATCCCCGAATATTAGTATTAATAATATCTCGCGAGAGCATTCAATCCCGGGACTAACAACCCCGGAAAATCTTGTGTTATTTATCTTTCTCACGGAAGTGCTCTTGCATTTGTTTGCTATCCCATCTATTCCAGCAATATCTATCTCCGGATAATATTTTGGGTAGCAACAATTGGCGCTAGAGGAAGGGGCGCATCTAACCCTCAAACTTTTATTTCTACCGTCCCGAAGAACACTCACTGTTCTCGGGGCATATACTTGAAGTGACACTCACTGCACTTCAAAGAAAACCTTCAGAATCATGACATCCGCCGGTACATCGAAGAAAGCCGCTCTCCGAACTGCCGGACACCATATCTTGGCTCAATCCGAACCCCAGCCGACGACAGGGGGAAGCCGCGGCAACACGAGACTCTCGATCCCGCTCTCGAGAGATGGCCCCAACCTCTCACTCGATCAGTTCCAAACCGAGGAACAGATCGAGGAGGCTATGGCCATCCTGGAGGAGCGACGGAGAGCATGCGCGTCGCCCGCGATAACTTCCTCGATCATCCGCCGCATGGGAAAACAGAAATTCAACGGGCTACTGAACGAGCGATCGTCAGAAAGCCCCAATTCGCGAGGAAAGGCTCTCGCACGACCGGACGGATCCATATTCAATCGCTTGGGGCACGACCCATCCTGGCGACCGGGGCATTCTGTTTCCAACCACCAAAATACGGAATCCGAATCCGCCACCAGGAGTTCGGCCTACCCGCCTCACAGCCGAACGCAGGTCAGCCATCTGATTCCCGCCCCGATCGCCAGGGGATCAGTACTCAATCGCCTCGGCTCCCGCTCCGAGCGCCGAGCCGCAAGCAATCAGGCCACGGCGATGGCCGCCATACAACGGACTCGGCGAGATGAAAGCACTTGGACACCGGGCAAGCACCAAAGAAAGATCGCCGGGCCGACCGAGCCACTCGCGGTCCACATCGAGCTTACCCCCATACAACCAACGATCGCTCCTCCCAAAACACCTCTATATGAGGGGAGATCGGACCCCGAAACCCACCTGAGTAAATTCCGAATCTACATGACTGGGTGTGGGGCATCTGATGCAACCAAGTGCCGGATCTTCCCGTTAACATTGGGCGAGCTGGCCCATAGGTGGTACGTCTCACTACCACCACGATCACTCACCTCCTTTAAGAAACTGGCGAATGACTTCACGTCATACTTCGCCAGCAAGGTCGCCAGACCAGAAGGCCCCCACCGCGTGATAAAAATCAAGCAGGGGAAGGACGAGTCAGACACAGATTACATCGATCGGGTAGACGAAATCATCCTCACCGGCGAACCCGTCAGTGACGAGCTTGCTCTCTATTCGGTCATGGGGGGATTCCACGGGCACTCTCCCATGTTTAGACATCTCTCCAAGGATATTCCCCCAACTTACGCGATCTTCCGCGCTAAAGCTGCCAACTTTCTGGCCAGGCAAAGGCTACTCATCCTCCACCTAGGCGAGGAAATGCCACCTCCTGTCCAGAAGATAGCGATCGCCAAAGCAAAGAAGGCGATCGCCAAGCCACCCGGAGATCTCAAGGCCTTCGAGGACATGGAAGCCCATCTTCTCCACACGTTCAACCGAACTCCAGCACATATTTTCTATGCCATCAAGGGGCACGAAGAGCTCAAAAAGCCAAAGGCGATAAGGGACCATGGTCACCTGGACAACAATCAATACTGTGCCTACCATAAGAGTCCCGGCCACAGCACCAACCAATGCCGCGACCTCCTCAAACAGCTCTGGAGATTGTTCGAGGAAGGCAAGTTGGACAGCTTATTGGCCTAGCCAAAGCCCCTACCAATCCTTATACACGATCGTCCGAGTCGAACACAAAATAGGCTGGAAAGCTCATACGAGCCGACCCCTGGATCAACCTCGGCGACCGTCTCTACATGCTTCAATCAAGAGAAGGAGATCTCGGAAGTCTCCTCGATCTCCCTCCTTAATTAAGAAACTGGAGGACTCGCTCGCCATCTACAGTTCACCATCTAACATGATGGACTAAGGCACGAGATCGCCTCCCCCGCACAACATACACCGTCGAAGGTCGGCATCTACATGACGATCCAAGTGGAAGAGTGCAGCCATGGTCCTGGTGGTCGATGGAACCGACTGCTTAGGCCATGCAAGGTCCCTTCGGGCCAAGATCGCCCGCCCTTCGTTTAAATACGAGGCCGGCGTAGTCTGAGGGCCCTCCAAAATTGATCAGTGGACACGATCGCCCGCCCTCAAAGGTTCATCATTCAACGTGGTGAACCCGGACAATGCGACGTGCCACAACCCCCGTCTCAACGTACACCGTCGAGGTTCGCCATCTTCATGGTGGGCTGAGGTGGAAGCAGAGCCAAACAAGCCGCGGGCGTGGCGTTGAATCATCTGACGCTGCCACGCGCAAAGACTCCTCTAGACCGAGACCGCACGCCCTTCGTTTAAATACGAGGCGAGGCGCAGCCTAACAGAGGACCCTCATAATAAAGTGAGTCACGAGACACTCAATGTCTTCACGCATCAAGACATGATCAAGGAGTCGGCCCATCGAACTCCGCGATCGTGCACGGTTCCTCAATACGGACGACCGTCCTCGAGGATTCGACAAAGTTGAAGACCGCTCACTCAACGAATTATTTTCATCCCCTTACTTCCGCTAAGTGAATAAAAACAAGGGGCAATAAGAGTGCGGACTACCTATACGACGATCGTCGCTATTCAACAACATACGGAGGTCGTCATTTTCAGCAAGTTGTGCAGCGATCGAATTTGTTGTAAAAGTTGTCTTTATGAGTTTATCAATTCATTTGGAACTACCCTCGCAACGATCTCTCCTCACACATTTGTACAAAGTCAAACAAAGACTCAAAAATAACCATTCATTCAAGTGATAAGTCAGAAATCCAAACGTTCATTTCATTACTTGAAAAAATCGGAGTACATGGTCGCCCGAAGGCCCAAATGCAACAAAAGAAAACTACAAAACTACAAGGAAATAAGATAAAACATCAAAAATGAAGTGCCTCAGGCCCCTGCCTGGCCTTCGCCATCAGCATCCGGCGCGGTCCCCTCATCTTCCGGAGCGTCGGGATGAGCAAGATTGGCCGGAGGCGGATACCAGCTCAAATCCACGCCGATGTCCGCAAGGTCCAAGATCGGCAAGGAGAAAACTGAATGGAGAGGATGCTTCAATGCGTACGCCTTTAAGTTCTCGGCAAGAGGCCCGACCTCCAAACCTCCCTTCCTGGCTGCTCGGATCGAGTCAGCGAACGCCAAATAATAGGCGAACTCGCTGACAAACTCCAAGTTTTGAAAGGGGTCAGCCTTGGTCGCCTCAACCTCTCCTTTCAGCTCCGCCATCGCCTGTTGCGACCCCTGGAGCTCAGCCTCCCTCGCAGCAACTTTTTCCCTCGCCTCCGTCAGCTCGCTGGTCAACCGAGCGATCGTCACCTTCTGGCGATCGGCCTCCTCTTCAGCAACCTTCTGCGCATGGACGGCATTCTGCATCTGGTCCCGAAATCGGTCAACCGCCAGACGATATTGCTCAGTTTCCTTCTTCTCCAGCTCAAGCTCATGGATCGCCCGCTTGGCCGCCTCCAGAGAGTCCTTCTCTATCGCCGCGATGTTATCAGCAAACTCGGCGTTCTCTTTCCGATCCGCCTCGAGATCCGCCTGCAGGCGAATAGTGGAAGGCCGCCCCTCAAACTCCTGAGCAGCCTGGACAGCCATGGTCGCCGTTTGGAGAGAAAGGGCGAGAACAACCTGCATCGAACTCCCCGATCGCTGACGAGCGATCGCATCCAGATCGGTCGTCCATGCCATCGGCAGAGCAGAAGCAGCCTTGCTAACGTATGGAGGAATGTCGCAGGAATGGCGAGGAGATCGGCTCTCTAGGAAATCCATGACCATCGGCGGGCAAGACGGATCTGCGCGACGGATCCTGCATCAAAACAACAAAGTCAATACAACTCCTACGCAGATGCAATTTTCAACACAAAAATGCTATCTACCTCTCAGCCTTCTCGGGATCCCGACCGAAATACGGTTTCCCTCGAGGGGTCTCAGCATCCGCGATCGCCATCTCCCACATAAAAGCCGCAGAGGGCGGCTCACTCTCCGGAGCAACGATGGTGATCGGAGGCGCAGCGATCGTCACTTCATCGCCCGGGGCAGGAACCGAAGTTTCTTCCGGCCTCGGCCTCTTGCGATTCGCTCGAAGCCCCTCCTCCGGAACTTCCTCCTCAGCCACGACCGGCTCCACGCGAGGCTCCACCTCCGGAACTATAGTCAACGCAACGGGTGGGGCCCGAGACGACCTCTTATGGCGAAGACGGCCTAGAACTCCTGGGTTCGACATGGCGATCTCCGTCGGAGGCTCCAAAAAGCGAGGAAAGCGAACCTCTGCAGTTAAGACGATCGATCAACAATCAGATACTGTCCTCAAGTAAGGCGATCGCCTAGAAAGTGAAGGTCGCATAAACTCATACCTGGCACCGAGAGATGTCTCGGAAAACGGAATAGTCGAGCCGACAACCAACGACTCTCCTTATTGATCCGAGTGGCGTCAAGGTCGTCGTCCGACAAGCTCCTTATCCGCTCCCAGACAACGAGAAAGTCAAAAGGCAACTCCTCAATCGCCGGAATGTGAAAACCTGCAAAACCGAAATCAAATTAGATCAGTCCAAAATGCATCCGAACGAAGGGAGAGTCTAAACCCTTACTGGGATTCCTCTCCCGAAACTCAGTAGGGATCTCCAGCTTGCCCGAGGGATTGTCGCTCGCAGAAGCCCTCCACTTGCCGGCGACCCAGAACCACTTCGTCTGATCGCCCCGCATCTTATTCGGGACTCCATGAATTACCCGACCAGATCGGCCCTGAATGTGGTAACCGCCGACCAACCCTTTATGAGCCGTCAGTTTGAACAAATGGTTCATCTCCAACGGCGATGGGAGGCGGTACAGGCGGTGACCGCCGAAAAGGGTGAGAGTGCAGTTAATTTGGAGCCAAGTGTTCGGCGTCAGCTGAAGGGGCACCACATTCCAAGCGGCCAACATATGGGAGACAGCAAAGGATAGAGGGAAGCACAGCCCGACCTCCATAATCGCCTCATTCACGGCGACCATACCCATCGGAGGCTGATCGGATCGCTCATTCTCTGCCAGCGCGAACATGTCCACGTCTGAAGGAACATGGAACCTTGTCCTCCAGACAGCCAGATCTTTCCTGGTCGTCGAACTCCGTATTTGGCCGAGCGACCACAACGATCGCTGCGCAACCCGGTACTGCGACCGTTTGGGAAGCACATAGGGGTAGGCGACCGAGTATCCCCGGAAATCGAATCTCGGAGTAGGACCGGCCAACTTCTCCATTATTTCAGCAAAAGCCTTATAGGCCCGGCCGAAAGCACTATGCTGCTCCCAGTAGGCCCTAATCGCCAGATCTCTCTCAATCTGCGATCGTCTTTCTTCAGCAGCCGTCTCCTTAGCAACATCGGCTTCATTGAATAAAGCCTCGACTTCAGCAGGGTCGATTCCGGCCCGAATAGCTTCAGCCGCCGTCTCCAGGTGGAAGACGGAAGAAGGTTCTTCCCGGACAGTCGATGTCCCGGCGGTAGAACTGGTACCCGCTCCACGTGATGATGATGTGCCGGCCATTCTCAAAGATAGAAAAGGAGAAAAGGATTTTTTCTTACCCGAAGGTGAAATCGAACGACGATCGGCACTAAGATCTTCAGAAAATTCGAAAGCAAGTCTTTCTTTCTCCAATAAGTACGCGTGAGTGTGAAACTGCAGCACCGCGCCCTTATATAGGAGAAGGCAGGGACTCGTTTGCAATAAGGGACAACCTCAGGGGTCGGATCTCAAACGACGCATTAATTAACCCTCTCGAGACCCGCGTACGCGTCTTTTCAAGGACGCGTCAGCCGAGGAGTCATTAATGACCGTTGGCATCCTCCAATAGAAGCCCGACACGTGCGCGGAGACTTTTCCACGCCCATTGCTTTTTCCCGCGCAGTTTAGCGGCCAACCAGGTCATCCAAACTCAGAGTGTATCGGCTCAAAGACGATCGCCAGTTCAGTGAAACGCAAAGTCACTCGTCAAAATCTCAGCGATCGCCAAGAGAGCCACCTCACCCCACGTTTCCAACGTATGAGCGAGCTGGGGGGCAATTGTTGTGTCACGATTTATTCATCCCGATAGGCGATCGACTATAAGTCCGAGCGACCGAGTCAACTCCAGTCAAACTTTGGCTAGCTCGCCTAATCGAAGATATCATACCACCATCAGGTACCCAGCGATCGACTCCCAAGGCGATCGCCATTTGGCAGCTGGCGACCAACTCTAGTATCCGGCTAAGGACGGTCGACCTACGTCCCGAGCAGGGATGATCGCCCGTCAAAGTCATCGAGGATTGGACCTCAGAACAGCACCCACGTGCAGATCCACAAAAGGCGCTGACAAGATCTTCGCTGACAGGCAAGATCTTTTGCTGCACATGGATCGTTGACCACATCCTGTCAGCATCTTTCCACCAACCGACAGACCCGCCGAAAGGTGTCAGCGGGACCGCCCGTGACAGCAACTCAGGACGCGTGTAAGCTCCCCATTGGACCGTACAGTTGACTGCCAGCAACTCCTGCAGACTTTAAGGGAACAAGCCCATGTGCTAAAGGACGATCGCCCGATTATTATAATGCAGAAAAGGCGATCGCCCGGCATACCCAAGTCCTATAAATAGAGAACCTCCTCCTACTGGAAAAAGGTTCCCAATTCATTTGACCTACGGTTCGAAACTCATTTCACCAACAGTTGAGAACACACATATCATCAAGCTCCCGACTTTCTCACCGGAATCCATCTCAGGACTTCTCTCTCCGAATCTCTCGTCCAGAACACAATCGGCTGGAGCAGCAAGTCTCCACCAGACAGATTCCAAGGGATTCATAAGCCCAGGAGCCCAAGCATCCAGCTAAATACTCGCCGTGAGAGACTGTCGATCTCTCACCGCCGCGACTGTTCATCTCCTTTGTTACAAGAACTCACAGAGCATCAAATCTGGTTCTTTCGGCAATCTACCCGCTCACTAGCTAAGATAACAAGAATTTTTACACTCATTGTAATTGTATTCTTACATTAGTACTTGTATCCCCGAATATTAGTATTAATAATATCTCGCGAGAGCATTCAAGCCCGGGACTAACAACCCCGGCAAATCTTGTGTTATTTATTTTTCTCACGGAAGTGCTCTTGCATTTGTTTGCTATCCCATCCATTCCAGCAATATCTATCTCCGGATAATATTTTGGGTAGCAACAGACTCTCCTAGAATAGCTGGGATTCCCTCCCTGAAATACACATTCGACCGCATCGTCTGAAATGATAGTGACCATATGCTTACGGACACTAATGACAGCATCGTGACGATCCATCCAATAAATACCCAAGATGACGTCGTCTCTCGGTAAATCCACCACGATTAGGTCTGCTAACCATTCACGGCCATGAAGCTGAATCGGACAATCCCTAATCTCACGATTCCCGATAATTCTTCTACTATCAGGTAGACCAATGACATAAGGCTCACAACTAGTAGCACTACCCAAACGTAGTCTACTCAAACAAGACTCGGAAATGAATGAATGCGATGCACCAGTATCAAAAAGGGTACACACAGGTTGAGATAGAATATCGAGTGTACCTGAGATCATCCGGGCCTTTGGATTGTCGGTCTTCTTCATCTCATAAATTCGGGGCTTGTCGGCCCCCGAACCGAACGCTCCCGTCTGATAGCTCTTGGCTCCGCCTTTATTTGCTCCTGTCATCTTGAACGACGCGGACTGAGTGGCCTGATTCTGCACCGCTGAATGTCTCGGGGCCTGAGATGACGCCGGAGTAGGTTTAGAGTCTCTTCGGCAAAAACAGGCCTTATGCCCAGCAATCCCACAGTTATGGCACGTGACAGTCTGCCTGGGGAACTTGGTGCTGAAATGACCCTATTCTTCACATTTGAAACAGGTGATGGCTGAACTGGCCGCTCGTGACTGAGATTCCGCGGGTCTAGGTGCCATAGGAGGTCGCTCAGAAAAAGTAAAGCCCGCACGTGGTTTCTTGAAAGTGGCCTGACTGCCGTCAGACTGATTACGGTTCTTAGACTTCTTGCCAGCAGATGAAGGTTGTTGCTTAGCAATCTCTTTAGCAGTAAGCTCATAAGTAAGAGCTTTCTCAATGAATTCGGCCAGAGTGGTGCAATTGTGATTAAGCAACTGCATCCGCATACGAGGCTTCAACCTCTTGCTGAAATATTTGATCTTGTCCGCCTCAGAGTGAATAATGGACGAGGCGAATGGAAGTAGCTCCTGAAATTTCTCGGCGATGGCGAGAACATCATCATACGCTGAGAGGTCGGGAGTGAGTAATTCTGACAACTTGGCCTCCCTGAGTGGTCCGGATAATACCTCTCCATCATGAGAGTCCTGAATTGATCCCATGTACAAGATCTGTCGGTGGGCTTCAACGATAGCCACCATGAATGCGCGCCCTTACAAAGATAGTAAGCCGCAACTGAAACTTTGTGTCCCTTAGTATAGTCCACCATAGCAAACAGTTTCTCGAAATGCTCAAGCCAGTGAATGATATCCGCCGGCTCAGATGAGCCCTCGAAGGTAGGTGGTCTCTGGCGAGAGATGTCATCAACGATATTGCTCACACCCCTCTCTTGCCTCTGAGGTGGCGGCGGAGGAGCCCTCGTCTCCATCAGTTGTGCCATCTGAGTCATTTGGGCCATCATGCCCTGCATAAAAGCGAGTGGGTCAACCCGAACACCTTCTGACTGAGCTGTGTCCTGGGTACGACTCCCTGATAGTGAATGATTACGTCCAGGTGAATGAGTGGCAGCATCACTGCTCGATGAGTTAGCATTATTCCTAGCATTAGCGCGTGTATTCACACGATCTCTCGGGTTTCGGCCCGCACCACGACCTCTTCCCCCGCGTCCTCTGCCAGCTCTTTCCATACTGAAGTGGAAAGTCATATGATGATTATATATCTCGCATGAATATCACATTATGATTATATTATGAAATGATGAGAATGAGCATACGCGCTCAACACAATGATTACATGAATGATCAATTGAAGTGACATGATTATGTGATGAAATTCTTGAAATGAATATCTTGAATAAGTTAACAAGATTAATGATATGATCCTCAATATCAACAACTGAACAATGAAATGAACTGAGTGATTAATGAATTAACATGATCGACTTGATCAAAATGAAAATGATGAAAGAGGATTTTTGACTGTTGAATGATGAATGAGTGATTCTATTGCCAGAAATTATACCATGGCGTTAGAAATCTTACTGTTCTTTGGTCTGAGGGGCTCGGCTCTTGCACAGGTCACATGTGACGCGAAAGTCGAATGATACTAGTCTGATGAACGATGATTTCAAATGAGATATGACTCAGAAGGTAGTATTCAAAACCACGCTCTGATACCAACTCTGTAACACCCCCAAACTAGGTGAATATTACAGTGCCGTGGACCCCCGACTGGGACCCACTAGGCGAATGAAAATTAATAAATTGAGTGATATAATTGTAGTACGGAACCACAGTATATCATTAATTACTCCGATGAGAAGTTTCAAGTACACCAAACCCAAGATAATACAGAATACATGTATATTTTATATGAAGATAAAATATACAACACTGAATGAAATGAATATCCAAACGGAAGTCTGCAGCGGAAATAAAATAAAGAAAACACGAGTGAATGAAAAGGACTGGGCCCCCCTACTAGTATCACTGGGACTCCTTTCCATCAACGTTCTCTTCCCGTGCCTTAGCCTTGCCATGACCTGAAAACAACATTCCCTAACGGGGTCAGTTACACAGAACAACAATCCTCAAGAGTTGAATAAACACAATCATGATATAACTTAATTATGAAATGACGCTGAAGAGAGGCGTCACAGTACGCCCGTAATGGTATGTGCATGTGCACAAGGCGAGTGTTCGGACACACCCGCCCTTGTACCTAATTATTCTCACGGAGGTACATTACCGTGTGCACAGTCCAATGTGTCGGTGAACCCAACACATGACCATCACGTGCCCGACTAAAAATTCCACACATCCCCACCTGGCCATGCAATATGAACCCAGAAGGTCATATAGACAAGAAATGACTATGTAGAATATTAATGAATAACAATCCGACAAAGTAAAGAATAACTCACCGAGATGAAATGATAGTGAAATTAATTATAGCTCTATGAAATGATTGGAACCGTCGTTCCTTGTGAATGAAGTGATAGTTATTAATTACAAGTCCCAATACGGTTAATACATTATGAATGGATTATGATTATGAATGAACAACAACAAAAGGAATGAATATCCTTTTTAACCGAGTAAGAATTAACTTACTCAACACCGGTGAAGAATGTCCTTCCTCGAACAACGTCCAACAAGGGATGTCGGTCGCTCGAACAACCTTGAATGATAATTACCAATAATGCTCAAAATACGAATCAAACACGATTATAACCGACTCAAACGTCGATACAAAAATATCCAAACTCATTGAGGCATTCTAGCGAACACTTAGCAAATATACATCCTTCAATAATATTCAAATCTCGAATACATCAAAACCAACTCCAAAATGAGTATTTCAAACCGACAAAACAACTTCAATGATATCAATAATCCCATAGGAATCCACAATTCGAGTTAATGACAACATCTAATCGAAAACCCCCAAAAATATCAAAGTCAACTCTAATGTGTTCTTTAATCAAATCCCAACAATACATGAAATCCGAAATATATGTTATCAAGTCCGTAGGAATACATTTATCCAAGGTAGATAACCCATATCTAACATATTCTAACAACAATCCAAGCTTACACGAAGAAATCGGAAGGAAAAACCCAAAAATCCAAAATTCTAGATCCAAGAGATTATTACCTTGATTTGATGTGATTGGGATGATGAAATGATGAATAATCCGAATGATAAGCTTGAAGATGATGATTGATGATTACACCTCGAAGAACACTCTCCAAATCGTCCAAAATCGTCCGGAATCGCCCAAAAACGAAGTCAGAAATGAAAATAACGAAGAAAGGACTGAACTGTCCTATTTATAGTAATCCCAGTTTACCGCGCGCTAGCCCCAGTTCTTAGCATCCGCTAACGGGTGTTTTGGGTAGTCCAGTACCCACTGTCCGTAAACGGTAGCGTGCGCTATGGACCTTTTTGTAGCGTGCGCTACGGCTGTACACTTAGCGTGCGCTAACCCCAGAATGTTAGTGTGCGCTAATGAATTATCTGATGCCCAGTACTGGAGTCCAGAACCTACTGTCCTCTGATCTGTTCGCGGTAGCGCGCGCTACGCTCAATATTTAGCGTGCGCTACTACACCATTTGCGTACGCTAAAAACCACTCATAGCGTGCGCTAAGAATTAATCCAATTCAGCACAGTACCCACTGGACTCTGCCTGTCCGACTTTAGCGCGCGCTACACCAAAATGTATAACGTGCGCTACTACGGACCACTAGTGCGCGCTACTTACCATTCGTAGCGTGCACTACTTATAACTCACCTGCAGTCCAGTGCCTTCTGGACTGTCAGACTGAACAACATTAGCGTGCGCTAATGCTGAGTGGTAGCGTGCGCTACCTGTACTCAATTAGCGCACGCTAAAGAGAGTACGTAGCGTGCGCTACTCCTCACACACAGCCCACAACAAGATGATAATGATGATACGCTCGGCCCGACTATCCAACCGGGTTTACAGATGAATAAAACTGATATGTGATACCAATATACTCCGAACGGCGAAAACAATGATTGAATATGAGTGACAAATGATCAATAATGAATGAAACTTACTGAGTGATAATTACAGAATGATAAGTACTGAATGATAATGACTGAATTACAACCGGGTATTACGCGTAGGAGGTGTGTGGGGGCCAAGAGTAAAATAGGATACACCGAACCGGAGGCCAGCATTAACAAGGCGGAGGCCGATGCTACTGTTGAAGTGCCTCCAATACAAAGCCCTGTCCAGATCAGCCGGATGACAGGAACGGAGGCCGTCGTCGACCTGGAGGGGCATTACCTTCCATTTAACAAGGACCGGGAGGACCCTTGTGCTGGAATGAGGGGGAGGAGGCCACGCTGGTTTCTTAACTATGTTTGGGTGGCTACCCCTATTGCCGAGATGCATGATCAGGTTCCATCGGTCGTTGCTGAGTCCGGCCACGCTCCCATTCGGGGATGGACGCCGAAGATGGAGCTGGTAACCAATGACATGGATCCGGTAGAGCAGATTCAGTTTGGGAATGCCCAGCTCGGATGTGCTTTTGGGACCTATGTGAAGGCAGCCGGGGAGTTTCAAGCCCTGGTTTAGAAGCACAAGTGTATGATGGTCGAGACCCAAAACCTTCGGGAGGAGCACGACGTCTGTCCCTCTCTGGTCAAGTCCCTGGGGTTGAACTATCATCCTTGAAGGGACAAATGGCAATCTTGGAGAGCCGTGCTGGTGAGGCCGACATGTGGAGGGAGAAAGCCCGCGAAATAATCGAGGCAGTTGAGGCGATGCACAAGCAGTACGACGAGATCCGAGCCGAATATGAGGCCTATTTGAAGGAGACAAGTGCCTGGATTCAATGCATGACCGAGCAGGTTGATACTTGTGAAGCTACGGGCTACACCAGGGTCTGGCTGCCGGGGCGGCAACCTTTAAGAAGACGGTCGAGTATGAAGAGCTGCTCAACTTGAACTATCTCTCCACATGCTATGAAATGCTGGACTTGATGAAGGACGGGAAGTCCGTTGAGGAGGTTCGTGCATATATCTACAGCCAAGCATCCGACCTACAAGTGGAGCCCATGGACGTTGATGACCAAAGGCTAGTCGATGAGGCTGCGGATGTAGGGGGCCCTGGTGAGGGTGAAGGGCAGACATTTCATGCGGCCGGCCAGGGCAGTAGATCCGAGTAGCTTTAGCTTTCTACTTTTAGGTTTATTTCATGTATGGCATACGTGCCCCCTTAACTTTTGTTTTCCCTTCGCTTTTTCTGACTGTTTCTGTAATTTTTTTTTGAATGAATAAGATTTTCTCTATGGTTTTATAGTAACTTTTTAGTTCTTTTCCCTTGGATGTTTAGGCCGGGTTGGTTCGGCTATTATTCTTTCCTTTAAAATATTTCACCGGGACCGGTAGTGCTGAGGCGAGCTCGGTCTTATGGTGCCGGAGGAGCCGGTCATTCATAGTGCCGAGGCGAGCTCGGTCTTATGGTGCCGGAGGAGCCGATCATTCATAGTGCCGAGACGAGCTCAGTCTCATGGTGCCTGAGGAGCCGGTCATTTATAGTGCCGAGGCGAGCTCAGTCTCATAGTGCTGAAGGAGGCCGAGGCGAGCTCGATCTTATGGTACCGGAGGAGGCGGTCGTTCAGAGTGCCGAGGTGAGCTCGGTCTTGTGGTGCTAGAGGAGGTGGTCGTTCATAGTGCTGAGGCGATCTCGGTCTTATGGTGCCGGAATAGCCGGTCATTCATAGTGTCGAGGCAAACTCGGTCTTATAGAGCCAGAGGAGCCGGTCATTCATAGTGCTGAGGCGAGCTCGGTCGTATGGTGCTGGAGGAGCTGGTCATTCATAGTGCTGAGGCAAGCTTGGTCTTGTGGTGCCGGGTGATCCGGTCATTCATCGTGTCGAGGCGAGCTCCGTCTTATGGTGCCGAAAGAGCCGGTCGTTCATAGTGCCGAGGCGAGCTCGGTCTTATGGTGCCGCAGGAGTCGGTCATTCATAGTGCCGAGGCGAGCTTGGTCTTATGGTACCGTAGGAGCCTGTCATTCATAGTGCCGAGACGAGCTCGGTCTTATGGTGCCGTAGGAGCTGGTCATTCACAGTGTCGAGGCGAGCTCGGTCTTGTAGTGTAACACTCCCGAGGTATTCGAGGCATATTACAATGTCGTGGACTCCTACATGGGACCCACCAGGCTAGACACAGATTGCCACAGTAAAAACACACATCATCCAGATGAAAATCAAATAACACGCCCCGGACAACCAGCGGAATAATCAACACCGACAAACATAAATAACTTCAGCGAATACAAACCACAATCCGGAGGGAAAAGCCTAAGTACTCGCGAGTACAATCTATAAGTTTATAAAGTAGACAACAACCATATCGAAAGAACAACGGAAATAAAAGGAATCAAATGCACATGTCAACGACCCTAGCCAGCATCCTCGTACTATCCAAGCGCCCGCTCGTCCGGCTGAACATAACCTGAAATCCATAACAAGAATTTCCCCAAAACGGGTCCCAAAGGTGTTAGCAATTACGCTAGTACAAGTAATCAAGGCAAACCATTCGCTTACACATTTCATAGTACAATGCACCAAATTCATTTCAAAACCTAAACCAGACATGTATTTTCCAGAAACAAATAGTCAATCAATTTGCCTTGGGAACAGGGGTATACCATTGATCCCGCTCGAGGCCTCTAAGGACCCTCCCGAGCTGGCCATATCATAAAACAAATCACGCATGCGCATCGCCTTGGGAACATGGCTATACTATTGATCCCACTCGAGGCCTCTAAGGACCCTCCCGAGCTGGCTAGTGAAACAAACTCGTGAATCCAGGGCTATACCATTGGATTCTCTCGAGGCCCTGTCGGACCCTCTCGAGGTGAGCACATCACACACAATATACATCACCATTTCATGTTAAGCATAAAGATTTCCAAAAAAATACTTGCCTTGAGTAATTGACGACGCAACGAATGGAAAGGAAAATCACCGACGAATGCTAGGAACGATAATCACGAACCTAATGATTCGAAGAATACAATCACAACCAATTCCAAACGAATACGGAAAATGAATACACCCGAAACCCGCCTACGATTCATGTATATTCGTACAAGAACAACAACGAGGGCGGACCACAACCAAACCCTCTCGATTACGAAAATACCATGAAATATACAATGAATCCGTAGGAAAACCAAGAATACCAACAATATTAATCATATTCATCATGAATTAATCAACAACACAGAACGAATCGAAGAATAAATCCGGAAACCCCCAATTTATCCAAAAGTAGGGTTCTTAGAAGATTTACCTTGATTCGGACGGACGAAGATGATTACGATGATGATAAACTACACTAGGAACACAATACTTGATTCCCAAAGGATTTCCATGGGCAAAACTTGAAGAATCGCTCAAAACCTCACTTGGATCGCAGCTCTCGGTTGGAGGAGAAGAAATGAGGAAAATGCCGAAGTGAAGGTCAACTCCGGTTTATAAAACCTGGGCCTTCATTACGTATGTTAACATGATGATGTTAACGTACATTACATGCATTACGTACGTAACACTTGAGTGTTAGCGTACATAATGGATTGGCAGGACAACCTATCCAAAAACGCTGGGTTCGATAGTGTACGCTACGTCGGATAATTAACGTACGCTATAATGGGGTGATGTTAACGTACGTAATGGTTCGGATAGAACAATCTATCCAATTTGCTGAAGGCCATAACGTACGTTAGCGGTGAGCTATAACGTACGTTATGAAGGTGCCGATAGCGCACGCAAGAAAGCATGCATATCGCACGTTATGCATGCAGCAGTTCAACACTGCTGAACGAAGTTAGCTGCACCGGGCGGTCCGAAAATGAGGCGCAACACAAATACAAAGTCCAACGCGTAGATATGAAATATTCACGACGACGAAGCTGAATGTTGCAGGAGAATACAATTCCGACTACCGAGGAATCCGAGAAACGACAAGTAAAGTAAAATTCCCTAAACTTCTAGGAAGTTACAAAACGGACCAAACGTCCGAAAATCACGATATAACGTCGGATTAACAATTCGAAACTCACAATGTGAGCAACTCAACCACACGAACTCATGCAACCAAAGAAATTATCAAGTCGAATGGGTTTACGAAAATCGAACGTCCATGCAATGATACATGACATAAGACGGAATAATATCAAAACATCTCCGAAACTCGTCCAAATGGAGAAACTCCAAGAATAAAATAGATTCAAAATGTCAAAACGGCTACAAGTGAGTTGCTAAAAATGAAAAATACACCAAAAATGAGAATACCGGGAAAAGAAAAATGCGGATATTACATTCTACCCCTCTAAAAATAAGTTTCGTCTCGAAACTTAAGAAACAAACAACTCGGGGTACCAAGCACGCATGCTATCCTCGGTTTCCCAGGTTGCCTCCTCGACACCATGCCTCGACTACTGCACTTTGACCAAAGGAATGGTCTTATGCCTCAGTCGCTTCTCACGGTGCTCCAAAATCTTCAAGGGACGCTCCTGGAAAGTAATATCCTCGGCACTATCGATCTCACCATAGTCGATGACCTGACTAGGTTCCGGGACATACTTCTTCAGTTGGGAAACATGGAAAACACTATGAACATGGCTCAAAGTCGGGGGAAACACCAAACGATAAGCTAATTCGCCGACTCTCTCGAGAATCTCGAAAGGTCCAATAAATCTTGGACTCAACTTCCCTTTCTTCCCGAAACGAAAAACTCCCCTCGTCGGCGACACCTTTAGCAAAATGTGGTCTCCCACCGCGAACTCCAAAGGTCGACGATGGACATTGGCATATGACTTCTGTCGACTCTGAGCAGTCAACATCCGTTCCCAAATCAATTCCACCTTCTGCCTCGTCTCTAAAGCGATATCCGGTTCGGTCCCAACCAAATCGGACATCTCGTTCCAATAAATCGGCGATCGACATCGCCGCCCATAAAGCGCCTCATACAGTGCCATCCGAATCGATGCGTGCCAACTATTGTTGTACGTGAATTCGATCAATGGCAGATGCTCCTCCCAGTCACTGCTCTAGTCGGGAGCACAAGCACGCAACATATCCTCGAACGTCTGGATAGTGCGTTCCGACTGTCCATCTGACTGAGGATGAAAAGAGGTACTCAAACACAAACGATTACCCAATGCATTATGCACCGCCTGCCAAAAGTGCGATACAAAATGGCCATCCTGATCCGAGATAATAGACTTCGGAGTACCGTGAAGCCTCACAATCTGCGCAATAAACACACGAGCCAACTTCTCCTGGCCCCAAGTATCCTTGATGCCCAGAAAATGTGCCGACTTGGTCAGACGATCAACAATCACCCAAACCATATTCATACCCGATCTCGATCTCGGCAAACTCGTAATGAAGTACATTGATATATCTTCCCATTTCCATTTTGGAATGGGAAGTGACTGCAATAACCCGGCCGGTCGCCGATGCCCGATTTTGACCTGCTGACAAGTCAAACATCTCGCTAAAAACTGTGCGACCTCCTCATTCATATCATTCCACCAGAAATTCCTTCTCAGGCCTTTGTACATCTTACTCAAACCAGGATGAACGGAGTAAGGCGTAGCATGGGCCTCACGTAAAATACCTTGTCTCAGTTCCGAGTTGTTTGGTACACAAAATCGACTCTGAAATCTCAGTACACCATCTTCATGAATCACAAACCCAGGAGACTTTCCCTTAAGAACATTCGCTCGGATTATATAATCATAGGATCCTCCAACTTCTTCAGTTTAATTTCATCGATCAGAGGCGACGAAATCTCTAAAGAACAAAGTTACCCTACGGCTCCAGGCAACAAAATCTCAACACTCAACTCAATCAAATCCCGCTGAAGCTCAGATTGAGACGTAAAGATCTCAAGCGTCCGTAACGCAACCGGTTTCCGACTCAAGGCATCGGCCACGACGTTCGCCTTGCCCGGATGATAAATGATTTCGAGGTCATAATCCTTAATCAACTCTAACCACCTCCTCTACCTCATATTCAACTCCCACTGAGTAAATATGTATTTTAGACTTATATGATCGGTAAAAAATCTGACATGCAGAGCCAAAAAGATAGTGATGCCAAATCTTGAGCGCAAAAACAACTGCCGCTAACTCCAAATCATGAGTAGGGTAGTTAAGCTCATACGGCCTCAACTGTCTCGACGCAAACGCAATATTCTTGCGGTGCTGCATCAACACGCACCCAAGACCCTGACCCGAAGCACCGCTATAAACAGCAAAACCCTCGTTGCCACACGGCAACGCTAAAATCGGGGATGAAGTCAAATGCCTCTTCTGCTCCTCAAAACTCAACTGCCTTTCGTCATTCCAGATGAACTTCTCGGACTTCTGGAGAAACTGTGTAAGTGGCCGAGCTAGTTTCGATAAACCCTCGACGAACCTACGGTAATAGCCAGCTAAACCCAAGAAACTATGGACCTCCTTCACGTTCTTAGGCGGTGCCCAGTCTAACACTGCCTCAACCTTATGCGTATCCACACGGACTCCCTCGGCTGAAATCACGTGACCTAGAAACATCACTTCCTTCAGCCAGAACTCACATTTTGAGAACTTTGCATAGAGTTGCTCGGTCCTCAAATGTCCAACACTACTCGCAGATGGTACGCGTGCTCATCCTCGTTCCTCGAATAAATAAGAATATCGTCAATGAAGACGACGACACACTTATCCAAGTACTCGATAAAGACCTTGTTCATCAACTGCATGAATACTGCCGGTGCATTTGTTAACCCGACAGGCATAACTACAAACTCATAATGTCCGTATCTCGTCCGAAAAGCTGTTTTCGGCACATCGGACTCCTTCACCCGAAGCTGATAGTACCCCGATCTCAAGTTGATTTTCAAGAATACCGCGGCTCCCTGCAACTGATCGAACAAGTCATCAATCCTCGGCAAGGGATACTTGTTCTGATGGTCACCTTGTTTATCTCGCAATAGTCGATACACAAACGCAGTGAACCATCCTTCTTCCGAACAAACAGAACTGGTGCGCCCCAAGGCGAAGCGCTCGGTCGAATGTACCCCGACTCAAGGAGCTCACTCAACTGTTTCTTCAACTCAGCCATCTCTGAAGGGGCCATGCGATACGGTGCCTTCAAAATCGGAGCCACACTCGGCTCTAACTCGATAGCAAATTCTACCTCACGGTCCGGTGGCAACCCCGGTAACTCATCAGGAAAGACGTCAGGAAACTCGCTAACAACTGGAATCGATGAAAGCTCAACTCCATTACTCTCTGCCTTCAATGCGTAGCACCAATAACCAGTACACCCCTTCCGCAGGAGTCTCATCACCTCAAAGCGTTAATAACGAACTTCTGGTTTCCCCTCTTTCGCCCTGCGAAAGAGTGCTCGGTGCCATCCTCGGCTAACATAGTGATGATTCTCGTGCGGTAGTTCATGATCGCACCATGCCTCTCGAGCCAATCATCCCCGAGAATTAAATCCTCACCCTCAAATCCCACGATAATAAGATTAGAGAGCCAAGCCCTCTCACAAATAAGCAGTGAACAATCTCAGATCTCTCGATCACCAATGATCCTATAACCGCTAGGAAGTTTAACGATGAAAGGCTCGCAAGGCGACAAACAATCAAGACTCAAACGGCGCACACACTCCAGATAGATGAATGAATACGTAGGACCCGAATCAAAAAGCACACTGACGGGAAGAGAATGGACATGAACAGTACCTGTGGCTACGGTGGCGGCTGGATCATTGGACCTCCTCATCTCATAAACACGCAGGTGGGCGGAGCCGACACTGGAAGCTCCTCCTCTAGCGGGCTGACCCCAACCTCTCCCTCGGCTGGCGCTCGATAGAGACTGCGGAGCAAACTAGCGCTGGTTCACACTCGGCTCCCTAGGCGATGGAAGAGAAGAATGAGCACCGCGAATCTGTCTAACCTATTCACAAAAGGAAGCCTTGTCGCCCGACTGACCACAAGTATGACAAGTCAACTGTGGATGAAGACACTCCCGGTTCTTATGGCCCGACTTTCCACAGTTAAAGCATATGAGTTCATGAATGGAGGTTCTAGCAGCACCTCAAAAACTCCCAGAAAAATGAGCCGAACTGCCCGTAGGAACATTTTCAGATTGAGATTTCTGCTGGCCTCTGCCCTTGTGACTAGAAAAATTTCCGATGAACTTATGCTTCTTGCTATCACGAGCCGCTTCACTGGCCGTCACCGACATATCATACGCAAGAGCCCTACTCTGATAATCCTTCAAAGTGGTGCAGACGAGCCCAGACATATAGTCCCGAATTGACAGTTTCATCCACCTGGAAAAGTGGAAAATTTTGTCACTCTCTTCAATAACTTGGGCCTTCACGTATCCCAACTCCCGATTGAAATCGGCAATAGCTTGAGAAACAGGAATATCCCGAGGCTAAGCATCATAAAAGGCATGAACTTGAGCCTGTCTAACTGGCCACGGGCAATATTCGGTCTCCATTAGGTCCTTGAATTCCACCCATGAAGCAACGTGGTCCTTAGGCCTAACAGCCTCCCACCAGTCAGTAGCGTCCCTAGTGAGAAAGTACTGGGCAATAGGGACCTTACGGTCCTCGGGACAGTTGGTGGCAACAAAGACTTTAGATATCTCCTTGATCCACCCCTCCCAGCTGATCGGGTCTGAAGCTCCCGAAGTTTCATTGACTTGCAAACGATTAAGTATTTGAGCCATAAACTTTTGCAGTGCCAATCCCCTTATGTAATAAGGAGTGGGATGGTTTCTCTCAAATACTTGGACTAGTTTCTCTATATATATTTACAAGTCAGGAATACCAGTGATTTTCAGTTTCAGTAAATAAAGAAACAAAAAATTGCCTTCTGATAAGAATTTACATAATAACAAGTACAATGCACTCTCTCATACATCCTGTGAGTGGCATTCGAGAGTATATTTCTAACAACAAGTAGATAAGTTAACTTTTATGATAAATATACATGTGGTAGTCTCACTACCATTGGTACGCTTTAGCTCTTCTAAGTAAACCTTGCAATTCTCTTCCAGTGTCCTGGTTCAGTGCAATGATGGACATTTCCATCTTTGAGAGCTTTTGCCTTGAAAACCAGCTTAGTTGGGTCTTTAGCAACATTTTCTTTACCTTTACCATTGCATTTGTTTTTGAAGAACTTCCCTTTGATGACCATCAGCATGTGGCTTGGTTTCGTCATAATATTTTGCCCAGCCGTTTTAAGCATCCCATGCATCTCAGAAATGGACTTCTCCATCTCATTGATATTATAGTTCATAATGAACTGACCAAAACTATCGGGCAATGATTTTAGGATGACATCTGTGGAGTGCTCCTTAGAAAGTGTAAAACCAAGCCTATCAAGATGATCAATGTATCCTTTCATCTTGAGTACATGAGCGCTGACAGATGTTCCCTCAACCATATTGCAAGCATACAAGGCTTGAAAGGTCTCATACCTCTCTTGCCTAGCGTGCTTTGAGAAAGTCTCCTCGAGGTGAGGATTAAGCTCATAAGCTTCCATTTCTTCCAGATTCTTCTGATGTTCTGGACAAATGGTAGCCAACATAAGACAACTAACATCAATGGAATCATTACAATGTTTCTTCCATTTGTCTTTTATCGCTTTGTTAATATTGTCAACATACACATCGGGAATTTCTTCCTCAAGAACCTACAACTTTCTTTCTTGCTTGAGAACTATTCTCAGGCTCCGTATCTAATCTAGATAGTTGTTGCTGTCTTTTGTGAGTTTGTACTTCTCAAGGACGGATCGTAGTGAAATGATGGATGTGTTGTTTGATGCCATTTTATTATCTACAAAATTTAATATGCAAAGTATTTAGTCACATTTTTATTTCTCGAAAAATACTCCCACTAAAACAAAATACCCTCAATTATACAACATTTGTAATTTTAGTCGGCTAAGAACCCATTTTGCAAAATTCTAAACTCAGCTTTGGCATGACGACTAGAATTGATATACTTTAGGTGGATGATTCTTTATCGATTACATCATATGTAACTCTTAGATTAGACTTGTGGGATTTGCATCTTATGCCTTAAGGTTCAAATCTATTTTGAATTCTTAGTTCATTAAAACACAGAGGTACCATTATCTATCCTACCTTACTAAGATGATCCGAGCATCTAGCTTTGGCATGACCACCTCAAGATGATAGTAGTCTTGATATGTGTTTTAATTGAGCGGCATTAAAATTTTAACAAGGGGTTTTATCCTATGTTTCATGTCTATGTTGGCTAACATACATCTAAACATACATCGCATCACGTACATGCATAAATTTAAACATACATAGCATCACATGACATAATAAAGCATATGACCGTGTATAGCATGACCATAATCCTAGCATGATTTTCATGAGCCAGCATGAAAATCACAAAAGTCAATCTAAAGGGTATAAATGTTCTTCATTGATTTTCCAAATCTTTGGAACGTCAAACGCGATCAGTTGGCTCCTTGAGTCTGTCATCTCCTTCTTCTCTTCATTATATTAATGAAAAAACTATATTACACTAGTAAAGTAAATTACAATAGGACAAACGACATGAATGCCGTAAATAATTAATAATAAATTCATAGACGACTCGCAGGCCGTAAAAACTAATTATAATTAAACGCCATGCAAGCAGCAAAACAAACCCAAAATTAAATTGAAATATCCAGTCACATTGGTCAATTTATGGTCATGCATACACTAAATATATACTAAAATTAATCATCACATAATTAATTTAAAATTGGCAGGTAACATATTAATAATAATTTGCATCCAAGTTAAACGAAAAAAAGTACATAGCACAGTGGCTGGAAGGATGAACAACACCCCAGCCATCCAGGATCGAATCCTAGTATGCGCAACTTTTGTGCATTTTCTGCACTATTTTTCGCGCTGGTCGCGGGTCGCAGGCACGGTTCGCAGGCGTCGGTTGACCCAGACGCGGGCATCAAGTAACCCTTGCTCGGAACCCACGGGTCGACTCGATTCGTGACCCGTTTCTGGACAGTTTCCTCCAGAATAGTTTCTGGATATTAACAGTGCAGAAAATAGCGAAAAATAGTACAAAAAAAATTAACTTTTAACGATCCTATTTAATCAAATTAAATCAAAAAACATTTATAAAGTCCCTATTTTATACATATGATCAAGAACATGATTCATATATTCAAAACTTATAATCATAAACTATATAAACAATTAAATTACTTGCAAGTTGGCTCTGATACCGCTGTTGGTTTTCCATGTATCTAATGCAAGAAATTTGAGCAAAAAGCAGCAGAATAATAATTAGAAAACCCAAGATGAGAATCTTCATGTAGTAATTTAATTGATTTAATAAAGAGTTCGTGGAATTACCTTAATTCGAAGAACAGATCTAAATTCGGACCAGAAGCTGATGAAAATCCCCTCCTCAACATGCTTCAAAATTTCTCAACAAAACATGCTCCTCATTGTCATACATAACATAAACTCATGTCTTTACTTTTAACAAAGTTTCAAAACATTTTATAAAAAACTTCGTCATCTTGCCCAATAAACAAGATGTATTAGGCCTAATAGATCACTAGCCCTTTCTCCATGACCAGTGAAAGGATTCTTCATCATCTTGCCCAATAAACAAGATTCCCATGTCCCAAATGACTCATAGTCAAAGGAGTTTAAAAGTCCATCGTGATGGAGTGTAGAAATGCATTTCTCGTTTATGTGGCCAAGCCGACAGTGTCATAAGTAAGTTGGATAAAAATCGTTGAACTTAGGTTTCTTGGTTGCAATGTTTAGAATTCCATAATATTGGACTCATCTAAATCAAAATTGTAAAGGTTGGTACAATAAATAAGAATAATCTTATTCTTAATAAGAAAATTGTAGCCTCACTCAGTAAAAGCCTTTAACAGCGGTTCTCGAGACTATTTAACAGTGGTTCCAGAACCGCAATGCGCCGATGTTAGATTTAACAGTAGTTATAAGGAACCAATGTTAAATGTGCAATTTAACATCAGTTGCAGCTGGACCTCTATTAAAAGCCCATCTAAACATTTAACAGCGGTTACCTACAACAGCTTTTAATTTACATATTTAACATTGATTAATTGCAACCGATGTTTTTTTCAGCTTTCACAACGGTTGCTTTATAAGCGTTGTTTTTTTTTTATTTTATGTAACAGCAGTTAGCAAATAACTACTGTTATTTGTTTTTTTTTTTTTTTGAAAATCCTGTTTCCCAACCTGCTACATCCAAATTTCAGTAAATTCAACAACATACATCTACAACCATAATTTTATTACATTCAGCAATACAACAATTTTTATTACATTCAGCAATTATAAATTCCATCAACCGAAATAGCAACACATAATTTACTAAAGTAAAAATGTGAAAAACTTATGCTGGTACAATTGATAAAAATATCACATACTGTGTGAAATTGAAAGAATCTCCAAAAAAATTGTCCCCATTCAGTTCGAAATTTATCAATACTCTCCTTAGGAAGTGCTGTAATATCATCGTACATTTGCACATATAAAAATAATATCTCAAAAATACAAATAATAATTATGTGGTGTCACAACACCTGCTTAATACACAAACTAAAATAACAATAAACAAAACATAATTCTGATAAGAATGAGAGAAAGAAACCCCAATTGTCTTGAAATTGAAGAATACCGACTTAAAATAACAAATCAGCATTATAACATAGCAAAAAAACATCTAAAAGAGCAAAAACTAGTAAAAATAACATTAAAAACAGCAAAACAACTAAAAAAATCAATAAAACAGCCTTAGAATTGGAGTAAACCAACTCTTAAACACATCAAAACAGCAGTAAAACAATAAAGCTAGTTTTACAAATAGCAGAACATAAAAAGAGCAGCACAAAAAACAGCAAATCAGCAGTCATCATTAAAACAAAGCGAAATACTTAAGAATGTATCTAGAATCTAAAACCAAAGAGACAAGTAGGAGGTTGTTCATGTCATATATACTATCAAAGAACTTTTTATACTTGCATCTCATTTCGACTGACATATCAAATATTATTTTTTGTATCACTTTCACATACCAAAGTTTCTACTTAATCTTATCACTCTGATATTTAATTCACACAACCTCACCAAGTCAACCTCACCAAATGCCTCATGCGCGCTCAGCTTGTTTGATGCAATAACATTCAAAGTCACTTCAAGAAACACTTTTCAAAAGTGGTCCAAAATTTGTCTCTCTTCCCTGAAGGAGACATTCATAAAAAATACATCCAACGAAAGATTCATTCTCAGCAAAAATATATAATACGTGCTCGGTTTATGGTCCATATCCAGAGAAAATTCAAGAAATTGTTCAACTCCAGTATCATACACATAACTCATACGACTTGCATTTAGATTTGCACCTATCTTAGTTTCCATCTTAATTTTCATTTAAAATTTAAAACTTACAATCTTATTACTTTGTGAAGATTGCCAACTAATTTAACACTACATGTTGGGAGAAGATCCTTAAGACAAAAGTTAAAATCTATCCACAAAGGGGAAGATCCTTAAGAAGTTAACCACGTCTTTCCCAACTTTTACATAGTAAGTTGATTTTACAAATACAATGATGTTCTTTATGCACTTGGTATATTATTTTTATGTGGAAAATATACACCAAAAGGCAACACGATTGAATTGTAAATATGAAGATACGAGCTAAGACATGTGTTGTGTCGATAATTATGCGTCTCAACAGGCGATCGCCTCAGAGACCAGGCGATCGAGACAGAGCCCAACAGCCAAGGGAGATTGGCCGATCGAAGGTCCCAGGTCAAGTCTCGGTGCCGAGCGATCGACATCTAGGGCGATCGTCTCTCGGTACTTGGCGATCGACTCCTGGTGACCAACCGATGGCGACCGCCTCATGCCACGCGAAGCCAACGATCGTCCGGTCGGCAAGGGCCGACGCGCGAAGCAAGAACCCACATGCAGATCCGGAAAAGGCGCCGCAGCACATGGATCATTGACCACAGCCTGTCAGCATCTTTCCACCAACCGACAGACCCGCCGAAAGGTGTACAGTGGGACCGCCCGTGACAGCAACTCAGGACGCGTGCCGGCTCCTCATTGGACCCGCCAGTGCACCCGGCGGATATGCGAGCTTAAAAGCAGACAACCCATGTGACATAAAGACGATCGCCCCTTTATTATATTGCATAAAAAGCGATCGCCCGTCAGTAAACAGGACATCTCAGCTCCTATAAATAGAAGACTGCCTACACTTGGTAAAGGGTCTGCTTCTTAACAAGCTCAACTAACAACTTGGCTTTCTCACTCTTGGCAATAGGTATCTCTCGGCCTTTCTTCTCTCTCATCACCTCTTGTCCGAAAGACGGTCGGCAGAGACGAAGCACGCAGAGCTTCGCTCAAGAGTTAGATAAATAGGATCTTTTACACTCATTGTAATTAGATTCTTACATTAATACTTGTATCCCCGAATATTTGTATTAATAACATCTCGCGAGAGCATTCAAGCCCGGGCCTAACAAACCCGGAAAATCTTGTTCTTTCCATTTTCTCGGACGTGCTCTCGCAATTTGCTATTGCTCGGCCATTCCAGCAATATCTATCTTCGGATAATATTTCGGGCAACAACAATTGGCGCTAAAGGAAGGGGATCTAACCCTCATTTTCATACCTACCGTCTCGAAGAACACTCACTGTTCTCCGGGGCATATACCTGAAGAAACACTCACTGTTCTTCAGAGAAAGCTTTCAGAATCATGACTTCTGCCTATGCATCGAAGAAAGCCGATGGCCGATCCGCCAGATGCCTCATTCCGTCTCAATCCGAGCCACAGCCTATGGCGGAGGGTAGCCGCCGCGGTCCGAGACTCTCGATCCCGCCCCTGGGGGACAGCCCAAGCCTCTCGCTCGATCAGTTCCAAATCACGGAACAGATCGAAAAGGCCTTGGCCATCCTACATGAGCGACGGAGAGCTTTCGACGCGCCGCACGCTATAACCCCCTCGGCCATCCGCCGCATGTCCAAACGGAAGTTCAAGGGGCTACTGACCAAGCGATCGCCAGGAGGCTCCCATTCGCAAGAAGAGGCGCTCTCGGTAGGGCACCTGCTGCCCGCCTGGCGGCCCGTCATGGCGGCCAGGCGGTCGGTCCCAGCCACGAGACGACAGAGCTCGAGTCCGTCACCAGGAGTTCGGCGTATCCGACTCCCAGCAGGCAATTCAGCCATCTGTCTCCTCCTCACCGAAGAACCGAGGTCGGAGACCGCGGAGTTAGGAGATCGGTACACGATCGCCTCAGCTCCTACTCCGAAAGCCGAGCCACGAGCGACCAAGCAACAACGATGGCCACGATGCAACGCCAGCTCGACGACATGAAGTCGCTCCTGGAAACTGGGGCAGGCGCCAAGGGAAACATCTCCGGGCCGAGTGAGCCACTCGCGGTCCACATCGAGCTCGCCCCCGTGCAGCGTAATATCGCTCCTCCGCAAACACCTTTGTACGAGGGGAGGTCGGACCCCGATACTCACCTGAGCAAATTCTGCATCTACATGACCGGGTGTGGGGCATCCGACGCAACCAGATGCCGAATGTTCCCACTGACGCTGGACGACCTCGCCCACATATGTTACACCTCATTGCCGCCGCGATCCATCAACTCCTTTGATCAACTGGCGAACAGCTTCACAGCTTACTTCGCCGCCAAGGTCGCTCGGTCGGAAGGTCCTCATCGCATGATGCAAATCAAGCAGGGAGAAGAAGAGTCCGATGCAGACTACATCGACCGAGTAGACGAGATCATCCTCAACGGCGCACCCGTAACCGATGAGATCGCCCTATACTCGGTCCTAGGGGGATTCCATGGTCTTTCGCCTATGTTCAGGCATCTCACAAAGGACCATCCCCCGACCTACGCGATCTTCCGTGCTAAAGCCGCAGACTTTCTAGCCAGGCAAAGGTTTCTTTTGAACCTATAAAGCAACGCGATCGGCAGCCGAACGATGATCACCAGTCTTCCAACCCGATCACCGTTATCAAGCAACATCACCAAAACTGGAGGACTCGCTCGCCATCTACAGTTCATCATCTAACATGTTGGACTAAGGCACGAGACCGCCTCCCCCGCACAACGTACACCATCGACGGTCGGCATTTAAACATGACGATCCGAGGTGGAAGAGTGTAGCCATGGTCCTGGTGGTCGATGGAACCGACTACTTAGGCCGTGCAAGGTTCCTTTGGGCTGATATCGCTCGCCCTTCGTTTAAATACGAGGCGCGCGTTGTCGAAGGACCCTCCAAACAAATCACTGGACATGATCGCCCACCCTCAAAGGTTCATCATCCAACATGGTGAACCCGGACAATGCGATGCGTCACTACCCCCGTCTCAACGTATACCGTCGAGGATTGCCATCTAACATGACGATCCGAGGTAGAAAAGAGCTAACTAGCCGCGGACGTGGAGTCGATTAAATCTGACGACGCCCCGCGCAAGGACTCCTCTAGACCAAGACCGCACGCCCTTCGTTTAAATACGAGGCGAGGCGCAACCTAACAGAGGACCCTCACAATAAAATGAGTCACGAGACAGACAATGTCGCTCGCGCACAAGACATGGTCAGGGAGTCGGGCCATCGAACTCCGCGACTGTGCACGATTCCTCAACGACGAAATAATCAGCTCTCTACGAGGGATCGGCAAAATTGTTTATTGCAGGTACAAGACCGAAGATAGCTAGCCAATCGACCAGATCGCCCAAGTCCGAGGCCATAGTCCGCTCAACGGACCGCCCGTCTCCATCCTACATGATCGCCAGCAAGAACCACCTCACCTCGTGTCTTCAACATCGGAGCAAGTTGGGGGGCAATTGTTGTGTCGAGAATTATGCGTCTCAACAGGCAATCGCCTCAGAGACCGGGCGACCGAGCCAGAGCCCAACAGCCAAGGCAGATTGGCCGATCGAAGGTCCCAGGTAAAGTCCCGGCCGAGCGATAGACATCTAGGGCGATCGTCTCTCGGTACTTGACGATCGACCCCTCATGACCGACCGATGGCGACCGCCTCATGCCACGCGAAGCCAACGATCGTCCGGTCGGCAAGGGCCGACGCGCGAAGCAAGAACCCACATGCAGATCCGGAAAAGGCGCCGCAACACATGGATCGTTGACCACATCCTGTCAGCATCTTTCCACCAACCGACAGACCCGCCGAAAGGTGTACAGTGGGACCGCCCGTGACAGCAACTCAGGACGCGTGCCGGCTCCTCATTGGACCGCCTGGTGTTGCCGCCGGCCGCAGCTTAAAAGCGAATGACCCATGTGACATAAAGACGATCGCCCCTTTATTATATTGCATAAAAGGTGATCGCCCGTCAGTAAACAGGACATCTCAGCTCCTATAAATAGAAGGCTGCCTACACTTGGAAAAGGGTCTGCTTCTTAACAAGCTCAACTCACAACTTGGCTTTCTCACTCTTGGCAACAGCTATCTCTCGGCCTTTCTTCTCTCTCAGCACCTCTTGCCCGAAAGACGGTTGGCAGAGACGAAGCACGCAGAGCTTCGCTCAAGAGTTAGATAAATAGGATCTTTTACACTCATTGTAATTAGATTCTTACATTAATACTTGTATCCCCGAATATTTGTATTAATAACATCTCGCGAGAGCATTCAAGCCCGGGCCTAAAAAACCCGGCAAATCTTGTTCTTTCCATTCTCTCGGACGTGCTCTCGCAATTTGCTGTTACTCCACCATTCCAGCAATATCTATCTTCGGATAATATTTCGGGCAACAACAACATGAAATTACTAGAAAGAATTAATTTCAAAAGGTCATTTAACTCAGTACCTCCGTCCAACCATCGGTAATACATGCTCGAACTATGGTCCACATCCAGTGCATCACGTAATACCCACACTCCCAACTTCTGACTTTTATTACACTAAAACACCATTTTGAAAAAGCAATTATATAAAAACATCAGTAAATATATAAATATAATTTTAACCACATCAGTAAATATATAAATATAATTTGAACCTATAGGTACCTTAACAAAAGTATATAATTTTATATCGAATGCACGTACACACATTTTACACACACTATACAATATATATATATGCAAATATAATTTATATGAATTTTTATTAATTTATACCTATGATGGTAAGGTTCACAGTATATTTGTTCCTTTGAATCACATATACGCGCAGAGATGTATCCTGAGATCTCATCTTCCTTAGGGCAAGCATGTATTTTCTTTGTAACACCCCAAACTGGGCGGATATTACAGTGCCGTGGACCCCCGACTGGGACCCACCAGGCGAGTGAAAATGAATGAAATACACAGGGTAAATGTAGTACCGAACCACATTACATCATTAATTACTCTGATGAGGAGTTTCATTATAACACACCCAAGAAAATACTGAATACATGTATATTTTATATGAAGATAAAATACACAACACTGAACGAAACGGAGTATCCAAATGGAAATCTGCAGCGGAAAATAAATGACAACAATATGAATGACTGAAAGGATTGGGGCCCCCTACTAGTATCACTGGGACTTCTTGCCGCCAACGTTCTATTCCCGTGCTTTTGCCTTGCCATGACCTGAAAACAAAATCCCCAACGGGGTCAGTTACACAGAACAACAATCCTCAAGAGTTGAATAAACACAATCATATATGCTGTAATCTCAAACCGTCGAACACATGCGATCAAAAGTGAATCGGTCAGATTATAACTCAAATCCTGTTGAAAACATATGCAATCAAACATGCTGTATGAATCAACTAATGGTACGGCTCAAAGGGTGGTGCCACACTACGCCCGGGATGGAAATGTGTCCGTGCACAAGCCACCAACGAGTATCGATCGAATACACGTCTGGTCTTGTACCTAATCAGTCTCACGAAGTGATCTTCTCATGTGCACAGTCCAATGTGAGGCCAACAAACAACACACGACTTAATATGTGCCTGACATGAAAATCTTACACATACCAACCGGTACGCCAGTATAACCCGGAATGCCACGAGATAAAAAAAGTGACATCGAAATCAATAATGACTCACCGAGATGAAATGACAGTGAAATGAATGATAGCTCAAACGGTCCAATGAATCTCGGACTCAACTTTCCCCTCTTCCCAAAACGGAAGACACCACGACTCGGGGATACCTTGACCAAAACATGGTCACCTGTCTCGAACTATAATGGTCGACGACGATGATCTGCATATGATTTATGTCGACTCTGAGCGGTCAACAAACGACTCCTGATCAAAGATACCTTCTCACAGGCGGCTATAAGCATATCGGGCTCGGTGCCGATTGATTCTGATAAGTTATGCCAACACAAAGGAGATCGACAACGACGACCGTACAAGGCCTCGTAAGGTGCCATCTTAATCGAAGCATGCCAACTATTATTGTATGTGAACTCGATCAACGGTAGTTGGGCTTCCCAATCATCTTTCCAATCGAGAACACATGCCCTCAACATGTCCTCCAAAGTCTGAATAGTCCTCTCCGATTGTCCGTCGGACTAAGGATGAAAAGTTGTACTGAGATTAAGCTGAGTTCCCATAGCACGATGAACTGATTTCCAAAAATGAGACACAAATCATCCGTCACGATCAGAAACGATACTTTTAGGAGTACCGTGCAATCTCACTATCTCTTTGATAAACAACTTGGCAAGTCTCTCGGGACCCCACGTATCCTTAATCTCAAGGAAATGAGCTGATTTAGCTAGGCGATCCACAATTACCCAGATTGTATTCATGCCACGATGACTCGTCGGCAAACTCGTGATGAAGTCCATTGAAATATCTTCCCACTTCCATTCTGGAATAGGGAGAGGTTTCAGCATACCCGCCGGTCGCTGATGTTCTATCTTGACTTGCTGACAGGTCAAACATCTCGAAACAAATTCTGCGACTTTCCGCTTCATATTACTCCACCAGTAATTTTGTTTCAAGTCTTTATACATCTTGCTAGACCTCGGATGAACGGAATAAGGGGTAGCATGAGCTTCTCTCAAAATCGAGTTTTTCAACTCGTCATTTGCCGGCACGCACAACCGATTCTTAAAACGCAAAAGTCCATCCTCGTGGACCACAAACCCGGGGGCTTTCCCCTGAGTCACATCCTCTCGAATGCGTAACAAAAATGGGTCCAAACCCTGATTCTCCCTGATCGCCTCCTCAAGTGGCGATGAAATCTCCAACGTACAAAGTTTACCTTGTACTCACTGTAACCAGATCTTGATCTCGGGTCTCAGAAATTCCTGTTGAAGTTCCTTCTGAACTATTAATCGAGCAAGCATCTGCTTCTGAACGGACTTACGACTCAAGGCGTCGGCGACAACGTTTGCCTTGCCCGGGTGGTAAAGTATCTCGATATCATAATCTTTGATCAGTTCCAACCACTGTCTCTGCCGCATATTTAACTCCTTCGGAGTAAATATATACTTTAAACTCTTATGATCGGTTAATATCTGACAGGTAACGCCATAAAGATAATGACGCCAAATCTTCAATGCGAACACCATGGCTGCTAGCTCCAGGTCGTGGGTCGGATAATTAACCTCGTAAGGTCTCAATTGCCGTGAAGCATAGGCAATAACCTTCCCATCCTGTATGAGTACACATCCGAGACCCTGTCCGGATGCATCACCATAAACCACAAATCCTTCCGTCCCTTGCGGTAAAGAAAGGACATGTACTGAAATTAACCGGCTCTTAAGTTCCTCAAAACTCTGCTAATACGCGTCGGACCACGTGTATTTCTTATCCTTTCGCAAAAGGTTTGTCATTGGTTGAGTGATCTTAGAAAATCCTTCCACAAACCGCCGATAATAACCGGCTAATCCGAGAAAGCTTCGGATTTCTTTAACATTCTTCGGAGGTAGCCAATCTCGGATAGCCTCCGTCTTCTGAGGATCAACACGCACTCCGTCTGATGAAATTACATGCCCGAGAAACGTCGCTTCGGACATCCAGAACTCACATATGGAAAACTTTCCATAAAGTTGCTCTCGTCTCAACACATCGAGAACCTGATGAAGGTGAAACTCGTGCTCCTCCCAGTCACGAGAATAAATTAAAATGTCATCAATAAAGACAACCACGAACTGATCCAAAAAAGTCGATGAAGACCCGATTCATTAACTCCATGAATACCGAAGGTGCATTAGTGCATTAATTAACTCCTCGAACTCATAATGGCCATAACATGTTTGAAACGCCGCCCTCGCGATATTCGACTCTCGAATGCGCAACTGGTGATATCTAGATCTTAAGTCGATCTTGGAAAATACTGAAGCTCCCTCAAGTTGATCTAAAAGATCAACAATACGGGGTAGAGGATACTTATTCTTGATCGTGACCCTATTCAACTCCCGATAATTAATACACACACGAAACGAAACATCCTTCTTCTTGACAAACAACACTGGTGCTCCCCACGGGGACGCACTCGGCCGGATATAACCCTTCTCGGTCAAATCCTCTAATTGATTCTTCAATTCCTGCATTTCGGTCGGGGCCATCCGATACGGTGCCTTCGATAATGGAGACGTACCAGGCTCCAACTCTATCGTGAATTCCATATCCCTCGGTGGAGGTAAAACAGGTAGCTCGTCCGGGAGTACATCGTAAAACGATAACAATGATACCAAGAATGGTTGAACACCTCGATTGTCTGAGAGTGGCCAATCGACGACAACAATACGATGAATGATTGAACAAATCTGGTTGAGTAATTTTATTGCTTTCATCATATTAATGATTCTTCCAGAACAACGGGGATCACCTCCCTAAAATACACACTCGACTCCAACAATGGAAATGATAGTGACCGTACGCTTACGAACATCGAGGATGGTATCATGATGATCCATCCCACTAATACCCAATATTACATCGTCCTTAGGTAAATCCACCACGATTAGGTCCACCAACCACTCGCGGTCATTAAGCTTAATTCGGTCAGTTCTAAACCTCATGATTTTCGAAAATTCTTCAACCGCCAGGTATACCAATGATATAAGGCCCACAATTAATAGGACTATCCAAGTTAAGTCTATTCAAACATGATTCATAAATGAATGAATGTGGTGCACCAGTATCAAAAAGGGTACATACAGGTTGAGCTAAAATTACGAGTATACCTGAGATCGTTCGGGCCTCCGGATTGTCTGTCCTCTTCATCTCGTGAATCGGGGACTTGCTGGCCCCCGAACCAGACGCTCCCGTCTAATAAATATGAGCTCCGCTTTTATTCGCTTCCATCGTCTTAAACGACGTTGACAAAGCAGTCTGATTCTGAGTCGCTGATTGCTTCGGGGCCTGAGATGCTACCGGAGTCGGCTTGGGGTCCCATCGGAAAAAACGGGCCTTATGCCCAAAAATCCCACAATTATGGCACGTGATAGACGGTTTCAGACACTTAGTGCTGTAATGACCCGGCGCTCCACAGTTGAAACAGGTGATGGCCGGACTGGCCACTCGGGACTGAGATCCGCATGATTATGCGCCGTAGGAGGTCGCTCAGAAATGTTAGGGTCCACACGAGGCTTCTTGAAGGTAGACTGACCGTCTTCGGACTGATTACGCTTCGTTGATTTCTTGCTGACAGATGAAGGTTGTTGCTCAGCAATTTCCTTAACAGCAGGCTCACACGGGAGACTTCTCTCGATTAATTCGGCCAGAGTGGCGCATTGATGATTGAGTAATTTCATATGGGTCATCATGACCTGCATAAAAGTGAGTGGATCAACCTGAACATCTTCCGATCGAGCGGAGTCCTGGTTACGATTTCCCGACCGTGAGCGATTATTCCCCGGGTTTCGGCCTGCACCGCGGCCTCTCCCCGTGCATCCACTGATAGCTCTCTCCATACTGAAGTAGGAAGGTCGCATGATAATCATAGATCTCGTATCAGTACCGCATTATGATTTACGTCATGAAATGATGAAAATGAGCATACGCGCTCTAACACAATGATTATATGAATGATTAACTGATGTGTCATGATTATCTGATGATATTCTTGAAATGATTATCTTGAACAAGTTAGCAAGATTAATGATATGATCTTCAAGATTAACAACTGAGTAATGAAATGAATTGAGTGATTAATGAGTTAACATGATCAACATGATTAAAATGAAAATGATGTTTGAGGATTGTTAACTAGTGAATTATGAATGAATGATTATTGCCAGAAATTATACCATGGCGTTAGAAGTCTTACAGTTCTTTCGGTCTGATGGGCTCGGCATTTGCACAGGTCACACGTGACGCGAAAGTCCAATGATACTAGTCTGATGACGATTTCAAATGAGACATGACTCGGAAGGTAGTATTCAAAACCTGTCTCCAATACCAACTCTGTAACACCCCAAACTAGGTGGATATTACAGTGCTGTGGACCCCCGACTGGGACCCACCAGGCGAGTGAAAATGAATGAAATACACAGAGTAAATGTAGTACCGAACCACATTACATCATTAATTACTCCGATGAGGAGTTTCATTATAACACACCCAAGAAAATACCGAATACATGTATATTTTATATGAAGATAAAATACACAATACTGAACGAAACGGAGTATCCAAATGGAAATCTGTAGCGGAAAATAAATGACAACAATATGAATGACTGAAAGGATTGGGGCCCTCTACTAGTATCACTGGGACTTCTCACCGCCAACATTTTATTCCCGTGCTTTTGCCTTGCCATGACCTGAAAACAAAATCCCCCAACAGGGTCAGTTACACAGAACAACAATCCTCAAGAGTTGAATAAACACAATCATATATGCTGTATAAACCAAAAGTTCGATCAAAAATCTCAAACCGTCGAACACATGCGATTAAAAGTGAATCGGTCAGATTATAACTCAAATCCTGTTGAAATCATACGCAATCAAACATCTTTGTATGAATCATATGATGCGGCTCAAAGGGTGGCGCCACACTACGCCCGGGATGGAAATGTGTCCGTGCACAAGCCACCAACGAGTATCGATCGAATACACATGTGGTCTTGTACCTAATCAGTCTCACGAAGTGATCTTCTCGTGTGCACAGTCCAATGTGAGGCCAACAACCAACACACGACTTAATATGTGCCTGACATGAAAATCCTACACATACCAACCGGCACGCCAGTATGACCCAGAATGCCACGAGATAACAAAAGTGACATCGAAATAAATAATGACTCACCGAGATGAAATGACACTGAAATGAATGATAGCTCAATGAAATGATTGGAACCGTCATTCCTTTTGACTGAAGTGATAAATTGACAATTACAAGTCTCAATACGGTTAATACATTATGTTGTGTCGAGAATTATACTCTCCGACCGGCGATCGCCTCGGAGATCGGGCGACCTAGCCATTGCCGAGCAGCAAGGCAGAACTGACGACCAGCGACCAGGCGACCTAGCCTTAACCCGGGAGCCAAGATAGATCGGCCGACCGAAGGTCCCAGGGCGAGTCCCGGTGCCGAGCGATCGACATCTAAGACGATCGTCTCTCGGTACTTGGCGATCGACTTCTGGTGGCCGACGACCATACGATCATCTCTCGGCACCTGCCGAACGACCCTTGGTGACCGACTGATGCCGACCCCTGGTGACCGACCATTGACGATCGCCTCATGACCGATCGAAGCCGATGATCATCCAGTCGGCAAAGGCCGAAGCCCAGGACAGACCCCACGTGCAGAGCCGAGACAAGATCCGCTATTCACGGATCATTGACCACAGTCTATCATCATCCGTCCACCAGCCGACAGGCCCGCCGAAAGGTGTCAGTAGGGCCGCATGTGACAGTGACTCCGGACGCGTGCTGGCTCCTCATTGGACCGCACAGCTGGCTGCCAGCAGCTGCCTTGGACTTTAGGCCGACAACCCTGTGACTTAAAGGAGATCGCCCCATTATTATATTGGCCGAAAGGCGATCGCCCGCCAGGAATCAAGGCTCCTCTGCCCCTATATATAGAAGGCAGCATGCACTTGTCCAAGGACCGAAATTCTTCAACTCTCTCGGATTTTTCCTCACTGAACAAGCAATATACTCACAACTTGGCTTTCTCCTACTCTTGGCAATAGCTATCTCTCGGCTCTTTCTTCTCTCGGCCTCTCTCATACAGAAGACGATCGGCAGGGACGAAGAACACCAATCTTCGCTCAAGAGCTGGATTAACAGAGTCTTTTTACACTCATTGTACTTAGATTCTCACATTAATACTTGTATCCACAAATATTTGTATTAATAACATCTCGCGAGAGCATTCAAGGCTGGGCCTAACAAACCCGGCAAATCTTATGTTTATTCATATTCTCTCGGAAATGCTCCCGCAACCTTATTTGTTTGTTGTCCGTCCATTCCAGCAGTATTTAATCTTTGGATAAATATTTTGGGCAACAACAATTGGCGCTAGAAGAAGGGGATCTAACCCTCAAATTTTTATTCCTATCGTCTCGAAGAACACTCACTGTTCTCGGGGCATATACTTGAAGTGACACTCACTGCGCTTCAAATAAATCTTTCATAAATCATGTATTCCGCCTCCGCGTCGAAGAAAGCCGCTGGCCAGCCCGCCAGACGCCTCATTCCGTCTCAGTCCGAGCCACAGCCGATGGCAGAAGGTAGCCGCCGCGGTCAGAGACGCTCGATCCCGCCCCTGGGCGACGGCCCAAGCCTCTCGCTCGATCAGCTCCGAACCGTGGAGCAGATCGACGAGGCCATGGCCGTCCTACAGGAGCGACGGAGTGCTCTCGACGCGCCTCCCGCTATCACCCCCTCGGCCATCCGCCGGAAGACCAAGCGGAAGTTCAAGGCGTTACTGGCCGAGTGATCGCCACGAGGCTCTCATCGCAGGAGGCGCTCGCCCGGGCACCTCTGTTTCGATCGCACAGGCGGACTGTCTTGGCGGCCAAGGCGGTCGGCCCGGCCACGAGACGACGGAGTTTGAGTCCGTCACCAGGAGCTCAGCCTATCCGACTCCCAGAAGGTCGACCAGCCGTCTAGCTCCTCCTCGCCAAATAGTCGAGGTCGGCAGCAGCGGAGTCAGGAGATCGGTACACGATCGCCTCGGCTCCCGCTCCCAAAGCCGATCCGCGAGCGACCGATCCACAACGATGGCCGCGATGCAACGCCAGCTCGACGACATGAAGGCGCTCCTGGAATCAGGGGCAGGCGCCAAGAAGACGATCGCCGAGCCGAGCGAGCCGCTCGCGGTCCACATCGAGCTCGCCCCCGTGCAGCACAAGATCGCTCCCCCACAAACACCTTTGTACGAGGGGAGATCATACCCCGAAACACACCTGAGCAAGTTCAACATCTACATGACCGGGTGTGGGGCATCAGACGCGACCAGGTGCCGAATGTTCCCTCTGACGCTGGACGACCTCGCCCACAGGTGGTACGCCTCATTGCCGCCTCGGTCCATCTGCTCCTTTAACCAACTGGCGAACGTCTTCACAGAGTACTTCGCCGCCAAGGTCGCTCGACCGGAAGGTCCCCTTCGCATTATGCAAATCAGGCAGGGAGAAGAAGAGTCTGACTCGGACTACATCAACCGAGTAGACAAGATCATCCTCAACGGCGAACCCATAAGCGATGAGATCGCCCTCTACACGGTCCTAGGAGGATTCCATGGCCTTTCGCCTATGTTCAGGCACCTTACGAAAGACCAACCCTCGACCTACGTGACCTTTCGGGCTAAAGCCGCAGACTTTCTGACCAGGCAAAGGTTTCTTCTTAGCCTGTGAGCAGCGCGATCGTTGCCCGAATGACGATCTCCTGCCCGATCGCTGATATCAACCTACGAATAATGTGATCGGCAGCCGATCGACGATCGCCAGTCTTCCAGCCCGATCGCCATCATCACGCTACATCACCAAAAACCCGGAGGACTCGTTCGCCATCTACAGTTCACCATCTAACATGATGGACTAAGGCACGAGATCGCCTCCACCACACATCATAAAGCCATGGTCCTGGTAGTCGATGGAACCGACTGCTTCGGCCATGCAAGGTCCCTTTGGGCAAAGATCGCCCACCCTTCGTTTAAATACGAGGCCGGCGTAGTCTGAGGGCCCTCCAAAACTAATCAGTGGACACGATCGCCCGCCCTCAAAGGATCATCATCTAATATGGTGAACCTGGACAATGCGACGCGTCACTACCCCCGTCTCAACGTACACTGTCGAGGTTCACCATCTTCATGGCGGGCCGAGGTGGAAGCAGAGTTTACAAGCTGCGGGCGTGGAGTTGAATCATCCGACGCTGCCCCGCGCAAGGACTCCTCTAGACCAATACTGCACGCCCTTCGTTTAAATACGAGGCGAGGCACAACCTAACAGAGGACCCTCACAATAAAATGAGTCACGAGACACTCAATGTCTTCGCGCACAAGACACGGTCATGGAGTCGGTCCATCGAACTTCGCGACTGTGCACGGTTTCTCAGCGACGAAACAATCAAGTTTCTATGAGGGATCGGCCAATGTTGTTTTTTGCAGGTACAAGACCGAAAGATAGCTAGCCAATCGACCATGATCGCCAAAGTCCGAATCCAAAGTCAGCTCAACAAGATCGCCCGTCCTCATCCTACACGATCGCCAGCAAGAACCACCTCGCCCCATGTCTTCAACATCGGAGCAAGCTGGGGGGCAATTGTTGTGTCGAGAATTATACTCTCCGACCAGCGATCGCCTCGGAGATCGGGCGACCTAGCCATTGCCGAGCAGCAAGGCAGAACTGCCGACCAGCGACCAGGCGACCTAGCCTTAACCCGGGAGCCAAGATAGATCGGCCGACCAAAGGTCCCAGGACGAGTCCCGGTGCCGAGCGATCGACATCTAAGACGATCGTCTCTCGGTACTTGGCGATCGACTTCTGGTGGCCGACGACCAGACGATCATCTCTCGGCACCTGCCGACCGACCCTTGGTGACCGACCGATGCCGACCCCTGGTGACTAACCATTGACGATCGCCTCATGACCGATCGAAGCCGATGATCATCCAGCCGGAAAAGGCCAAAGCCCAGGACAGACCCCACGTGTAGAGCCAAGACAAGATCCGCTATTCACGGATCATTGACCACAGCCTGTCAGCATCCGTCCACCAGCCGACAAGCCCGCCGAAAGGTGTCAGTAGGGCCTCATGTGACAGTGACTCCGGACGCGTGATGGCTCCTCATTGTACCGCACAGCTGGCTACCAGCAGTTGCCTTGGACTTTAGGCCGACAGCCCTGTGACTTAAAGGCGATCGCCCCATTATTATATTGGCCGAAAGGCGATCGTCCGCCAGGAATCAAGGCTCCTCTGCCCCTATATATAGAAGGCAGCCTGCACTTGTCCAAGGACCGAAATTCTTCAACTCTCTCGGATTTTTCCTCACTGAACAAGCAATATACTCACAACTTGGCTTTCTCATACTCTTGGCAACATCTATCTCTCGGTTCTTTCTTCTCTCGGCCTCTCTCATACAGAAGACGATCGGCAGGGACGAAGAACACCAAGCTTCGCTCAAGAGCTGGATTAACAGAGTCTTTTTACACTCATTGTACTTAGATTCTCACATTAATACTTGTATCCACGAATATTTGTATTAATAACATCTCGCGAGAGCATTCAAGCCCGGGCCTAACAAACCCGGCAAATCTTGTGTTTATTCATATTCTCTCGGAAATGCTCTCGCAGCCTTATTTGTTTGTTGTCCGTCCATTCCAGAAGTATTTAATCTTCGGATAAATATTTTGGGCAACAACACATCATGAATGAACTATAATTATGAATGAACAACAACGAAAGGAATGAATGTCCTTTTAACCGAGTAAGAATTAACTTACTCAACGCCGATGAAGAATGTCCTTCCACGAACAACATCCTAAATGAGATGTCGGTCGCTCGAACAACCTTGAATAACACAATTACCAATAATCCGGTTCAACACACGAATCAAATACGAGTATAACTAACTCAAAACGTCGATACGACTAAACCAAGTTCATTGGGGCATTATATCGAACATGTTGTGGCCAAACTTTGATTGTTTACAACCAAACCTCAATAATACCAATATAAAATCCCCAAGAAGTGTTTCAAACCAACAAAACATCTTCAATACGATCAGTAATCCAATATGAATATCCAAATTCGTGATTTCAACAACAATTAATCGAAAACCCCCAAATCCAACTCAATATTCAAAGTGTTCTTGAATAACCTTTCAATAATCCGATGAATATTCATACATACTCATAATCATATGTATATCTATTCATACAACATGATTATAACGTCCAAAACATCATATCTCAACACAAATTGAAATCCAAGATGTTTGAGAATATTACCTTTGAAGATCCAAACACTTTGATTCGATGAACACGCGTTAGATCGACGATCCGAGCTTCACAACCGAATGAAAATGATGAAAAATCGAGTATTCAAGTGATTGATGATGAAAATTTCTCCAAAAAACCCTCTCTCTCAGAAGTAGGATGAAGAAATGAGTTTTTCTTCTCAAAAAACGAAATTATAGTGCAGCCTGCACTGTGTGCCGCGGCCCGGCCAAGTGTGCCGCGGCACAGGGCCAAAATCTGCCCCCAGTGCTCGGCAGTATGCCGCGGCCCGACCGACTGTGCCGCGGCAGTGACTCGGCAGTGTGCCGCGGCCCCCGGTACAGGCGGGTCGGCCAAAACTGCAACATGTGTGTGTCTTAGCTATTTCGACCATAACTCCCTCGTCCGGACTCCGATTGACTCACCGTTTGAACCATTGAAAAGCTAACTTGATGCTCTATAATATTGAAAAGATTTAGAATTTTTGGAGTTTCCAAAAAGTAATGGTGATTTTACAAAGTCGAACTCATACGTGGAAAAGTCACTTAAGAACACGGAACTCAACAGAACGACACCGAGACGAACTCGGATGACAAAAAGTGTAGTATTAATCATTCTCGGAATGACGAAACGATAACAATAGATTCTCTAAGATGGACTTCCGTCAAAAAAATAAAATTACCGGAAATCCAAATTGCGGATATTACATTCTTATACTCCAAACCCATCAGACACAAAACCTTCTTCGCCTCACAAGTACGAGTAGGCAATTTGTTGCCTTTTGGAAGCATCCCTTACATTAGCTCAAGCAATTTGGAGAAACTTTTGTCACTCCATTCATTTCTTGTCTTCATATTAACCAACTTTAACACAACAGACAATCTGTGAAATTTTCACAACCCAGATATAAGGGAGTATCTGAATCACTTTTCAACGCATCATAAACATGTGCTCGTTGGAACGATTCTTGTCCAACATCACAAATCATGTCTTCAAATTGATCACCATCTATATCTACATGTATGTCTTCAGTTGGAACATCTACCAATTCTCCATGCCATATCCGTATGGTATAGTTCGTATTTATGCCATCACAAATAACATGTTCACGAATTGTGTCAGCTTCATGTCCTCTTCCGTTCATGCACTTCAAACAAGGATAAAGATATCTTTCATCAGGTCCCGGGCATTTTTTTGAGCAAATTTAAGAAATTATTCAACTCCATTATCATACTCATCACTCGTGCGGCTTGCATTAATCCAACTTCCATCCATTTATTTTTTTTTCAGTTGTACACAAACTTACTATCTTATTACCATCTTATTACTTTGTGAAGATTATCAACTAATTCAGTACTATATGTTAGGAGAAAATCCTTAAGATAAAAGTTAACATCTATCTCAAATGGAGAAGAGCCTTAAGAAGTTAACCACGTCTATTCCAACTATCCCATGGCAAATGTATAAACTGCATCCGAATAAATGTCATTCCTTATATTTTTTTTGAACGAACGTCATTCCTTATAAATAACAAACTTTTGGATAATCAAACAGGGTATTGCAATTCATTTTAGAATCGTGGGTAATTTAGAAAACACTTTTTATTCTTAAACTCTATAATTTTTCCTTTTTACAAATATTTTTAATTATTGGAATTAATGTATTCCTAGTGTTCTCCAAAACAAGCCAAAACTCAAGATGGCGATGAGATCACCAAATGAAATCCACATACCAGCAGCCCTTCGATTGTCGTTAGCTGCCTCGATCGGCAAAGACAAGCATACAGGAGCACACATAATGCACACAAGCCATACCAAAAGAACGAATTTCTAACGAACTAGATCATTCCACAACATCGTCATAAATTTACACAATATAACATAGAAATCAACACCAACAAGTAGATCAATTGAAAAACACTAAATTAAGAACATTACAAACCCATAGTCGGCTTCTGAGTTTGGTCCGGGCATCATTTGGATTCCTGGTGTTGAATCTCACGTGCATCTAATACAAGAAATTTGAGCAAAATCAAACAGAATAATAATTGAAAAACTCAAGATGAGGATCTTCACGCAGTAATTTAATTGATTTAATAAAGTGTTCGTCGAATTACCTTAATCCGAAAAACAGATCAAAATCCAGACCAGAAGCTGATGAAAGTCGCCTTCCTTTTTGGGTGATCCACACACGAACAATTTGCACAGCCAGATTGCTAGATCCTTACAAATAATATTGATAAACAGTACAAGAGACGATTCCTTACTAGAAGAATTATACTGTTAATCAAGATCAACCAAGAGAAGGAGGCAGACATGGCCGAACCAGACTCCTTGGATAGAAAAATTTCGGCCGATTGGTGAGGGAAGGGGAGGGGTTTGATTTTTCCTTATTTCTCTTGTAACAACTCCTTGCCCAAGATCCTTTATTTATACTAAGTAAAACCTAGAGTTAAGATTCTATTATTTGCTTAGTTAACCATTAACATATTAAATAATACAATATATATAATATCTTAGATTATATATTACTTATTATTTAATTCTCTAATAAATAAAATATCCAATATTATATTTAACTTTCCTAGTTGATATAATTAAAAATAATATAATATAAAGTATTTTATATTATACATTACTTATTATTTAATTTCTTTAATAAATATAATATCCAATATTATATCTAGTAATTATTCTTGCTTGTCTTTAATTGGCGTATGTGTGACCCAAAAGACTTATACTATGTTGGCAATCATTTAATATCATACTAAATGATAAATCATAAGCGGTCTCTAGGAAGACATTATGACTACCCAAATAATATAAGTTTATAGTCCATAAACCATTTAACATGTCAAATTTGTCGTGTGATATCATATTTGAACTAAGTCATGGAAACTGTCATACTTAATATGTTCAAATGCTTTCTCCATCTTAAGTATAATGATTGAATCAAATGACTCTTGGCTAAAGGCTGCCCAGGCTTGGGTGCTATTGGCCTTGTTTATCGGAATCGTCTGGGCCGGGTTTTTGGCACTCTCTCTGCAGCAATTGGTTGCTGTTTTGCCTTCCAAGCTGAGTTGGTCGCGGCTATTCATGCTATTGAGATTGCTTTTTATCATGGTTGGGATTATTTGTGGCTGGAGTCTGACTCTACTTATGTTGTGAGCATTCTCTCGGATCGTAGTTCTACTTCCCTGGATCTACCGCATCATTTGAGGCGGATTTGGCGTATTATTGTGGCATGCACTTCGTGGTCTCTCATATCTATAGAGAAGGGAATGCGGTGGCATCGCTTTCTAAAAGATTGGTTTCTTACGAGTGGTCGAGCGAAGCACGAGCCTCTCGAGATCTTCGTTGAGGGATATGTCTCCTATGTATTTTAGCCGGCATTAGTTTTCTCATGAGATAACGCTCGGGTACTCTTTTTCCCTTTCGTAGGTTTTCCCATTGGGTTTTCTACGATAGGGTTTTAACGAACTGCGGTTGCAACCCCATACATCCGGTATAGGGGTTTAGGTCCTTTTATTCTATTTTCATAGATTGCTTTTGCATTTGTGTTTTTCTCTCTATTTCTCTTGACTACCCGCCTGTGGGATTAGCTTGAGATTTTATTTTGTTGTCTAGGATGGCCCTCTCTTTGTAACTCTTTTCTGTTTCTCGTTTTTTTTAATAATATTGACCTTGATGAGTCAAAAAAAAAATGACTCTTCATTTGAGCATGGCCATGCATTTCCTTCAATTCTACTTGTCGAGGCCCCAGCAGATATCTCTCTCCCTAAGGAGAGGGACAAATCCTCATCTTGATTATTCATTACCCTCTACATGACTCTCACTAATCCCGATCGCTAACCTTTATGATCACCATATTTCAAATGACATTGGATTATGTCAAGGCATACGAGGTATCATGTTGGACTCTATGATAATATCAGGTTCAAGGATTTATTAACACACTGTTATCTTGAGATTCAGTTATGACATTTCCATGCAGTGATCTCAATGCGGGTCTGCCCAATATTGCGTTCTCCAATCAATACCCATAAGTTTGATCCGTACCATATGCATAATCATCCGATAATTATCAATCAAACTTATACTAGCATATTAATCACTTGAGTCTCCACTCTACGTGATTGGACCAGGGACATATGAATAATCTTATTATTCGTGAATAACTATTATTAGATTATTATAATATTAAAATATGCACATATTAAAATAATCAATGAGAAATATATGATATTAAATAACTTTATTTAAATGCGACAATTACAAATCTAGGCACATCGATTGTCCTAGGGCACCATTCCCAATAATTTCTCACTTGCACTGACCAATCATTCATGACTTTTAGTACTATCGATCTAGCATGCTATTCATGCTTTCCTTGTGAGAGAGGCTTGGCAAGTGGATCAACAACATTCTTTTCTATTGCAAATTGTAATATCTCCTCGTCTGACGATCTCTCTGGCTAGGTGATATTTCCTGAGTATATGTTTGGAATTATGATGGATCTAGGCTCTTTAGCTTGTGCAATAGCACCATTATTGTCACAATAAAGTCTTATGAGACCATGTACGGTCGGCACCACTTCTAGTTTAGTAACTAACTTCTTGATCCATATGGCTTCCTTAGCTGCATCCGATGCTGCCAGGTACTTAGCTTCTGTTATAGAATCAATAATCGTGCTTTGCTTGGAACTTTTCCAACTCACAGCACCTCCATTCATTATAAACATATAACAAGTTTGCAATGTGAAATTGTCTCTATCGGTTTTGAAACTTGCATAGGCATAACCATTTACCCCCAGCTCGTGGTCGTGAGCTTTTTCATATCATATGCTGTTTTGTATATACCACTATATACTTCGATGTGCACTAAGCTGGGGGTCTTCACGGAAATAGCCTCCATACCGTAAATAGTAGGGGCATGGTCTGCGTACATCTTACCCTCCCCAGACCCTGCTCTGAGCGGGATATACTGGGTATATTTGGTTTGGTTTAGTTTGGTTTTCATCTTCCACACCTCTATAAATTAGGAACACATCCTTAGTTCTTCTTAAGTACTTTAGGATGGTTTTCACTGCTGTCCAGTGACGTTCACTTGGATTCGACTTGTCATGATAAGAGCAAACGATACATCTAGCCGAGTACAAATCATGGCATACATGATGGATCCAATAGTCAAAGCATATGGAATCTTGCCCATGCGAGTTCGCTCATCAGGAGTCGACAGACTCTTAGTCGTACTCAGATGAATGCCATGTGACACTGGCAGGAGTCCTCTCTTAGAGTCCTGCATATGAACCTTTTCAATATTTTGTTAATGTAGGTACTCTGACTCAGACCAATCATTCTCTTTGATCTATCTCTATAGATTTTTATCCCAAGAATGTAAGCAGCTTTTTCTAAGTCTTTCATGGAGAAACAACTTCCCAACCAAGTCTTAACTGTCTGCAAGGTGGGTATGGAATTTCCAATGAATAATATGTCATCTACATATAAGACTAGAAAAATAATTATGCTACCACTAACGTTCTTGTATAACATGGTTCATCTTCATATTGAATAAATCTAAATTCTTCGACAGTTTCATCAAAATGAAGATTCCAGCTCCGAGAAGCCTGCTTCAACCCATAAATGTATCAGCTCCGAGTGAAGGATTCCGACATTCCGAAGACGGCCTTTCGGACGAGATACAGTCATTACGAGTTTGTGGTTATGCCTTTTGGGCTAACCAACGCACCAGCCGTGTTGATGCAGCTTATGAACAAAGTTTTTATCGAATACCTCGATAAGTGCATAGTTGTCTTTATTGATGATATCTTGATTTACTCTAGGAGTGAGGAGGATCATGCAAGCCATTTGCATATCGTGTTGGGAATCTTGAGAACTCAGCATCATTTTGCGAAGTTCTCAAAGTATGAGTTTTGGTTGCGGGAGGTTATGTTTCTCGGTCACGTGATCTCGGTCGAGGGTGTACGTGTGGACCCACATAAGGTAGAGGTAGTACTGGATTGGGCGCCGCTCAAAAACGTGAAGTAGGTCCGTAGTTTTCTGGCTTTAGCCGGGTATTATCGCAGATTTGTCGAGAGGTTCTCTAAGCTCGCTCGACCGCTGATGCAGTTGTTTCAAAAGTCAGAGAAGTTTGTGTGGACTGACGAGAGACATAATAGTTTCGAGGAGTTGAATAAGCGGTTGACGACCGCCCCCGTTTTGGCTTTACCGAGTGGAAATGAGGGTTTCTCAGTTTTTAGTGATGCTTTGGGCCAAGGGCTCGGATGTGTACTCATGCAGCATGGGAGGACGATTGCCTATGCTTCCCATCAGTTGAAACCGTACGAGTTGAATTACCCTACCCATGATCTTGAGTTGGCCACAATTCTATTCGTGCTGAAGATCTGGCGTCACTACTTGTATGGCTCGTCGTGTCAGATTTTCACCGATCACAAGAGTCCGAAGTACATTTTCACGAAGAAAGAGCTAAATATGAGACAAAGGAGATGGTTGGAGTTGATTAAGGATTACGATCTCGAGGTCCTTTATCATCCGGTCAAGGTAAATGTGGTGGCAGACGCCTTGAGCCGGAAATCAGTATCGCTTCGGGCGCTTGAGTTACTTACGGACTAGTCGGGACTTCAGCGAGAGTTAATGAGGTTGAGCATTGAGATTGTACTACCAGGGAGTTCCGGGCAGTTGCGTACTCTTGAGATCTCATCGTCTCTAGTCGACGATATTAAATCGGGACATTTGGAAGATCTGATGTTTATTCAGCTTCGAGAGAATGTGGTGAAGGGGAAAGCCCTGGGATTCGTGATACATGAGGATGTTGTGTTGAGATTCCGAGGTCGGCTTTGTGTTTCGAACGACTTGGAATTGAGGCAGAGTATTATGCGAGAGGCTCACGCGTTACCTTACTCAGTCCATCCGGGCTCGAGTAAAATGTATAAATATTTGAGGGAGAATTTCTGGTGGAAGGACATGAAGAATGAGGTAGTTGAGTTTGTGGCTAAGTGTTTGACTTGCCAACAAGTCAAAATCGAGCATCAGCGGCCATTCGGGTTGTTAAAACCACTTCCCATCCCAGAATAGAAGTGGGAGGATATCTCGATGGTTTTTGTCACGAATTTGCCTAGGACGAAGACCGGAATGAATATGGTGTGGGTGATCGTTGACCGACTGACTAAGTGTAATATCCGCGGTTTTCAATTTTCGGTAATTTTATTTTTTGGCGGAAGTCCATCTTAGTGACTCTGTTGTGACCGTTTCGTCATTCTGAAAATATTTAATTCTGCACTTTTTGTCATCCGATTTTGTTTCGGTATCGTTTTGTTGAGTTCCGTGTTCTTAAACGACTTTTCCGCACTTGAGTTCGATTCTTGCGAATCTCGTCCGAAACTGTTGTTTCAAGTTTCTCGTAAGTTCATTTAATGTTATTATTCATTTTGTGAGCTTTGGCTTGGTGTTTCGGTTTTGTAATGTGTATTTCGGACGTTTTCGGCCATTTTCGTAATTTCCCAATGTTTGGGGTAATTACTTTCCGTTTATCGAATTTTGAGCCTTCGGGTGGTCGGAATCGTGTGTTCTCTTAGCGCTCGGATTCGTCTTTGCAAGTACTTCGTAACCGTGTCTTTGATTTATATTCAGGTTCGGGTTTCGAGGTCGTCCGGGCCGTCGGAGTTGGCCACAGCCGAGTCATGGCCGGGCATTTTGGGACTAGGCCACTCCTGGCCGAGTTACGGCCGTAAGGCTCTGGCAGTAATGGCCGTAATGCCTGTTACGTACGTAAGCCGTGTCCGACAACGTATGTAACCTGGTCGGCAATTCTGGGCAGATGGGTAGCCATGGCCAGTTACGACCGTAATCCATGGCCGGTTACGGCCGTAAGCGATCGGCCATGGTCGGCTATTTGAAGGCCTGGACGTGGATCACTCGGCCATTTTCCATTTTCCCTTCTTTTTTCGCGACCCTTCGACGGAATTTGAGGGTTTTGATCGGGAACATCATAGAATATCATTTTTGGAAGGCTTGTGTTGATTATATCATCATCTAATCTGTGTTCTTCGTCCAAATCGAGGTATTTTGGCTTGAACCCATGTTTTTTAAGATTTTAGGAATTTTCCTTTTGATTTCGATTCCAATCCATTTTTGATCAATTAATTGTTGTATAAACGTTGCTTTGAACATGTTCTATGGATTGGATACTCATATCCTCGATTCATTCGGCTCGAGGGGTGATTTCGTTATTCTTGGAGGATCTTGAACATTTAATGTTTGATTAAATGTTTGAATGAGTTTTTCCTTCGATAGTTGATGAGGTCTTCGTCGTTTTCGGTTTTGATTCTTGTTGTAATCGTATCTTCATTGTTTTTGCCGGAGGATAGTAGGTGTTCGGGGTTTTTTCCGGGTTGTGCCATATTCGTAGGAATATTCGGGTGCCGACTATCGAGGCAAGTATCTTACTTATACGTTTTGTACCTTGTGAATATGACTACGTGTTGAAATGAATGAATTGTGGTTATTTGTGATAAACTTGGAAATGTATCTATATTGGTCGATTGTACACTTAGATGTGTAACGTGTTATAGGTATTGATTGAGAGTTATGTGATATTGATTCATCGAGGATTTGGATGATAATATTGGGTTATATGTGTTTGATTGTGTAAAGCTTGTATTGGTTGTAATGTCGGCTTCGGGCTAAGTATACTAGTTGTGTGAAATTGTAATAGACAAGATGATTGATTGATTGTGTGCGTGTTGGTGTAATGTGAATGTGAATGTTGTGTGCTGGAATGCTAAGTTCACTCGTGTGGGTTCGACGGGGCCTACGAGGATTCATGGCACAGGTCCATGGAATCAGAACTTAGTGTGTGGTGCTGAGGTCCAATCGTGCAGGTCTGACGAGGCCTACGATGATTCATGGCACAGGTCCATCGGATCAGGACACAGTACGTCCAACCGTGTGGGTTCGACGGAACCTATGGTGACACGTGACACAGGTTCACGGGGTCAGGACTGGTTGTTATGGTTGATGTGTGACTTCCAACCGTACGGGTTCGGCAAAACCTACGGTGACACGTAGCACAGGTTCACGGGGTCAGGATTAGTTATTGTGATTGATGTGTTTGTTTCTTTCCGTGCGGGTTGTCGAACCTACGGAGACTCGTGGTAGGAGATCACGGAGTCATGAATATGTTTTGATCGTCTAGGTTTTGAAAATGAAGTTTTCTAGTAAGGAATGTTGGGCCGAGCCCCACGAGATTTGTGGAAATGTTTTCTACTGTAAATTACATAAATGCGAATCAGATTTGGGTTTGAACCCTAAGGTTTTTGTTAAAGGATTACCAAATCAGGACTTGAGGTCTTAAAAGTTTTGTAATTTCAAAAATCCCCGAGAAGATGATCTTACTTTCAAATGTTTCATAACTTAATCTTTTCTTTATTAATACTTATCGGAATGTCTTGGTACTTGGGTTTTTTATTTGACCCATGATTAATGTTTGCTCATTACAATTCGTATGATTTGATACTTTCACTAGTAAAACAGTGGAGTTTTACTAACCCCCGAGTAATCGGGGGTGGATGTTTATTTTGCATCCAGGTACACGCAGGTTCAGGGGAGCAGTCACAGGATTGGCACAGGATGATGACGAGCTGCGATACTAATCAAAGGTTGAGAGTTGGTAGAGTTAAGTTGTATTGTCAGAGTCGATTTCAGTCTTCCGTTGTATTGTGTTCGACCCCTGTGTGGGTATTATTGTACAGAGTTGTATGTTACTATCGAGTTATACGTGTGGCCACATCGGTCTGTATAGTTATTTGTATTTGACCTCAATGGTCCGTTATGTTATATTGTTTGACCCTGGCCGGGCAAACATTTGGTCGTGTTGTAAGGCTTAGCCTGGTAGATCCTCGTAAAAAGGGGTTTATGGCGTGTAATATTCCCATATGGTTCTGTGGGTGTTACATTTATGGTATCAGAGCTTAGGTTGCGGAAACCTAGGCTGTCGGGTCAAGTCGAGTCGTGATTTGTCGAGTATTGTGTGGTTTTGTCATTCGAGATGTCGGGTGACAAGTTGAGTTGTGCGTAGTCACAACGTATCGGATATGTTGTCGGATGAGATTAGTATCGTGGGCGACCGTCATCTCCGTGCGGCTTGTGGACGTAAGTCTCCTCCTTTGTGCGTAATACCTGTGTATCTCGATTTTATCTTAGTGAGTTAATTGCGGTGAATGATTTTATTTACACAGTATTGTGTAATATAGTTGTGTTTAACACTTATGGCACATAGTATGTGTATAGAACTGGGCACATTATTGTTTTATCGTTGAACCACCGGGTGGGGTGTTATGGTGTGAAAGTTGTAAACCTTGATGGGTTTCGAAAAGGTACCGACGGTAGAGTTTGTGAGAAACTCCGATGAATGATTTTGGTGTGCGTTCAAACTTGGTGCCATGAGATGCATTTGATTGGATTGGCGACCCTAGTTGCCGTTTGAGTATGCGGTTATAAATTCGACTGTTTTTGGAATGTTGAACTTTGCCCGCTTAGGGTAGGTTTGGAAACGTTTTTTTGAAAGACTTTATGCTTTGAGCATCTTGGTAAGAATCGATTTTTGAAAATATTTTGATGGTACGGTCAAACCACATTTTTTGTTGATTTTAAAACTGGTTAAATTTTAACAAATGGGTCGAGTATTTTCAAATGACACCATCAGACGATATTTGGAAAATGTGTTTTGAAATGCTTTGGAAATTAGTAAGACGATACCGTCTCTTTTGACATGATTGACAAGGATTTTGGAAAAGCTTTTAGAATAGCTAATTGATTTCAAATTTAGGATTAGGAACATTATAATGTGTTTGTTTATTGTGGTTAAATCGTTGCAATGAGCTTGGTATGTTATTTTTATCGTCGAGGAATTTTGGTGGTATTTCCTAGTGTTGGGTTACAGAGTAAGGTGTCGTTGTTTAACCTTCGGGACCATTTGGGATTGTTAAATTAGTACTGCTGTTCAGCAGCTAGTCATTACTGTAACACCCCCAGATTTAACCGGAAATATTACAGCGCCGTGGGCCCCGAGATGGAACCCACAAGGCTAAAAAGAAATTTTCACAAACATTTACAAATGCCCAAGAGGCCAACGACGGTACTAACTTTAAAAATTCACAAAGACTTATAAAATCCATTTATCAAAAACCGTCGTAAAAACTCATTTGAAATCGCGAGGCCAAACAGCCGACACTCAAAAGTTTAGAAAACGACTTCCAAAGCAACCTCAGTTACCAGATACCAAAAGGTCATTTCAAAATACTCACGCAATGAAAAAGACCAACCATAAGGATACTCTAGCATCGGAATACGAGAACCACTCAAAAATCTCTATGCACACACCATGTCCTAGCCAGGATCCTCCGGGAAGCTCATCTCTTCACGACCGCTTCAAGCTCGATACTCCAAGAACCTATAAAGAAATCCCACGACGGGGTCAGCCATAATATCCAACAATGATAACCGTCACATCACATTAAGAATACATACCAATGAGAATAAGAATACGACCAATGTAATCTTACCGCCATGACTTTACTTACTCAAGTAATTCTCATCAGAATAACCATTAAACTCGAACATAATATTTGTATTGTACCTCAAACAATACTCAAGATCCTCAAACTATCATAACCAACTCACGATACGGAAATCTACCATTTCGACCAATACGATCCATCGAATAAAATCATCAAATCCCAAGACGATAACCAATTGTCCACCAAAGACAAGACCAAGGAAAATATGGAACATACCTCGAGATATGATGTGCCACGATAATCATATCGCCTAATCCGATATCGAACAATGCAATGCGGACGAGTCCTAACACAAGACCTACAAATGCATACTCATATGACAACGTCAATATGCTCAAAAACAATAACAACTATGTATACTCAATGGAAATCCCATGATCCAGCGCCCTCAGCATAGATCCCAAGATGATCCTACAAGATCAACACGAGGTGGATAACCAACAATATACATATGCACAACAATAACACAATACCGGGTAATCCAACGATCCAGCGCCCTCAGCATAGATCCCAAGATGATCCCGTCGGACCAACACGAGGTGGAAAAACCCGTCCAATGATCCAGCGCCCTCAGCATAGATCCCAAGATGATCCCGTCGGACCAACACGAGGTGGACATCCGATCCAGCGCCCTCAGCATAGATCGCGCGATCCCATCGGATCAACACAACATAAACAACACAATATGCATACACATATGCAAAACAATATGTTCATCATCATGAACAACGCAACATGAACGACAATATGACAAATCAATTAAGACGACCTCATGTTCGACAACATGAGTGATAATACGCATGATCAAATCACTAACTCTAATTGAATCGATATAAGATACTTGCCCCGAGTCCTTCAGGAGAAATCTCGATGTCCAATCATCACCGACGATTATCCTCAATGCTCGGCGATCCATACGAACAATGAACTATAGATACTCATATCCTCGTCTTTACCATAATGTAACCTTGATACTCGAACAGACCAATAACTGAGATAAGCATATACATTATGATTTATCTCCCAGAATCGAAAGAACGATATGCGATCCGAATACCCGAGTTCACAATAATAATCATCGCTATATGCATTATAAACGAAATGAAATCAAAACCATTCATTAAATATTATAATCGAGCAAGTAATAACTTGCCTCGATACCACGAAGTACCAACGGTTGTCGAACACATTGCCTTTGTCTACGAGCTCCTCACCCGATCAAAAGCAATACAATGGACATACTCGAACACGACCGCAATATCCGGTTATAATCACCGATCAAGAATCTCAACCTATCGAAGAAACCAAATAACACATATCCGATAACAATCAACAACTGACAATACTAACCAATCGAACTCAACGGTTCAACACAACCTCGAATAAACACAATCGAACCAACCAAGTCAAACCATCACGAATTCATAATCAAAACACAAAAATATCGCACTGTCGCCTACTTAGCGCACGTTAAACGCATAACGTAGCGTGCGCTAAGTTGTCCCGTTAGCGTGCGCTAGCCGTAAGCTTAGCGTGCGCTAATGCCGCATGTGGCATGCAATCCAAGCATCGACTAACATCTTGCAACTACGAATCCGAATGAAGGGAGATATGAATCTCCATATCTCTTGAAGATAAACAACACCATAACTATCACAAGGATCATATCATTGTCCATATATCAATAATAACACCAACAATCAAACCGACTCGATAACAAGGATCATATCATATTCAATCCGAATTCAACCTCGTATCATGATTTAACTCCTCTAAATCGATCAATATAATTAACAAGATTCGAAATCCATCTTAGATAGGGTTAAACGAATCAAAATACTTATAGAATGAAGAATCATAACTAACATCCGAGACTCTTATCAAAATTCCATTCAATCCCATATAACATCATCATATGATTATCCAACATGCTCCTTACATGAAATCATCCAAGAAAACGAACTATCATCAAGAGGATACGAAAATTACCGGATTGGATGGACCAAGAATAAGAACACTAGACTCCATTCCAAGAATCATGAATAACTTGAAGAACAAGGCTTGATTCCATGCTCTCCTTCTTTTTCTTGTTAAATATCTTCATCTCTACTTGTTTAGGAACTCCAAATGTTCTCCCAAGGTTGTCTCTATCGGGTGAAAGGAAAGAAATGGACGAAATGCTTCATGACACTGTTTGTCCCTTTATATAGAATACCTTACTAGCGTGCGCTAAACCATTATGTTTAGCGTGCGCTAGTCTTAGCGTGCGCTAATCGACTTTGTTAGCGTGCGCTATCGGCCCGAGGCTACCGTCTTGCTTCGTAAACTACCTTACGTACGTAATGCCCATGCATTAACGTCGTAAATCATCATGTCTAGCGTCGCAAGTCCTTACTCTTAGCGTGCGCTATCCGAAGTTGACTTACTACGGTGTTCACCTACCACTCGCCCCACATTCCGAAAGATCTAGCAAGGATAAGATTCCTTGTTGATCGATATATAGTTAGCGTGCGCTAAGCTAATCTTTAGCGTGCGCTAATACTTCAGACAACAACCGTTGACTTACGAGCGTGCGCCGAAGCGTAAGGTCCACACGCGATTCCTTCCGATGCATGCACTAGCGTCGCTAACCTATAAACGTAGCGTGCGCTAATCCACGCGATAGCGTCGTTATGCATGAATATCAGCGTGCGCTAATAAGGCTATACTTAGCCATTTTCCGCAGTTCTTGTCCAACGTCTCGACATACCAAAAGCGAACATAAGACACACTGAACACAAACACTGAACCCAATAATATCATCATACGATATACCCAATATCAAAAGTACGACAACCTGATACACAATATCCTCAAATGTAATTGTCGACCAAATACGACAATTATACCGATACTGATATCTCAGTCCTTTATTTATTTTATCTCTACTGTACAGATTCCACGCTGTACAATATAACTCGGATAAAATAATATTAAACATCAGTAGTAGAAATTCCGGATATTACATTCTACACCCCTTAAAATAAGTTTCGTCCTCGAAACTTGCAATCCATCATAAAACGAACAAACATACCGTTCAACTCAAAATATCCCAAAACCATCACGACAACGATTTATCATCATCATTACCGAATATCCAAAAGAGCATACTTCCAAATACGCAGGTCGACGATCTCCGGAGATACTAGCCGTTCTCACTGATACCTCAATACGCTTAAGATCACAATTCCCTGATTCTAAACAAAATATATAAACTTCTGATCAAACAATCTGACATATTCAAATCATGTCTGCCTGAATAATTAATCAAGTCTAAATTCTGATAAAACGAATAATATACGATGTATCTGTGAAACAACTGCTCAGTACAATGGCAACGAATCCCGAAAGATCGATAGACAATCGAACGCCGGATGATCACCAACAATGATCAACAATCAACGAAGTTATCATCGACATGATAAATTCCAATCGACCAACGCAGGTCAAAACACAATCGAGAATATCATCAACGTGATAAACTCAAATACGACCAACTAACGATCAACTAAATCGAGAATACCTTCACACGGTAAACTCCAACACTATCAACACGGAACCACGTAAATGTATATACGAAAAAGCAAAATTCTCAAAACGACACACCGATCACATACGGTGGATCTCAATAAACATATCCGATCGCGAACATACCCCTCGGCATATGAACAACCAATCACAAACCGACGAACATACCCAATCATACACGGAGTGGAAACGACCACTCACTATCTAAAACAACCAAGATGGGGTCACCATCCCCAAATCTACGCTTACAAGGAAATCATTCCAGAATCGGTAAGGTAAAATCGCGCTACTACCATACCAATGGAATCACATAGCACATATGTTCCGGTTTCACAAAATCCCAAGTTTCCAAAATAATATTATGTGCATGAATCTACAACACGCAACATATTTCTCTTATCGATAACTCAACCGATCATCACCGGATAATCAAACTAACATACCAAGTTCGAATTCCATTTCCATCGTACCATCAATATGATATGCACTATGCACTAAATGCGTATGTATATCAATCACATTTTCAAAACCAGCTTGAAATCATATATTCTTGTCAAAAGACAAATTTTGAAAATTCTTTCAAGAGTTTGAAAACTCAAAACATAAATTTTGGTAAGACCACAAAATCAATTTTCAAAAATTAACTTGGCTCGATGGTGCCAAGTATTTGATATGATTTCCTTCGAATCCACACGATTTGAAGTTTTAAAATGAAAAGTATGCAAATGCTCGACTATATCCATACTCCCGTATACCAATTCGGTTCGTCACCAATATCCACTGATATTCCATCGGAAAACCACACGATCGAGTTCCAAAATCTCAATATATAAATTCCGACTAAACTCCTTTTCCACACATGACTTGCAACGTCAGTCATTAACCCATCCTGGATCACCTTAAATATGATATGACAAAATATTGAAACAAATCCACACAGCGAAAGACTTCCCGAGAGGTTCAATTTGAACAAGTAAACCAAAGCCTCGAAGGCGGAAATAACATAGGTAAACGATTGGTAAAGTGTTTTACAAGTCTCGGGAGTTTTAAGAAAACAGAAAAGCCGTTTGAAACATTAGGGTCTTAGCCCGTAACTCGTTCCGCATTACAAAAAGTTTAAAAAGTAGAAAACCCCTTTTCGGACTTCAAGTCCTGAGTTATAAAACCATTTCAAAATCGATTGGGTCTCGCCCAAAATCATTTTCCGTAAAACATCCGTAAGACATTCATTTTGAAAAGTATCATTTTCAAATGCTCAAAACAGCTTCATATATATCACAAAATGAACTAACATGACTACATGTTCTTCTCGACAATCCATAGCCCTTCTCCCGAATACATAATTTCGTTCCAGAATCTAACCAACATACTGATTCTCGAAATCATAACTCCTCAAGATCATCAATCCTGTCCCAACTCTGTCACCTTATACTGTAACGCATAATATCTACTGAATCTCAAAACGTATCAACTTAGAACGGCAATAAATCTCAATGAAATTCAAAAATCCAAATACTTACAGATCGTGAAGCCGACGATTCCCGTGATACTGGCACATGTCTCGGCTCTAGAAAATACTCGACACGGACATTATCAAAACACACGTTGGCAAACTCAGTTCGACTCAAGAACACAATACATCTCATTCCAGAGAATCTCGTTAACACCATTTGGAAAAGTTATAACAAGCCCAGTACGATACTGGTAAATCACATAACACATAAGCCTGAGTGAACAACAAAAACTCACGGCTCTAATATTTGTCAATCGAAAACTCGAATGACGCGACAAAAACACGACCCAACTCGACCCAAATGCTTAGGCTTTCTCAACCTAAGCTCCGATACCATATTCTGTAACACCCCCAGATTTAACCGGAAATATTACAGCGCCGTGGGCCCCGAGATGGAACCCACAAGGCTAAAAAGAAATTTTCACAAACATTTACAAATGCCCAAGAGGCCAACGACGGTACTAACTTTAAAAATTCACAAAGACTTATAAAATCCATTTATCAAAAACCGTCGTAAAAACTCATTTGAAATCGCGAGGCCAAACAGCCGACACTCAAAAGTTTAGAAAACGACTTCCAAAGCAACCTCGGTTACTGGATACCAAAAGGTCATTTCAAAATACTCACGCAATGGAAAAGACCAACCATAAGGATACTCTAGCAATGAATACGAGAACCAATCAAAAACTCAATGCACACAACATGTCCTAGCCAAGATCCTCCGGAAGCTCATCTCTTCACGACCGCTACAAGCTCGATACTCCAAGAACCTAAAAAGAAATCCCACGACGGGTCACCATAATATCCAACAATGATAACCGTCACATCACATTAAGAATACATACCAATGAGAATAAGAATACGACCAATGTAATCTTACCGCCATGACTTTACTTACTCAAGTAATTCTCATCGAATAACCATTAAACTCGAACATAATATTTGTATTGTACCTCAAACAATACTCAAGATCCTCAAACTATCATAACCAACTCACGATACGGAAATCTACCATTTCGACCAATACGATCCATCGAATAAAATCATCAAATCCCAAGACGATAACCAATTGTCCACCAAAGACAAGACCAAGGAAAATATGGAACATACCTCGAGATATGATGTGCCACGATAATCATATCGCCTAATCCGATATCGAACAATGCAATGCGGACAGTGGTCCTAACACAAGACCTACAAATGCATACTCATATGACAACGTCAATATGCTCAAAAACAATAACAACTATGTATACTCAATGGAAATCCCATGATCCGGGCCAAAGATAGATCCCAAGATGATCCTACAAGATCAACACGAGGTGGATAACCAACAATATACATATGCACAACAATAACACAATACCGGGTAATCCAACGATCCAGCGCCTCAAAGATAGATCCCAAGATGATCCCGCGGACCAACACGAGGTGGAAAACCCGTCCAATGATCCAGGCCTCAAAGATAGATCCCAAGATGATCCCGCGGACCAACACGAGGTGGACATCCGATCCAGCGCCCTCAAAGATAGATCGCGCGATCCCATCGGATCAACACAACATAAACAACACAATATGCATACACATATGCAAAACAATATGTTCATCATCATGAACAACGCAACATGAACGACAATATGACAAATCAATTAAGACGACCTCATGTTCGACAACATGAGTGATAATACGCATGATCAAATCACTAACTCTAATTGAATCGATATAAGATACTTGCCCCGAGTCCTTCGGGAGAAATCTCGATGTCCAATCATCACCGACGATTATCCTCAATGCTCGCGATCCATACGAACAATGAACTATAGATACTCATATCCTCGTCTTTACCATAATGTAACCTTGATACTCGAACATACCAATAATCGAGATAAGCATATACATTATGATTTATCTCCCGTAATCGAAAGAACGATATGCGATCCGAATACCCAGTTCACAATAATAATCATCGCTATATGCATTATAAACGAAATGAAATCAAAACCATTCATTAAATATTATAACCGAGCAAGTAATAACTTGCCTCGATACCGTACCACGAAGTCATTGTCGAACACATTGCCTTTGTCTACGAGCTCCTCACTTCGATCAAAAGCAATACAATGGACATACTCGAACACGACCGCAATATCCGGTTATAATCACCGATCAAGAATCTCAACCTATCAAGAAATCAAATAACACATATCCGATAACAATCAACAATCGACAATACTAACTAATCGAACTCAACGGTTCAACACAACCTCGAATAAACACAATGTAACCAACCAAGTCAAACCATCACGAATTCATAATCAAAACACAAAAATATCGCACTGTCGCCTACTTAGCGCACGTTAAACGCATAACGTAGCGTGCGCTAAGTTGTCCCGTTAGCGTGCGCTAGCCGGTAAGCTTAGCGTGCGCTAATGCCGCATGCTGGCATGCAATCCAAGCATCGACTAACATCTTGCAACTACGAATCCGAATGAAGGGAGATATGAATCTCCATATCTCTTGAAGATAAACAACACCATAACTATCACAAGGATCATATCATTGTCCATATATCAATAATAACACCAACAATCAAACCGACTCGATAACAAGGATCATATCATATTCAATCCGAATTCAACCTCGTATCATGATTTAACTCCTCTAAATCGATCAATATAATTAACAAGATTCAGAAATCCATCTTAGATCGGGTTAAACGAATCAACATCCTTATAGTATGAAGAATCTTAACTAACATCCGAGACTCTTATCAAAATTCCATCAATCCCATATAACATCATCATATGATTATCCAACATGCTCCTTACATGAAATCATCCAAGAAAACGAACTATCATCAAGAGGATACGAAAATTACCTGGATTGGATGGACCAAGAATAAGAACACTAGACTCCATTCCAAGAATCATGAATAACTTGAAGAACAAGGCTTGAATCCATGCTCTCCATCTTAATCTTGTTAAAGATCATCATCTCTCAGTGTTTAGGAACTCCAAATGTTCTCCCAAGGTTGTCTCTATCGGGTGAAAGGAAAGAAATGGACGAAATGCTTCATGACACCTGTTTGTCCCTTTATATAGAATACCTTACTAGCGTGCGCTAAACCATTATGTTTAGCGTGCGCTAGTCTTAGCGTGCGCTAACTGACTTTGTTAGCGTGCGCTATCGAAGCCCAGAGGCTACTGTCTTGCTTCGTAAACTACCTTACGTACGTAATGCCCATGCATTAACGTACGTAAATCATCATGTCTAGCGTACGCAAGTCCTTACTCTTAGCGTGCGCTATCCGAAGTTGACTTACTACAGTGTTCACCTACCACTCGCCCCCACATTCCGACAGCATCTAGCAAGGATAAGATTCCTTGTGATCGATATATAGTTAGCGTGCGCTAAGCCTAATCTTTAGCGAGCGCTTATACTTCCCGACAACACCCGTTGACTTACCAGAACGTGCGCCGAAAGCAGCCGGGTCCACACGCAGATTCCTTCCGATCTGTCTGCACTAGCGTACGCTAACCTATAAACGTAGCGTGCGCTAATCCTGCACGATAGCGTGCGTTATGCATGAATATCAGCGTGCGCTAATAAGGCTATACTTAGCCATTTTCCGCAGTTCTTGTCCAACGTCTCGACATACCAAAAGCGAACATAAGACACACTGAACACAAACACTGAACCCAATAATATCATCATACGATATACCCAATATCAAAAGTACGACAACCTGATACACAATATCCTCAAATGTAATTGTCGACCAAATACGACAATTATACCGATACTGATATCTCAGTCCTTTATTTATTTTATCTCTACTGTACAGATTCCACACTGTACAATATAACTCGGATAAAATAATATTAAACATCAGTAGTAGAAATTCCGGATATTACAATTACGGCCGTAAAATGTGTGTTATTACGGCCGTAAGCTCATTGCTGTCACGACCGTAATCTCATTGTTACAAGACATATCCGTACTTTATATCGGTCATTCGATTCCTATAGATATAGTCGTGTGGTCCACATATGACGATTGTGAACTTTAGCTAGTGCATTAGCGATGTCACGCTCGGTTGTTTACCTTGTTTTGATATTATTGACGTGTTGCCGATGTTACCTTCTTTGTTAGCAAATTTGATTGTACATCTAAGTGTTGTGACGGCATGGTCTAATTTAATTGTATTGTTCTATAACGTTATCCTGGACATGATAGCTTATCAATGGCAATGATTAGTGTGTTGACATATATTAATAAGGTCATTTTGCGGACATCAGTTATAGAGTAGATATGATATTTCAACGTTTTGTTGTGCAAGTGATTTCAAATCAAAGCAATTTTGATGACGGGTCCATGATTTTGGTTAAATGATCGAGGTATTAAATAAAGTGTATTCAAAATTTCATCCTAGCAAAATCTTTCAAACTCGCGAATTTTTAAATTATTATCATTCGAACAAATACCTCGAAAACTTGTTTTTAAGTATATTATCTGTGTTTTTAAACCACAATGGTATGCTTAATGTTTTAACCGTGTATGCTGAAGTATAGGTCGTACATCTTTGTCAATGTGAACATGTGAATACTGCATTGTGCTGCTGATTGTTGGCTTATGTCGATTATGTGAGGTTTGTTTTATCTTGTTATTCTGATTGGTTGTCCGTTCAGTATGCTAAGGGGTCGAGGCTGAGGCCATGGCCGTGGTCGTGGTGGTAGTCGTAATTGGGAGCAGGAGAGGGCGACTCCCTCCTTGCCGAGTACCAATCAACCTAGTACAGATCAGGGACATTCAGCCAGCGTTAATGTTGACGTTGGCGCCGCCATTGCCATCCTTCGTCAAGTGGTTGACCAGTTAGTACAGATGAATCAGGCCGTACATCGGGATGAGAACCCAGATGGGGATAACGGAACTAGTAAGTGGTTACGAGATGTGATGAGGATGCAGCCGCCCCGTTTTGTAGGTTCTTCTGACTCGTTAAGTTGGGAGAACTGGATCTTCCAGTTGGACAGAATATTGGATGCTGTAGGTTGTCCTGAGGAAAGGAGGGTACCCATTGCTCAGTACTTGCTCGACAAAGAAGCTGCAGACTGGTGGCAGGCGGTGGTGCCTGCAGATCGTACACCTACATGGGCTGAGTTTAAGACCACCATGGAGGCAGAGTATTGCCCGTTGCCTATCCGTGAGTGCAGGATCGTTGAGTTTTTCTCGGCTACACCCCAGGATGTGTCGATATCCCAGGCGATAGTCGATTATAATCGGCATCTAGCTTATGTTCGCGATCAGGTGAGAAGTGAAGCGGACAAGATCCAGAATTTTAATATGCGCATGAAACCCCATATCCGTGAGAGTATGGCTCCGCTTATGTGTACTACCTTGAAAGATTATCAGGACCGAGCTCTAGCCATCGAGATGGCTGTTTCCGTGTCAGAGGGTAGCTCAGAAGGTAAGAGGCAGAAGACCTCGAGTAACTTTTCAAGAGGCAAGAGAATTGAGATTCGTGAGCCTATTACTTTGCATTGCCCCTCTGGGAATACTCATCGTTCGTTTGACTAGTCTAAGAATCCTACTCATGAGCCGAGTAAGACGAGCGGCGTGAAGTTATGTTTCAATTGTAGTCGTGTGGGCCATACTCGGAAGAATTGTCGCTCGCAGAAAGTTAAATGTTTCAAATGTGGTCATGTGTGACATCAGGCGGTACACTGCGAGACTGTCGTTGAGATGTTCGGGAGCCGATATCCCGCCTCTACTCGTGGAGGGCCCGGTGGTGCCCAGTAGCGTAGTTACGTGTTGTATTTGTGTTGTAATTCGTGTAGAGATTGATATTTGTTGCGTGAACCTTTTTGGTTTTGTTGTTTTCTACCTGGATGCTTTGTTTTAAGTTTCGGGACGAAACTTATTTTTAGTAGGGTAGAATGTAATATCCGCGATTTTCAATTTCCAGTAATTTTATTTTTTTTGCGAAGTCGATCTTAGCGACTCTGTTGTGACCGTTTCATCATTTTCAGAATATTTAATTCTGCACTTTTTGTCATCCGAGTTCGTTTCGGTATCGTTTTGTTGAGTTCCGTGTTCTTAAACGACTTTTCCGCACTTGAGTTCGATTCTTGCGAATCTCGTCCGAAACTGTTGTTTCAAGTTTCTCGTAAGTTCATTTAATGTTATTATTCATTTTGTGAGCTTTGGCTTGGTGTTTCGATTTTGTAATGTGTATTTCGGATGTTTTGGGCCATTTTCGTAATTTCCCAAAGTTTGGGGTAATTACTTTCTGTTTGTCGAATTTTGAGCCTTCGGGTGGTCGGAATCGTGTGTTCTCTTAGCGTTCGGATTCTTCTTTGCGAGTACTTCATAACTGTATCTTTGATTTATATTCTGGTTCGGGTTTCGGGGTCGTCCGGGCCGTCGGAGTTGGCCACGGCCGAGTCATGGCCGGGCATTTTGGGGCCAGTCCACTCCTGGCCAAGTTATGGCCGTAAGGCTCTGGCAGTAACGGCCGTAATGCCTGTTACGTACGTAAGCCGTGTCCGGCAACGTACGTAACTTGGTCGGCAGTTCTGTGCAGTTGGGTAGCCATGGCCGGTTACGGCCGTAAGCCATGGCCGGTTACGGCCGTAAGCGATCGGCCATGGTCGGCTATTTGAAGGCCTAGACATTGATCACTCGGCCATTTTCCATTTTTCCATTGTTTTTCGCGACCCTTCGACGAAATTTGAGGGTTTTGATCGGGAACATCATAGAATATCATTTTTGGAAGACTTGTGTTGATTATATCATCATCTAATCCGTGTTCTTCGTCCAAATCGAGGTATTTTGGCTTGAACCCATGTTTTTGAAGAAGGATTTTCCTTTTGATTTCGATTCCAATCCATTTTTGATCAATTAATTATTGTATAAACGTTCTTTTGAACATGTTCTACGAACATTCCAACCCACGATTTGTTCGGCTCGGGGGGTGATTTTCTTGTTCTTGGAGGATCTTGAACATTTAATGTTTGATTAAATGTTCGAATGAGTTTTTCCTTCGATAGTTGATGAGGTGTTCGTCGTTTTCGGTTTTGATTCTCATTGTAGTCATATCTTCGTTGTTTTTGCCGGAGGATTGTAGGTGTTCGGGTTTTTTTCTGGGTTGTGCCATATTCGTAGGAATATTCGGGTGCTGACTATCGAGGCAAGTATCTTACTTATACATTTTGTACCTTGTGAATATGACTACATGTTGAAATGAATGAATTGTGGTTATTTGTGATAAACTTGGAAATGTATCTATATTGGTCGATTGTACATTAGATGTGTACCGTGTTATAGGTATTGATTGTGAGTTATGTGACATTGATTCATCGAGGATTTGGATGATAATATTGGGTTATATGTGTTTGATTGTGTAAGCTTGTATTGGTTGTAATGTCGGCTTCGGGCTAAGTATACTAGTTGTGTGAAATTGTAATAGACAAAATGATTGATTGATTGTGTGCGTGTTGGTGTAATGTGAATGTGAATGTTGTGTGCTGGAACGCTAAGTTCACTCGTGTGGGTTCGATGGGGCATACGAGGATTCATGGCACAGGTCCATGGGATCACAACTTAGTGTGTGGTGCTGATGTCCAATCGTGCAGGTCTGACGAGGCCTACGATGATTCATGGCACAGGCCCATCGGATCAGGACACAGTACGTCCAACCGTGTGGGTTCGACGGAACTTACGGTGACACGTGACACAGGTTCACGGGGTCAGGACTGGTTGTTATGGTTGACGTGTGACTTCCAACCGTGCGTGTTCGGCGGAACCTACGGTGACACGTGGCACAGGTTCACGGGGTCAGGATTAGTTGTTGTGATTGATGTGTTTGTTTCTTTCCGTGCGAGTTGTCGAACCTACGGAGACTCTTGGCAGGAGATCACGGAGTCATGAATATGTTTTGATCGTCTAAGTTTTGAAAATGAAGTTTTCTAGAAAGGAATGTTGGGCCGAGCCCCACGAGATTTGTGGAAATATTTTCGTACTGTAAATTACCGAAATGCGAATTGGATTTGGGTTTGAACCCTAAGGTTTTTCTTAAAGGATTACCAAATCAGGACTTGAGGTCTTAAAAGTTTTGTAATTCTAAAAATCCCCGAGAGGATGATCTTACTTTCAATGTTTCATAACTTATTCTTTTCTTTGTTAAAACTTTTCGGAATGTCTTGGTACTTGGTTTTTGTATTTGACCCATGATTAATGTTTGCTCATTACAATTCATATGATTTGATACTTGCACTAGTAAAACAGTGGAGTTTTACTAACCCCCGAGTAATCGGGGGGTGGATGTCTATTTTGCGTCCAGTTACACGCAGGTTCAGGGGAGCAGTCACAGGATTGGCACAGGATGATGACGAGTTGTGATACTAATCAAGGGTTGAGAGTTGGTAGAGTTAAGTTGTATTGTCAGAGTCGATTTCAGTCTTCCGCTGTATTGTGTTCCACCCCTGTGTGGGTATTATTGTACAGAGTTGTATGTTACTGTCGAGTTAGTCGTGTGGCCACGTCGGTCTGTATAGTTGTTTGTATTTGACCTCAATGGTCCGTTATGTTATATTGTTTGACCCTGACCGGGCAAACATTTGGTCGTGTTGTAAGGCTTAGCCTGGTAGATCCTCGTAAAAAGGGGTTTATGGCGTGTAATATTCCCATATGGTTCTGGGGGTGTTACATTTTTGGTATCAGAGCTTAGGTTGCGGAAACATAGGCTGTCGGGTCAAGTCGAGTCGTGATTTGTCGAGTATTGTGTGGTTTTGTCATTCGAGATGTCGGGTGACAAGTTGAGTTGTGCGTAGTCACAATGTATCGGATATGTTGTCAGATGAGATTAGTATCGTGGGCGACCGTCATCTCCGTGCGGCTTGTGGACGTAAGTCTCCTCCTTTATGCGTAATACCTGTGTATCTCGATTTTATCTTAGTGAGTTAATTGCGGTGAATGATTTTATTTACACAGTATTGTGTAATATAGTTGTGTTTAACACTTATGGCACATAGTATGTGTATAGAATTAGGCACATTATTGTTTTATCGTTGAACCACCAGGTGGGGTGTTATGGTGTGAAAGTTGTAAACCTTGATGGGTTTCGAAAAGGTACCGACGGTAGAGTTTGTGAGAAACTCCGATGAATGATTTTGGTGTGCGTTCAAACTTGGTGCCATGAGATGCATTTGATTGGATTGGCGACCCTAGTTGCCGTTTGAGTATGCGGTTATAAATTCGACTGTTTTTGGAATGTTGAACTTTTCCCGCTTAGGGTAGGTTTGGAAACGTTTTTCTGAAAGACTTTATGCTTTGAGCATCTTGGTAAGAATCAATTTTTGAAAATATTTTGATGGTACGGTCAAACCACATTTTTTGTGGATTTTAAAACCGGTTAAATTTTAACAAATGGGTCGGGTATTTTCAAATGACACCATCAGACGATATTTGGAAAATGTGTTTTGAAATGCTTTGGAAATTAGTAAGACGATACCGTCTCTTTTGACATGATTGACAAGGATTTTGGAAAAGCTTTTAGAATAGCTAATTGATTTCAAATTTGGGATTAGGAACATTATAATGTGTTTGTTTATTGTGGTTAAATCGTTGCAATGAGCTTGGTATGTTATTTTTCTCATCGAGGAATTTTGGTGGTATTTCCTAGTGTTGGGTTACAGAGTAAGGTGTCGTTGTTTAACCTTCGGGACCATTTGGGATTGTTAAATTAGTACTGCTGTTCAGCAGCTAGTCATTACGGCCGTAAAATGTGTGTTATTACGGCCGTAAGCTCATTGCTGTCACGACCGTAATCTCATTGTTACAAGACATATCTGTACTTTATATCGGTCATTCGATTCCTATAGATATAGTCGTGTGGTCCACATATGACGATTGTGAACTTTAGCTAGTGCATTAGCGATGTCACGCTCGGTTGTTTACCTTGTTTTGATATTATTGACGTGTTGCCGATGTTACCTTCCTTGTTAGCAAATTTGATTGTACATCTAAGTGTTGTGACGGCATGGTCTAATTTAATTGTATTGTTCTATAACGTTATCCTGGACATGATAGCTTATCAATGGCAATGATTAGTGTGTTGACATATATTAATAAGGTCATTTTGCGGACATCAGTTATAGAGTAGATATGATATTTCAACGTTTTGTTGTGCAAGTGATTTCAAATCAAAGCAATTTTGATGACGGGTCCATGATTTTGGTTAAATGATCGAGGTATTAAATAAAGTGTATTCAAAATTTCATCCTAGCAAAATCTTTCAAACTCGCGAATTTTTAAATTATTATCATTCGAATAAATACCTCGAAAAACTTGTTTTTAAGTATATTATCTGTGTTTTTAAACCACAATGGTATGCTTAATGTTTTAACCGTGTATGCTGAAGTATAGGTCGTACATCTTTGTCAATGTGAACATGTGAATACTGCATTGTGCTGCTGATTGTTGGCTTATGTCGATTATGTGAGGTTTGTTTTATCTTGTTATTCTGATTGGTTGTCCGTTCAGTATGCTAAGGGGTCGAGGCCGAGGCCATGGCCGTGGTCGTGGTGGTAGTCGTAATTGGGAGCAGGAGAGGGCGACTCCCTCCTTGCCAAGTACCAATCAACTCAGTACAGATCAGGGACATTCAGCCAGCGTTAATATTGACGTTGGCGCCGCCATTGCCATCCTTCGTCAAGTGGTTGACCAGTTAGTACAGATGAATCAGGCCGTACATCGGGATGAGAACCCAGATGGGGATAACGGGACTAGTAAGTGGTTACGAGATGTGATGAGGATGCAGCCGCCCCGTTTTGTAGGTTCTTCTGAATCGTTAAGTTGGGAGAACTGGCTCTTCCAGTTGGACAGAATATTGGATGCTGTAGGTTGTCCTGAGGAAAGGAGGGTACCCATTGCTGAGTACTTGCTCGATAAAGAAGCTGCAGACTGGTGGCAAGCGGTGGTGCCTGCAGATCGTACACCTACATGGGCTGAGTTTAAGACCACCATGGAGGCAGAGTATTGACCGTTGCCTATCCGTGAGTGCAGGATCGTTGAGTTTTTCTCGGCTACACCCCAGGATGTGTCGATATCCCAGGCGATAGTCGATTATAATCGGCATCTAGCTTATGTTCGCGATCAGGTGAGAAGTGAAGCGGACAAGATCCAGAATTTTAATATGCGCATGAAACCCCATATCCGTGAGAGTATGGCTCCGCTTATGTTTACTACCTTGAAAGATTATCAGGACCGAGCTCTAGCCATCGAGATGGCTGTTTCCGTGTCAGAGGGTAGCTCAGAAGGTAAGAGGCAGAAGACCTCGAGTAACTTTTCAAGAGGCCATAGAATTGAGATTCGTGAGCCTATTACTTTGCATTGCCCCTCTGGGAACACTCATCGTTCGTTTGACTAGTCTAAGAATCCTACTCCTGAGCCGAGTAAGACGAGCGGCGTGAAGTTATGTTTCAATTGTAACCGTGTGGGCCATACTCGGAAGAATTGTCGCTCGCCGAAAGTTAAATGTTTCAAATGTGGTCATGTGGGACATCAGGCGGTACACTGTGAGACTGTCGTTGAGATGTTCAGGAGCCGAGATCCCGCCTGTACTCGTGGAGGGCCCGGTGGTGCCCAGTAGCGTAGTTACGTGTTGTATTTGTGTTGTAATTCGTGTAGAGATTGATATTTGTTGCGTGAACCTTTTTGGTTTTGTTGTTTTCTACCTGGATGCTTTGTTTTAAGTTTCGGGACGAAACTTATTTTTAGTAGGGTAGAATGTAATATCCGCGATTTTCTATTTCCAGTAATTTTCTTTTTTTTGCGAAGTCCATCTTAGCGACTCTGTTGTGACCGTTTCATCATTTTTAGAATATTTAATTCTGCACTTTTTGTCATCCGAGTTCGTTTCGGTATCGTTTTGTTGAGTTCCGTGTTCTTAAACGACTTTTCCGCACTTGAGTTCGATTCTTGCGAATCTCGTCCGAAACTGTTGTTTCAAGTTTCTCGTAAGTTCATTTAATGTTATTATTCATGTTTCGAGCTTTGGCTTGGTGTTTCGATTTTGTAATGTGTATTTCGGATGTTTTGGGCCATTTTCGTAATTTCCCAAAGTTTGGGGTAATTACTTTCCGTTTGTCGAATTTTGAGCCTTCGGGTGGTCGGAATCGTGTGTTGTCTTAGCATTCGGATTCGTCTTTGCGAGTACTTCATAACTGTATCTTCGATTTATATTCAAGTTCGGGTTTCGGGGTCGTCCGGGCCGTCGGAGTTGGCCACGGCCGAGTCATGGCCGGGCATTTTGGGGCCAGGCCACTCCTGGCCAAGTTACGGCCGTAAGGCTCTGGCAGTAACGGCCGTAATGCCTGTTACGTATGTAAGCCGTGTCCGACAACGTACGTAACTTGGTCGGCAGTTTTGTGCAGTTGGGTAGCCATGGCCGGTTACGGCCGTAAGCCATGGCCGGTTACGGCCGTAAGCGATCGGCCATGGTTGGCTATTTGAAGGCCTGGACATTGATCACTCGGCCATTTTCCATTCTTCCATTGTTTTTCGCGACCCTTCGACGAAATTTGAGGGTTTTGATCGGGAACATCATAGAATATCATTTTTGGAAGGCTTGTGTTGATTATATCATCATCTAATCCGTGTTCTTTGTCCAAATCGAGGTATTTTGGCTTGAACCCATGTTTTTGAAGAAGGATTTTCCTTTTGATTTCGATTCCAATCCATTTTTGATCAATTAATTATTGTATAAACGTTGTTTTGAACATGTTCTACGAACATTCCAACCCACGATTTGTTCGGCTCGGGGGGGGGGGGGGTGATTTTCTTGTTCTTGGAGGATCTTGAACATTTAATGTTTGATTAAATGTTTGAATGAGTTTTTCCTTCGATAGTTGATGAGGTGTTCGTCATTTTCGGTTTTGATTCTCATTGTAGTCATATCTTCGTTGTTTTTGCCGGAGGATTGTAGGTGTTCGGGTTTTTTTCTGGGTTGTGCCATATTCGTAGGAATATTCGGGTGCTGACTATCGAGGCAAGTATCTTACTTATACGTTTTGTATCTTGTGAATATGACTACATGTTGAAATGAATGAATTGTGGTTATTTGTGATAAACTTGGAAATGTATCTATATTGGTCGATTGTACACTTAGATGTGTACCGTGTTATAGGTATTGATTGTGAGTTATGTGACATTGATTCATTGAGGATTTGGATGATAATATTGGGTTATATGTGTTTGATTGTGTAAGCTTGTATTGGTTGTAATGTCGGCTTCGGGCTAAGTATACTAGTTGTGTGAAATTGTAATAGACAAGATGATTGATTGATTGTGTGCGTGTTGGTGTAATGTGAATGTGAATGTTGTGTGCTGGAACGCTAAGTTCACTCGTGTGGGTTCGATGGGGCCTACGAGGATTCATGGCACAGGTCCATGGGATCACAACTTAGTGTGTGGTGCTGAGGTCCAATCGTGCAGGTCTGACGAGGCCTATGATGATTCATGGCACAGGTCCATCGGATCAGGACACAGTACGTCCAACCGTGTGGGTTCGACGGAACTTACGGTGACACATGAAACAGGTTCACGGGGTCAGGACTGGTTGTTATGGTTGACGTGTGACTTCCAACCGTGCGTGTTCGGCGGAACCTACGGTGACACGTGGCATAGGTTCACGGGGTCAGGATTAGTTGTTGTGATTGATGTGTTTGTTTCTTTCCGTGCGGGTTGTCGAACCTACGGAGACTCGTGGCAGGAGATCACGGAGTCATGAATATGTTTTGATCGTCTAAGTTTTGAAAATGAAGTTTTCTAGAAAGGAATGTTGGGCCGAGCCCCACGAGATTTGTGGAAATATTTTCGTACTATAAATTACCGAAATGCGAATTGGATTTGGGTTTGAACCCTAAGGTTTTTCTTAAAGGATTACCAAATCAGGACTTGAGGTCTTAAAAGTTTTGTAATTCTAAAAATCCCCGAGAGGATGATCTTACTTTCAATGTTTCATAACTTATTCTTTTCTTTGTTAAAACTTTTCGGAATGTCTTGGTACTTGGTTTTTGTATTTGACCCATGATTAATGTTTGCTCGTTACAATTCATATGATTTGATACTTGCACTAGTAAAACAGTGGAGTTTTACTAACCCTCGAGTAATCGGGGGGTGGATGTCTATTTTGCGTCCAGGTACACGCAGGTTCAGGGGAGCAGTCACAGGATTGGCACAGGATGATGACGAGTTGTGATACTAATCAAGGGTTGAGAGTTGGTAGAGTTAAGTTGTATTGTCAGAGTCGATTTCAGTCTTCCGCTGTATTGTGTTCCACCCCTGTGTGGGTATTATTGTACAGAGTTGTATGTTACTGTCGAGTTAGTCGTGTGGCCACGTCGGTCTGTATAGTTATTTGTATTTGACCTCAACGGTCCGTTATGTTGTATTGTTTGACCCTGGCCGGGCGAACATTTGGTCGTGTTGTAAGGCTTAGCCTGGTAGATCCTCGTAAAAAGGGGTCTACGGCATGTAATATTCCCATATGGTTCTGGGGGTGTTACACTAAGTCGTCATATTTTCTGGGCATCAAGGACACTAGGGGTCCAGAAAAATTGGCTCGTATTTTTATCGCACAGATCGTGAGACTTCATGGGAGGCCGAAGACTATTATTTCGGACAGAGATGGCCGGTTTGTATCGCATTTCTGGCAGGCAGTACATAAGGCATTGGGGACACGTTTGCGTTTGAGTACATCTTTCCATCCTCAGACGTTCGATGATATGTTACGCGCGTGTGCGTTAGACTGGAGTAGTGACTGGGAGGAGCATCTGGCCTTGATCGAGTTTACTTATAATAATAGCTAGCACACGTCGATTAAGATGGCACTGTATGAGGCACTTTATGGCCGACGTTGCCGATCACCGATATGTTAGGATGAGCCGTCCGATTTAGTTGGCACCGAGCCGGATCTTGTGTTAGAGATAAGGGAGAAAGTTGAGTTGATTAGAGAGAGGATGCTGGCGGCTCAGAGCCGACAAAGTCTTATGCGGATCTTTTGTTGAGAGTGTCTCCGTCGAAGGGAGTTTTCTGTTTTGGGAGAAAGGGGAAGCTCAGTCGAGGTATATTGGACCTTTCGAGATATTAGAGAGAGTTGGAGAGTTAGCGTACCGTTTGGCATTGCCTCCCTTGTTGAGTCATGTGCATAGTGTATTTCACATCTCTCAGTTGAGGAAGTATGTTCCGGACCCGACTCACGTTATTGACTTCGGGGACATAGAGATTGAGAAGGACATTACGTTTGAGGAGAGGCCCATTAGAATTTTGAAACGTCGAGATAAACAGTTGAGGCACAAAACCATTCCCTTGGTTAAAGTGCAATGGTCGAAGCACGGAGTGGAAGAAGCAACATGGGAGTTGGAGGAGGATATGCATTCGAGGCACCCCGAGCTTTTTGATTCTTAAGTTTCGGAATGAAACTTCTTTTTAGAGGGGGAGAATGTAATATCCGTACCTTCCATTTTTAGCAGTTTCCATTTTTGGTGTATGTCTATTTTTATCGACTCGCTTGCAACCTTTTCGACGTTGCGAATCTACTTTGTTCTTGGAGTTTTTCCATTTGGACGAGTTTCAGAGATGTTTTTACGTAATTCCACTTTATGTTATGTTTTGCCGTATGTACGTTTGATTCTCGTTAAACTCGCTCGTTTTCATCATTTCTTCATTTACATAAGTTGGTATGGTTGAGTTGTTCGTGTTGTGAGTTTCGGTTTGTGAATCCGACGTTGTATTGTGATTTTCGGACATTTGGGCCATTTTTGTAATTTCTTATAAGTTTAGGGAATTTCCTCTTCTTTGTCGTATTTCGGATTCCCCGGTAGTAGGAATTGTATTTTCTTTCAGCGCTTAGCTTCGTCGTCTTGAATATTTCGTGTTTATGTTTCTGGATTCTGGCCTTGCTTTGCGTTTCGATTTTCGTACCTTCTGCAGCAGTGTACTGAACTCAGCAGTACTGAACTGCTGCGTGAGTAGCGCATGCTACTACTTATCTCCTTGCGTGTGCTATTGATGTGCAGTTAGCGTACGCTAACTCGTTATTATAAGAGTGGGCTAACGACTTTAGCTTACTGGGCAGTGTGGGTTCTGAACTCAGGATCGTGTACTTTGGCCATCAGGTAGCGTGCGCTAGGCTTCCGTAGCGTACGCTATCGAGTAGTATTTAGCATGCGCTAAACATGTCTAGCGCATACTAGCGACGCCGGGCAGCAGCTATTGGACTGCTTGCAACCCCCCGTTAGCGCGCCCCACCTTTTGATGGTTAGCGTACGCTAACTATGCATTATATAAATAGGACAACAGCTCCCTTTCTCGTCATTTTTCCTCCTCTTCTCTTCCTTTGGGCAATTCCGGCGATTTTATGGCGATTTGTGGAGAGTAATCCGTGGAGTCTCATTACAGACCGATTCTTGTATTCCAAGCTTAGTACATCATCATCTTAATCCATCTTCTCCACTCCAATTCAAGGTATATTTGACTTAGAACCGTACTTTGTCAATTTTGGGATTTTTTCGGGTTTTGTTCATTTAAACTCGAATTGTTCAGTTATGTTGTATCATTCCTTATCGATTATTGGTATTGAGTGTTTCCCAACCCGATTATGTCGTGTTTATTTCGCGGATTGTCGATTCGGGGAGGTTTTGTGAAAACCCTCGCCCGTATCGATCGTACGTATGTTGTTATAGTTCATAATCGGGGTTGTGGGCGTATTCCATTCGATTATTGTTATCGTATAGGACTGAGTTGTGTTAACCCTTCATTTAGGAACGGTTGTGTTCCCTCCGGGTCAGTCGTAGTCGTTGTTCGTTCCCGTTTCGTCGAAGATGTCTCAAAGGCAAGTACTTTACATTTGTTTGCATATTCTGGTATTTGAATTATGGCTTTCCGTGGTGTTATGGATGTTTATGTGTGTTCACCTAGGGATGGTCCTACGGGGTCTCTAGGGACACGTATAGCCATGTGTGTGCGTATCACGAACTAGGTTTAACCACCTAGGGATGTCCGACGGGGCTCTGCGGGGTACGGTGGCTGTGAGTCTTGTATCAACGGTTAACTTTGAATTATTTTGTTGGATAAATGTGTTTTGTGCTCGTGCACCGTGAATATTCCGGAATATAAATGATTTATAAAATGATTTTTGGCGCATTATTCATCTGATTAGAATGGTAGTTCAAATGGATTGTACTTTCACTAGCAATTGTCGCAAACCCCTTAAATGGGGGAAATACTTTTGTATTTCAGGTAAAGGTCAAGGAAGCAAACGAGCATGCGAGCCGTACGAGGATGATGGGCAAGCATGATTCTGTTCAGTAGTTGTCTATTGGTGTCTTGTTTTGGGATTTAATTATTATGTCATTTGTTTAAGTACTCGAGTACTTCCTTCTTAAATTTATTAATATTGTGTACTCATTTTGGGAAGTGGATTGGATGTCGAATTGTATTGTCAATTTCGGTATTTTGTTTTGAATGTCATGAATTGAGAAATTGTCTGTGTGTTATTGATGATGTTTGTCTTTTGTCGATTGTCTGTGTGGTGTGGTAGCCTGGTGGATTCCTAAGGGTGGGGTCCACGGCGCTGTAATATTCCCCGAACGTCTTGGGGGTGTTACATACTAAATCCTCAAGTCGAAGGTTCACGAATACCTATCACAACCTTTCGATTCCGTCATTAATTGTCCCGGAGTGAAATCCGTGTGACGAATCGATGGTGAGTCGGTTCGAGTATATTAATCCAATTAGCATACCTATAACGTGTGCTCCCACTAACCATTAGTGTTCGACAGGAACTTTCCATGTCAAAGAACACGTCATACAAGTCTTCACATAAACTTAACGCCCAGTCAAGTTTCATCGACTTGCGAATGATTAAGTATTTGAGCTATAAACCTTTCCAGTGCCGACCCCCTTATCCAATAAGGAGTGGAACGTTTTGCTCTCAAATACACGGACTAGTTTCTATATGTATATTTACGAGTCAAGAATGCCAGTAACTACTAGAAAATAAAGAAACATCCATTGCCTTATATTAATGATTTACATAATAACAAGTACAATACCCTCACTCAACATCCTCTGAGTGGCATTCGAGGGCATACTCCCAACAATCTCCCACTTGCACTCAATGCCACACACTATGGTATCTACTACCTATGTTCTCTAGATTACGCTCCAAGCTAATCTGAGAATGTGGCTTGGTCAGTGAATTAGCGACGTAGTCAGCTGACTCTACTCTATGCAGCACAATGTATCTCTTAGCGAACAAATCCTCTTACGAGATGATACTCTGTCTCAATATGTTTGGTACTATTGTGAAACCTCGGCTCCAAGGCATGTGCTACCGCTCTGGAAGCGCAGCACAAGGTGTCACGTGAATTTTACCCAGTAACTTCTAAATCCTTTCTTTGGAGGCTTCCGAGGCCGCTTTATACTCAGCCTAATAGGTGGAATTAGCAGCCGCACTATACTTGGCACTATGCCAAGATACTGCTCCTCCATTACGAGTAAATGTAGCCAGAAGTAGACATAGAATCATCTTTTTGTCCTTAGAAGTCCAATACAGTGAATACCATTACATTCAGTTCTCCACCGCCGTATTAAGAACTAGGTCTCTAGTCCTTCTAAAGTACTTGAGCAATTTCTTTTATAGCAGTCTAATGTTCCCTAACTGGGTTAGCCCGAAACCTACTTACCATGCTCCCAGCATACGCAATGTCAGGTCTCATACACAATAAAGTATATACAAGGTTACCCAAATTCCGAAGCATATGGTATATTACTCATTTCCTATCATTGTTACTCACTATGAGGACACATCTTCAAGGTGAGTTTTATTCCATGTCGCATCGATAGGAACCCTCTTTTAGAATAATCCATCTTAAATCGCTTTAATATTTTATCTATATAGAGGGCTTGAGAAAGACCTATTGTTCTCTTTGCTCTATCCCGGTAGAGACGAATACCAAGAATATAGGTTGCTTCTCCCAAGTCTTTCATTGAGAAATTACTCGAAAGCCAACCTTTCAAAGAACTGAGCATTCCCACATCATTTTCTATTAGTAGAATGTCATCTACATATAGTACTAAGAATGCGATCTTGCTCCCACTAACCCTCTTCTATACACAAGGTTCCTCTTCATTTTGCTTGAAGTTAAACTCTTTGACTGCCTCATCAAAACGAAGGTCCCAACTACATGAAGATTGCTACAGTCTATTTCATGGAGTCTACATCCACCATTGCTAGGTCATTGGTCGCGGGTCGGTCTCTTGGCTATCACTTGGAACCTTATGGAGACACAGCTCCTCCAAGTGCACAATGTAACACCCCGAGATATTCGGAATAATTACAGCGCCGTAAACCCTTTAGGTAAGGATTTACAAGGCTAATTTTAAAAGGAGTGTAAATATAATCCAATCGTACAACTGAATTTCAAATACAGATTTGATTCAACCGATCAAATGAGTTAACTTATACAACCATATCGAAAAGACGTTATTAAAAACAGACGTACTCGAGTACTAAATAGACCAAGAAGACAAATCACAATAACAATAAACATCAACCACATCACTGAGCCATCTCATCGTCCTGTCGGTACTGTGGTTGCTTCCTCGCTCCTCGGCTACCTGAACATCAAAACAATGTCCACCCCCGAAGGGGTTAGAAAAACAATGCTAGTACAAGTATCGTAATACATAAATCATCAATGCATCATAAAACATGCAAAACGGACTTTCGTCACCAGAATCCAACGATGCGAATCCTCACGATTCCATCAACACAGTACAGGGTAATCCAGCGATCCAGCACCCTTGGTATAGATCCCCATGATGATCCCGTCGGACCAACGCATGGTGGAAAACCCGTCCAGCGATCCAGCGCCCTCAGCATAGATCCCCATGATGATCCCGTCGGACCAACGCATGGTGGACATTCGATCCAGCGCCCTCAGCATAGATCCTCATGATCCCCTCGGATCATTTATACCATAAATCAATCAACTATGCATACATATATGCATTTCAATATGTTCATCAATACGAACAAATAACAACGAATACCACGAGAAATTTCAGAATATATCTCATATTCAACAATATGAACAAAACCACAAGCATGATCAAAGTTTCAATATAAATCGAACTCGACATATGATACTTGCCTCGAAAATGGCAAGAACAAAACACTTCAATGATCTCAACACACTCGAAGGCCGCCTCCTTCGATCAACGTAACAAGCTCGAACCTTAACAAAAGGAATGATATACAAATCATCTCAAGTCGAACGATGGCCTAACAATTCGGTCTACGGCCGAAAAGCTCAAAATAAACAATCTGCCTGGACTTCTTAGCGTGCGCTACGTACTCTACGTAACGTGCGCTAAGCCGGCCTGTTAGCGTACGCTATCGTATAAGACTAGCGTGCGCTAGCCACGGACTGACAGTTTGACTCGGCTGATCTCATAACGTACGTTACGTACGTAATCGTGCGTTAACTTAACCCCGATAGCGCACATTAACTAACGTATGTTAGTGTGCGCTAACCTTGCATGGCAGAATACTGCTAACAGAAAACGGGGTTGAATGGTGATGAACTCATGAATTCTACGGTGATAATACAAGTCATCCTCAAGCATATCATGCTAATAAGGTTTGTGGAAGTTCTATGATTATGAGATACAAATTATACGTATATCATCACAACACCATAGTTCATCTAGATCTTCAAGAAAATACTCTAAGTTCCGTTCGTCCTACGCATGATTCCAATGTGTAAAACGTAACAACTGGGTAGTATCCGTCTACTGATCACAAATCGGTTTGAAAATACTTAGGAGTCCATATACTAAAAACGGTTCAAGGGTTCCTACGATATATGGTGCCGATACGTCAAAAGTATCCTTCTAACATGTGATGACCGTTTATAAACGAAATAACTGGCTATCAAAACATGATCAACGTCCTTAAGAACATTACTAATATCGGTGAAGAATCACCTACCTCAAAGTGGTGAAGAACACGGAGGAAATCGAAGCAATCCAACGCCGAAGGCTTGAACACCAATCTCCAATGATATACGATCTTCAATCACGAACTAAGATGTTGATATGAAGTGTTCAGGATGAAGGAAGTTATGCTCTAAGTGTAAGAATTCGGGTTATGGGAGAAGAAAGAACTGAAATCACGAATAGGATGCTGTCCTATTTATAAGAAATGGCCATTAGCGCGCGCTAGTCCCTGCTCATAGCATGCGCTAACGGTTCACTGACTATACTGTACTCGGCACTTAGCGCGCGCTATGCACATGCCTGTAGCGTGCGCTAAGGCGTTGACTCGGCTTTTCCCGAAAGCCGTCCAGGTTCATCCCGACACAATCTGACAGGGGTCCCCGGCCAGATCTCACCTACCGCACGTCTCAATCAAATTGACCACGCATAGCGTGCGCTAATGTTACTTTGTAGCGTGCGCTATGAATCCATGTTAGCGTGCGCTACACATAGCCGATAGCGTGCGCTACATGCGCAGAATTACAATTTTTAAATCACATACATGAAATCATATGCTCGACAACATCGGATTATGAAATACGGAGAATAATACTCAGATCAAGTACAACAATTACAATATCACAAGTTCCAAATACATATCAAAAATCTCGGGTATTACATCCTTCCTCCCTAAAAAGAAGTTTCGTCCCGAAACTTAAGATGAAAACAACTCTGGATATCTAGCCTTCATACTGTCCTCCGTTTCCCAAGTGGCCTCTTCGACTCCGTGTCGTGACCATTGTACTTTAACCAAGTGTATTAGTTTATTCCTCAATTTTTTGATCCGACTCTCAAGTATCTTGATTGGTCTCTCTTCGAAGGTGCCATCATTAGCTATCTCGATCTCGTCGAAATCAATGACGTGACTGGGGTCCGGTACATACTTCCGCAGTTGGGATACGTGAAACACATTGTGAACGTGACTCAGCGATGGTGGTAAGGCCAACCTGTATGCTAAATCTCCAACTCTCTCGAGGATCTCAAATGGTCCGATATATCTAGGACTAAGCTTGCCTCTCCTCCCAAAACGGAAAATCCCTCGTGTAGGAGACACCTTCAATAGCACATGGTCCCCAGCGTCGAACTCTAGAGGACGATGACGTACGTCTGCATAAGACTTTTGTCGACTCTGGGCAGTCAGCAGTCTTGCTCGAATCAAAGCTATCTTCTCTTGAGTCTGAATTATTAATTCCGGTTCCGTCCCGATCAAATCTGAAGAATCATCCCAACACAGGGGTGATCGGCATCTTCTCCCGTACAAAGCTTCAAATGGTGCCATCTTAATAGAAGCATTCCAACTGTTATTATAGGTGAACTCGATCAAGGGCAAGTGAACTTCCCAATCAGTTGACCAATCTAATGCACAAGCTCTAAGCATGTCTTCTACCGTTTGTATAGTCCTTTCGGACTGACCGTCCGTTTGGGGATGATAACCCGTGCTAAAGTTGAGCTCAGTCCCCAAAGCCCTGTGAACTGCTTTCCAGAAGTGCGACACGAAGCGACCATCTCGATCCGAAATAATGGTCTTCGGCGTCCCATGCAATCTGACTATCTCCGCAATAAATACTCGCGCCAATCTCTTGGGCCCCCATGTATCTTTAATCCTAGGAAATGAGCCGACTTGGTTAGTCGATCAACTACAACCCGAATCATGTTCATTCCCGTTCTAGTCCTTGGCATACTGGTGATGAAATCCATCGAGATGTCCTCCCACTTCCATTCAGGGATCGGAAGCGGATTTAACATTCCGGCAGGTCGCTGATGTTCAATCTTAACCTGCTGACAAGTCAAGCACTTCGAAACGTACTCTGCTACGTCCTTCTTCATATTCCCCCACCAGAAATTTTGTTTTAAATCCTTATACATCTTACTGCTGCCCGGGTGAATATAATAGGGCGCGCTGTGAGCATACTTCAGAAAAGTCCCTCTAAAATAATCAACATCGGGAACGCAAAGTCGACTCAAATCTCAGAACTCCATCGTCTTGTAACACGAATCCTGGGGCTTTTCCTTTCTTTACTTCGTCACATAATCGAAGGATCAGAGAATCGTCCAACTGCTTAGACTTGATCTCCTCGACTAGTGATGAAGTCAGTTCCATCACATAAAGTTGCCCTTGGATTCCTGGTGCCCATACTTCAACCCCTTCACGGATCAGTTCCCGCTGAATGCTGGTTTGGGATGTAAGTGCTTCCAACACTCGAAGAGAAACAGGTTTACGGCTCAAAGCATCGGCTACTACGTTTGCTTTCCCCGGATGATAGAGAATCTCCAAGTCGTAATCCTTGATCAATTCCAGCCACCTTCTCTGCCTCATGTTTAATTCTTTCTGACTGAAAATGTACTTGAGGCTCTTATGGTCTGTAAAGATCTGACAATGAGTGCCATACAAATAATGTCGCCAAATTTTCAAGGCAAAGACCACCACTGCTAGCTCCAAATCGTGAGTCGGGTAATTAACCTCATACGGTTTCAATTGCCGAGAAGCATAAGCAATCACCTTATCCTTTTGCATCAATACACAACCCATACCCTGATTCGAAGCGTCGCTGTATACCATGAATCCATCAGTTCCATCTGGCAATGCTAAAATAGGTGCTATCGTCAGTCTCTTCTTAAGCTCATCAAAACCAGCCTGGCATTTCTCATCCCACTTAAACTTTTGAGTTTTCAGAATAAATGAGTGAGCGGACGAGAGATCTTGGAAAATCCCTCTACAAAGCGGCGATAATATCCCGCAAGTCCTAGGAAACTCCGGACTTCTTTCACATTACTAGGAACTTCCCATTCCAAGATTGCTTCGACTTTCTTCGGGTCCACCTGAACCCCGTCGACTGATATCACATGCCCAAGGAAGGTTACTACCCTAATCCAGAACTCGCATTTAGAAAGCTTTGCATACAGCTGTTCCTTCCTCAAAGTGCTCAAAACCACACGCAAATGCTCGGCATGCTCCCCTGCGTCCTTCGAATATATCAAGATGTCATCAATGAAGACGACCACAAATTTATCCAAGTATTCCAAGAATACCCGATTCATCAATTGCATGAATACCGCAGGAGCATTGGTAAGCCCAAACGGCATTACTACGAATTCATAATGCCCGTACCGGGATCTGAAAGCAGACTTCGGTATATCCGATTCCTTAATTCTCAACTGGTGGTATCCTGATCGCAAGTCAATCTTCGAGAATACCCTTGCCCCTTGCAGTTGATCAAACAAGTCGTTGATCCGAGGTATAGGATACTTATTCTTGATCGTCATCTTGTTGAGCTCCCTGTAATCAATACACAGTCGGAGGGATCCGTCTTTCTTCTGGGCAAAGAGAACGGGCGCTCCCCAAGGAGAAACGCTAGGTTGGATATAGCCCTTCTGCAACAACTCCTCCAGTTGCTTCTTGAGTTCATACATCTCGGTTGGCGCCATGCGATATGGTGCTCTGGAAATAGGAGCTGCTCCAAGCTCTAATTCGATAGTGAATTCCACTTCCCTCTGCGGAGGTAACCCAGGTAGTTCGTCAGGAAATACGTCGGAGAATTAATTCGCAACTGGAATCGATGAGAGCTCTATTTTTTCCTCTTTCCTCATGGCATAGCACCAAAGTCCATGACATCCTTGCTTCAGTAATTTCACGGCTTTCATTGCTTTGATCAATTTTCCCGAGCTTCCTGGTCTCCATCCTCGGAATAAGTGTTCAGATCCGTCATCAGCAATGATAGAAATGACTCTCTCTCGATAATTCAGAATAGCTCCATAACGGTTGAGCCAATCGTCTCCGAGAATTAAATCGTCACCGTAGATGTCAACCACAATAAGGTTCGATAGCCAATCTCTCCCTCCTATAGTTACTGGAAAATCCCTAGCTTCTAGGGTTCCCACAATTTTCTCTCCGCTCGGTAATCCCACAACATAAGGCTCACAATCATACAAGCACGAGATTTTCAAACGATTAACACAGTTCAAAGATATAAAAGAATGCGTAGCTCCCGAATCGAACAAGACACTAATCAAGTTGCAAAAGGATCTGAATCGCACTGATGCAACAATTGTGTTCGATCATCCTTCTTCATCTCGTAAATACGCGGAGGAACGGACTCAGCACTGGATGCCTCTCTTTTCCCAACATTCTATCAAGGGAAACCGCTCTGCTGCGTCTGGTTTACACTAGTGTCCTTCGAACCGATGCAGAGTGCGAGTACCAAAAGATCGGGTCGCATTCCCACAAAATGTTGCGCGGTGTCCTTCCTGTCCACACTCGAAACAGGTCACAGCAGGCGCAAAACAATCACGTCGAACATGTCCCGCTTTGCCACAGTTATAACACTTCCTCCCTGCGTCTGAAACAGTTGGTGCTGCCCGAAACTTCTTTCCACCTCGAGAAGGATGCGGAGGTCTCCTGGATGAATGAAAAGAGGACTGACCCCTGCGAGGCCCGCTACTCTTATTCTCCGTGAAGTTGCCAGACACCTTCTGTTTCTTTGCTTCCGTCGATTTCTCTACTGCTGCCTCCTTCATATCATAGGCCAACGCCTTGTCCTGATACTATCGCAAGGTGGTACATTCAAATCCGGACATATATTGCTGAATTTCTGGCTTCATTCGCATGTCAAAATGGAAAATCCTTTCTGCCTCGGTCCTGACCAAGTGGCGCACATAAGTCAGCTGGTGATTAAAAGTCTTAATCACGTCCGTCACAGATGCTTCTGAATTTTGTGATGAGAAAAACTCCCGAACTCGGGCTTCTAATCAAGGGGACAATCGCGCCTCCATCATCAATTTGAATTCCGTCCAGTCAACATTGTGCTCCTCCTGGTCGAATGGCCTCCCACCGCCGAAAGCCTCCCGGTCAAGATACCGGGCGACTGAACCTTCCTATCGTTGGGACAGCTTAATCCCTACAAAAATCTTTTCTAATTTCTTCACCGGTGATCCCAAGAAAGCGTCTCACAGAACTGGCCAAATTTTGGAGGGTGCAATTTGATCACTTGAAGCCATTTATCTCCTCGATTATCCACGTTATGCCGCTGTCCCATCGCCGTCTCGCATGCGATCCACAACTTGAGCAACCGGTTTATCTCGGTCAACCACTCGCCAAGCACTCCCGGCACGTTAGGATATGCATTATTATTTGCCGATCCGTGCTGTCCCCCGGAATGGGAATCCGTTCGACTGGCGGTTATCTCTGGGGTAGATACCGACTCTTCTTGTCTCGCATTTCCACGACCGCGTCCGCGTCCACGACCTCCTCTCAACATACTGTAAACATAATTACTCAATATCCAGGGCAAACTTTCTAAAAGTACATCCATCAATGTTCACGAAACATGAATAATAAAACGGTAGTATTTGAGATTTAGGAACTTACAACCACGGTCCACACGACGATGCTGGCTCAGCAGTGATGTTACGAACGACCAATAATCAAATAACGTAAACTGACCCAACTAACCCGACTGCCAAGATATCCATGAATCTTAGCTCCGATACCATATCCTGTAACACCCCGAGATATTCGGAATAATTACAGCGCCGTAAACCCTTTAGGTAAGGATTTACAAGGCTAATTTTAAAAGGAGTGTAAATATAATCCAATCGTACAACTGAAGTTCAAATACAGATTTGATTCAACCGATCAAATGAGTTAACTTATACAACCATATAGAAAAGATGTTATTAAAAACAGACGTACTCGAGTACTAAATAGACCAGGAAGACAAATCAAAATAACAATAAACATCAACCACATCACTGAGCCATCTCATCGTCCTGTCGGTACTGTGGTTGCTTCCCCGCTCCTCGGCTACCTGAACATCAAAACAATGTCCACCCCCGAAGGGGTTAGCAAAACAATGCTAGTACAAGTATCGTAATATATAAATCATCAATGCATCATAAAACATGCAAAACGGACTTCCGTCACCGGAATCCAACGATGTGAATCCTCACGATTCCATCAACACAGTACAGGGTAATCCAGCGATCCAGCGCCCTTGGTATAGATCCCCATGATGATCCCGTCGGATCATTTATACCATAAATCAATCAACTATGCATACATATATGCATTTCAATATGTTCATCAATACGAACAAATAACAACGAATACCACGAGAGATTTCAGAATATATCTCATATTCAACAACATGAACAAAACCACAAGCATGATCAAAGTTTCAATATAAATCGAACTCGACATATGATACTTGCCTCAAAAATGGCAAGAACGAAACACTTCAATGATCTCAACACACTCGAAGGCCACCTCCTTCGATCAACGTAACAAGCTCGAACCTTAACAAAAGGAATGATATACAAATCATCTCAAGTCGAACGATGGCCTAACAATTCAGTCTACGGCCGAAAAGCTCAAAATAAACAATCTGCCTGGACTGCTTAGCGTGCGCTACGTACTCTACATAACGTGCGCTAAGCCGGCCTGTTAGCGTACGCTATCGTATAAGACTAGCGTGCGCTAGCCACGGACTGACAGTTTGACTCAGCTGATCTCATAACGTACGTTACGTACGTAATCGTGCGTTAACTTAACCCCGATAGCGCACGTTAACTAACGTATGTTAGCGTGCGCTAACCTTGCATGGCAAAATACTGCTAACAGAAAACGGGGTTGAATGGTGATGAACTCATGAATTCTACGGTGATAATACAAGTCATCCTCAAGCATATCATGCTAATAAGGTTTGTGGAAGTTCTATGATTATGAGATACAAATTATACGTATATCATCACAACACCATAGTTCATCTAGATCTTCAAGAAAATACTCTAAGTTCCGTTCGTCCTACGCATGATTCCAATGTGTAAAACGTAACAACTGGGTAGTATCCGTCTACTGATCACAAATCGGTTTGAAAATACTTAGGAGTCCATATACTAAAAACGGTTCAAGGGTTCCTATGATATATGGTGCCGATACGTCAAAAGTATCCTTCTAACATGTGATGACCGTTTATAAACGAAATAACTGGCTATCAAAACATGATCAACGTCCTTAAGAACATTACTAATATCGGTGAAGAATCACCTACCTCAAAGTGGTGAAGAACACGGAGGAAATCGAAGCAATCCAACGCCGAAGGCTTGAACACCAATCTCCAATGATATACAATCTGCAATCACGAACTAGGATGTTGATATGAAGTGTTCAGGATGAAGGAAGTTATGCTCTAAGTGTAAGAATTCGGGTTATGGGAGAAGAAAGAACTGAAATCACGAATAGGATGCTGTCCTATTTATAAGAAATGGCCATTAGCGCGCGCTAGTCCCTGCTCGTAGCGTGCGCTAACGGTTCACTGACTATACTGTACTCGGCACTTAGCGCGCGCTATGCACATGCCTGTAGCGTGCGCTAAGGCGTTGACTCGGCTTTTCCCGAAAGCCGTCCAGGTTCATCCCGATGCAATCCGACAGGGGTCCCTGGCCAGATCTCACCTACCGCACGTCTCAATCAAATTGACCACGCATAGCGTGCGCTAATGTTCCTTTGTAGCGTGCGCTATGAATCTATGTTAGCGTGCGCTACACATAGCCGATAGCGTGCGCTACATGTGCAGAATTACAATTTTTAAATCACATACATGAAATCATATGCTCGACAACATCGGATTATGAAATACGGAGAATAATACTCAGATCAAGTACAACAATTACAATATCACAAGTTCCAAATACATATCAGAAATCTCGGGTATTACACACAAGACCATACCTCTCAGGTAAATGAGACACCGTACTAGACCTACGAGGTGGTTGTACTTGTGTTTCAGAAGGTTCCGATCCAGTTTCTTGCACAGGTGTCTCTTGAGGAGTTTCATTGTATTCTTCTAAAGAAATACTTCTACCTGCTCCGCCTTCCTGAATGAACTCATCTTCTAGGAAGTGTGCTTGTAAAGCAACAACGATCTTTCGATCTTCGGGCATGTAGAATAGATACCCCATCGTCCCAGATGGGAATCCAATGAAACGTCCCTTCGCGGACCTAGCTTCCAACTTTTCCACCTTAGTCTTCTTGACATAGGCGGAACATGACACGCTTTTAGTGTAACTATCGCAAGTGCACGATATCGTATCAAGTAGTAAAGTGGACTTTTTGAGTCCGGTTTATCGATCCCACAAGGAAGTTTGGTTATAATTTGAATGATACACTATTAGTCTATTTTTATAGATACTTAAGATGAGTGAAACACACAATTAAAAAGTTTGGTTTAATAATTGCAAAGAAATTGCAATAATAGTTCTAATATTATAAGGAAATAAAAAGATAGCAATAATAATAGATTGATTATCGATAAAATGAAATAGTTGAGATTACAAACTTAGTTCGTCATTAGTTATAAAAGATGTATAGGAGATCATAAAATGAATTTACTTATTATGTTGTGTAGAATCGATTTTCCTTAAAAAGACGGTTTCTCTTTCGAACTATAAAACGCCCCTTACATATTGAATCAATCCACTATATTTCTATGTTGATTGGCTTCAATACATAGCATTAAGATTTATGAAAATAACTCAAAGAATCATCTAAGGACTAGGGGTATATTTCTATCCCCTACAACAACTTAGAGTGAAGATCATTTGATCTAATCAAACATATTTTCTTTCGAAACATATGAAGACCATAAATATCGTCATTTATTGGCCAAATAAATAAAGATTGTTAAAACAATGAAAATCACACACAATAATAAGTAATTCACAATAGATCTTTATACAAACATAAATAACATGACTAACCTTGTTTATAATCCCAACTAAAGATTACTTAGCCCATAAAGGGTTTATTACACATATTACAAGCTTGTGTGGTCATTATTAGTTGAATCAAGAGAAAGAATTGATCCTAACTCCCTTAGTAGATAAAGAAGATAGAAACAATAAACTCTCTGAACAACATATGTTATACCACACTTACAAAGATCACTCAAGAACACAAGTGTGTTCTTCACACAAAAAGAAAAGTTTACAAGAAAAATGGAAAATTATAAGATGAATGATGAATGATGATGGATCTAAGGGGTCTATTTATACACCTAAAGTCATCTAATAGCTCCAAAATTCCAGCATTATTACAATAGATTGGATCAATGCCAGCTATCCCCTCAATAATAGACCAAAAGTATAAAAAATTATACAATGATCAAAAATCTGCCAAGAGTTACGGCCGTAACATTGAGGAGTTACGGCCGTAACTTGGATGACTTACGGCCGTAACATTGAGTAGTTACGGCCGTAACATGGCTACGTTTTTCTGCATTTGTGAGTTTTGTGAGTTACGCCCGTATGTTATGATGTTACGCCCGTATGGAGTTTCAGACTTCATTTTCAGCCCAGAAATTTCTGACTTTTGCGTTTTCGCCCCAAATCTTCTTCAGATGATAACTTTTGATATATAACTCAGATTTTGAATCCGGAAAGACTGCCGAACTCGTCTCGGAAAGCCCTACAACATGAATACATAAAAATTCAACAAAGAGAATATTTTATAAACATGTTATTTCTTGAGTAAATTAGTAATTCAATCCGATTAAGACTAGATTTACATCTTTATCCGATAAAAATAAAATTATTAAAAACTAATTAATTAAAAGCAAAAAACGAGTAGACTAGCTCAATTATGGGTGACATTTATCGATACAAATCATGGATAAGTGTATAAAACTGACACTTATCACACCCCCAAACTTGAATTCTTGCTAGTCCCGAGCAAGACTCTTTATTAATCACACTCCAAAAAAAAAATAAGACACAAAACTAATAATACACACATAAATTAAAATATAAAAAAGAAAAGGAGATCAAAATGCCATTAATACACAACAACCATATTATACAGTATATATAAATGAATCAAGATTCAAAATAAATCTACAAATGATTTTGAAGTTAAAACACGGTTTTTATTTTATAATTCCAAAATGCAAGGTTTTCCCCCCAAAAGGCTGATTATTACTTTCCCACTCGTGATACACACGACTCCCTTCAATGGTTGCTCTCGACCACTCGTTTATTTTTCGACTCAATATGAAGAAGAATTTTATGGGCGTCATCAAATATTGTGATTTTCACAAAATTGAGTGTATTGAAATTCAGCTGCTAATTAATTCAAATCTGCTCATAAACTACATCCCTTTTAGTGATAGCTTTCACACCGTTATTTGCTAACGTGTAGCTCTTTTCACTAACATAATTTCTATCTCATTATTTTTTTCGTAAAAAGGTGATAGCTTTCACACCGTTATTTGCTAACGTGTAGCTCTTTTCACCAATTTTTCTGAGACGGCAGCTACCACCAACAATGGTTAGTCCTTTATTTTTCGCAAAATTTAAGACTTTCAAAATTAGGCAGCTGTTCTCCTTTCCGTCATTTATTTTTTTAGGTGATAGCTTTCACACCGTTATTTGCTAACGTGTAGCTCTTTTCACCAATGACTCCTTTTTTTTTTTTAGGGAATAGAATTTTTGCAGAAAATTATTTTTTAGTTAAGCATGAAAAATCAAAAACTCCACAAATTAAGTAAATTTCAGTTTTATTTTTCATCAACCAATTGATTCTTCTTTTCTCAAGGTAACGAATGACTCGATTTTATATGATAATTACAAGGCTTGGAAAGAGAAATTAAGGCTCAAAAATTTTTTTGGAATATATAATTTTTTAACCAGTTAAAACGATTTAGAAGCTTGTATATAGCTAATTTATTGGTGTTATGGCCAGATCTAGAAATCTCATAAATCAAAATACTATATATATATATAATAAAAAATATTAAGGCAAATAACCAAATCAATCAAAACACACCAAAAACCAAATCAATCAAAACACACCAAAAACCAAATCAATCAAAACACACCAAAATTACAACACACCAAAATACTAAAACAAACCACCCTCAAACTTGAAAATAAAAATGTCCTCAGTTTAAAAATAAAAAAAAATATCAATGCAGAAAAGCAGAATACTCCCTGTTAAGAAAGTTGATGTCTGAGCTAACGCCTTTTAGAATCTGCAAGAGAATAAATATACGAGGCACACAACAAAAGAAAATAAAATATACTCGTAAGTATAACACAATTTTTAAGATGCGCATCAAGAAAGTCCGAAGAGTCGCCTTACGCTGCCATCAAAGTTTTTATAAAAAAAACATACAATAAACATTACAACAACAACAACAACATCTAAGCCTTAGTCCCAAAATGATTTGGGGTCGGCTAACATGAATCAAACTTTGAAACCATCAATAATCGTTACATAAATAACATAAAAGGAAAAAAGAGGGAAAAAGTAGCGAAAAAAGCAAATAAAAAAGAGAATGAATGAAAAAAAAAAAAGAAAAAGAAAAAAAAGAAAAAAAAGAGAGGAAAAAAAAAAGAAAGAAAAAAAGATAACATGAAATAAAAGAAAATAGGAATTAAAAAAAAAAATCAGACTCCATCCACCATCCGTATTCTTTCCCGCCACATTTGCCTCTCCATCGCCATACTTTCTCCAATTCCAAGAAACCGCATATCATTTTCAATCATCTTTATCCAAGTTTTCTTGGGTCTTCCTCTACCTTTCACAATATTACTTGCTCCCCAACTTTCTAGCCTCCTCACTGGGGCATCAATAGGTCTTCTTCTCACATGACCAAACCATCGTAATCGATTCTCCATCATCTTGTCTTCTATAGACGCAACTCTTACCTTCTCTCTGATCACCTCATTTCGAGCCGATCCTTTTTGTATGACCACACATCCATCGTAGCATACGCATCTCGCCACATTCATCTTTTGAACGTGACACTGCTTTCTGACCCCAACACTCGGTGCCATATAACAGCGCAGGCCTAATTGCCGTGCGATAAAATTTACCCTTCAATCTATGAGGCATGCCGGGATCACATAAAACCCCTGTGGCACTCTTCCACTTCAACCACCCTGCCTTTATTCTGTGAGCCACATCGCCATCTAGCTCTCCATCCTTTTGGATAATAGAACCAAGATACCGAAAGAAAGTGGATCCATGAACAACTTTCCCATCAAATGTGATCATCCCCGCCTCTCTATCACTCAAGCTGCTAAACCTACACTCCATATATTCAGTCTTACTTCTGCTCAGCCTAAAGCCTCGAGCTTCCAAAGTATCCCTCCAAAGTTCCAATTTCTGTTGCACTCCAACCTTCGTTTCATTACAGTAATAAAATAACAATACATAAATCGCGAATAGATGCGCGTCAAGAGATCAAGAAGAAACTCCTTAAGCTGCCATCATTTAGCATAATTATTACACACGACAGAAAGTAAAAATACAAGAGGTCCGACATGGGTTATCAAAGGGAGAGGTACGACCCAAGTTGTGGGCTGCTTCAGTAAAGCATGCCTCTTTTCCAGAACTAGCTCCACCAAAAATGCATACTGTGTTAATTTTTTTTTGTTGAAGATGATGACTCCATTTTTGAAAAGAAAATTTTTTTAGAGAGAAACAGAGAAAAGTGCAAGTTTGAGGGATGAATGAAAGAAACCAGTATAAAGTTTATTTATAGAAGAAAAAGAAGGTAAAAATTGTTTAACAAGTTTGTGATTGCGTTTGATTGTGCTTCAACTACTCAATAGAATAATGAAAGCATTTATCGCGTATCACATTTTTTATTCAGAAAATCTCACCTTACGACAAAAATAAAAGTTACTTACGTGTATGTACAGTAGTTGTGATTGTGGCTCATATCTTCCTCTAATTTTACGTTCAGAAACGGCTTAAACACCTTCTAAGAGTTGGGGAGAAGCTTCCCATCTAATTTTCTTATAAATTGGCAAACTGGGTCTTTTAACGTCAGATTCCCAAGACGTTCATATTCTGGCATCAATTGCATCAATTTTTAGACAGCAATCATCTGTGGAGGGATGATTCAAAGTTTTTAGGACTTTGAAGGTGGCATGTTCGTCTTGCACTCTAAGAATTAGCTTTCATTCGTAGACGTCAATAAGAGCATGTCCGGTTGCAAGAAATGGCCGTCCCAAGATAATAGGAATATCCTGATCTTCCTCCATGTCAAGGATGATAAAATCTGTAGGAAATATAAATTTATCAACCTTGATTAGCACATCTTCTATTATCCCATGTGGATATTTGATTGACCGATCGGCTAACTGCAGTGAAACTGTTGTTGCTTTTGCTTCTCCCAAGTTTAGTTTGTTGAAAATTGACAGGGGCATCAAATTGATACTTGCCCCTAAATCACAAAGAGCTTTGTCAATATTCACTTCACCAATTGTACACGGGATTGTAAAAGTTCCCGGATCTTTTAGATTGGGTGGCAACTTCTTTTGTAGTATTGCGCTACATTCCTCTGTTAGCACGACAGTTTCATATTCTTCAAGCCTTCGTTTGTTAGAAAGAATATCTTTCATAAATTTGGCATAACTTGGCATTTGTGCTAGAGCATCGGCAAAAGGTATGTTGATGTGTAGCTTTTTGAAAATTTCCACAAATTTGCCGAATTGCGCATCGAGCTTGTGATTCTTCAACCGTTGAGGAAAAGGGATAGGTGGAACATAAGATTTGGCAGAAACTGGACCTTCTTGAGATGAATGTCCTGATTCAGATTCTTTTTCTATTTCTCGACTTTGTTTATTTTTTTGTTTTGTCAGATGATTTTCCACAGAAATCTCAGGCAATTGCACTCCACTTCTTGTTGTGATAGCCTGGACACTCTCCCTTGGATTTACCTCGGTATTGCTAGGTAACATTCCGTGGGATCTTTCGGAAAGTATTTTGGCCATTTGGCCAAGTTGTGTCTCCAGATTTTTAATTGAAGCATCATTGCATTGTTGATACTTTAGTTGTTATTCGGCTAGCTTCGTGATTGCTTCTTCCCACCCGGGATTCTTTTCTTGATGCGTTGGATTCAACACATTGTTGTTATTTGCGTAAGAAAAATTTGGATGATTTTTGTACCCTGGATTGTATGTTGGCCCGTAAGGATTGTATGCTTGCCTTTGGAAATTCTGAGCATAGGCCACTTGTTCTGGTGGTGGGAATGACTGCTCCTATTGCGCTAAGGGACACATAGTGCTGTTGTGAGTTGCTCCACAAATTTCACATGAAAGAGTTGAAACTTGTGGAGTTTGCACCGTCTTCACAGATTGAGGAGTTGAAAAAGACATGTCCTCGACTTTCTTTGATAAAGCTTCAATTTTTGCCAACATAAGTGAATAAGAATCCACTTCAAAAACGCCATTTGGTTTCTTTTGGATATTTCGTCTCTGCCATCTTGCACTTTGTTCACTTATAACCTCAAAAGATTATAAGCCTCTCTCATAGTTTTGTTTCCAAGTGAACCATTTGATGATGAATCGACATTGGCTCGGCATGTAGGTAAGAGTCCAGAATAGAAGTAATTGACTTGTGCTCCCAAATTGAAACCATGGTTAGGACATTTTCGTAGCATATCTTTGTATCTCTCCCATTCTTCGTGAAATGACTCCGAATCTTGTTGACGAAATGTAGAGATTTCGTATTTGAGTTTCGCCACTTTTATTGGTGGAAAGTATTTAGTGGTGAATTTTTGAACAAATTCGGGCCAATTTGTTATGCTTCGTGGTGGCAAATTATCTAGCCACTCTCTTGCTCTGTCCTTCAAAGTGTGCACGAAAAGTCTCATTTTTATCGCCTCGTCATTTACATTTGGATATTTGAAATTTCCACAAATCTCCACAAAACGGTTAATATGGAGATATGGATTCTCATCGGTTCTTCCATAGAATGAGTTGTTGTTGGAGAAGAGATTGATGACATCGGGGCGAATTTGAAAATTATCCACTCCAAATGGTGGATAGATCACACTTGATTACACGCTCAAAGATGGGGGGTTCATGAATTCCCCAAAGAGCATGTTGTCTTCATCTATTTCCGGCACAATAGGATGTTGTTGATGTTGCATGTTTTGAGCATTGGGTATTCCCCCTACCGGAGGAATTCTTTCGTTATCATTTTCTTGGAGGAGTGGTGGGTTTGGTTCGTCCGCCATTGATGGTGAAGAAATACGGCTTGTTTATTGTTCTCTTCGCCTTCTTCTAAATGTGGCTTCAATTTCGGGATCTAGTGAAACTAAATCGCGATTGTACGTCCTTCGCATAGACAAGAGAATTAACAACAAAGAAAAAGTTGTATTTATAACAATAGTTAATAATGTAATACTTTAAACTAACTCTTATACTTCCCCGGCAACGGCGCCAAAAACTTGACAGGCTTTTAGTGTAACTATCGCAAGTGCACGATATCGTATCAAGTAGTAAAGTGGACTTTTTGAGTCCGGTTTATCGATCCCACAAGGAAGTTTGGTTATAATTTGAATGATACACTATTAGTCTATTTTTATAGATACTTAAGATGAGTGAAACACACAATTAAAAAGTTTGGTTTAATAATTGCAAAGAAATTGCAATAATAGTTCTAATATTATAAGGAAATAAAAAGATAGCAATAATAATAGATTGATTATCGATAAAATGAAATAGTTGGGATTACAAACTTAGTTCGTCATTAGTTATAAAAGATGTATATAAGATCATAAAATGAATTTACTTATTATGTTGTGTAGATTCGATTTTCCTTAAAAAGACGGTTTCTCTTTCGAACTATAAAACGCCCCTTACATATTGAATCAATCCACTATATTTCTATGTTGATTGGCTTCAATACATAACATTAGGATTTATGAAAATAACTCAAAGAATCATCTAAGGACTAGGGGTATATTTCTATCCCCTAGAACAACTTAGAGTGAAGATCATTTGATCTAATCAAACATATTTTCTTTCGAAATATATGAAGACCATAAATATCGTCATTTATTGGCCAAATAAATAAAGATTGTTAAAAAATGAAAATCACACACAATAATAAGTAATTCACAATAGATCTTTATACAAACATAAATAACATGACTAACCTTGTTTATAATCCCAACTAAAGATTACTTAGCTAGCCCATAAAGGGTTTATTACACATATTACAAGCTTGTGTGGTCATTATTAGTTGAATCAAGAGAAAGAATTGATCCTAACTCCCTTAGTAGATAAAGGAGATAGAAACAATAAACTCTCTGAACAACATATGTTATACCACACTTACAAAGATCACTCAAGAACACAAGTGTGTTCTTCACACAAAAAGAAAAGTTTACAAGAAAAATAGAAAATTATAAGATGAATGATGAATGATGATGGATCTAAGGGGTCTATTTATACACCTAAAGTCATCTAATAGCTCCAAAATTCCAGCATTATTACAATAGATCGGATCAATGCCAGCCATCCCCTCAATAATAGACCAAAAGTATAAAAAGTTATACAATGATCAAAAATCTGCCAAGAGTTACGGCCGTAACATTGAGGAGTTACGGCCGTAACTTGGATGACTTACGGCCGTAACATTGAGTAGTTACGGTCGTAACATGGCTACGTTTTTCTGCATTTGTGAGTTACGCCCGTATGTTATGATGTTACGCCCGTATGGAGTTTCAGACTTCATTTTCAGCCCAGAAATTTCTGACTTTTGCGTTTTCGCCCCAAATCTTCTTCAGATGATAACTTTTGATATATAACTCAGATTTTGAATCCAGAAAGACTACCGAACTCATCTCGGAAAGCCCTACAACATGAATACATAAAAATTCAACAAAGAGAATATTTTATAAACATGTTATTTCTTTAGTAAATCAGTAATTCAATCCGATTAAGACTAGATTTACATCTTTATCCGATAAAAATAAAATTATTAAAAACTAATTAATTAAAAGCAAAGAACGAGTAGACTAGCTCAATTATGGGTGACATTTATCGATACAAATCATGGATAAGTGTATAAAACTGACACTTATCAGGACATCCCCAAATCCTAATATGATTAAGACTTAGTTTCCTGTGCTCCCACATCTCATGTGGAGTTTTAAGAATGGATTTGTAAGGACTTCTATTCAATATATAAGTAGCAGTCAGGAGTGCATACCCCCACAGGTAAATCGGTAAGTCAGTATAGCCCAGCATGGAACGGACCATGTTTAACAGGGTCCGGTTCCTTCTTTCTGACACACCATTTAACTGACGAGTCCCTGGAGGTGTTAGTTGTGAAACTATTCCATGTTCCTTAAGGAACTCGTCAAACTCCGTACTCATATACTCGCCACCTCGGTCCGACCGAAGTGCTTTGATATGATTACCAGTTTGTTTTTCGACTAGGGCCTTGAATTCCTGAAATTTCTCAAAGGCCTCAGATTTATGTTTCATTAAGTATACATAACCATATCTAGTATGATCACGTGTAAACGTAATAAAATATTGATATCCATCACGTGATGCTTCCAAAGCACCATATACGTCGGTATGGTTTAATCCCAGTTTATCAGCGGATCTTTCATAAGTCTCTGTGAAGGGGGATTTAGTCATTTTGCCTTTAAGGCAAGATTCACAAGTAGGAAAGGATCCGATCCCAATGGACCAATAAGTCCATCCTTTTCTATCCTGTAAACCTTGGTCTGACCAACATGATGAAACAATTACTTTGTTTATTGGTTTCATCCCTACCACGTTTTCTAGTCATAGTATTCACAACTACTTTGTTGCTGAGATTTAGATGAAATAATCTATTTAACAATATAGCAGTACCCACTAGATTATTTCAGAAATAAATTTTGCAGGAACCATCACCAATGAAAAATGAAAAGCCTTTTCGGTCCATGACCTGAATGGATACAATGTTTTTATGCCCCTTGGGCAAAACAAGTACATCTTCTAAAGTCAAAACAAAGCCGGATTATAAACCCAAAAGAAGTGATCCTATCTCTATCGCCTCGATAATATGCCCACTTCCAACTGTGATCATAACTTCTCCAGCTCCAAGCTTCCTACTTTGTTCCAGATCCTGATTCATGGTACAAATATGAGAAGTAGCACCAGAATACAGTATCCAAGAAGTAGAAAATACAGTAGCAGAACAATTTGTTTCCAAAACTAAAAGTTCTGTACCTGAAGCGCCATGAAGAATTGGACAGTCTCTAGACCAGTGACCTAGCTCACCGCACTTCAGACAAGCGTCCTTCTTCTTCTTACCTTTTGGAACCATCAGGGCCTTGCCCTTTCCCTTAAGGTCCTTAACTTTTGGTCCAGTATGCTTCTTGGTCTTTTTCTTCTTATTCTTAGACTTTCGATGTCCAGAAGAAACCACAAGGGTAGACTCCTTCATCCGCGGAGTCTTCATCTGAGACTGAGCAGGCACCAGTTTGTTCATTAGCCCAGCTAAGTTACATGCAATCTCATTGCAGTTGAAGTTCATAACAAACTGTGAGAAGGAATCAGGGAGAGACTGCAGGATAAGGTTGGTTTGGAGAGAAGTATCCATTTTAAAATCAAGAGCCTCCAATCTCTCGATCATGGATATCATTTTGAGGACGTGTTCCCAAACCCTCTCTCCTTCCTTCATCCTTTCACCGAACAGTTGCTTGGATATCTCATATCTAGCAGTTCTGCTGTGCTCACCATAAAGATTGGTTAAGTGAGATAGAATCTGCCTAACAAAAGTCATTTTCTCATGAGCTCTCTGAAGCTCATTAGAGATAGAATCCATCATGTAAGCACGGACTTTTACGTCATCCTTAACCCACTTTTCGTGGTTTTCAATCTCTTCCTGATTGGCTCTAGTTCGCACAGGAGGCGCCGAAATGTCCGTCTCTAAGATGTATCCCAGTGCCTCTATACTGAGGACAATCATCAGATTTTGGAGCCAATCCACGAAGTTAGGTCTGATGAAGGTGATCTTTTCGAGTAGAATTGCGAGTAGGTTTATTGTCATATTGAGATTTGTGTCTGCATTAAGTACAAAAAATTAATTAGTGACTCGTTCAATTATGATCTGAGTATTGAATTAAGGTCTTTTCTATTCTTGTTATCCATCTCCCACTATTTTTATCGAATGACACACTCCCATGTGAAATACGGAAGTATCGTCGCTCTACAACATAGTGGTGATCGTGTTCTTTATAAATCTTAATAGAGGGCAACCGAACAGGTTTCTAGTTTATTAATTTTGATAAAGTGGTGTCCAACACCAACCCATCTAATGGATGATACGATCTTTTTTTTTCCCTTGTTCACTCCCCTCAACCTATACGGTTTCTATAGTTCGTGAACAAGTTAAGTTTATACCATCGACGTAAATTAGTTTCACAATCGAATCTTATTCAGCAACCTATCAGGTTTCTAGAGATAAAATTTGCTCCAACTGAAGGCATCCAATGCACTCCCGGTAATTTATCTATCCTCCCCGAATGACTACCCCGATAACTTAGAAGCATAGCACATCTGGTTTGGATTTCAATTTCCCGAAAGCTCGATGGAGGGAAGGAAAACCTTGAAACCTTATAAACTTAATAATTTGTCGTGGGAGAATTTTCGCGATTAATGTTACACTTTGCACATTAATACATTTAAGCGCGTTTGTGGAATTCATACAATATGAAACAACCATTCAAAATCTAGTTGCTACCAACATGTAGTTCATGGACCGTTTCTAGAAAATAAAAACTCCATAATCTAATTACATGTCTTCGTATTGAATCTTCGTCCTCTCGAAACGGATCTTCCTCCGGTATTCGTCATTACATATAAATTTTACATTGAAAATTGCATCCTAGATACAAATATTTCTAGTAAAATAAATAGGCTCAAAATGGCCTTTACAACCCAATCGAATAAAACGAACGATTCAAAAACTAAGTCCATGAACCACATTCCCATTTAAAAGCATTCATCCAATAAATACTATATAAATGGAAAGCATAAGATACATTGATCCAATCAACAATATGAACCGATCCAATCGATTCACACAATCGATAATATGAAAACGTTCCAAATAATTCGGTCGATCACAAGTATTCCAATAAATCAATTTTCCCTTATAAAATGAAATACCATATATCATTTTAATCATATTAAATCCAATTTAAAATGTGGGAAATCACTTTTTAGGAATACACGAAGAAAACAAGCCCGAAACGGGTTCGAAAGGGGCTGAACCGCGCCCGAAAACCCACCGGCCAGCAAGTAGGGATGCCCTGAGCCCTGGGCCGTGGCCCCCTAGGCCCTGGGCCTCGGCCCCCAGTCCAGTAAGTGCCATAAGGGCTGAAACAGCCCTGGGACGCGGCCCCCTTCTTCCGGACCACTCCCGGACCGTCCAACGGCAATTCGGGGCTAGTTTTTCGACCAGATATCCAATATATATTTTCCAACATTCATATCTTCAATATAAATCAAATTTCCTAGAAAATAAGATTTATATTTAGACATAAACATACGAAAAATACAACTACAACGAACGTAAAACATATACCACGATTATGACTAAAATCATTCCAAATCATTCAGCATCTAATCGAGCATTCCAAATGCCAATATCGTATATAGGGATTCGGTGCCTAAAACGAAGGCCCAACGGAAGCGGTAAAATGAAAATTAATTAGATCCGAATCCCTACGAGGATCGATCGATCTATGTATATACGAATATTAAAACGAAGCACAAGATGATACGAAAAATATACCCTTGTAGTCCGTTGACTAAATGGTGTCCTTCTCTTGAGCCATTCCCCGAGCTTTGCTTGATCTCTACGATTCCAATTGGCTCCAAGCTCTTGGATGATCCAACGCTAAAAATACCGCGTCTCTAATTGCCATGCGCCGGAGAAACGAACGGAACGACAATCACCAGATTAACCTCTAAGGTTACGGCTAGAATCAAGTGATGGAATCTTTCGATTGTGATTATAACACTCTAATTTATAACTCACTATCTCTCTTTAATTTCTTGATTTTTCTCCAAGAACCACCAAGAAAAATATGAAGAAGAAGAAGAAGACAATGATATGAACTCTAAGTTCTTTCTCTCTCTCTCTCTCTCTCTCTCTCTCTCTCTCTCTCTCTCTCTCTCTCTCTTCTTTTGCCAAAACCGTGAGGTCTCAAAAGTATGGGAGAAAAGTAGTAGCCTTCATCTTATATTCTACATATCACCTAATCAAATCATCTTTAAGACAAAAGGAGATTTTCATATCACTCAAGTTCTTGAGTCTGACAATATTAAATAGAGACAAAGACCAAGAGGGGTTAGGTGATGGGGTTGGGGCGGCCCTCTAGAAGGAAGAGATGAGTTCGGTCCGTTTCGGACTCTCATGAGTCTAAATAGTTAAACTCCGATTCCGTTCCGATGTATTAATATCAATCGATTAATCTAATTAATTAATAATATCAAATACAAAATAACTTAATTAATTTCTCCAAGAAATAATTATATTTATGAATTGAATTAATCACCCAGTAATTTATTTAATTCATTAGGCCGTAAATTAATCACCCAATAATTTAATTAATTTATCCAATAAATTAATTTAGACATCCAATGTCCCAAAATCAATTAGACATCCAATGTCCAATAAATTAGATATCCAATATCTAATATTAATAATGAGAGAATAATCTCGATTCATTCCGTCGTCAATCCTATTGCGCGACTCGGTAGGTTCGTCTCAGTCAGCAATGGGAGGAACCAAAGAGTAGTAGTACCACCTAGCCAGCCTGGCGGCCCACACCGTATACCAACTGAGAACCAATGTTTGGGATGATTCAAGAACCATTCTCTCGTGAATACCAGTATACGTATAAACCCTTCTTTCAAATGTCACGATCAAGTTATAGGGTCACGATCATTCAAACCCTATCTGTACTTGACTCTATGCAAGTATTAACGCAAATCGAGATCATCGAGCTCTCGTGTATCCAATACAACTAGCTCCAATGCTTTGGCCAAAGACTTATGATCTCTTCTGCCAATAACCGCATAGGACATATAACCCGCTCACTAACGGGAGAAAGAATTCTATCTTGTTATTCAGTAGGACCTGCTACTTGCCCGTCAAGATGCACGTCGAGGTTGACCCCCGCCTCCCAGTTTATAGGGTCAAACTACTCTAATGAAAATCTTGACGTTACAAGAACATCCCTACTAAATCCTAAAGTCGAAGGTTCACGAATACTTATCACAACCTTTCGATTCCGTCATTGATTGTCCCAGAGTAAAATCCGTGTGACGAATCGAGGGTGAGTCAGTTCGAGTATACTAATCCAATTAGCATACCTATAATGTGTGCTCCCACTAACCATTAGTGTTCGACAGGCACTCTCCATGTCAAAGAACACATCATACAAGTCTTCGCATAACTTAACGCTCAGTCAAGTTTCATGAACTTGCGAACGATTAAGTATTTGAGCTATAAACCTTTCCAGTGCCGACCCCCTTATCCAATAAGGAGTGGAACATTTTGCTCTCAAATACAAGGACTAGTTTCTATATGTATATTTATGAGTTAGGAATACCAGTAACTACCAGTAAATAAAGAAACAACCATTTTCCTTATACTAATGATTTACATAATAACAAGTACAATGCCGGAGCAGGTAGAAGTATTTCTTTGGAAGTATTTCTTTGAGTGGAATTTGAGGGCATACTCCCAACATCAGGAAGGCGGAGCAGGTAGAAGTATTTCTTTGGAAGAATACAATCAAACTCCTAAGGAGACACCTATGCAAGAAACTGGAACTGGACCTTCTGAAACATAAGTACAACCACCTCGTAGGTCTAGTAGGGTGTCTCATTTACCTGAGAGGTATGGCCTTGTGCACTTGGAGGAGCTGGGTCTGCATGAGGTTCCAAGTGATAGCCAAGAGACCGACCCAACGACCTATGACTAAGCGATGGTTGATGTAGACTTCGCAAAATGACTTGAAGCTATGTAAGCTGAGATAGACTTGATGCATGTCAATCAGGTCTGGACTCTAGTAGATCGCCCCAAGGGCATAGTGCCTATTGGGAACAAGTGGATCTACAAGAGAAACACTGATGGAGATGGCAAGGTTGACGCCTATAAGTCCAGGCTTGTGGCAAAGGGTTATACCCAAAAGTAAGGGATCGATTAACACGATACCTTCTCGCCCGTAGCTACGATCAAGTCTATTCGCATAATGCTTGCTATAGATGCCTACCACGATTATGAAATAAGGAAAATGGACGTAAAGACGGCTTTCCTTAATGGATTCCTCGAGGAGCAAATCTATATGGAGCAGCCTAAAGGCTTTGTGTCCGAAGTCGATATTCAGAAAGTGTGCAAGCTTCAGAGTTCCATTTATGGGATGAAGCAAGAGTCACGAAGTTGGAACCTTCATTTTGACGAGGCAGTCAAAGAGTTTGACTTTATGTAAAATGAATAGGAACCTTGTGTATACCAGAGGGTTAGTGGGAGCAAGATCGCATTCTTAGTACTATATGTAGATGACATTCTACTAATAGGAAATGATGTGGGAATGACCAGTTCTGTGAAACCTTGGCTTTCGAGTAATTTCTCCATGAAAGACTTGGGAGAAGCAACCTATATTCTTGGTATTCGGCTCTACCGGGATAGAGCTGAAAAGAATGATAAGTCATCCCTAAGCCCTCTATATAGATAAAATCTTAAAGCGATTTATAATGGATGATTCTAAAAGAGGGTTCCTTCCGATGCAACATGGAATAAAACTCTCCTTGAAAATGTGTCCTCAAAGTGAGGGACAACGAAGGGAAATGAGTAATATACCATATGCTTTGGCCATGGGTAGCCTTATGTATGCTATGTTGTGTATGAGACCTGACATTGTGCATGTTGTAAGCGTGGTGAGTAGGTTTCAGGCAAACCCAGGTAAGGAATATTGGAATGCCGTAAAGAACGTTCTCAAGTACTTAAGAAGGACTAGAGATATGGTTCTGATGTATGGCGGTGGAGAATTGGATGTGGTGGGATTCACTGATTCGGACATTTAAGGACAGAAGGATGATTCGATGTCTACTTCTGGCTACATATTTACTCTTAATGGAGGAGCAGTATATTGGCGTAGTTCTAAGCAAAGAACGACTGCTGATTCCACCTGTCAGGGTGAGTATCAAGCAGCCTCGAAGGATTCTAAGGAAGGGTTCTAGATTAAGAAGTTTCTAGGAGAACTTCAAGTGATACCATGTGCTAAGCTGCCTGTTTCGCTGTACTGCAACAACGACGGAGCTGTAGCATAGGCCAAGGAGTCAAGGTTTCAAAACAGCATCAAACACATTGAGAGGGAGTATCATCACATAAGAGAATTTGTTCGCAAGGGATACATTGTGCTGCATAGAGTAGACTCAGCCGACAACGTCGCTGATCCACTGACCAAGCCACTTCCTCAAATTAGCTTGGAGCGTCATATGGAGAATATGGGTATTAGATATCGTAGTGTGTGCATTGAGTGAAAATGGGAGGTTGTTAGGAGTATGCCCTCGAATGCCACTCAGAGGATATTGAGTGAGGGCATTGCACTTGTAATTATGTAAATCATTATCATAAGGCAAATGGTTGTTTCTTTATTTACTGGTAGTTACTGGCATTCCTAACTCATAAATATACATATAGAAACTAGTCCTTGTATTTGAGAGCAAAACGTTCCACTCCTTATTGGATAAGGGGTCGGCACTGGAAAGGTTTATAGCTCAAATACTTAATCGTTCGCAAGTCGATGAAACTTGACTGGGCGTTAAGTTTATGTGAAGACTTGTATGACGTGTTTTTTTACATGGAGAGTGCGTGTCGAACACTAATGGTTAGTGGGAGAACACGTTGTAGGTATGCTAATTGGATTAGTATACTCGAACTGACTCACCCTCGATTCGTCACATGGATTTCACTCTGGGATAGTCAATGACGGAATTGAAAGGTTGTGATAGGTATCTGTGAACCTTCGGCTTGAGGATTTAGTAGGGATGTGCTTGTGACGTCAAGATTTTTATTAGAGTAGTTCGACCCTGTAAACCGGAAGGCGGGGGTCAACCTCGACATGCATCTTGATGGGTAAGTAGCAGGTCCTACTGAATACCAAGATAGAATTATTTCTCCTGTTAGTGAACAGGTTATATGTCCTATGCGGTTATTGGCATATGAGAACATAAGTCTTTGGCCAAAGCATTGGAGCTAGTTGTATTAGATACACGAGAGCTCTATGATCTCTATTTGCATTAACTCATGCATAGCGTCAAGTACAGATAGGGTTTGACTGACTGTGACCCTATAACTTGATCGAGACATTTGAAAGAAGGGTTTATACATATACTGGTATTCACGATGGAATGGTTCTTGAATGATCCCAATCATTCGTTCTCAGTTGGGGTATAGTGTAGGCCGCCAGGCTGGCTAGGCGGTGATACTACTCTTTGGTTCCTCCCATTGCTGACTGAGAGGGACCTACCGAGTCGCGCAATTGGATTGAAGACGGAATGAATCGAGCTTATTCTCTCATTATGAATATTAGATATTGGATATCTAAATTTGGGACATTGGATGTTTAAATTGATTTATTGGATAAATTTATTTACGGCCTAATGAATTAAATAAATTACTGGGTGATTAATTTAATTCATGAATATAGTTATTTCTTGGAGAAATTAATTATGTTATTTCGATGTGATTAATTGATTGGATTAAATAATCGATATAAATACATCGGAACAGAATTGGAGTTTATCTGTTTGGACTCACGGGAGTCCGAAACGAACCGAATTCGTCCGTTTTTCCATGGTGGCCTCCCCCTTAGTTCCACCTACCTTCCTATTGTCTTGTTGTTTCCATTTTATATGAAGGAACATGGCTTGTGGGGCAATGAATCATATGGTATGATTTGTTGTGCATGTGAGTGGAAATTGAATAAAGAGAGGAAGACTTCTCATCAATCTCACCCCATTCATATCCTACGTGAGAGAGAGTAAAAGAGAGAGAGAGAGAGAATACATTTCTCAAAGTCTTCATCTTTTTCTTCATCTTGTTCTTGGTGGTTCTTAGAGAAAAATCAAGAAATTAATAGAGAGATCATAGATTATATACTTAGAGTGTTATAATCTTGATAACAAGCATCTACAACCTTGTTCTAGCCGTATCCTTGGAGGATAACGAGGTTTAGTAGTTCTTGTCGTTTCTCCGGCGCGTGGCAAGTAGAGACGCGGTCCTTTCGGCGTTGGATCATCCAAGAGCTTGGAGCAAATTGGATCATAGGGAATTCAACTAAAGGTTGGGGAATAGCTCAAGAGACGGACACTATTTAAATCAACGGACTATAAGGGTAAGTTTCTTGTATCTCTTGTGTTTCGTTTAATATTCGTATATACGTAGCTCGATCGATCCTCGTAGGGATTCGGATCGAATTAATTTTCGTTTTACCGCTTCTGCTGGGCCTTCGATTTAGGCACCGAATCCCAACACCTGGACCACACACACTCACTTCCCAACAAATATCAAACAACGCAACACATCCCCACGAACAACACACCTTAACACAAATATGCTCGAACATCCAATCATACACCAAAATATATGTCCAAGTGTATAATCAATCCAACATAAAAACCATAATCATAACAATACATCAAACCTGAGCAATCAAGCCCAACAGGGATCACGCGATTAACATGACCAACACAACTTCACAATGTTAAATATGCAAGAACATCATTAATAACAATAAATGTTCGAATAATCAATTCACACGAATATTATCCATGAAGGTAAACCAAATCATCATAAATCCAATACGTAAGCTCTATTCACAAAACACAAATCGTATAAGTTGAATACTTGCCTCAATAGCCGCGACCGAACACTCCGATGAACACGGTTCAACCGGAAAACCTCGAGCCCCGAAGAAGACAACGAACGGAAGAGTTCCGACTCGAGTTCTTCACAAAGATTTCGTTCCTAAGACATATCATCAATAAATCAACGATCGTATGAGGAACAATAATCATATAACGCCTGAATCCCCATCTAAGACATTTTACCAGACACCTTCAAGGCGTCGATAAGGAACTCAATGAAACGACGAATCCTTGACAATCCAACCATGGAATAACAAGGAAAATGATAGAATACAGCTTCATAATCATCAATCTGCCACAAATCTAAGTTACTATGGGGTAATCTAACCTTGATTCGATCGATCAGAGGAGGTTATGGAATGATTAATAGATGATATGAACTACAGGACTTTGTTGATTAATCGTTTGACAACATGCCTCCTTGTTCACCAAGACTCCAGTCGCGTAAGGGAAAGAAGAGAAATGAAAAACGTGTGAAAACATGACTAATCAGTCATATTTATACGGACGCGCTAGGGTTCCGTTAGCGTGCACTAGCGGACAGTATCGTCCTAGAACCTTCGGCCGGGGCCCGCACTCGTGCACTAGAACCTTGCGCTAGCGATCAGCACCGACAGTCCAGAGACTTCTGCCTGGCCGCGATAGCGCGCGCTGGACGGGCATTAGCGTGCGCTAGCCGACCCGTCCAGAACCTCCTCGAATAAACTGCTCGGTGAGGAAGCGTGCCTTGGGCAGCCGAATAGCACACGCTATGCCTGCCGAGTTAGCGCGCGCAGCCTTCCGACGGTAGCGTGAGCTATGCCGGTTCCTGCCGCACCTACCCGGCCAGTGCCCAGTCCTTCCGACAGTAGATGCCGCACCTGCCCGGCCAGTGCCCAGCCGCCATGACCCGACAACTCGATTTCTGAAAACGCACAGAACGAACTCGACATAACACTTGCGAACAACATCATCGATCTGAAATGAAAACGTCAAACAACAAATAATCACATGCAACCATATAAACACAAAATCAATCATCGAGAAAATAATACCAAGTTCGACAACCAAGAAATATCCGGAAAAATCCAAAATAACCGGAATGAAAAATCTCGGGTATTACATTCTACCCCCTAAAAACAAGTTTCGTCCTGAAACTTAAAACAAAGACCTCACAGTGCTACCAAAAAAAACACCACGTTCAAACATAAAAATATCGAACTCGTGACCCCTTGATCTACAATCACGTATCTCCATAGGTTCAACAACACACATGGACTCATACAACACATAATATCAATCATTATGTACCAAACATAAAAACATTACGTAATAATTCTTCACACGGGAGACCATCCGCACTATAAACACAAAATTTATCACTGGGCATCGCTGGGCCCTCCAGAAGTATGAATGGAACTCCGGTTCCATACCATCTTAGCAATAGCCCCGCAGTACTGGTCTCGATGCCCTTGGCATCCACAGTTATAACAAGTCATCGACGGTTTCTTACAACTCGCACACTCGTGGCCCAGTATATTACAGTTGAAGAATTTATGAGCACTGCTTGAACTCAAAGACACCGACCTGCATCTTTTAGATTCTCTAGCTGACCGAGAAGGTCCTAAACTCATCTGACACGAGGTTTGAGGTTTTAAAACCCCGATTTCCTTGGTTTCCGATGTGTCATCAGAAATCCTCTGTTTCTCGGCTACAGATACCGACTTGGTAGACAATACAGCCATTTCAAATGCTAAGGCTAGGTCTTGATATTCCTTTAACGTAGTACACATAAAAGGAGCTATACACTGCCGAACATGAGGTTTTATATGCATATCGAAATAACGAACCTTATCTACCTCACTTATCACTTGATCTCGAACATAACATAACTGGCGATTATATTAGACTATTGGCTGAGATATCGACACATCTTGGGGCATAGCCGAGAAAAACTCGACAATCCTACACTTTTTAACAGGCGGTGGACAATACTCGGCTACCATGGCAGTATTGAATTCAGCCCAAGTAGCTGCATGGTCACTAGGCGCTACGGACTCCCACCAATCTGCAGCTTCCTTGACGAGCAGGTATTGAGCAATAGGTACTCTCCTTCCGTCTGGACAAGCTACAACATCAAATGTTCTGTCCAATTGGAAGAGCCAGTACTCCCAATCTAATGAGTCCGAAGATCCTACAAAACGGGGCGGATGCATTCTCATCACATCTCATAACCTTTTACTAGCTTCATGATTCATCTGTGCCAACTGATCAACCACCTGATGAAGGACGGTGGCGGCGCTAACGTCAACATTACCTCTGACTGATCGCCCCTGATGACACGACTGGTCATCTCGACCATCTGTACTAAGCTGATTGGTACTCGACAATGAGCGAGTCCCCCTCTCATGCTCCTGATCATGACCATTACTACGACAACATTCAACCTCTCGGCATACTAACCGGACCACCGTTCAGAAAACAAAACAAACATCACATAATCAACATAGGACAACAAACAGCACCACAATAAAATATTCACTTTGAGTCATTACACGAATACACGAACTATCACTGCAAAAATAGAATTTAAATTCATAAGTAATCTACATGGCCACATAAACAGAATGTATGACCTTAAGCAAAACAAACACGATCAAGATCACATACATATCATTGGGGTCAAACATTTGTACCATTCTTTAAAGATAACTTTCCGAGGTATTCGTTCAAATGATAATATTTTAAAATTATTGAGTTTGAAAGATTTTATTGAAATGAAATTTTTGATAAATACTTTTAATACCTCTGTCGTTTAATCAAAACTATAATTCCATTATCATAATTGTTTCGTTTTGATGTCATTTGCAAAACAACATTTCGAAATATCAAATCTACTCGATAACCGATATCGTCAAAATGACCTATAGGGTAACCACATGTTACCACGCCACACCATCACGAATAACAACGCACATGATAATCCGTGGCCATGCCCCATAGTGTCGGCCCCCAGAGGTTTCGCCAAACCATCCCCGGGAGGAAAACCGCTTGTACTAGCACTAATCATTACCACAGCTCAACTATATCATTAGGATAACATCATAGAATAATACAATTAAATCAGGCCTTGCAGTCACAACACCTAAGTGTACAACCAAAATTTGCTAGTAAGAATGGTAACGATCAATAACACGTCAATAATACCCATACAGGATAACCAACCGAGTGCGACATTACCGATACAATAGCTAAAGTTCACAATCATCACTAGTGGACCTTACGACTATATCCATAGAATCAAACGATCAACAAAGAGCACACATACCACTGTAACAACAAAATTACCGCCGTGACCGTCACAAGCTTACAATTGTAATAACATGCAGTTTATGGCCATAACAACTAAGAGCTTATGGCCGTAATGGTAAACATCTTACAGCCGTAATCACTAGCTGCAGGACAGCAGAATTGTCCCAACAGCCTCGAAAGGGCTCTGAAGGTTAAGGATGGACTCCTAACAATATATCCCGACATTCAGAAACACTGCAAAATTCCCCGAGAGCATAACAACATAACAAACTTGTCGCAACGGCTTAGTCCCAACACACAAACATATAACGTTTTTAAATTCCAAAAATCAAAGTCGTTTTGCAAAATAATTTTTTTTCCAAAATCCTTTCGATCATATTCAAAAATGACGGTAACAGTTTACAATTCCCGAAATACTTTAAAATGCCTCTTTCAGATAATGTCTGAAGCTGTCATTTGAAAATACATGACTAACTCGTCAAAGTTCAACCGATTTAAAAATCCGTACAAAACCGTTGTTTAACCGCACCATTGAAATGTTTTCAAAAATCGATTCTTTTACAAACATACTCAAGCTCAAAAAAAGAAAAAAAAAATCTTTTAGAAAACCGTTTTCAAACTTGCACGCAACGGACATAATTACAACTATCCAAAAATAATCGAACTTGAAACCACATGCCCAAACGACAAACGAGATTACAATTTAATCAAATACAATTCGTGAACGCAAAGTTCAAACATACGTCAAAACCATCCATCTGAGTTCCTCACGAACTCTATCATCGATACAATCTCTGGATCACATTAAAGTTCACAATTTTCACATCGCATTGCACCATTCGATGTCCAACCATTAATACATTCAACTCAATACACAAATGACGTACCACGAATATCAAACATGGATTCCATTTCACAACACCATGCAAACAAAATTATGCATCATAATTATCGCACACAAATGAAATCATGAAACACTGATACCTTGCATAAAAGAGGAGACTTACGTCCACAGGCCGCACGGAGATGACGGTCCACCATGATACTAACCTCATCCGACAACACATACGACACATTGTGACTACACACAACTCAACTTGTCACCCGAAAACTCGAATGACATGACATCATATTACTCGACAAACCACGACCCAACTTAACCCGATAGCATAGGTTTCCGCAACCTAAGCTCCAATACCATAATTGTAACACCCCCAAACCATATGGGAATATTACACACCGTAGACCCTCTCCACAAGGACCTACCAGGCTAAACCACACTGAACTACCAAAAACTTGACCGACCGGAGTCAATCATTACAATAATACAGACCATTAAGGTCAATTACAATACAACCACATGGACCGATGAGGTCACACGACTAATGCAAACGAGATGTAATACAACTCTTTACTATAAATACCCACGCAGGGGTAAAGATACACAACATCGGAAGTTTGACTATAACTTGGTCGATACAACATAACCCGACCCAACTCTCAACTCTTGATTAGTATCATAGGTCGTCACTTCATGTGCCGATCCTGTGACTGCTCTCCTGAACCAGCATGTACCTGGATGCAAAACAGACATCCACCCCCCGATTACTCGGGGGTTAGTAAAACTCCACTGTTTTACACGGGTCCTAGTGGAGCCCAACCACGTGGACCACCTCGTGCCGCCGAGATTGCCCCATTCCAAAGGAAGGCCGGAACTGCTATACTTGCAGCTCAAAGAAGCATACTTACCGCAATTTCAAGGCTCCAAAGAACATCCACACCTACTACAAGCACTATAAACAGTACTTAACTCAAGAGTCAAATTACATGGAGAAAGATAAGGAGAAGACGGAGGTGAACCATATTGAGATTCCTCCTCTCACCATTGCAGACAAAGTCCAACATTTGGATGTTGCTGACTTTGACTAGATCATTGTAGTTTGACTAGTTTTTACGCTTTGGTTATGTTTTGCTTCTAGTTTTTTTTCGAGAACTACTTTGGTATTTTCTATGAATGTAATAAAGTTGGCCATGATGAATAAAATTCTTTTAGTTTTTGTGATTGTGCAAAAATGAATTTTATTTTTCCCTTCAAAAACATGTTTGGTTTATTACAAAACAATTGCTCTGCAAAGAATTGCTTCGTTAATTTGATACATTGGTGGATTTCATCAAAACTTTTGATCAACACTAGGTGCATCCTCCTTGGTAATTTTTTATGCTTTCAAAGTTCAAATAGAATCAGTGGTTTTTAAACAGGCTTAGCTGTACCGACATTCCAACTTTCTCTGCAAGTCTACCATGTTGGAGTTACCAAATGGATCATTAGTCGAGATATAAATCGAACACCCCAATGCATTTTGAAGTTTTTAAATGCTCCTATGCCTATCATTGCCATAGTATTGTATCAACAATAAAGCCTTTGAAAAAGGTTTCAACCTTGCTCTATCACTCAACAATAGAGAAATATCAAAATAGCAACTTGAAACGAGCACTGCGATCTGAGTTTAATGATCCATAAAGTGCATGACCTAGGGACAGAAAGATACGTAAATCTAGTTTCCATAACAACTGACCGTTCGTCCATAGAGTTTTTAACGAAGGAGTTAAAGGTCAAGCTACACGGAAATTATTTCCAGCGATTGTGCTAAACTTTGATCCTAACCAACTTGGTCGAATTTCCCCAAACTCGAAGTTAATGAGTTTTCGCTATGTCTTTCATCACAAGACTAATCAAGTTTCATGTCTTATTGTAGATGTCTCGTGGCGAAATTGAGTGCCTTGCTGATAGTGGAACAACCCACACTATTCTTCGGAATAGGCAATAATTTAAGGATATTGTGCCATATATATCCTCAGTGACAACAATGATTGGTTCCTCCCAAGTAATTCAAGGGAGGGGACCTGCTCATTTCTTGCTACCTAATGGTATGCATATTAAGGTCACAAATGCTCTCTATGCCTCAAGAGCAAACCGAACCTTGCTAAGTTTTAGGGACATCCGTGCCAACGGTTATCACCTTGATACACACTGTGAGAATGGGATAGAATTTTTGTGTGTCACTCTGGTAGAATACGGAAGATGTCGTGTTCTCGAGAAACTTATGAGTCTAAGTAGTGGTTTATACCAGACTACAGTAAGGGTTATTGGATCCTACGATGTGAGTCACGAACTTTGTGATTCCGAAGCATACCAACTATGGTATGACCGACTCGGTCACCCTGGACGCGATATGATGATTCGCATTTTGAAAAACTCACACGGTCATCCGTTTATCAAATCCAGAAAATGATTGGAAGTACCACTCGATATCAGCATTGATGTGAGTGAGTTTGATACCGTATCACCGAGAGTAAATATTGCATGCCCTGATAAGGTTGGCAGTGCCTCTTTCGTAAATCTCGAGGCTTCCGTGGCAATATCCAATGCTTATAAATCATTTTGTAAAGCCTATTCACTAGCAAAGTTGATACCTTCTCCGTCGTTTGCTAAGGACTTAACATAAAATATTCGCTTCTTACAAAGAATTCAAGGGGACATTTGTGTACCTATTCAACTAGAGTGCGGACCATTCAGATACTTTATGGTTCTGGTTGATGCATCGACGCGATGGTCACACGTCTCTCTGCTATCCGCAAGAAATGCTGCATTTGCTAAACTCCTAGCACAAATCATCAAGTTACGGGCTAACCACCCCTACTTTTCAATCTCGTCATTAAGATTGGACAACGCTGGTGAGTTTACATCAAAGTCCTTTGATGACTATTGCATGTCGATTGCGATTGAAGTTGAACATCCCGTCCCCCATGTTCATTCGCATAATGGCCTTGCTGAGGCTATGATTAAGCAGTTACAGCTTATCGCCCGAGCATTGGTATTACACACCAACTTGCCGATTTCTGCCTGGGGTTATGCAATTTTGCATGCGGCTATACTTATTGGCTTTCGACCCACTCCCAATCAACCGTTTAGTGCGTACCAGTTGGTAACTGGATATGAACCTGATATTTCACACTTAAGCATTTTTTGTTGTGCAGTCTATGTGCCAATTACGCCTCCACAACATACTAAAATGGGTTCGCAAAGATGATTAGGTATATAAGTTGGCTATGAATCGCCTAAAATTATCTGCTATTTGGAACCTTTGATAGGAGATCTGTTTAGTGCAAGATTTGCAGACTGTCACTTTGATGAGACAAACTTCCCGTCGTTAGGGGGAGAGAGGAATCGAACGATTCTAGTTGAACGCTAGAAAATTGTCTGATGTGCTCCCTCTTTGCCTCATCAAGATACCCGCATGGCTCAATCCGAGATGGAAGTGCAACGTATTCTCAGTCTTCAGAAAGTTGCGGATTCGATGCCCGACTGCTTTACTGATACTGCAAAGGTGACAAGATCTACCATTCCCACTGCGAATGTTCATGCAAGGTTAGAAGTCCTAGTTATATGGCAAGGTTCAGCCTCCCAAATGAATGATGCCCCCGGCATCGACCTTAGTGGTGGGACGGCTGCTTCGGCTGCTCTTATCGCTGCTCGAAAGAGGGGGAGGCCAGTAGGCAGAAAGGATACCGAACCTCGAAAGAGAATAGGAATGGAGGCACAAAATCCTTTCATTATCGACACAGTGACTCCATCACACGAGATGATCTCTGACTATGGATATGTCCTCGAATCCATAATGGAAAAATCTACGGTCGCATCGGAAACTTTGTTGATGTCAAAGAATAAAGAAATATCGATGCAATGTACGAATGAATACGTACTAGTGGACAGGTCGTCCATGATAGTCGGTGATGATTTTGCCTACTCCGTCGCTCAAGAAATTATTGAAGACGGCGATGTTGAGCTGCGCTCGGTTGCTAAATGTCAACGATGAGCCGACTAGCCGAAATGGAAAGATGCAATGCAAGCTGAACTAGACTCATTGGCTAAACGTGAGGTATTTATCCGTATCGAGCCAGTACCCATGGGCGTTAAACTAGTTGGACATAAGTGGGTCTTTGTTCGTAAATGCAATAATAAGAATGAGGTCATGCGTTACAAAGCGAGACTAGTTGCCCAAGGCTTCTCGCAGCGCCCTGGCATTGATTACGAGGAGACTAATTCTCTCGTTATGGACATCATTACTTTCCGCTACTTAGTCAGTTTGGTAGTGTCCAAAAAACTGAATATGCAGCTTATGGATGTGGTTACAGCGTATCTTTATGGGGATCGAGATACGGATATTTATATAAAAGTCCCCGAAGGGATTTCGTTGCCCAAATCAAGTAGCTCTAAGCAAACTGCGTCGCTCAATGTATGGGTTGAAACAATCCAGAAGGATATGGTACAACTGCCTACGTGAATACTTGATTGGGAAGGGATACGAGAACAGTCATATCTGCCCATGCATTTTTGTGAAAAGAACAGATACAGGATTCGTGATTGTAGCCGTCTATGTGGATGACATGAATGTTATCGGTACCATAGATGAGGTCAATGAAATGGCCCGGTACCTTAAATCCAAATTCGAGATGAAAGACCTGGGGAGGACTCGATTCTGCTTGGGCTTAGAGCTAGAACATTGAGATGATGGTATACTCATTCATCAATCTACCTATGTCCATAAAATGCTCAGGCGATTTAGTATGGACAAGGCACATCCTCTTGCTACCCCCATGGTTGGTCGAAGTCTGGAAATGAACAAGGGTCCGTTTCGTCCTAAAGAGGAGGATGAAGAGGTCTTTGGAGCAGAAACACCATACCTTAGCGCAATCGGTGCGTTATTGTATCTGGCTCAATGTACTCCCCCATACATTGCATTCTCTATAAATCTGTTAGCGATATTTAGCTCCGCTCCCACGCTAAGGCATTGGAATGGAGTAAAACACATCTTTCGATACTTGAAAGGCTACAGTGAGCTTGGATTATTCTTTCCTTATGCAAGAGAGAGCGATATTCCGAAAGGAATTATTGCGGTTAAGGCAATGCATACCGACCGTTGATCTCCCTCTGATATTGCAGCTAAGCATGGAAGCTTGACTACCAGAAGTGCTAATGTAAGCAAGCTTACCCCCTATGCAGAGAATCCTAACAATATGTTAGTTGGATTTGCTGATGCCGGTTATCTCTCTGACCTGCATAGAGGATGTTCCCAAACTTATTATGTGTTCACCATTGGGAATACGGCGATATCTTGGCGATCTACCAAGCAGACCCTGGTTGCTACTTCCTCGAACCATGCAGAGATAATGGCATTGCACGAGTCCGTAAGGGAGTGCATTTGGATTCGGTCACTCATAGACCATATACGAGGAATTTGTGGATTAGAGCCCACTACAGCAACCCCTACTTGCATCTTTGAGGACAATGCAGCATGCATTGAGCAGATGAGTTAGGTTTCATTAAGGGAGACAATATCAAACATATCGCGCCGAAGTTCTTTTACAATTAGCAACAGCAGAAATTGCTTAATATCGAAGTGAAACAAGTGAGTTCCGATGAAAATATCGCAGACTTGTTCACTAAGTATCTGCCAAAATCTACATTTGAGAAACATGTGAGAAGCATCGGCATGTTTCGATTATCCAAGCTCAACTAATGATAGCTCGTTGGAATGAGCTGTTATGTATACTTCAGGGGGAGTATACTTCACATGATTCTGGTATTTGTAGTTGGTGCGTTGTGCTCTTTTTCCTCACCAAGTCTTTGTTTTTCCCACGATGTTTTGTTTAACTTGGAAAGGTTTTTTACCGAGGCAACATCTTATGCACCATGATAGTATTAGTGCTCGACACAGAGGAGTGTTCCGGGATATCCTTCCCTTATTGATGTCTTACCTAATACTGGTTGTAGAGGGTACATAGATGGAAGGTTCTAGATCCTTCTAGAGGGAGTAGGATCCTATTAGATGTGTTACCTTATCTAGGAATCCTATGTATGGAAGGACTCTCATTGTAATGCCTATATAAAGGCTCCTCTATAAGTGTTTTGAATACAATTGATTGACTCGTATTTACAGTCTTTTACTTTCTTCTTAAACAATTCTATAATTATATTTACACTTTTTGCTGATAACAAAAAGGGGGAGAGAATAGTTGAATGGGAGAAATGAATGTGAAGGGAGAAAAGAAAAGCATCATAAAATATACACGAATGATCAAAGGATGAGAAAAATCGAAACAAAATGAAGAAGTTGAAAAATGAAAAGAAGAAGTCGAAAAGGAGAAAAGAAAAGATGGGAGAAGAGACTAACGAAACGAACAAAGACGAAAACTTTGATTCATAGATATATTTTTATTTTGCAGGTTTTATCCCATTCAAGGTGTTGTTTTGTAATCATCAAAAAGGGGGATATTGTTGGAATATTTTATTCCAAATATTCATTAATCGAGTTTTGATGATTAGTTGTTGAATAAAGGAAAACAACAAGGAAGCTAAACAAAACAACGAAGAAGTCGAAGACGTAAAAAGCTGGAATTAACATGCCTAACGCACGCTATATGCATTATATAGCACACGCTATCGAAGGCGCTTAACGTACGTAATGGGGATTGCCGAACGTATGTAATGAAGAATTTCAGAATTCAAACTAGATGGACGTTGGGAAATGTCCGGGTCAAAGTCAAGGACTCATCGGACATTTTAACTAATGCATGCAATGGATATATGAGTTAACGCACGCTACGATGCAAGCTTAATGTACGCTACACCAGAGGGTTAACGTATGTAATGAAGAGTGACAACGTACGTAAAGGAAGAAACGAAAGTCACCGGACTGAAACTGGAAGCAGATAACGTACGCTACAAGATACCTATAACGTACATAACGAGCTTAACATACGCTACGCAGGAAGGCTAGTGCACGCTAAAGAGTCAAATGGAGCTAACGGCTTGTTAGAGGAAAATGGCTATAAATACCAAACCATTTGGTATCAAACCATACAACAAGCTTGAGCAAATCATTCATACTTGAGATATCATTGTAATCATTCTAGTTGTTGTAATTGAGCTTATATTGTCAAGAGTTTGAGTGTAATACACGAAAATTCATACACAAGAGGAAAAAGAAAGGATAAGATTAGATTAGGTGTTATTATGATCAAGGATCTGGCATTTTTAGAATCACAATCTATATCCGAGTGAGGTTTGTCTAGTACCCATAGGAAGCTAGATAGGTTGATTCCTTGTCCGATAGAAAAGGAAAACGGTTTAACTTGGACCGACAAAAAGATAAGTGATTGTACGATTTATCTCGGACCGATAAAAGACTAGATTGTAACGGTAATCCCTCAACCGATAGAAGAGAGGTGCAGAGATTGATCTTCATCCTATAGAAAAAGATACCGAGAGAGGACGTAGGCACATTTGGCCGAACCTTTGTAAATCTTATGTCGTTTAATTTCCTCACCTTTAAATACGCTTCCGCACAATAGCGCGTATATCGAGTATTGCTCCAACAGATACTAATCCTCAAATCGAAAGGAAGGATAATTACGGACTTTTATCTGTTGATACTTCTACAAGTTGGTATGAAGGTGATCCTTGTGTTTTTGCAACATCGGCTAAACCAGTTTACTACCTGGATGACTTGGTGAAAAAAGGAGCACGGAAGATCCTAAATCACGTGGCTACGAGAAATATATATATATATAATGCGGCTACACTTGGACAAACAGTGGATAAGGATGACGATGAGGCATATCAAGAGCCGGATACAGCTAATATTCCACCATCCTCCACAATACTACGGAATAATGTTATATAAGGTCGAGTGGTTCGACTACATGGTGAAGAACATGGGTTCATAGATGTAGGTACAGATGAATTACAATTACGTGCAAACTCCGATGAAGATGATGATGAAGAGTTCACATATATGCTGCTAGTTATCAATTCCGACACAGAGACAGACTCAAGTGGTGATTCTGACTACGAGCCTTAGAAGGACATATCATTTGTAAAAGTTCCATAGATATTTGTTTAGTTACAAATTCAGAAAATATTTCAAGTTAGATATTTGTGTAGTATGCTTAAAAAATGATGTTCATTAGTGTGTGCAGTTCGAACTAATCGAAAAAGTGATATTTTTTTATCATTAATAATTATTACATGATTTTTTTTATGATTGTTTCATCTCTTCTTAAAATTAAATGTATAAATATGATTTTTTTATGTATATATTTGTAATCAAATTTAAATACAAAAAGTATCGTTATAAAAAAACTGTATAAATATATAAAATGTTATTATATAAAAACTGTATAAATATACAAATATATCAAATATCAGTAGGCATGTATAAATATAAAAATTTATTTAGATGTACGGATGACAAACGTGACTCAGTGGCAAAATGCCATATCGCCTATACAAATGGCCCGGGTTCGAACCCCGACAACTGCCGAGTGTTTTTTTGGAATTAACTATAGCCGACGGATGCCGTCGACTAAAATTATGGGGTTTAGCCGACAACTATCGTTGGATAAAGTGTAGCACCCGTGTCGTTCGTTGACACGGTCTAGACATGCGGAATTCCCTGCCCGCGGACACATGACGCAGCCGATTGGACTTTAGCCGACGACTGCCGTCGGCTAAAGTACAGGTATATGAATTTTTAAATGTATATATTTATAATTAAATTTAAATATATAAAATATGATTATATAAAAATTGTATAAATATATAAAATATGATTGAACTTTAGCCGACGACGGCCGTCGGCTAAAGTGTAGATATATCAATTTTTTGATGTATATATTTATAATTAAATTTAAATATAAAATATCAATATATAAAAACTATATAAATATATAAAATATCATTATACATATATAAATATTTAATAATTTTAAATATATATATATATAACAATATATATTTATAAATAAGTTCAAATATATAAAATATTAGAACATGTATAAATATTAAAACTGCCTTTAAATGTACAAATTATAAACAGTGAAAAAATGCCATATTGTTGTAAACTTGAGACAAAAAGAGAGAAATTGGAAGAGAAGAAGAATAATGTGTGTATTCTTATGATGGCCAAAGACCTTTATTTATAGGTACACATCTAGGGTTTCGGGGGTATAAAGGTCATTCATTAATAAATACATTAATTACAACACTCCCCCTTGAATGAACTTTATTACATACTGCCTCATTAAAACCTTGTCGGGAAAACCCAGTAGGAAAAAATCTGATCGAAGGAAAAAGAGTACAACTACTCCCCCTGAAATCGATTACATAAGATCTTTGAGTTGACGCATTCCGATCTTGTATACTAGTCTTCTGAATGTTGATGTCGGCAACGCCTTTGTGAATAAGTTCGCCGACTAATCACTTAAGTGAATATTGATGTATCTACCTTTTGAGATACAAGTGGCATCGTCTTCATACAATATTTCCTCTTGAATATTATGATGTTCATGCCTCATCAACTCCTTCGGAAAAACCCTGTGGGGGAAAACCGATAGAGAAAAAGAGTACATAGTATAAATTTGCTCATGTATTGCATTGGTTGCCTCGTTAAAACCTTAACTAAGAAAACCCGGTGGGAAAAAACTTAGAAAGGGAAAAAGAGTACAACCATTTGGTCTTCAGGACCTTTTGACCTTCAGGGTCGACATAATCTTCAAACTGATTTAAAAGTTATCACTTCTCCCCCTCAAGATAACAATCTTGCACTCCAATACCATGAATATAATTTTCAGACATGGAGAGATTTAGTGAATAAATCTGCTAGATTATCATTATTGCTCTTTTGAAGCTCGTGTGGAAATAAATTTCATCTTACTTGCCCAAACATTATATGTCACACATAAATGGAGAATATTTATTATCATAATAAATAGGCAGTATGAGAACAAATATGAGATCATAATCCCTAATAGCCACCAATATCGAATCTCGATCTCTTTCATGTAATAAACCAATATGGTTAACACCATTCCACATTCTCCTTCTTGGAGAAATATTAAATTTTGCTAGCATGTTAACTTCAAATTATATATCATGCCTGATAATGTAATGCTTCAATAGCATACAAGTACGGAACTTCTGGTCCTCTTATATCTTTGTTATTTTCTTGAGATCTATATGAGTCGGTATCCACTTCAAGTGGTAAGACAACCTTTAGGTAACTAAATGGATAAAAACTTTCCATCATATATGCTCGATCTACAAGTCGAGACAATACTAATACTTAGTTTTATCTAAGTTTTTCATTTTGAACTTGTCTTTAGACACGAGTTCAAATAATTGACATATATCCTCTTCAGGAGGAATTCACTTAGTCAGTTGATCCACCAGACTATTTCAAAATGTATAAATATTTATAACTCAAAATAGTACATGTTGTGAGTTTCACGTTCCTATTACTTTAGGAACCTCAAGTCCGTCAGGGACTTTCATATAGATATTCGCGTCCAATGACCCATAGAAAAATGTGGTGATGACATCACTAATTGAATATCTATATTCATAATAATTGTCATATGTATATTAAATGACGAAATTTAGTGCCAACGGGAGAATATATTTTGGGTATGCGCTTAAACCCTTGATATGCTAATCTCGCTTATCTTTCACCACTTTATTTTATTTTGCGAGTTAAGCTTTGTCTCAATTGCTTATATTTTATTTAGTGCTTCAGGCACTCCACTAGCAATTGTTGAGACACAAAGTGTTGTCGACAACTATCATTCTTATAAACAATTCTCCCATATTCACAAAGTCAATGACAACTTCAACAAAATCAAATATTCAACATTTCCCATAACATTTGATTTGGTCGTCCCATAATCCAATACTGTAATTATTTAGTGCACGTGCAAATTAAGGTATTGAGATTATCATCTTCGGGACGATCCTCTTCAGGAGGTTTTTGAAGTGATGTTATAGTTTAATCTATTTGTATTCCGCGGATTTTATCTTTAATACCAATAAAGAATACGTCACTCACGCTTCTGGCGTCGAGGAGTATCAACAAATATATTTCGTTCACATTCGACTTTAATTCTTTATGGTACATATACAACTGGTATATGAGATTTCATCACTCCTTTGGCAATCAATAACTTGTTGAACTTCGAGTTCATAGTGCGTAAATTTAAATATCCAACTCAACGAGAATTTTCCGACTTTCTCTTATTTATATTTTATATCTCCCCTAATGTCGGAGATAGTTGGAATTGGATTATAAAATCAATCCTCTTCAGGGGGTGCACTAATAACAGAGGGCGTGACCCAAATATTGTGTCTTTGATATGGATACTTGAATTTGAAATTCATCGCAACATGATCATTGGATAAAATATTATATCGCTTATAATTAATTCGATACTCATTGAATAAAGCTCCTTTTAGAGCCGACAATAAGAATATTGCCATATGAAATTATACCAATCCTTCGGGGATTGTCTTTCCATTCCTAAAGTAGAAATTGAACAAATCAATATGACATAAAGTTATGTATTTTTTATTTGAAATAAATACATGCAACTTCAAATGTAAATTGCTCTACAGGAGCATGTATTTTTCTTCAAAATATTAATTGTGCTAATTCAGGAGCAACAATTTAAATCAAAGATAATCATATATTACCGAAAATATGAAGTACTCATCAAGATTATGTGATATTCTTCAAAATGATCAATTATGCTACCTTGGAGCAACAATTTATAAGCATATAACACCCAAAAGATAAAATACTCTAAAGAGTGTGTAAATATTAATTAAAAGTATTAATTGTGCTAGATCATGAGCAACAATTTATATCAATATGGTGATAATAAAAGCAATTCAATAACACAAGGCCATACAGAAAATATTCAAAATAATGTCTTTTTTTTTAATATTCTTCAGGAATATTAACTTCAGTTGATGTGTTTATCATAAATACTATCATAAAAATATGACTATATATCGTTGTGTTTTATCAAGAACATCAACAATTTCTTTTTAATAATCTTCTGGATTATTAAAATTACAAATTCATGTTTCTTCAGGAAACCATGAAAATATATTAATGTAATGTATTAAAAGAATCATTACAAATAATTTTATATCAATGATACAAGTATTATCATCAATATAATATGTAATAATTATCGTTATTACTCTTCTACCAGAAGAAAGGGCAATAATTATTATGCAATTAATCCAACATCTATAAGATGTTGATGAAAATTGGTCAACTCAAAATAATACAATTTTAAGTGTATAAATGTACTTTATGATATTTACTAATAATTTGTGATATTTATCATACAATATGTGTGAATTTGTATTATTATCTTCAGGATATATATTATAAATAAATACATAGTTAAATAAAATATAAAAATAATATAAATAGACTTTAACACCAAACACGTAAATTTAAACAGGTAAATATTGAAAGTATTGGGATTAGTAGACTTCTGGTCTAATAAGTGGTGAATTTTATACGTCATTTACATTGATATTTTCTCTAATACCAATTTCTTTTCTTCACAAATTGTATATATCATTTGTCTCACTTGTTATCGCGGAATTATATATATTTCAAGCGATAATTTAGAAATCCATAGATTTATCGATACTTAGAAGATAATATGCATAATTTTCGACCCTATAGGAAGGAATTTAGTAGTTATTCGGGAACTGTCAATAAATTTAGCACTTCCTTTTTTTTCATACGAAAAGTATCATTCTAGAGATATCATGCATATTTGCACTTTGATGAGACAATAAATCATGACCACTATTTAATCCCAAGAACTTGGCATTCTATTCACAAAAAGAAGAAATAAGATAAGCCAAGAATTTGAATGATAAAAATATCTTCAGGATATTTGACCCTTTTATCACTAATTATATAGCAAAGATCAATTCAAATCATACTTCAGGTATGACATCATATCTTATATTGATAAAAACTCACAATATATCATAAGAGATAATAAAATATTAAAGTACACAATATATAAGATTAGATATTGACATATAATCTTAAGATTATCATTTTCGTGTCATTATCATTAACAGTTGATATATCAACTCCACGAGATAAAATTTATAAATAATTATCCCCTACAAGGATAAACTCTAAATTTTATCTACTTCGGGAGATAAAATTTGAGTCATGTAATATTGAAGTTTTTAATTTAATATTGTTCACTTACGGGAACAACTTGATAGGAATATTCGACCACTCACTAATTTTGCTACCATTGGAGCACAGTCGGATTATGATTGTGGAGTATATCATATCTTGTACAATCTCAATAGAGAATATTCTCAAATCATATTAATATTTTTTTTATTTGAGATATAAGTTATATTTTCCTTCAGGGATAATATCATGCTACATCAAGAGCATAATGATTTAATTATGCTATTATATTTATAAGAAACAAATCAATATTCTTCAAGAATATTGTATCATCACATAATTCATATATAAATAAGAATGATTCATTTAGAATAGTAATATTCTTCGAGAATATTACAATTAATTGTGCTACTTCGGGAGCAATAATTTTAAGACCCATAATTGAATATACAAAAGAATAAAAAATAGTACGAGAATTAATCAAGGCTCGAAATAACTAAACTAAAATAGTTGTTTTTTCAAGAGCACTTACAATATTCTTCAGGAATATTATTTTGTATTTTTCATTAGGAATTGCACAAGTTATTAGATCTCATAGTGTTCTTTATGAACACATCATATTCAACTAAAATATGACGAGATAATGTTGTCCTTCTTCAAGAACTACAACAAATATTTTATCTTAATAATCTTCTGGATTATTAAGTATTGTTGAATCGTGTTTCTTCTGGAAACAAAGAGGAATATGATTTGATAATAAATTTTGAGGTCATCATATATATTATTTATATATGATGCACACAAAAATATAAAATTTAATAACTAAATATAATATATTTTTCCTCAAAATCATCATATGCAAGAAAGTTTTTGAAGGAGTAAATAGAATTAATACCTTTCACCAATGTAAAAAAAAAGACTATTTCTGTTCGGACTTTTTTTTATGCATGCAATACGTTTTAGAATCCGATCTCCACCGTTGAATTTGTAGATCTGCTTGTCAGGAAGATACTGTAAAAATTTCATGATGATCCGACGATTAACAAAGCGGGAATCGCGATTTTAGTGCGATCTCGGAGTGGAGAAAAGCTGCTCGCGTGCTGATAACGTGTTATAAACTTGAGACAAAAAGAGAAAAATTGGAAGAGAAGAAGAATAATGTGTGTATTCTTATGATGGCCAAAGACCTTTATTTATAGATACACATCTAGAATTTCGGGGGTATAAAGGTCATTCATTAATAAATACATTAATTACAACACATATCACCTATTCAAATGGTTCAGGCTCGAATCCTGACCGTCATTGAGTCATGTTTTTTTTTTCATTTAATATAGCCGACGACTAGTGTCGGCTAAAGTGCTGGGGTTTAGCCGACAACTTCCCTGTCGTTGCCTAAAGCTTAATTATATGTAAAAGGAAAACTGACATTTACTTATCCCCTTTCTCATTTATTCCCTGTCATCTCGTTTCCTTCTTCAAACCCTCGTCCCATCCGCCTACAGCATGTCCGTCCACCGCCTTCCGGCCGCCGTTCGCCTCAGCAGCACCATCGTTACTCTTCCCTCCGGTGCTACTATTCCCTCCGACTATTAGAACCGACGCATTTATTCCCTCTGGTTAGCCTCTTCCTTCCGCCGCTACTCTTACCACGGCCAGCCTCTTCCCTCTGAAACCTGCAACCCCTGCCGCCACTTTGCGCCACAACACCGACCGCTTATTCTCCGCCCTAAATACTCCTGGAAATTTTCCTATCAATTCGTAAGCCTCCTAACGCCCAAGATTTTTCTTTGTATATATTGTATTTATGTAGAGATGTTAAACAGAAATTTAATAATGTTTTACTAAATCTGTCAAGCCAAAAGTTCTGATTTAAACGGCCAGAATATCTACTTAATCTTAACCCTAACGGGCTTCGAGCTAAACGGGCTAAATATTTAAAAAATCTATTTTTTATTTTTTTATAAGTCATAAAAAAACAGTAACAATATATTTTATATATATATAGTAACAACTATACTATAATATATATAACAAAAAATACACTTATATATATATATATATATATATACTATATTAACAAATACAGTAATAATATATATTATACATAATATTAATATATATTATATAAATATAGTCGGGCTAGCCCTAGCGGGCTTCGGGCTAACCCTAACAGACTTCGAGCTAAACGGTCCGGGCCAAAAAAGCCCGAATTTAAACGGGCTAGGAAATATCGACCCTAACTCGGTTTTTTGGCGGGTTAAACGGGCCAGTCCGCCGGACCCAAGCCCGTTTAACATCTCTATATTTATGTTTATTTAATTTTCTTTGTTCCATGTCTGATGGATCATTGTTTTAGTTATAGACTTATAGATGCTTTTATTATAATCCGGTTCTCCCCCCGGATATTAGGTCTAGAGCCTTTATAGAAGTGTCAAAAAAATGCAGAAAAACACCCCTGCCGCAATCAGGGACCGCGATCCAAGGCTTTCAGACCGCAGTCCGGAAGCGGTCCGGACCTGTGCAGATTACCTGCTGTGAGGCCCGGATTGTTGAGACCGCAGCCCGGGTGTTGTCTTTTGAATTTTTCTCCCAATTCGTCTTGTAAGCTCCGTTTTTGGTCCCGATTTGTTCTTTGATCGTCATAAACTCCAATATTTACCATGAAAGCCCCTGTTTACCACAATCTTCGTCCGACAAAAGCAAAAACACAACTTATCAAGCATAAAATGCACAAAAACGCTTAAAAACAAACAAATGCATGGCTTAATAGAATAGAATCAGATGATCAAAAACCGGCTCATCACACATACTTGTGAATTTCTACAACCAAATTTCCCCTAAAAAATGTAAATTTGTTGTATCAGATTATGAACACAATTTAAACATTTGATTTTGTCAAACAAGAGAATCTGTAAAACCAGATTACGAACACAATTCAAACATTTGATCTTATCTGATTTTAATGTTTTCCTCAAATTTGGCATTTAGGGATATAGTTGTGTTTTTGTTTGTTTTTGTGTTCTCGCATCTTGTTATATTGATGTTGAATTTAATTAAAATTTTCAACATTAAGAGGTAATGCTGCAGAATATTTAATCTATGTCCAATGTATCGTTAGTCTAGTTTGTGTGTATATATATAACAAAAGCATGGTGCAATGTAAAAGATTTGAGTATTTTTCATTCATATGCAACTAAAATCATATAGCTTTTTCAATTGTTTTATTTCGTATACAATATGAAAACATTTATCAGGTACTAATTGCTGCATATTGCTCTGGATATTTTTGGCCTTCCACATCTCCCTTCTTAGCTCCTTCGTCCTAAATATTAAGTCGGCAACGATCTATGTTTAATAAGTGGGCAAACAATCATAACTCTTGGTCATACATGTTTAATGGTTTGTCATAAGTGGCCCATATTTTTTAATCAAGATAATAAAGAAAAAGGCTATGAAATGCTTAATTTGTTATTGTACACTTGATAGTTTGTGAATGTGTACAAGTTAAATGGATAAAATCAAGATACTAACAGGCGGTAAGAAAAGGTCGAAGACTCCAGAGTCGGGGGAGATTTCACAGCTTCCAACGTGCGGATCCTGTGGGTAAGTATGTGAATCAGAGTAACTCTCGCATACGTGAGCTAGTACAGAGTAATGGGCTGAAGCTTAAGGATAGAAACTTGTATCTAGCAGATGATGCGGATACCACTACGAGGCGCTTATCTTATCAGACTCCTAGACCGAGGACGACCCCCACTACTGCTGAGATGACTCAACCTCGTATGCCTCCTATACACCGCATTCCCTCCCTCCCCATACATTTGAGAGCCATGGAGCTACACCGAGCACATCATCTGAGGTGCCTTTTGGTCCACCGTCGACTCTATTTATGCCCTCTATTGTACTGGCGGTTCCAGGGATCGATGAGAAAGGAGTCCGCCGGCCATATAGCTTGGTTAACCCAACAGAGGTGTATGTGTTCCAGGCGTGGCCTAAGAAAATAATTTGGCGGACATGTTGGATATCTAAGACGATGTTGTACGGGGATCTTCCAGAAGAGAATGAGGAGGGTCGTACCGAATCCAAACCAAAAATAAGAATAAGACCCGTGGCCCATCGAAAGGCCTAACACTTGACACATACGGTAAAAAAATGGCCGTCACAAGATATTAGTAGATGAAAAGTGTAGATGACCCATTTTGGCTTCTAATGCTTGTACAGCATATTGTCGTAATATTGGGTTTGTCATACGCGATAGGGTTCCAGTATTATGGGCTGAGTGGAGGGATGTGCCACAATGTGCGAATGATACATTGAACAATGTTATCTCGGTAATTTTACATCTCAATTCCAAAAGCTGTTTTTTGTATTTAAATTCGGAATAAATTTAGTAATATATATTATATGCTAATTGTAGGTGTGGTTTGATGTTCCTTCTTTCCTACTACATACTTGGTGTGATGAGGTGCAAACAATCAAGTAAGTAATTTTTCACAATACGTAGTTGAGTAATTACTCGGGAAATTTTGTGTGAGTGATTATTATTTATAAATGTTTGTTATAGGTACAAGTCCTGGAAGAATGAGCTACACATGTTTTGGTCGGATTGGGGTAATTCCCGATAGGCTACTCCCAAGGAGTTCATGTATCGGGAGTGCGAGTGGAGGTGGCTATGCGCACACTTTAGCGACCCAGACTATATTGTATGTAATCGACCTCTAAATATTGTCTTAATGTTATTGTTGTTTAAAGATATGTAACGTATATGAAATTTTTGGTATTTTTGTTCCTTGTTAAATTGAATATTACATGTTTTATGTGTGGCGAGCAGTTCAACTAACACTGCTAACCGTAAGGGTTTGACGGAGCATCACAGCTTAGGTTCGCGGTCGTTAGCGAGAGTTTCACACGAGGCCACTTCTGATGAAAACGTGGCGAATGCATTTATCTACTTGACTCGGAAGGCATATCCGAACTATTTAGATACACTTGTAAGTTGTAAATGTATCCTAACAATTTTAAAACTGCTATCAATTATTTCCTCTGAACTTTGTTAATATTCAATTACTTTTTTTGTTCCCACTTAATTAGGAGATAGTGATGGAGGAGTATGAGAGGATGTTGACAGAGACAGCGAGGGAGGAGCATCCATATTTGGACAAGACCGGCATTGATTTAGCATGCCGAGAGATCGATCAGGCCGATCCCTATATTAGGGCAAGGGTGTGGGCTAATATTTACCCTTCTAAAGGGAGTCATCACCGGATGCCGTTGATGGGAGCTAAAGGCAACAAATTATTGAAGGATATTGTAAGGTTTCGGGCGCAATCAAAGGGGCGACACTCAAAAGGCCTATCTGGAGGAGCAATTGAGGATCGAGAGGAAACTCCGAGCTGAGGAGCAAAGGAAGTCTCAAGACCAGTTCCATAAATTCCAAAAGGAGCAAAAGAAGGTTCAACAAGAGATGTTATTTCAGCAGTAGGCCATGATGCAGTATATGATGTCATTGAGTCAGACCGTGACTCAATCGACTTTTCAGGCACCACCACCACCTCCATTCTTCAATTTACAAACACCCCCCTCTTCTTCATAGCCTCGAGATGACGACATGCAATACGGTAGTAATCCTCCGTTTATCTTTAAGAATTTGACGGATTTAGGTGGATTTTAGTTGTCATTGTAGTTGTACTTTTGCTATATAAACATATTAATGCTAAATATTTGTTTATTTAGGCTCGTGTTCATTAATGTTGGTGTTTATAGTGATTTTGCTGATGTTGCTAAGTGATATCTTGATATGTTGTGATTTTTGTAATATTGGTGTATAAATTTTGCTTTTCGAACATTGATGTATGCTGATTGTGATGTACTGTACATTTGGAATATACAGGTTAAGTCTGAACAGGTTTGGGGATCTCAAAATCTGAATACTTTTTTAATAGATTTTAACCGACAATATTTGCACAAACCATCTGCTAAAGTTTTTTATTTTGTTTATAATCGAAAAGCACTTTAGTCGAAAACTACATAGCCATCAGCTAAAAGATATAGACTTTAGCCGACAACTGTTGAGCCCTTGGCTAAAATGTATAGTATTTAGCCGACCACTGCTGATTCGTCGGCTAAAACATATAGACTTTAGCCGATAACTACTGAGTCGTCGGCTAAAGTTAACCTTTAGCAGACGACCTATCATCTCTGCCGTCGGCTAAACCTTAGCCGACGGACCTCGGCTGATTGACCTTTATCTGTAACACCCTGAGATATTCAAGATTATTACAGCACCGTAAATCCTCGATATAATAATTTACTAGGCTAAGAATTTTAAAACAACATTGTTAAACGCCAACCATAAAATTAATTATTACATCACCAGTCTGAAACGTACAAATCAGCCAACATCCGAATACAAACCTCAAGAGACAAATAAAACAACAGCGTACTCAAGTACTTTATTAAAACAAACACAATCTGACAAATCATCCCGGCCGTAAAACCACTCTGCACCCTCGTCCTCATGCATCTCTAGTGGTTGTTTCCCCGTCCTATTATATCTTGAACATACAACAAATGTCCACCCCCGTATAGGTTAGCACAACGATGCTAGTACAAGTACGATAATTATACAACAAGAGATTATTCAAAATCTCATGAAGAATAATGACATCATCAACGACAATGATAACAACGAGTCTCTACTACAAGAAAACTCATAATACTATACACAATATGATAACCACAACATGATACAACATACACATGGTAATTCCGATGATCCAGCGTTCACTGCATAGATCCCAAGCTGATCCCGTCGGACCAACACGAGGTGGAAAATATGTCCAATGATCCAGCAAACACTAGCATAGATCCCAAGATGATCCCGTCGGACCAGCACGAGGTGGACATCCAACAATGACACATATGCACTACAACATGTATAATATTAATACATAAAACAGGATTAAAGTTTTTGCCTTAGAAAAATGGCAAGAAATAAATACTTCACGACTTCAACAAACTCGAAGACTGCTCCTTCGATCAATCGTTCTCAAACCTCGAACCTTACAGAAAAGGAAATAATGACAACTCAACTTACTTAATAATTCTAATGTACTAATATCTAACATCTACCACGGTCGAGTTAACATTCTAAGTTCGCTGGTTCATGGTTCAACTACTCGACGAACGCTCAGTCGAAATTATAACATACTTCATGCGAATCAAATGACCATAACAGAGATGAAATATCGACGTCTACGAATTCAAGGATATTCAAATCATCATAAATCCACACTCAAGTTTTGAGTATCAATTCCAATACTTGGTTCGGTTATTTTAACACATTTCAACCGAGTTCTAGATTAGTTCATCTCTACAATCTTTCGTTCTTCCAGACGAACTCCTTCTTGTCAAAGTTTTAAGTTCAAAACAATTATCACCAAACTAATCACTTCATTCTAACCATCAAAATGAAGATTATCACATCAAGAAACCTCTACAAATCATGAACTATACTTGAAGAACACCCTCTATATTTTTTCTTGAATTCATCTAACACATGTGTTAACTTTAACCAATCGTTCCTCAAAAGAGTGTTTTAAATACATCATCAAAGGCATGTTACGATTTCAGCAAACTTCGTCCCGATGTTTAACAAAAATCAAGGCTCAACTCTACTCCCTCTTTACAATGGAAATCCTATGTATAAATTCTTCCAATCCTCCTAAAACATGGTGTTCGATTTTAAAAATTATCAATAAACCTTAATAGCTCCAGTAGCAATGTTCATAATCAGAATAAGAACATGAATTCCAGGCTGGGGTAACATCACATACCTTATTACGGGGGAGAAATATGAAACACTTGGCAGAACTCAACACCGAAAGCTTGAACACCAATCCAAACTTCCCAAATCTAACCACCAAGTAGAGAGGCTAAATCAAGCATTATGTTGTAGGAGAGGCTCTCTGGACTAACAAAATTCAGACAAAGTGTGAAATGAAGTAGGTTGATGTCCTATTTATAAGCTTCTGAACTTTACATACGTTAGCCACAAGACATGCGTACTGTAGCCTTAGCGTACGTTATGAGCAACTCCTTACGTACGTTAACGTTCGTCACTAGCTCACTGTCTTGTTTTCTGACTTCCATAACGTATGTTAACAATACATTTACATACGTAACATGTTTAGTGTATCGTACGTTATTATATTCCTTTAGTGTATGCTAGGCCTCGTTGACTTGATTTATCAAAAGTTGTCCAGGTTCACGCGGGGGAATCCTTACCCGACAATATCCTATCTGACCCCATGCACCGATCAAACTTATCTGCCTTTGACTGCCTATTATGTACGCTATGCCTCGCCTATAGTGTACGTTATCTTCAGCTCATAACGTACGTTATGCTCAACTGCTAGCGTACGTTATGACGTGCAGATACATGCATGCATGTTTTGGAAATTCATGAATGTATGAATACGGATACAGGAAAATCACACTTTGATTATGAATACCTCATAATCAAATGCTACAAGTTTCAAATACAGATGAAATACACGATAATTATCCGGGTATTACATACTCTCCCTCTAAAAAGAAGTTTCGTCCCGAAACTTAAGTTGGAAATAATTCCAGGTATCTCGACTTCATACTATCTTCAGTCTCCCAAGTTGTTTCTTCTACCCCATGTCGTGACCATTGAACTTTAACCAATGAGATGGGTTTATCCCTCAATTGTTTGACTCGACTCTCGAGTATCTTAATTGGCTTCTCCTTGAATGTGCCATCATTAGCTACTTCGATCTCGCCGAAATCGATGACATGACTGGGATCCGGTATATACTTCCGTAACTGAGATACGTGAAATATATTATGAACATGACCAGCGGTGGCGGCAAGGATAACCTGTACGTCAACTCCCCAACTCTCTCAAGAATCTCGAATGGACCAATATATCTCGGACTCAGCTTTCCTTTCCTCCCAAAGCGAAAAATTCCTCAGGTAGGAGAAACTTCCAGAAGTACGTGATCCCCAATTCCAAACTCTAACGGGCGACGGCGCAAGTCTGCATAAGACTTCTGCCGACTCTGGGCAGTCAACAGCCTTTCGCAAATCAGAGCTACCTTCTCTTGGGTCTGCACTATCTATTCTGGTTCTGACCCGATTAAGTCAGACGAATCATCCTAACATAAGGGGGATCTATATCTTCTTCCTTATAATGCTTCGAAAGGTGCCATCTGAATAGAAGCATGCCAATTATTATTGTAAATGAATTCAATTAACGGCAGATGAAGTTCCCAATCAGTTGACCAATCTAAGGCACAAGCTCTCAACATGTCTTCTACTATCCGAATAGTCCTCTCGGACTGTCCATCAGTTTGAGGATGATTAGCTATGCTAAAGTTCAGATTATTTCCCAAGGCTCTATGAACTGCTTTAAAAAAATGTGACACGAAGCGACCATCTCGATCTGAAATAATGATCTTTGGTGTACCATGCAATTGGACTATCTCCGCAATAAACACTCGTGCCATCCTCTCTGGTCCCCAGATATCATTAATACCCAGAAAATGAGCCGACTTGGTTAGACGATCAACTATCACCCAAATTATGTTCATCCCTGTTCTGGTCTTCGGCATATTGGTGATAAAGTCCATTGATATATCTTACCACTTCCATTCAGGAATCGGAAGTGGCTTCAACATTTTGGCGGGTCGCTGATGTTCGATCTTAACCTGCTGACATGTTAAACATTTCGAGACATATTCCGCCACATCTTTCTACATGTTACCCCACCAAAAATTCTTCTTCAGTTCCTTAAACGTCTTACTAGTGCTTGGGTGGATAGAATATGGCGTACTGTGAGCTTCTTCATGATTGTCTGCTTCAAAACATCAATATCGAGAACACAGAGTCGACTTTGAAATCTCAAAACTCCACCTTCATGAATTACAAATCTTAGGGCCTTTCCCTTGCTCACTTCTTCATGTAATCGAATCTTCATAGGATCATCTAATTGCTTAGATTTGATTTCTTCGATTAATGATGAAGTTAATTCCATCACACATAATTGTCCTTGGACTCTTTGTAACCATACTTCAATTCCTTCACGGATCAATTCTTGATGTATGCTGGACTGGTACGTGAGCATCTCTAGCATTTGAATAGAAATAGGTTTGCGGCTCAGTGCATCAGCCACTACGTTCACTTTTTCTGAATGATAGAGAATTACCAAATCATAGTCCTTAATTAATTCCAGCCATCTGCTCTGCCTCATATTTAACTCTTTCCGACTGAAAATGTATTTAAGACTCTTATGATCTGTGAAGATCTGACAGTGAGTCCCGTACAGATAGTGTCTCCATATCTTCAAGGCGGAAACAACAACTGCCAGTTCTAAATCATGAGTTGGATAATTTACTTCATATGGTTTCAACTGTCGTAAAGCGTACGCGATCACCTTCTCATTCTGCATCAGTACACACCCGAGACCTTGATTTGAAGCATCACTATAAACTATGAATCCTTCGGTTCCTTGCGGTAATGTTAAGATTGGAGCCGTCATCAATCTCTTCTTCAATTCATAAAAACTGGCCTGGCATATCTCGTTCCATTCAAACTTTTGGTTTTCTGCAGTAATCGAGTAAGTGGACGGGTAATTTTGGAAAACCCTTCCATGAACCGACGATAATACCAAGCAAGTACTAAGAAACTTCTGACTTCCTTCACGTTCTTATGAGACTTCCATTCCAAAATTGCCTCAACTTTCTGGGGATCTAGTCGGACCCCTTCCGCTGACACCACATGTCCAAGGAACATCACTTCCTTTGGCCAGAATTCACATTTAGAAATTTTGACATATAACTGCTCGCTCCTCAAAATGTTCAAAATGATCCGTAAGTGTTGTTCATGCTCTTCCGGACGCTTAGAGTAGACCAAGATATAATCGATAAACATAAGTACAAATTTGTCTAAGTACTCTATGAACACTCTATTCATTAATTGCATAAACACAGCAGGCGTATTAGTGAGACAAAACGGCATCACTACAAACTCATAGTGTCCGTAACGAGTTCTGAATGCTGACTTCGGGACATCTGATTCTTTAATCCTCAATTGATGGCATCCCAATCTCAAATCGAACAAATCATCAATCCGTGGCAATGGGTACTTATTCTTGATTGTCATCCTGTTTAGTTTTCGGTAGTGGATGCATAGTCGGAGCGATCCATCTTTCTTTCGAACAAAAAGAACATATGCAGCCCAGGGCGAAACACTTGGCTGAATATAACCTTTCTCTAGCAATTCTTCCAGTTGCTTCTTCAATTCATACATCTCGGTAGGTGCCATACGATACGGTGCCTTAGAAATCGGCGTAGCTCCTAATTCTAGCTCGATGGTAAACTCTACATCTTGTCGTGTAAGTAGTCCAGGTAATTCGTCAGGGAACACATCTGGAAATTCATTCACAATAGGAATGAATGAAAGCTCTACTTTTCCTTCTTCTTTCTTCATCGCGTAATACCAATATCCAGTGCATCCCTGTCTTAGTAGTTTGACGGCTTTCATAGCTTTGATCACTTTTCTTGAGCTTCCTGGTCTCCATCCCTCGAATAATAACTCGGAACCATATTTAGCTATCATCGAGATATTCCTCTTCTGGTAGTTCATAATAGCTCCCTAACGGTTAAGCCAATCGTCTCCGAGAATCAGATCGTCTCCTTGTATATCTACTACAATCAGATTTGAGGGTCATTCTTTGCCTCCAATTGTTACAGAAAAGTCTCTAATTTATAAATTCCCCACAATTCTATCCCCACTCGGCAAACCCACAATATAAGGCTCACATTCATGAAAACAAGAAATGTTCAAACGATTAACAAAAGACAATGATATAAACGAATGTGTAGCTCATGTATCGAACAAAACACTAACTGGTTGCGAAAGGATCTGAACGGTACCTGATGCGACAGTTGCATTCTGGTCGTCCGCCCTTCTCATCTCGTAAAGGCGTGGAGGAGCGGACCCAACACTCGATGCTTCCTTTTGATCGTACTGTCCTCTGCCTCTACCCCGGCCGAAATTTTGGGGTGGCTAAATACTCTGTTGCGTCTGAGGGACGCTCGCCTCTCTCTGAACTGGCTGCGAGGTACGAGCTCCAAAATATTTTGCCGCCTCTTCACAGAACACCGCACGATGTCCTTCTCGTCCACAATTATAACACGTCATGGAGGTAAGTGAGTAGTCACGTCGATATTGTCCTGTCCGTCCACAGTTAAAACATTTCCTGGTTGTATCTGCCATTGCTGACACTGATATGGAGTTCTTTCCACCTTTGGATGGATGTGGAGGCCTCTTGAATGAATGAAAGGATGACTGGGATTTGCGAGGCCCACTACTCTTGTGCTCTGTAAAACTACCAAAGACTTTCTGTTTCTTGGACTCGGAGAACTTTTCCATAGCTGTTTCTTTCATTTCATATGCCAGAGCTTTGTCTTAGTACTGGCGGAGGGTGGTTCATTCAAAACCTGACATGTACCTTTGTATCTCCGACTTCATTCTCAAATCAAAGTGAATCATCATTTCTGCATCGGTTCTGACCAGTTGTCGAACAAACGCCAGCTGCTGATTAAATGTCTTAATCGTCTGAGCCACCGTCACATCCGAAGGTTGCGCAGAGAAAAATTCCCGAACTTTGGCTTCTCTCACCAGACGAGGGCAGTACTGAGCTTCCATCATAAGTTTGAACTCTCCCCAATCGGCATCATGATCAATAGGTCGGATAGCTTCCCACCATTCTGATGCTTCTCCCGTCAGGAAATATTTGGAAATGGGGGCCCTCCAGTCGCCCGAGCAGTGAATCCGTGCAAATACTTTCTCCAGCTCTCTCAGTCAGTGATCCCACGTCGGTGTCTCATAAAAACCATCGAACTTCGGCGGGTGCATCTTCTCTACCTCCTGTAGCCATCTGTCTCCTCGATTTCCCGTGTCTGGGATGCCTTGCTGTCTCTCTCCCGTCTGCAATCCTACCGCCACTTGCATTCTGTCCACAACTTGAGCAAATTGAGTCATTTGGTTAACCACTTGACGAAGGATGTTGGGAACAGCAGGTTCTGCATTTGTTTCCACGGTTTGCTCTCATTCATTATTGACGGACTCTTGTTGTTCGCCAGCACTGGTGTTAGCCTGATTTGATAGTGAATCAGGAACATAGGGTGAAGCTTCCCTCTCAGCATTTCTACGTCCTCATCCACGACTGCGATCGCGTCCACGTCCTCCTCTCAACATACTGTAAGCATACATACTTAATATACAAGAAACAATATCGTTCTAACATTTAATTATAAAAAGGACATAACACGTAACGGACAAGATAGAGTTAGGAAACTTACAACCACCGCTCACATGAAGGGGTAGGTAGTACAGTGATGTTATTCGTGGTTGGTTAACTCAAAAAAAGACACATCTGAACCCTAATTTAACCCAACGACCAAGATATCCATAATTTTAGCTCTGATACCATATTCTGTAACACCCCGAGATATTCATGATTATTACAGTACCGTAAATCCTCGATATAAGAATTTATTAGGCTAAGAATTTAAAAACAACATTGTTAAACACCAACCATAAAATTAATTATTACATCACCAGTCTGAAATGTACAAATCAGCCAATATCCGAATACAAACCTCAAGAGACAAATAAAACAACAGCGTATTCGAGTACTTTATTAAAACAAACATAATATGACAAATTATCCCGGCCGTAACATCACTCTGCACCCTCGTCCTCATGCAGCTCTAGTGGTTATTTTTCCATCCTCCAATATCCTGAACATACAACAAATGTCTACCCCGAATGGGTTAGCACAACGATGCTAGTACAAGTACGATAATTATACAACAACAGATTATTCAAAATCTCATGAAGAATAACGACGACATAATCAACAACAATGATAACAACGAGTCTCTACTACAAGAAAACTCACAATACTATACACAATATGATAACCACAACATGATACAACATACACATGGTAATTCCGATGATCCAGCGTTCACTGCATAGATCCCAAGCTGATCCCGTCGGACCAACACGAGGTGGAAAACATGTCCAATGATCCAGCAAACACTAGCATAGATCCCAAGATGATCCCGTCGGACCAGCACGAGGTGGACATCCAACAATGACACATATGCACTACAACATGTATAATATTAATACATAAAACGGGATTAAAGTTTTTGCCTTAGAAAAATGGCAAGAAATAAATACTTCACGACTTCAACAAACTCGAAGGCTGCTCCTTCGATCAATCGTTCGCAAACCTCGAACCTTACATAAAAGGAAATAAGGTACAACTCAACTTACGTAATAATTCTAACGTACGAACATCTAACATCTACCACGGCCGAGTTAACATTCTAAGTTGGCCGGTTCACGGTTCAACTACTCGACGAACGCTCAGTCGAACTTATAACATACTTCATGCGAATCATATGACCATAATGGAGATGAAATGTCAACGTCTACGAATTCAAGGATATTAAAATCATCATAAATCCACACTAAAGTTCTGAGTATCAATTCCAATACTTGGTTCGGTTATTTTAACACATTTCAACCGAGTTCTAGATTAGTTCATCTCTACGATCTTTCGTTCTTCCACCCGAACTCCTTCTTGTCAAAGTTTTAAGTTCAAAACAATCATCACCAAACTAGTCACTTCATTCGAACCATCAATATCAAGATTATCACATCAAGAAACCTCTACAAATGATGAACTATACTTGAAGGACACCCTCTATATTTTTTCCTGAATTCATCTAACACATGTGATAACTTTAACCAATCGTTCCTCAAAAGAGTGTTTAAAATACATCGTCAAAGGCATGTTACGATTTCAGCAAACTTCATCCCGATGTTTAACAAAAATCAAGGCTCAACTCTACTCCCTCTTAACAATGGAAATCCTAAGTATAAATTCTTCCAATCCTCCTAAAACATGGTGTTTGATTCTATAAATTATCAATAAACCTTAATAGCTCCAGAGTAATGTTCATAATCAGCATAAGAACATGAATTCTAGGCTGGGGTAGCATCACATACCTTATTACGGGGGAAAAATATGAAACACTCGGTGGAACTCAACACCGGAAGCTTGAACACCAATCCAAACTTCCCAACTCCAACCACCAAGTAGAGAGGATAAATCAAGAGTTATGTTGCGGGAGAGGCTCTATGGACTAACAGAATTCGGAGAAGGGGCGAAGAAGAAAAAGTGTGAAATGAAGTGGGTTGATGTCCTATTTATAACATTCTGAACTTTATGTACATTAGCCACAAGACATTGCGTACGCTATAGCCTTAACGTACGTTATGGGCAACTCCTTACGTACGTTAACGTTCGTCAGTAGCTCACTGTCTCATTTTCTAACTTCCTTAACGTACGTTAACAATACAATTACGTACGTAACATGTTCAGTGTAGCGTACGTTATTATAGTCCTTTAGTGTATGTTATGCCTCGTTGACTTGCTTTATCAAAAGTTGTCGAGGTTCACGCGGGGAATCCTTACCCAACAATATCCTATCTGACCCTATGCGCCGACCAGACTTATCTGCCTTTGATTGCCTGTTACGTACGCTATAACTCGCCTATAGCGTACGTTATCTTCAGCTCATAACGTACGTTATGCTCAACTGCTAGCATACATTATGACGTGCAGATGCATGCATGCATGTTTTAGAAATTCATGAATGTAGGAATACGAATACGGGAAAATCACACTTTGATTATTAATACCTCATAATCAAATACACGATAATTCTCTGGGTATTACAGGTTTGGGGATCTCAAAATCTGAATATTTTTTTAATGGACTTTAACCGACAACATTTGCACAAACCATCGGCTAAGGTTTTTTATTTTTTTTTATAATTGAAAAGCACTTTCGTCGACAACTACATAGCCGTCGGATAAAATCTATAGACTTTAGCCGACAACTGTTGAGCCCTTGGCTAAAACGTATTGTGTTTAGCGACAACCACGGAGCCGTCGGCTCAAACGTATAGTATTTATCCGACCACTGCTGATCCGTCGGCCAAAACATATAGACTTTAGTCGATAACTACTGAGCCGTTGGCTAAAGTTAAACTTTAGCAGATGGCCTCTCGTCTCTTCCATCGGATAAAGCTTAGGCGACAGACCTCGGCTGATTGACTGTTATCTGATGGTTGGACACTTTAGTCGATGGTTTTAGACTTTAGCCGACGACTTTTTACTATCGTCTAAAGTCAGAACATTGGTAGTGCATGAGGAGCAGCTAGGCGCCAGGTCTCCTCGAGGTCTGCCACGCACTGGGCTATGGTGGCACCCATGCCTCGATACGTGCTGCAGAAAGCCTCCACAAGATCGCATGGTGCCCGCCTTATCCTCGCTAACTTTTGCGGTGTCGTATTCGTGGTCGCCATGATATGAAGACGGTATACGTGTAATACATAAACATCTCAGCATAATAGAACAACTCTACTAAAGGGTTCTCAGAAGAAGAATATAAATCTCATCCTAAGTTCTCGACTCGAACTCTGGACTCTAAGAAACACCTAACATAAAAAAAAATATACTCTCTAACGGGGTATGTTATGAAAGTTATTCGGGTTCCGCCATAAATAGAAATCGCGATAGAAAATAACCATACTCGCATTACTCGTACGTAAGTGATATTCGTCAGAGATGTCATTGCATCATTGATTCTTGTTATTACATCGTCATCATTTGCCTTCACATTCGTGCATATGCTGAAATACTTAAGGCGCATAAGTTCTCATTCGCGTAATAGAAGACCCTAAGGAAGATTCTAAGTTCTCGTTTTTCATGCTTCTTCATCAGTAATAATTCATGCGTAATCTTAATAAAATATTCATATATTACATGCTTCGTCGTACATATCATTCCATAAATGTTCATAATTAACCTCTCATAAGAGCTCGTAAAGAGATACATTTTTCATGGCCAAATAAGTTTTGAATTATAAAGACTTGTAAATCATTTACCTTACTTTTCACTTGAGCATGATTTGATGGGGTTTTGAGTTGACAATTGATTCTTATATAAGTTTAATCGAACTAAACTTCACTTGAAAGAACATAGACTCAGAGCGAATGAACCTCTCTGGCCATTCTATCACGGCCCCTTATCCCTAAGGACGGCACAACCAGGGCATGACCTGGGGTAGGAATTAAGAAGTGGGGAAGAAAGAGGGAAACATACGTTTCATACGGAATAGGGGTTGATTTCATGAATAACCTATTAAGGCATCACGAAGGGGAATCAACCCCATAGGAATGACTTAGAATCCAAGGTAATAATACAGAGTAATAATATTTGCCTTGAAGCTTAGAAAAGGCTTCATAGTACATTACAAACGACGTGACTTAGAAAGCAAAATCATAAAGAGTGTTTGCAGCGGAAAAACATGATTGGTTACATATATGAAGATAGTAACCAGGGCTTAACATCGTTTGTAGACAAAAAACTTCCACTCAACACCCCCCGTCACATCCCCTGCTCAACCTGCACATTTTAAAAGATATACAAGGCTTAGTATAATGTATCCCGTGAATATATTATCAAAAGATAAAACATGTTTTCGTGTTTGTCATCATGCATATATGCAATAACACACGGGGGTTTTAATAAAAAGTCTATGTTTACTAATAATTTCATTTTGTTGCCTCCCGCGAACGTCACTCTCCGAAATCGGCCACTCCGAAGAGAGCTCACAATCCTGAGTACTGTGTACACTAACCATGACCAACGACCTTTTTCTAGCTCAGGATCCAATTATTCCATACGTTGGCAAGCCAACGGTGATAGGTTCATAAGAATCCACATAAAAGTTTTTATACATCATAATCATTGAAATCATAATTTGCTTGTAAAATATTTAATCAAAATAGAGCAAAACTCAAATTATTTTAGTGTAGAAAGACCACCTGGAAAGGTAATAAATGCAAGACAAATCATTCTCGAATCTTCCTTATGCTTCAATCTGCTGCTCCATATTTCATCGGAAATAACTAAGTTTAGCGGTTGATCGAGCTTAACGAAGTCTAACGGACCACAGACTCGATCTACATATTTGAACTTTAGGGTTTTGCATTCGACTTAAGTTTAATAATAAAAGCTATAATTTTCACAGAGAATACAGTTAACCATATAACATATAAATCTATTAACACCAGTAACTGACACTCGATTCTGTTACACATTCCCTGGTTCGTAAACCATCATCAAACACTTAATATAATCAAAAACTATAAATAGGCAAATAGGCTGGAAAGGTATAGAATTCTTTAATTTCACAGTAAGAACTGGACATTGTATCTTATACCACTATAAATCCACTGAATTCTAGTTTTATGTTCATTTTACGGATCTTAAAAATATTAAAGTTGGATAGAGTTATGGACATTTCCGTGAAGTGTAGCTAAGCTGCCAATTTCCGGCGAAAATGGGAAAAACGTCATATTAATCTAGAGCTCGTTTCTAGCAATGAAAACCCTAAACATGCAAACTCTAATCATGTATATCATACTTATAATATATAGGAGTCAACATACAATCATGCTTGTCAACACTACGAACTCAATTTCATAATTTTTTTTTTGAAAAATGACAACTAACACATTTTCATAATTCCAACATCAACAAATATCAAACATCATCAATACCAAGCATCATCAACATCAAAAATCATTAAATATCTAGCAACACATTTAATCCATACTCATATTGGTCCTGACATGAAAATGACCTAAACATGATTTAAAAATCCTCAATACATAACATGCTCTTTAACTATATCAACTTCAATATGTAACACATATTCCACTTCATAAATCTAACATCGTGTCTTTGTTTTCAAACAAATTTCTAAAATATTTTACAAAAATCTAATAAAAATATATCATGTACTCCTTTCATACATCATCACAAACATCAAGTCACTTTGAACATATATCAACATATTAAGAACTAAGTATGATTTTTCATTCCTTTCAAAATATCAAACATTTTATTAAAATTCCCTAAATTCATCATAGCATCAACTCATCAAGTAGAACATATTGTGTAAGAAAATAATAAGAAAAACAACACATGCTTGAGATATGAACCCTAATATTTTTGGCCCAAATGACAAAATCAAAGCATGACTAAAACTTGTTTTAAACATACAAAAGATTTGAACATCAAGCCTAAGTTCCTTCATCAACTTTCAAATTTTTAAAGTTAACTAAATCAGTTTTTACTTGGATAGAAATGAAGAGGAGAAGCTAACTTACTTGAATATGAACTTTGATTCAAGTTTAGAAAACCAATGGAGCTTGGTTGTGGAGCTCTAACGGAGTAAGAATGAAAGAAAAAATCCTCCTCTTTCTCTTACAAGGGGCGGCCAAAAAGGTGAAATGGGGGAAGAAGATGAAGTGAAGAGAAGAAAGGTAATATTCCTTTTATACTAGGTTAACCCTAGATGTTTAATAAAACGGTTGAAGAATATTTTATATTTCGCTCTTCTACAGATAAAATTACTCAGGTATTGTTTGTATGTCGTATATTAAATTATTTTGTCGAACTTACAGCTTAAAGTCAAAGAAATGTTTCGAGATTTACAGAACACGAATTATCCGAGAAAACAACTCGACGTATAATATAACGAAAACTCAAAAGTAAACTTTTGAAAATCACACTCGCAACATAAAAATAGTGTATGTTGAAGGCGACGGAATCGTGATTCTGTATCGAAAAGAAAATCAAATTCTGAAGAGAATGCCAATGAGATAACTGAAAATCCAATTTCTAAATTAAAAACGTGTAAATAGATATAAACTTATTCAATTAGTCAAAATTTTATTACTTAGGAAGGCAAAAGCGCTAGTTTCGTATTTGAGGTTATAATAAATCATGCACACATAATCATAGTCACAACCCTCAAGTTGTGTCATGTACACATCCTCGAGTAAGTTTCCATTAACAAATTGTTTTGACATCTATTTGTCATATCTCATAACCATTGTATGCGGCAATTGTAATATCTGTCTATAATTTTTAATTTTTATATTATTGTATTGTACGTATGGTGCGTGCATCATTGCCTTATATTTCGATTTATACAATGTTTATTATAACGGGATATTTTGGGGTCAACTATTCATAATTGGCCTTCATATCGTTTTTGGCTAAGTACATTAGCCCTAATGTATGCTATGTCCAGCATCTAGTGTTTGCGATATTTATGAGTGTTACGTACGTTAAGCTTGATAGATTATCTATGTAACTGAGGGTATCAGATTGAATCTCAATTTTTGGCGTGTGGGACCGTGCATGGCTGGAACTTTTGGATTGATTTAAACAACTAAGTCAACGGGCCTTACGTATGCAATATTGTTTTTTTTAGCATATGTAATGATGGTGAAAATGACGTGCCTCATTTGTTGTCAACGTGAACCATAGAAATGGGACCTAATGTAGATTTCTCGAGTCAATTCTCATTAAGATCTCTTTCGACTTTTCGCTATTCACTTGGAATATGCATAGTCAAATTCAAATTTCCTAAGTCATTAGCCAAGATACTTGATTAAGTATTCACGGCAATTCCCCGATTAAATCAATTCTTCTATTGAATCTTGAAACAGACATAGCTTATTTCACTTATCAGATCCTCTGAACTCCACTAAACCTCAATACTTTTCAAAAATGGGGTATTATTGTGCCGTATGAGCATATTTATTGAGTCATTAAGTTCACAACCTTGATGATAATTCATGCTTAATAGAGTTTTATTATCGTATATTTCAATTCATTTGCTATTCATTCAGAGTAAGCATCGCCAATTAGCATTGTCTAAATCAATTGAGTCGCTATACTATTCATTTGGAATAGTGATGACTAATTTCAACTTATTACAAGTTCCATGTTGCTACGTACATTCTAGTCAATCTAGCTACGTATTCGTTCGGAAAGCATAAAGCTAATATTGCAAGGAATTATTCAGAATATTCGACCATCCGAATGAGGCGAAATCTAAACCTTGCAAAAACTCAAAAGATTCCCATTGAATTATTAAGACTTACCTCCTTTATAATTATATATATGTCTGTCTATTTTAGTTGCCTCGCTGGGACGCTACTTACGATAAAAATCACGTTAGTTACTGACTTAGACCTTGGTTTTATAGGCATGGATTCTGAAATGGAGATGGTCGCTGAGCTCATGCGTCTGACAGAAAGGGGCAAACTCTTAGAAGAACAGGCCGCTCACTGGCGAGAGAGCTGGGCAGATCAATTTAGAGCGAAACTAAGGGACCAAGATCGGATCGAGACACTCGAGCAGAGAAATCAGACCCTGACAGAAGAGCCGAATAGAGCTAAGCAGGAGACTAGCACATATCGCATCCAGAGGAATGAGGCGATGCAGATACTCGAGTTTCGTCGAGAATAATGCAGGATCTTGGAGATAGCATTACGCGAGTGTAGTAATTATGCAGTGATACAAGAGGCCGCCATTCAGAACCTCCAACATGCATGTTCACAGTTCAGTTCTCATGTGGACACTCTTGAAAGTACCCTGGCTACTGAGCGCCTGCGACATATAGAGTTTTCAGATTCGATGAGAGATCAGATGACCGAGTTCGCTGAGTTGATTCCAAATCTGCTTACTACCCCACCAGGAGGGACGACCACAGTATCCTCTAGCTCTGAGGAAGTGGACCCTGAAGAGGACCCGATGGAGCCAGGAGAGGACTGAGAGTGCTGTTATTATGTTCTTATTATGATGTTTTACTATTATAATAATGATGTGATGTACCTGATATTTTAGTTCTTAAGTATTGTGGGGCGATGGTTAGGTAGGGTAATTTTCTAATTTATCCCTATCCGAAACTGTAATTTTCCATGTCACAGTAGACCATCAGGATGTATCAACTATAATGATATGTTATTCGATAATAAGAATTAAAGTAATGTGTGCCCATTTAAATTCTCTGTATTTACCCCTCAAATTAAGCTAACTATAATAACCATTAACTGCGATAGATGGCTGATCGACGTGGTTGTGGAAGACCTTGTGCCCAACATAATGACAATGAAGAACCACACAGAGGAGATGGAAATCCATTCCAAGTGGATAACGACACTGCTCAAGCAATCGCCCAATTGGTGACCTTCCAGCAACAACACATTGCACCGAACCCGAATGCACCCGAAACACATGATCGGGCATTATAAAGGTTCCTCAGATTCAAACCCCCTACTTTTCTTGGAGAATCGGATGACACGATAGCTGAACACTGGCTTGAAAGGATATAAAGTATATTTACAACCCTACAGTATTCGGAGGAACAAAAGCTGGCGCTTGCAACCTTTCGATTGGAGTCTGCAGCTCACGACTAGTGGAAGATTACAAATGGGAAATGGACAAGGGAAGCTACTGACCGAACATGGGAATACTTCGTAAAGGCTTTCTGGGATCAATACATTTCTCAGTCCGCTCGTGAAGCTCGTCGTGACGAGTTCTATCATCTTAAACAAGGGGCAATGAATGTAGCCCAGTACGAGTCTCAATTCAATCGACTCTCAAAATACGCACCAGGACTGGTGAGCACAAAGGAGGACAAACTGTACAAATTTACACAAGGTTTGAGGTTTACGCTACAACAAAGCTTGCTGCCAGTGAGAATGACTACAATGACAGAAGCTGTCGAGGCTGCCAGCCGAATCGAAAGCGGGATGACCCAGTTGGGACAGGCGAAGGATCGCACAACTAGGAAGTTCAAGAGATCCGCATCAAATCCATCATCTAGACCACCCCAGAAATTTCATCGCAAGACTACTGGATAGAATACCGGAAAGAGGCCTGCGAATAACTTACCGCCATGTCCCCACCGTAATAAGATGGGACATAAATCTGAAGACTGTTGGAAGAAGCAAGGGAGATGCTTACGTTGTGGAGATAATCAACACCCAACTAGGGAATGCCCCAAGTGGGAGACACAGGGCAACAATCAGCAGAAAAATGTAGCTAAGAAGGCTGATCGCAAAGGCAAGGAGAAAGCACCAGCAAGAGTTTTTGCCTTAGCTGGACAAGAAGCCCCTAACGCAACAAACGTGGTGGAAGGTACATTTCTTGTGTCAAACCACTCTGCTCATGCATTGTTAGATCCAGGATCATCACATTCTTTTGTTGCACCTCATTATGCACAAAAATTGAATGTCGACATGGAGTCACTACCCATAAGCTTAGAAGTATCCACACCTATGGGTGCGAGTCGAGAAACAGATCTAGTATTTAGAGATTGTGAAGTGATCATTAAAGGTCACTGTTTTCCTGCCGACCTAATTCTCCTTCCTATACTTGAGTATGACCTCATACTTAGGATGGATTGGCTATCTAAACACTTTTCACAACTCGACTGCCATTCTAAAATAGTTCGATTCTGCAAACTTGATCACCAAGTAGTTGAACTACATGGGGATGCTAGAATTAACTCGGCCCCAAGTATATCAGCCACGAAGGCGAGAAGGGCCATCTCGAAGGGAGCAACGGGATATTTGGCTTTTGTCATTAACAAACCCAAGAGTAAAATGTTGATTGAAGCTACACCAGTAGTATCAGAATATCGTGATATTTTCCCCCATGGAACTTACTTCTCTACCTCCAGATAAGGAAGTTGAATTCAGCATTGATATCTTGACAGGAAAGGCACCTATGGCTAGAACGCCATATCGAATGGCCCCACTTGAACTGCAAGAACTGAAGGTTCAGTTGCAGAAATTGCTAGAGGTTGGATTTATCCGACCGAGTATAACTCCTTGGGGAGCACAGTGCTATTCGTAAAAAGAAAGATGGCACGCTAAGATTGTGCATCGATTACCGAGAACTTAACAATATTACTGTTAAGAACAAGTATCCACTTCCCAGGATCGATGAACTATTCGACGAACTACAAAGAGCAACGGTTTACTCAAAGTTCGATCTTCAACAGGGATATTACCAATTGAGGATCAAAGAGAATGACATACCGAAGACTGCCTTTCAAACTAGGTATGGTCATTATGAATTCGTGGTAATGCCTTATGGATTAACCAATACGCCGGCTGCATTTATGGATTTAATGCACCGCGTATTCCAATCGTATCTAGATCAATTCATAGTGATATTTATTGACGACATACTCGTTTATTCCAAGTCGGATCAAGATCACGAAACTCACATGAGATTGGTACTAGAGACACTAAGGAAGCATAAATTGTACGCCAAATTCAGCAAGTGTGAATTCTAGTTAAGAGAGGTAGTGTTTTTAGGACACATAATATCTGGAGATGGAGTCGCAGTAAATCCATCAAAGGTGGAGACTATTTTGGACTGGAAGAGGCCAGAAACAGTCACGGAGATACAGAGCTTTCTTGGACTTGCGGGTTACTACCGCAAATTCATTAAAGATTTTTCCAAAATCGCAGGACCACTCACAAGACTGACGCAGAAGCACGTCAAATTTGAGTGGAATGATAAGTGTGAGTTGAGCTTCCAAGAACTCAAGAGAAAACTCACTACCACACCTGTACTAACACTTCCCGAAGGGATTGAAGGATTTGTGGTATACAACGATGCATCAAAGGAAGGATTAGGAGCTGTGCTAATGCAAAACAGCAAGGTTGTGGCTTATGCATCACGAAAGCTAAAAATCCACGAGATGAATGATCCAACCCATGACCTTGAACTAGCAGCAATAGTGTTTGATTTGATGAAATGGAGACACTACCTGTATGGAGCTACATTCACCATCTTTACCGAACACAAGAACTTCTTGAGGATTATAACCTCACCATTCAGCATCATACGGGCAAGGCCAATGTCGTAGCAAACGCCTTAAGTATGAAAGCGAGTGTGGCTAGACTCATGATAAGAGAATGGAATGTCCTGAGAGAAATAATCCAATGGAAACGAAGACAGTATAAGACACACGTTGTGTGCGCTAATTTGTCAATGAAGTCGGACTTACTAAAGGAAATCCAAGAAGCACAGACACAAGATGGGAAATTTGAGTTTAGCATGTCAGAAGGTGGAACACTAAAATTCAAACACCGTATATGTGTTCCCGATAATGACGAACTCAAGAAGAAAATTTTAGCAGAGGCTCACTGCTCTCGGTATACAATTCATCCAGGTGGTAATAAGATGTATAAGGATCTAAATAAACACTACTGGTGGGTGAATATGAAGAAACAGGTAGCAGAATTCGTAGCAAGGTGTTTAACTTGTCAAAGAGTGAAGGCTGAACATCAAAGACCATCAGGGTTGCTATAGCCGCACGAGATTCCCAAATGGAAATAAGAACTAATCACGATGGACTTCGTGACGGATCTACCAACAACCAGTGGAGGATATAACACAATCTGGGTAGTCATGAATAGACTTACAAATTCAGCTCACTTCCTACCCGTAAGAAAGAATGATAGTCTGCAGAAGCTAGCAAGGACGTATATCCGAGAAATCGTTAGATTACATGGAGTATCTGTAGACATTGTGTCAGACCGTGACCCCAGATTTGTCTCCAGATTCTGGAAGAGACTTCATCAAGAACTTAGGACGACATTGAGTTTCAGCACTGCAGCACACCCTCAGACGGACGGACAATCCGAGAGAATGATACAAGTCCTTGAGGATTTATTACGGGCATGTGCACTGGATTTTCAAAATAGTTGGAGTCACCACCTACCCTTAGATGAGTTTGCATACAACAACAGCTATCAGGCAACTATCGGGATGGCTCCATATGAAGCATTATACGGAAGAAAGTACCGATCACCAATACATTGGGAGATTGACGACCGATGGACACCAAAGGGTAAGCAGAACCGAAACCCGATAACAAGAGTTGATCTAGTATAATATGCAATGGATAAAGTTCGGATCATTAAAGAATGGATTCGCACTACTCAGAGCTGACAGAAATGTTATGCAGATCGGAGAAAGAAGGATTTGGAATTCGACACAGATGACAAAGTATTCCTTCGTTTATCACCACGTAAGGGATTAATCAACTCGAAGAAAGGAGGGAAGCTTAGCCCTAGATATGTCGGACCTTTCACAATCCTAGAACGAATTGGAAAATTGGCATATCGTCTCGAGCTACCAACCGATCTTGCTGGAATGCACAACGTATTTCATATCTCAAGATTGAAGAAACATCATCCAGATCCTGAACATGTCATCACACATGACATACCACCAATCAAAGAAGATTTAACCTATATCGAGAAGCCGATTAGGATCATGGATAAATAAGTACGCGAACTAAGAGACAAGAAGATATTGTTGGTCAAGGTCGTCTGGACAAATCACAATGGAGAGGAAGACATCTAGAGACTTCATGTCCTCCTCATGTAAGACACCATCTTGTAACTTGTGCTCCCTTTTCCCATGCCTTGACCACCTTTTTAAACACTTAAAAATATACACCACTACCACCTCATTTCACATGCAATAAAAGGCAAAATCTAAAAAATTAGAGAGAGGGAGGGAGTAGTCAGAAGCCAAGAAGAAGGAGAAGAAGAAAAAAAAGAAGAGAAAGAAAGAAGAAGAGAAGAAGAAAAAAGGCCCAAACTCGAGAAGTTAAGTTCATCATTTTATATATTAACATATAAATACATACAAAAATATATATCCTACATGAACTAACTTACACCATGTCCTATCATGAACTCTCATGGTATATATAAATAGGAGAGATCAAAGGAGGGTTGATTCGACTAGCCTAATACCTAATTTCCTACACAACTCCAAGAACTAAGGTGGGTAAAACTGCTTTTCAATTTTTTTTATGCAAATTACCTTCAACAAAGATGGATATCCCTTCCATGTAGTTTATATAGTCCACTCTTCTCATACCATTAGCATGCAAGATGGTTTATAACTTGTTGCGTGTGTAACTAGCCGATTTTGATGATTAGAATGTATTGTCTAAAACTTCTTATCAATTAAGCATGATCTGTTTTACTTTATATTCTAGATATTATAATTAAGGGGTATATTTGGGTTATAAGATTATGCATGTGAAGATTTGATGTTTAAATAGTGGCCTTGCAAGAGAAAGAGGGATAAAACGGACATAAAATGAGAATTGAGTGAATCTAAAGAAAATTATGAAAACTATTGTTAAAACTATGTAATCTGACTTGAGGTCAGAAAATACAACAAATTTACTTGCTAATCACCTACCCATAAAATCTTGTAAGGAATAGAAACCGTTTCCTAGGTCAACGTGTTAAAATCGACAAACATGCAAATTGTGTAACTCCTTCAAAATTGTGAAACTACTAAGTGAAATTCGTATATTTTCAGTCTAGGATAAAATTTTAAAACTCTGGTCCCAGAATATTAATTATCAAAGAGTAAGTATTACGTCCGTAAAGTTTTATAACAATCGAAGCAAATTTTGGATTTCGGGGCCAAAATGATATTTTAAAAAGATTTGGGGCAAAACCAAAAATTCTGAAAATTCGGTCAGAAACTAGAATTCTGGAAATTCACTCAACTCTGAAACTTCAAGTTCAACATAAACTCTTCCATAAGTTTTCGTCACTATTCGTGTCGAAAACCAAACCTTGTGGACATAAAAATCACTTTCGCCGGATTTAGGGGCAAGACCGTAATTTTTGAAAATTTAAATCAAAATCTGAAATTTAAAAATTCACCAAATCTGAGATCAATAATCACACTTTATATTCCCAAGAAAAAAATATGTCGATAATCGAGTCCATAATCTCATAAATGCTCGTGCCACGAATAAACTCCAAAACTCACTAGTGCAATTAATTTATGCTAAGTATTGTTATTATTTGACTATGTGACCCTGATTGTATATCGTATATTCACCGCAATGCGTCTAACTATTAATTGCGTCTGTCCGGGAACTAAGTGCCATACAAACAAAGTGCCACGGATGGGATCGCCTCTAACTCTATCGGGACAAAGTGCCACGTCCACGGACGGGGGCCACCTCTTGAGCCCATACGAAACAGATAGCCGACCTAAAATCCAGGGGCCACCTCTTTAGTTGTAGGGGCCACCTCTAGAATCCCAAATTGTGCCAGGGACGGTTAGACCGAGTCTTGTACCGAGCAGCACAGCTGCGGTTTATGAACAAGGCGACCGTCGTATCCTATTCCCTTGAAGCCAAAGGACAGAGTGTTCCTGAGGTGATTGGGTCGTAGATTTAGGGTATAATCGTGATTATGGTATGATCCGGGTACTGATCCACAGCTAAGGACATACCGAGCCCAAATAAGAGATAAGGTAGCACGTCACCAAGCGTGAGAGCGTTAAGCTCAAAGGCCAGAGTTATAGTGACGGTCCGACAAACGCCCAAGGCTACGGTCATTAAACCAAAAGTCGTGGCAATAGTCAAAAACCAAACACTATTAACGGTCTAAGATGTCATAAGGAGGCCAAGAGACTTAGTCACAAAGACGACCTCCCGAAGCTAAATATTCACTAGGTACTCGACGCCACATAACATCATACTCGACAGCAATCTACGGAGATTGACTGTGCACTCATTCTATAAATTCATTGCATTTCTTTGAAAAATTGCATCAATTACACACAATAACATTTTCAAAAGTGGGAGAAAATATATTATATTTCAAAATAGTTGCATACATATAAATTTAGAAAATACCCAAACCCAACTCACTGAGAATCCATTATTCTCACCTCACTTTGAATTGTTTTTGTAAAACCCAACTAGATGAAGAGAATCAAGAGGAAGAAGAGATAGATGCTGACGACCACTGAAGACTGTCCTCAAAGTATTGCCAAGACATAGGAATTATGATACTGCTTAACGCTTCTTTTATTTCCTGTGTCAAAATATATTTTGGTTTCCGATGTACTCTTTTGCACTTGATGTAATAATTCCGCTGTACTCATGAATGTTTCTTCTATCGAATAACCAGACTTAGTTCACTGAGCTGAGATCTGACACTTGTATGCTTACTGAAATTTCTTTATCACAAACATTATTTACTCATGTTAACTGTCGCGTTCTCGTCCAACCCCGGTGTGGGGACGTGACAATATACATCGAAAGATATCATCGAACCCCGATTGAAAATCGACCAAGAATCATATATACAATCAAAAATGAAATTGCAAGAGCCAAGAATTTATATACCTAAAGGTCGAAATAAATAGATGATTATCTTGATGACAAATCTGGATTGAAAGACTCCTTAGAAGATCCCACAACAAAAAGACATTCCTCCATGTATCAGGGGACGGATGTCACATCCGGAAAATCCTCCTCCCCCTTCCTCCAAGGAAGAAGAACTAGTATGACGATGGGAGTGATCTTTCAAAAATATCTATTTCTCTCTCTTGGTAGCTAGGTGAAGTTTAAGAATCTATTTTAGAAATAATAAGAGAAGGGATGTCTTGTATTTATAGTTATTCACAAGGCAAAATTAAGCCCTACAATAAGGTTCACGGATCGGTCATATTGGGTAGTGGGTCATCCCATTTGGTATATATTTGTGCCTTGTATCCCTAGCCACTTGGCTCACCTTGATCTGGTTAAATATAATTGTTTAATAAATTAATTGATTAACTAATTAAATAAGTACAATATGACTAAATACTTTCCCCAATAAATATGTAGTTAATTAAATAACCATATATGTGAACTAATTATCCAATAATGTATTTAGGAAGCAAAGTGGAGGAACGCGAATGTTAGAAAGCAAATCTTAAGATTTTGGTAATAAAAATATAAAACAAGGACATCAGAGGTATTACATCAATGTAATGCCCCGGTCTTTTATTGTAATACCCGAATTTTCAGTATGAATTTTTCGCGTTATTTTATCTAAGATATACTGGATGGCTTGGTGTCTATAGAGTATGGATAAAATAAATTGAGAACTGAGACAGCTGTATTTGTACTCGTATAACTGTCGTAGTGGTTCGACAATTATTTTGAGGATACCGTGTATCAGGTTATCGTACTTTTGATATTGGATATATCGTATGATGATGTTATTGGATTCAGTACATGTATTCAGTATGCAGTATGTTCGTATTTTGATATGTCGAGACGGACGAGGAGAACTGGAAAATGGCTAAGTATAGCCTGATTAGCGCGCGCTAATGTTCAAGTATAGCGCACGCTATCGTTCATGGTTAGCGCACGCTAGAGGCGGAATGTAGCGCACGCTAAATGCAGTCAGATCGGAAGGAATCTGCGTGTGGACCCGGCTGCTTTCGGCGCACGTTCTCGTAAGTCAACGGTTGTTGTCCTGAAGTATTAGCGCACGCTAAAGCATGAGGCTTAGCGCACGCTAATTGTAGATCGGTCAAAGGGAATGCGGTACGTAGACTGTAGCAAGTCAACTGATATTAGCGCACGCTAAATGTAAGGACTTGCGTACGCTAAACAGTGTGAAATACGTACGCTAATGCATGGGCATTACGTACGTAAGCTCATGTTCGAGGCAAGACAAAGGGCCTGCGATATAGCGCACGCTAACAAAGTCGGTTAGCGCACGCTAAGGCCGTAGCGCACGCCAAACACAAGGTTTAGCGCACGCTAGTAATACACTTTATAAAAAGGGGACAGACTTGTGTTATGAAGCATTCTCGTCCATTTCTTTCCTTTCACTCGATAGAGAGAGCTTTGGGAGGTACTTGAGTTCCTAAAACACTCTGAGATGATGATCTTTAACGAGATTAAGATGGAGAGCATGGATTCAAAGCTTTGTTCTTGAAATTATTAATGAGTCTTGGAATGGAGTTCATAGAGAGAGTCTTGAGGTTCCAAATACTGGATTATGATGGAGTTGAGCGTCCTTATCAACATTTGGAGCTTGGAAATGATTGGGAACAGATTCAACCTTGATAATCCATCCTTTTCTTCAAAGAGGTAATTAATCTTCACTTTGGATTTCGTTTTGGGGATTGAATATTGGTGTTCTTGAGTTGATACTTATCATATTAATGAGTTGATAAGTATGATTTCGAGATGGCTTCCCGGGTAACGTTGATGTTATTGTTGGTATGCGAATATTGATATGTTTTGTATGATTTTGAATGGTGTTCAAGAGATATGTCGATTTATGTCTCCCTTCATTTCGGATTTGATGTTAAGATGATATACGGATATATGACTTAGGTGATTAATTACATGTTAGCATATCGGATTATGATGGTTGTCATGAACGTGATTATGGAATCATGGTACTTTTAGTGTTCTTGGTATATATATCATCAAAGAGGAAGGATATATGTTGGTTTGATTATTAACATGGATAAGATAATTGAAACTAAACATTATGTTGATTGTAGTGATTGAGTTCGTATGATAAGATATGGATCATGATGATGAGTTTTGATGTGGAAAGTTATTGTTAATCTTGGAGTAAGATTTCCTTTTCATTCGAATTCGTAGTCGCAAGGTGTTAGTCGATGCTTGGAATGCATGCCATTGTACAGCATTAGCGCACGCTAAGCTTACTGGATAGCGCACGCTAATGGGAACAACTTAGCGCACGCTACGTTATGCGTTTAACGCGCGCTAATTAGGCAGACAGTGTAGTATTTTCGTGTTGTGATTATGAATTCGTGATGGGTTGAATTGGATTGTTTAAGACTGTGTTTAATCGAGATATTGTGGAACTGTTGGGTTATTGATCGGTTATTGACTGATAATTATGATTTATCGGATTTCGGCTTGTATTGTTGATATGAGTTCGTAATTGTTTGAGTTGTATTGTTCGGTTTTGTAAATGATCGAGGTATTGTTGAACCGTTGAGTTTGATTGGTTGCTTATACCGGTTATTGATTATTATCGGATGTGTTGTCATATGATTATTGCATTAGGTCGCGATAATTAAGCGTTGATTATGGCCGTTGTGTTGCGGTCAAGGTTGGAGAGTTCGTAGGTTGCTTTTGGTCGGGGCTGAGGAGCTCGGAGACGACGGCAATGGATTCTGGTAACAGCTTCGTGGTATCGGTATCGAGGCAAGTTTATACTTGTTCAGTTTATAATATTTGATGAATGGTTTCGTTTTCATTTCATTTATAATTCGTATAGCAATGTTATTAGAAATGTAAGTTGTCGGTTAATGAGTTGTATATCGTGCTCTGGTTTGTATTAAATCATAAGGTATATGATTTAATTGTGTTCAAGGAATACGTGTGTTATCTTTGGTCAAGGGTATAGTATATCGGATATCGAGGATAATTATCGCGATGACATAAGTATCGGGATAAAGGTTTATTGGTATTGAATGGATGGTACCTTATTTGAGATTATTCGTATAGCTGTGTATTCGTTCAGGGATGTTGGTTCGTGGAAAGGATATTGTCTTCGGCTTGAGGTAATTCCAGTATTGTTTAGTTACGAGAATAATTATTTTGAGGAATTATTGTATATGTTATATGTTGATTCCGATTGATTATTTCGTTGAGAGATGATGATCCCAGGGATGATTGTATTGAGATCGTTAATCGTCTTGATCATTTGTCGGGGATGATGATCCCAGGATTGTTGTTTTGGGTATTGATTAGTCGTGTCGACTTTTCATTGCCAGTCTGTTGTTGTTCAATTCGGTGAGTCTTTTGATCCTTATTGGATATGTGATTTATTGAATTCGTTGTCATGTTGCATCGTGACATATCTGGAATCATATCTGCGTTCCGATTGGTTATTGTGTAGGATTTTTAGCTGGGCACACTATGGTTATGTGTTGATATTATTCCGCATTGAACCGTGCACACGAGACGTAGTTTCGTGAGGCTAATTAGGTACAAGACCACACGTGTATTTGATCGATACCCGGGGTGGCTTGTGCACGGACACATTTCCGGATCGGGCGTACTGTGATGTCCATCTTTGAGCCGTATATTTTTGTCGTTTCATAGTCCATAGTATTGGATGTGTTCGACGGTTTGCGACTGGTTGTTCATACGCCCGAGGGGTATGTTCGACAGTCAAAGTTATTTCTTTGAGATCCATTATTGTTGATCATTTGGAGTCTACCTTGTCGAGGGTATTCTCGGTTATTGTTGGTCCTTTGTTGATCATTTGGAGTCTACCATGTTGAGGGTATTCTCAATTATCGTTGATCATTTATTGATCGTATTGGAGTCACCATGTCGATAATATTCTCGGTTGACCTATTGTTTTGATCATTGTGATGATCGTATGAGTATTTGGACTGTACGTTGATGTTGCAGTACTTGTTATCGTTGTTCTGTGGAAATTTGACATACAGATGTATCGCGTATATTTGGTTTTACCCAAATTGAGATTTGATTGTGCGATCCGACGGACAGGGTTTGGCACAGATTGTATTATTTCCACACTTATGAGTTATGATGATGTTTTGAAAATTGTCAGTATTTTTAGAATACAGTAGAGATGATTGTTGTTGAATTCATTTCGTCATTTGAGAATACGAAATGTGGAATATGTCAAGGATTGATTTAGTATGGATTGTTATGGATTGGTAAGGTATGACGGTAAGATTACTTTGGTAGTATTCTTACAATATTATTACATTGGTATGTAATTATTTATGATGATGTGATCGATATCATTATTGAGTATTGTGGCTGACCCCGTCGTGGGATTTATTTTTAGGTACTTGGAGATTGAGCTAGTAGCGGTCATGAAGGGATGAGCTTCCCGATGTGATACTGGTGGTGGCATGTTTTGGAGTATCGAGTATTTATTTTCTGGTTATTCATTTCCGCTGCAAATGTGTATTTTAAACTGTGTTTTTATCCGCTGCATGTGTATATTTCAAAATAGCTTTTCGGTATCTTTATCCGCTGCGTGTGTGTATTTTTAAATGGCCCTTTTGGCACTTTGCGAACTTGGGTTATTTTCGTCAAATGCTTTTTCCCAATTATTTTTCGGTACGTTTAAGTGGCGGCTTAACGTACACTTTGAACTGTCGAGATTTGGCATTTCGCCTTGTATTTTCAAATGGTATTTTATGACGGTAATTCAGAATCATGCTTTTGAAAATATTTGAGTATTTAAAATATTACCGTCATCGGCCTTTTGGCGCTTTTGAATTGGTTTTGTAAACGGATTTTAGCACAGTGGGTTCCGTGGGGCCTGTGTTGTAATATCCCGGATGGTTTTGGGGGTGTTACAGAAGATGGTATCGGAGCTTGGGTTTTGTGAAACCTGAGCGTGTGTGTTATGTGGCTCTACCGGGACGGTAGTAGCGTGACTTTTGAAAATGATTTTTTTTTCTGACTTTTGAGTCAAACCGATTTTGGAGTTTCCAAAATTTTTGAGATATTTTCCAATTTTTATTTGTGATATTGGCGTGTGTTGGTATTGTTTTGAGACTTCGTGTGGGAGTCGTGTGCTAGTATCACGGGAGATCATCGGCTTCACGCACCTGTAAGTATATTGGTTTGGTTATTCGCTTGTGGCGACACTTGATTGTTTTGTGATGAGTTGGAAAGTTTTGGATTTATACATTGTTGGTGGCGGTACCAAGTTTCGAGACGAAACTTATTTTAAGGGTAGTATGTAATACCCAATTTTCGGTATGAATTTTTCGTTATTTTATCTAAGATATACTGGATGGCTTGGTGTCTATACAGTATGGATAAAATAAATTGAGAACTGAGACAGCTGTATTTGTACTCGTATAACTGTCGTAGTGGTTCGACAATTATTTTGAGGATACCGTGTATCAGGTTATCGTACTTTTGATATTGGATATATCGTATGATGATGTTATTGGATTCGATACATGTATTCAGTATGCTGTATGTTCGTATTTTGATATGTCGAGACGGACGAGGAGAACTGGAAAATGGCTAAGTATAGCCTGATTAGCGCGCGCTAATGTTCAAGTATAGCGCACGCTATCGTTCATGGTTAGCGCACGCTAGAGGCGGAATGTAGCGCACGCTAAATGCAGTCAGATCGGAAGGAATCTGCGTGTGGACCCGGCTTTCGCGCACGTTCGTAAGTCAACGGTTGTTGTCCTGAAGTATTAGCGCACGCTAAAGCATGAGGCTTAGCGCACGCTAATTGTAGATCGGTCAAAGGGAATCTTATCCTTGTTAGATCGGCATGTGGGGGCACATGCGGTACGTAGACTGTAGCAAGTCAACTGATATTAGCACACGCTAAATGTAAGGACTTGCGTACGCTAAACAGTGTGAAATACGTACGCTAATGCATGGGCATTACGTACGTAAGCTCATGTTCGAGGCAAGACAGTGGCCTCTGGGCTGCGATAGCGCACGTTAACAAAGTCGGTCAGCGCACGCTAAGGCCGTAGCGCACGCCAAACACAAGGTTTAGCGCACGCTAGTAATACACTTTATAAAAAGGGGACAGACTTGTGTTATGAAGCATTCTCGTCCATTTCTTTCCTTTCACTCGATAGAGAGAGCTTTGGGAGGTACTTGAGTTCCTAAAACACTCTGAGATGATGATGTTTAACGAGATTAAGATGGAGAGCATGGATTCAAAGCTTTGTTCTTGAAATTATTAATGAGTCTTGGAATGGAGTTCATAGAGAGAGTCTTGAGGTTCCAAATACTGGATTATGATAGAGTTGAGCGTCCTTATCAACATTTGGAGCTTGGAAATGATTGGGAACGGATTCAACCTTGATAATCCATCCTTTTCTTCAAAGAGGTAATTAATCTTCACTTTGGATTTCGTTTTGGGGATTGAATATTGGTGTTCTTGAGTTGATACTTATCATATTAATGAGTTGATATGTATGATTTCGAGATGGCTTCCCGGGTAACGTTGATGTTATTGTTGGTATGCGGATATTGATATGTTTTGTATGGTTTTGAATGGTGTTTAGGAGATATGTCGATTTATGTCTCCCTTCATTTCGGATTTGATGTTAAGATGATATACGGATATATGACTTAGGTGATTAATTACATGTTAGCATATCGGATTATGATGGTTGTCATGAACGTGATTATGGAATCATGGTACTTTTAGTGTTCTTGGTATATATATCATCAAAGAGGAAGGATATATGTTGGTTTGATTATTAACATGGATAAGATAATTGAAACTAAACGTTATGTTGATTGTAGTGATTGAGTTCGTATGATAAGATATGGATCATGATGATGAGTTTTGATCTGGAAAGTTATTGTTAATCTTGGAGTAAGATTTCCTTTTCATTCGAATTCGTAGTCGCAAGGTGTTAGTCGATGCTTGGAATGCATGCCATGCGACATTAGCGCACGCTAAGCTTACTGGATAGCGCACGCTAACGGGAACAACTTAGCGCACGCTACGTTATGCGTTTAACGCGCGCTAATTAGGCAGACAGTGTAGTATTTTCGTGTTGTGATTATGAATTCATGATGGGTTGAATTGGATTGTTTAAGACTGTGTTTAATCGAGATATTGTGGAACTGTTGGGTTATTGATCGGTTATTGATTGATAATTATGATTTATCGGATTTCGGCTTGTATTGTTGATATGAGTTCGTAATTGTTTGAGTTGTATTGTTCGGTTTTGTAAATGATCGAGGTATTGTTGAACCGTTGAGTTTGATTGGTTGGTTATACCGATTATTGATTATTATTGGATGTGTTGTCATTTGATTATTGCATTAGGTCGCGATAATTGAGCGTTGATTATGGCCGTTGTGTTTCGGTCAAGGTTGGAGAGTTCGTAGGTTGCTTTTGGTCGGGGCTGAGGAGCTCGGATACGAAGGCAATGGATTCTGGTAACAGCTTCGTGGTATCGGTATCGAGGCAAGTTTATACTTGTTCAGTTTATAATATTTGATGAATGGTTTCGTTTTCATTTCATTTATAATTCGTATAGCAATGTTATTAGAAATGTAAGTTGTCGGTTAATGAGTTGTATATCGTGCTCTGGTTTGTATTAAATCATAAGGTATATGATTTAATTGTGTTCAAGGAATACGTGTGTTATCTTTGGTCAAGGGTATAGTATATCGGATATCGAGGTTAATTATCGCGATGACATAAGTATCGGGATAAAGATTTATTGGTATTGAATGGATGGTACCTTATTTGAGATTATTCGTATAGCTGTGTATTCGTTCAGGGATGTTGGTTCGTGGAAAGGATATTGTCTTCGGCTTGAGGTAATTCCAGTATTGTTCAGTTACGAGGATAATTATTTTGAGGAATTATTGTATATGTTATATGTTGATTCCGATTGATTATTTCGTTGAGGGATGATGATCCCAGGGATGATTGTATTTAGATCGTTAATCGTCTTGATCATTTGTCGGGGATGATGATCCCAGGATTGTTGTTTTGGGTATTGATTAGTCGTGTCGACTTTTCATTGCCAGTCTGTTGTTGTTCACTTCGGTGAGTCTTTTGATCCTTATTGGATATGTGATTTATTGAATTCGTTGTCAATTTGCATCGTGACATATCTGGAATCATATCTGCGTTCCGATTGGTTATTGTGTAGGATTTTTAGCTGGGCACACTATGGTTATGTGTTGATATTATTCCGCATTGAACCGTGCACACGAGACGTAGTTTCGTGAGGCTAATTAGGTACAAGACCACACATGTATTTGATCTATACCCGGGGTGGCTTGTGCACGGACACATTTCCGGATCGGGCGTACTGTGATGTCCATCTTTGAGCCGTATATTTTTGTCGTTTCATAGTCCATAGTATTGGATGTGTTCGACGGTTTGCGACTGGTTGTTCATACGCCCGAGGGGTATGTTCGACAGTCAAAGTTATTTCTTTGAGATCTATTATTGTTGATCATTTGGAGTCTACCTTGTTTAGGGTATTCTCGGTTATTGTTGGTCCTTTGTTGATCATTTGGAGTCTACCATGTTGAGGGTATTCTCATTTATCGTTGATCATTTATTGATCGTATTGGAGTCACCATGTCGATAATATTCTCGGTTGACCTATTGTTTTGATCATTGTGATGATCGTATGAGTATTTGGACTGTACGTTGATGTTGCAGTACTTGTTATCGTTGTTCTGTGGAAATTTGACATACAGATGTATCGCGTATATTTGGTTTTACCCAAATTGAGATTTGATTGTGCGATCCGACGGACAGGGTTTGGCACAGATTAGATTATTTCCACACTTATGAGTTATGATGATGTTTTGAGGATTGTCGGTATTTTTGGAATACAGTAGAGATGATTGTTGTTGAATTCATTTCGTCATTTGAGAATACGAAATGTGGAATATGTCAAGGATTGATTTAGTATGGATTGTTATGGATTGGTAAGGTATGACGGTAAGATTACTTTGGTAGTATTCTTACAATATTATTACATTGGTATGTAATTATTTATGATGATGTGATCGATATCATTATTGAGTATTGTGGCTGACCCCGTCGTGGGATTTATTTTTAGGTACTTGGAGATCGAGCTAGTAGCGGTCGTGAAGGGATGAGCTTCCCGATGTGATACTGGTGGTGGCATGTTTTGGAGTATCGAGTATTTCTTTTAAGTTATTCATTTCATTTGCAAATGTGTATTTTAAACTGTGTTTTTATCCGCTGCATGTGTATATTTCAAAATAGCTTTTCGGTATCTTTATCCGCTGCGTGTGTGTATTTTTAAATGGCCCTTTTGGCACTTTGCGAACTTGGGTTATTTTCGTCAAATGCTTTTTCCCAATTATTTTTCGGTACGTTTATGTGGCGGCTTAACGTACACTTTGAAGTGTCGAGATTTGGCATTTCGCCTTGTATTTTCAAATGGTATTTTATGACGGTAATTCAGAATCATGCTTTTGAAAATATTTGAGTATTTAAAATATTACCGTCATCGGCCTTTTGGCGCTTTTGAATTGGTTTTGTAAACGGTTTTTAGCCTGGTGGGTTCCGGCGTGGGGCCCACGGCGCTGTAATATCCCGGATGGTTTTGGGGGTGTTACATTTATATACATGATTTATTATAACCTCAAGTGCGACATTAAGGTTTTTGCATTCCTAAGTAATAAAATTTTGATTAATGGAATAAGTTTAGATCTATTTATACGTTTTTAATTCAGAAATTAGATATTCGGTTATCTGGTTGGATTCTCTTCCGAATTTGATTTTTATATTTCGATAGACAGAATTGTGATTCTATCGCCTTCTACATACACTGTTTTTGCGTTGCGAGTATGATTTTTGAAAGTTTACTTTTTGAGTTTTTGGGTATATTATATGTCGAGTCGTTTTCCCGGATAATTTGCGTTCAGTAAATCGCAAAACTTTTCTCCTATTTTAAGCTGTAAGTTTGATACAATAATTTAATTATACGACATATATTTAATACCCGAGTAATTTTATCTGTGGTAGAGCGAAGCGTAAAATATTCTTGGACCGTTTTATTATAAGCTATGTTTAACCTAATATATAAAAGGACATTCCCTTTTCCTATTCACTTTATCTTCTTCCCTCCCCCATTTCACATCTTCCCCCACCCCCCAATTGAAATAGAGCTATCCATTGTTTTTCCATTGGAGCTCCACAAACAAGCTCCATTGTTGTGCCAAACTTGAATCAAAGTTCATATTCAAGTAAGTTACCTTTCCTCTTCATTTCTATCTAGGTAGAAATAGATTTTAGCTGACTTTAAAATTTGTAAATTGATGAAGGAACTTAGGTTTGATATTTTAATCCTTTGTATGTTGTTTCTAAGTTGATTCTAAGGTATTTGGGAGTGTTTAAAATAAGTTTTATTCATGCTTTGATTTTTGCAATTAATGCCGAAATTATTAGGGTTCATAGCTCAAGCATGCAATGTTTTTCTTACAATTTTCTTACACAATATGTTTCTACTTGATGATTTGATGCTGTGATGAATTTATGGGACGTTAATAAATGTTTGGTATTTTGGAACGAAAGGAAGAATCATGTTTAGTTCTTGATATGTTGATATATGTTCAAAGCGACTTGATGTTTGTGATTGTAATATCCGACGGAAATTCTTGCCTACTGTTGTATTATTCGGATAATTCAGTATTGCTGTAGTCTTGCTGCATTTGTTTAATGTTTATTGATGTTGGAATATATCATGATAGACTTGATAATAACTATCACTCGCACTATGATTTGATTTCTCAACGTTGTATAAATAAGTGCATTTTTGAGCTAGTAATCCTGCGCTTAACGTACGCTAACCCTTTAGCATAACGTGCGCTATGTTGTAGGATTTGCGTACGTAAAGGGTTGCATTTTACGTACGTAATGCGTGTAGTCGTATCCGATCTCAACTTTCGGCGTGTGGGGTCGGGCATGATTCGAATATCTGATCTTTTGGAGGCAACCAGTTGACCTACATTACGTACGTAAGGCTTAAAGCCATAACGTACGTAATGGTGTTCGTGTTCTAGTCCAGTGAATGAGCTTACGTACGTAACACTTTTGGTGTAGCGTACGTAAAATTGCTAACGTACGTTATCCTTTTGTGATAACGTACGTAACGAACTGTGCTGTTATAAAAAGACAACTTGTGTCTTTCATTTTGCACGTCCAACTTCGATATTCCTCGAGTATAAACATCCCCCTGCCTCCCTAGATCACTTCTACCTTCTTCCAAGTTGTGTTTGAGCTGTGCATCTTGATTGGGAGCTTGTTGATTGCAAGTTTGGAGTTATTCTTGAAGCCAGAGTGTGTTCTTGTGGTTTTGTTGTATTGTTCTTCATTTCTGAAGGTATGTTACACGAATTCACTCTATAATTTTGTAGTTATAATGTTAGTGATAAAGTATACTCCACCTAATGATGAATTAATCAAACTAAACATGTTTGTAGTTAAGCTTTTAACAAACTTAATGATGAATATGGTGATTAAGAGTTTTGTAATGATGTGTTCTTGGTGTTTTAATGGTGATGATCATAGTTAATAGAAACTCACTCTTCTTGCTGAACTATTATCATCACTAAGACAATATTGATCCTTAGTTTCATTGTAGATAGGTTAAATTGTAGGATTGTTATCATTGTATTGAATCAAACCATCATGTTTAGGAAGATTCTAACTAAATGAACTTAAGATCATCATCTAATTTGGTTGAACCTTGAATTATATCAACATAAGGTTATAGTTCAGAGATGTTTAATCCACATTGAGGATGATTTCGTAAGGATCTTGTGATAAATAACTCGACTTTATCATTAACCTAACTTGATGAACTCATAATCGATGAACATAGTAATAATTTTACAAACTCATAATTCATTCGAACGATGATAACCGCTGAGTAACTTTCATTTTAATCAATGCTTTATGAAAAATGGTTGGATTATATTTCTAAACATTGATGTTGTTTTTAAGAAATTCTATCGGCATATCGATTTTAGAGAAGTTCTCCTTGATGATTGTTCTTGATAAATTCTCACTCGTTTGAAACCACATGAATAATCGAGAACACCTTGAATGGTAACCGAAAATGATAATAAATTGAAGTTAGTATGAATCCTTGAAATGGAATTATGATACATAGATGGTTGAACTAAACAAACTGAATTTAGGATAGCGATTCGTTAAACTAAATATCGATAGTTATGAAAATGTGTTATTGAATTGATTGTATCCCTTACAAGGTTGATTGTTCGAGTAACCAATATTAAGTCGAGGACCGTTCGTTCGTTCGACAAGAAAGGACTAGTCTCGTCTCCGTATTGAGGCAAGTTATCTTGCTTGGTTATAATGATGTTTGGATTCTTGTGATGATTATGCATTTCGTGTATGTGAAACACTTATAAATTTGTGACCCGTGGTTTGATATTATTCTTGATGATGTTCCGTTTTCATCGTGGGATTACATTCCCAAGTTCGTCACTTTCGAACCATTGATATCATTGATCCTTATTGTCATTTCGGTAAGTTTCTTGATACTTAATCGGATATTGTTATTTCGGTAAGTTTCTTGAATTCGTTGTCATGTTGTATCGTGACTTCTCCGGAATCATATCTGCGTTCCGATTGGTCATTGTGTAGGATTTTTAGCCAGGCACATATATAGTCATGCGTGGATGTTTTCGTAGTGCACTGTGCACACGAGACGTAGTTCGTGAGGCTAATTAGGTACATTGTCCCACATATATCCTGGATTCCGTATACGGGGTGGACATGTGCAGTGACACATTTCCGGATCGGGCGTATTGTGATGTCCATCATTGAGCCATACTATTTTGGTTGTTCATAGTCCATATATATATTTGGATGTGTTCGACGTTTTGTGACTAACCGTTCATACGCCGGAAGGGTATGTTCGTTAGTCGGGTTATTTTCCTTGAAATCTAATATATGTGAATTATATAAAATCTTGAGAATCATTTATCATGTATATCTGACCCCGTGTTGGGCGAAATACTTGTGTTGTATTTTAGGTCGAGGTAAAGGCAAGGCACGGGAAGATCATGGTGATGGCGAAGGGTTCGAAGGATACTAGTTCGGAGGCCCCGAGTCTTTTATTGTCCGGTTTTGTTAGGACCATGTAATGTTATCTTTCTGCTTTATTTTAACTTCTGGACAAATTTATTGTTATTTTAGGTATACTCCATCTCCATATGATTATACTCGTATTTCGGATCCTGTGTATATTAAGGTCTTTGGCCATACTACTATAAACTCCTAATCGGAGTAAGTACTATGTTTTATGGTTCGGTATCACAAGTATTGTGTATTTAACCTGTATTTTGGGTATCGCCTGGTGGGTCCCAGTGTGAGATCCACGACACTGTAATGGCTGCCATTTTGGGGTGTTACAGTGATGATGTATGAAAGATATACATAATATGTTTTTGTTAGATTTTTGTAAAATATTTTTGGAATTTGTTTGAAAAAAAAGACATGATGTTAGGTTTAAGAAGTGGAAAATGTGTTAGATAATAGTTGATGTAACTAAAGAGCATGTTATGTATTGAGGACTTTTAAACCATGTTTAGATCATTTTCATATTAGGACCAACATGCATATGTATTAAATGTGTTACTAGATATTTGATAATGTTTGATGTTGATGATGTTTGATATTTGTTGATGTTCGAAAATGTGTTGGTAGTCATTTTTTTTAAAAGAGAAGATTATGAAATGGAGCTCGTAGTGTCGAGAAGCATGCTTGTATGTCAACTTCTATATGTGTTATAAGTATGATATGCATGATTAGAGTTCATGTGTTTGGGGTTTTCGTTGCTCGAAACGATCTCTATATTAATATGACGTTTTTCCCATTTTCGCCAGAAATTGGCAATTTAGATACACTTCACGGAACTGGCTATAACTTTCTCCACGGTTAATATTTTTAAGATCCGTAAAATAAACATGAAACTATACTGCAGTAGATTTCCAATGGTATAAGACAGTTCTTACTGTACAATTACATAATTCTAATTGTTTCTAGCCTTTGTTGTTAGGCGTATTTTTATACGCTTCTTTATTATTATTTTGTATTTTTTTCATGAGTAAATCTGCATAAATGAGCCTTTAATACCCTATTATTTTATGTTTTGCAGGAAATTGGAGTCCGAAAGCCGAAACGATGAAAAACGGGCGAAAACGGCGATTTTTGGCCTGGGGCCGCGGCACAAGGCAAGCGGGCCGCGGCACACGCAGGTGACCAGAGAGCCCCGATTAAACTGTACTCTGAGCCGTGGCACAAGTATAGTGAGCCGCAACCCAGAAGATAAAAATAGCGCCCAGGTTTTAATCTGTGCCCCGTGAGCCGCGGCACAGATTAAGTGAGCCGCGGCCCACAGGGCGGTTTTGGTGTGCTCCACGCGGGTTTGGGCCGTTTTGAAGCCAGTTCTCGACCTAATCACACGGACGCGTTTTGGAGGCTGCTGGGAGTTATAAATAAGGGTTTAAGGTCATAATTGGTGATTATCTTGGAATCGAAGGATTATCGCGGAAGAGAGGAATCAATCATAAGAAGCAGAAGACACCAAGAGCAGAGGGCGGAAGCCAGAAGAACGGAGGAATCCGAGTCTTCATTTGCGTTTGATTTCAATGCTTTCATTCATTAATTCTGTATTTTTATCCTTTAGCATGTCAGGCTAAAACCCTGTTCTAGGATTTTGATGAAACCAAAGTTTTGACGGATTTGCTTTTGATTATCTATATAATTCCCTTTTTCTGTTGAGTTTTCCCAATGGATTTTAATGCTTTCAATTGTCTGGCCAATAATTGGATTGTTTTAATTACGCAACTCGAATCGGGAGAGGAGAGTTGGTGAGGAACTATTGGTGAGAACCGTTTTATCTTGTGAGATAGGAATATACTCATAGGAACTACGTGGCCTTTTGAAGATTTAGTGCTTTTTACTTATTGTCGAATTAATTCACCTAGGGATAGAGTGCGTTATTCGCATTTAGAAAAATCTATTGACCTCGGGAGAGGCGGTAGAGTATTTTAGTAATCTTCGCCTTCAATAAATTAGGGAAATCATTAACTTTAGATAATCGTGAGTTATTTCGGATAAACCGATGTGGATTCACAATCCTAGACTTTTTCATCATTTGATTTTCTTTCTTCGAGCGATTGTTTTTCTATTTATGATTGATTTTCTTTAGTCATTAATTGCAACCTAAATTTCGACTGTTCAAATAAAATTAGAATACATATAAATCGGTATTTAGTGATTCAGTCCTTGTGGGAACGATACTCACTCATCACTTTATTACTTGTCTACGATAACGTGCACTTGCATTTAACGAAATATCGCAACAAGTTTTTGGCGCCGTTGCCGATGAGTGTTTTTTCTACTAATATCGATTTCAGTATTTCTAGTCTTAGTTTGAATTTTTTTTTATTGTTTTTGTGTAATTTTATTTATTTGTTTTTCCTTTCAGGAGTTTCCGGTTACTACATGAGAAAATTCGGTAACGAAGGCCTACTACCTTTGGATATCGAACTCGAGCGCACTCTTCGAAGAAGCAAGAAGGAGAAACGAGAGCTACCGACAACAGTCACCATGGCCGATAACATGGGAAATCATGAAGCGGAAAACCCCATGGTGCAAGCTCAACCGGCATTAGCACTCCGCGATTATGCTATGCCGCAAATCAATGCGAACTTTTCGGGAATTCGGCGTCCAACCATTTAGGCGAACAATTTTGAAATCAAGCCAGGTATTATTCAGATGGTACAAGCGAGCCAGTTTTGTGGATTTCCGAACGATGACCCCAATGCACACATTGCGTCTTTTCTCGGGATTTTGATACCTTCAAGAACAACGGTGTCACCGATGATGCCATCCGTCTAAGGCTTTTCCCTTTCTCTTTAAGGGACAAAGCAAAATTTTGGTTGAATTCCTTACCGCCGGGCTCGATCACTACATGGGCGGAATTAGCGCAAGCCGTCCTGGCTAAGTTCTTTCCACCATCAAAGACGGCGAGGTTAAGGAACGAAATTACTACCTTTGGGCAATTTGATATGGAGTCGCTTCACGAAGCTTGGGAGCGATACAAAGATTTATTACGGAGATGCCCACACCACGGCCTACCAGATTGGCTCCAAATACAAATATTTTACAACGGATTGAGTGCTTCTACACGCACTCTCGTCGATGCGGCCGCTGGAGGAGCCTTAATAGGAAAAACGATGGCCGAGGCACACTCTTTATTGGAAGAAATGGCCGCAAATGCGTATCAGTGGCCTTCTGAATGAGTAAACCCGAAACGAGTTATGGAAATCTCCAATAATGATCCAATCTCTACATTATCAGCTCAAGTTGCCGCCTTGACGCAGCAACTTCAAGCCTTTTCACATGCTCTTTCCCCCGTTACCATTGAATCGTGCAATTGGTGTAATGGATCTCATCCTAGCGCAGAATGTCAAGTCGGAAACCCTTTCGAGCAACCTTCAATGGAACAAGCTCAGTTCGTTGGGAACGGGAACTGGCAAAATAATCCTTACTCCAACACTTATAATCCGGGATGGCGAAATCATCCTAACTTTTCATGGAGGAACGGACAAAGCTCGAACCAGCCTCAGTTTTCTCAACACCAACAACAACCTTCTCCCGCTCCAAAAATCTCTCTAGAAGAAGCAATGGCGAAATTTTCAGCGAGCACGAGTCAGTTCATGGCCCGCACGGAGGCGACCTTGCAGAACCATTCCGCTTCTATCCGCAACTTGGAAGTCCAACTGGGCCAGATTGCTAATGTATTAACAGCCCGCCCGGAAGGTACCTTGCTAAGTACGACTGAAACGAATCCCAGAGAGAGTGTCAATGCCATTGGTTTGAGAAGTGGGAAGGAATTGTGCGAGCTACCCGGGCAGAACAAAAAGAGAAGTGAGGATGAGGAGAAGAAAAATTCAGCGACTGAGGAATCACAAGATTTGAGACCCTCGATATTGTTTCCGGACAATCCAAAGGCATATGTACCACCGGTCCCGTTTCCGCAGCGATTACAATAGAAAAAGGTGGACAAGCAATTCTCTAAGTTCCTCAACGTCTTCAAGAAACTGCATATTAACATCCCATTTTCCGACGCCTTGGAGCAAATGCCGAGTTACGTGAAATTCATGAAGGAAATTTTGTCAAACAAAATAAAGCTCGAGGAGTATGAGACAGTCGCATTGACAGAGGAGTGCAGCGCTATTCTTCAGAAAAAGCTTCCACCAAAATTGAAGGATCCGGAAAGCTTCAATATACCGTGCACCATAGGGAACCTCTCTTTTGAAAGGGCATTGTGCGATCTCGGTGCTAGTAATCTCATGCCTCTGTCTATTTTCAAGAAGCTAGGAATTGGGGAAGCGAAACCTACTACGGTCTCCTTACAATTAGCTGATAGATTCATCAAATATCCGAGGGGAGTGATAGAGGACGTCTTAGTCAAAGTCGATAAGTTCATCTTTCCATCCGATTTCATTATGCTTGACATGGAGGAGGATCAAGACATCCCAATTATTTTGGGAAGACCATTCTTAGCTACCGGCCAAACTTTAATCGACGTGGAAAAAGGGGAACTAACTCTACGGGTTCAAGACGAGCATGTCACTTTACAAGTGTTTAAATCCTTTCCGTGCCCAAGTAGTGTTGAGAAGAGCTCGCAAATTGAATGTGTAGATACCTTTGGGAAAGACACACACCGGAAGAATCGTCGGTCGAAAAATTCAGAATCCGTTTCAGCTGCCCCGACGCCTAATAAGAATGAAGAGCAAGTCACATATCTTAGGCATTTGAACATGCCGCCTTCAACATCCGTTCATCCACAATCGAAAAATTCTCCTTCTGTCCTAAATTCGCCCGTGGAGTTGAAAATTAAGACGGAGGTCAAACAGGCGCCAAGTCGTGTGAAAAATGGGTGCTTCGGAAAAGTGTTTTCGTTAAAATCTTTTCACAAAGAACATTTGGTGTCCAAACCAAAAATCGGATCGTTAAAGACCAATGGTCAAAATTTTAAAACACATATTAACGGTTCGATGAACGGGGCGGAGTTCAAATGGTGTTTGCGAAAAGCGAACTGATTTTCAATAGGTCTGGCTGAAGACTATAAACTTAGCGCTTCTCGGGAGGCAACCCGAGCATTAGTAGTAGCTTTGTTATTTTTTAGTATTTTCTTGCATTTTGGATCTTTGTTTTTCGTCATTTTAGCTTGGACATGCTTGTCTCTCACGCTCTTGTTGTTTTCTGCTGAAAATTCTGTGCAGAAATTATCCTTTGGGAAAAATCAGCATTGGGCCGCGGCACAAGGATTGTGAGCCGCGGCACACACAGGTCGAAAAAGAAGGCTAAACTTGCTGTACTCTGTGCCGCGGCATAACCTTACTGAGCCGCGGCACACTTGATCACTGAGCCGCGGTACGTTGCTGCTGATCCGCGGCACACCAGATGCACCAGATATGCCCAGGGATCTGTACTACGGGCCGCGACACATATGTGCTGAGCCGCGGCACACTAACACTTTCGAGCCGCGGCACAAGGATGATGAGCCGCGGCACATGGCGTTGGAACAAATCTGCCCGAGTGATCAGACTGGCCGCGGCTCACTTAAGTTGTGCTGCGGCCCCCGTTCGGAAGTTAGACGGCCCAGGTACTTTTATAAAACGAATTGGCCGACACACACAGGTATACTTCCTTCTCTTCCTCTGCACAAGCGATCGGCCAAGATTTTTTTTTTCTCTTCTTCTTCTGGCATTCTTCTTGCATTCTTCAAGATCTAAGCAAGGTAAGTCTAAATTCCTAATCTTAATTGCTCTATGAATTGAAAGGTGAAGTTTTGTTATTCATTTGATGATTGATTATGTTTTTTTTTCTTTTTTTCAAAAGTTCTATCAAGTTGAGTTAAGAATATGATGATTTTGATTGATTTTTAATGATTAACTTTGATTATGAATGAATTGAATATGTCGTTTATCATGACGATCGATTTGTGTTGTTGTTCTTGGGATTGAATGAAGCCTTGGTTATGTTTGTTCCTAAATTAAATTTATGCACGCAAGGTGTTTGATGAAAAGCTTGAATGAAAATTTTTCTTTGTTAAGACAATGTTTTGAAACTAGTCGCAACGAATTCGTTTCTGGGAATTACAGCTTACCCCAACTAACGTCAAGTTTAAACATTAAAGCCCAATTTTATTCTTCTCTCACGGCGGTGCTAGCTCGTTAAATTCTTGATTCACAGTTGGATATCCTTAGCCGAGTAATGTTATTCTCATTATTGCTTAAGTAAACTCCGGTGTTTATCTTTTCAGGACTCGCTATGGCTAGAACCAAAAAGATTAGCAAAAGGGCCAGGACGCAATCGTCCCCCACACGAGGGGAAACGTCTTAGAGCTGAGCCGAGTTGGAGGCGCACCAGTTCTCCGACCCGGAGATTTATAAAATCTTCAATGAAAAGATCCGCCCTCGACCTCTGATCCCGGAGAGGGGATTCACCCCAGCCCCCCAGGACGGGGAGCTTCTGACCATGATCGACGAGATGGGGTGGGCCCGTTTTGCTGCACCTCCTGAGCCAGCGGTGATCTCCATTGTACAAGAGTTTTATGCGAGCACTCTGTTGAAGCACATTCGGGCAGGGCAGGTGATGCCACAGTCGGACACTTGGACGCAGGTTGTCGTCCGAGGCATTACAGTAGATTTTTCGGTGGCTGCCATTCAGAGATTATTCGAGTTGCCGGTGGTGGACGATACGGCATATACGCGAGCTATGAGTGGCCTCACGAAGGAGGCCCTGCTCGAGATACTCAGAAAGCCCGGGTCCGACTGGGATCTGCGTGCTCCGGGCTCCTCGGCTTTCTATTTTAAGAGCTCGCGCCTCAGTCGGCTCGGGCGAGCCTGGTTGTACTTCATCTGCGCACGTATTGACCCTACCTCGCAGATCCGCACTGTTCTACTCTCTCGTGCCCGTACTTTATATGCTATCACTTCCGGGGTCAGATTCGATATGGCCCCTCTACTGGTCCGATCTATCTTCCAGTGTATTCAGGGAGGGGCCAAGACGGGGCTGAAGCACCCCTCTCTTATTTGTGCTCTTTGCCGCCAGTCAGGCATTACGTGGTCGGATGACGAGCCGATGTTAGCACCCCAGGGCCTGATCGACCATCACATCATTTCTCACTTCGATCAGTGGGGAGGAGCACCAGCACACGCTCGGGGGCGAGGATTTCTACTTGATGAGGCACACGAGCAGTCCCCCGAGAGAGATGGAGTCCAGCCCGCCGCCCGACAGAGAGCACTTGCAGGCGATGTTCGACGGGTTGAGAGAGGAGATGAGGAGAGAGAGAGAGAGAGGAGATGAGGAGATAGAGAGAGAGCCTTTTGGCTGCACTGAGAGAGGAGAGGCGGACGGAGAGGGAGAGCATCATTGCTGCCGTCCGAGATGAGATGAGAGAGCAGGCCCGCCGGGCCAACCGGCATGAGATGAGGCGCTTGGCAGCGAGGGATGCCTACCACCAGGAGCACCTTGCTGCATGGACGGCCCACATTATGCACCCGGATGGGCCATTCATTCCACCTGTTTGGCCAGCCACACCACCCTCCTCGCCGGACGACACCGGCACCAGTTCGTGAGCAGACTGTAGGGGAGTACTTGACCCTTTTTCTTTTATTACATATTACATTTTGTGTACATCGAGGTTAATGTACGTCCTAAGTTTGGGGGGTTTACTTTTTGTCGCTATACTTATTGCTGTACTTATTCGTTTGCACTTTTGTTATTTTTAGTTATATTTTTGTTGCTAGCCTTGCTTGTCGTGTTTTTAATTGCATTCGTGAATTTTTCGTGCTTCTTTTTGTGTAAAACTGATGTTACGATACTGATTTCTCTCTGAAGAAACAGTTGAGTTTTAGTGAGTTGTAGTCAGTGATATCTGTTTCTGTTGAGTATTCATCTAGGTCCGAAATTTTTTCGTTTTTGTAGAAATCTTAGCAGATAAGAAAGGAGACATACGTGTTTTCAAATCGCCGTCTATACGTTTGGGTACACTTTTCGCGTAGCTAGTCGTCCAGTAACATAAGTCATGTGGGCACCTAATTTGAGTTTAGAGTCGGACAGTTTTTCCCAAAAGTCGAGATATTATTTGTTCTATGATGGGAAGTCTAGTAACCGAGGGTATTCGCGTAACCCGTTGTTTACTCTCGCGTAAAACGACGACCCTGATTAGACTAGTGGTTTAGAGATTTCGCATGTGCCGATGATGGGGAGCCTAGTAACCGGGGGTATTCGCGTGACCCATTGTTTACTCTCGCGTAAAACAGCAACCTTGAAGCGGGCATGCGGGAATAGATATTCGAGTTGTTTCTCCGCTGTGGAGGGGAACTTAGTAACTAGAAGCATCCATGTGCCCCATGAGTGTCTTTTACGTCAAACGGTTTCCCAACACATGAGAATGAAATTTCACCCTAGGATTATCCCGATGAAACGTCCCGAGATCCGAACCTAGTGGTCAACTCGAATCAATTTATTGATTGTATATAAGAGAATACTGTCCGAGGGTTATATTTGATGAGGAAACTCTTTAAATTTTAGCCACTAGACTGTGGGACTGGGCGAGTTAGCTTGTTTATTTTTAACCATTCATATTGACGGTCGGTTAAACTCACGCTTGTTAATCTTTGAGCTTGATTTTCTTCATGAACAATTGATTAGGACTGAAGTTGGTTACTTTGTGGAATCAGTGTCCTGGATGTGACTCACTATTACGATACTTGTATTATTCTTTGAAATTTTCGGGGTAGTATTGATTAGGTTGAGCACTATGAAATTGCACGATTATTCACGATTATTCTTTTATTTGTTATCAATTCTTTTTGCTTGAGGACAAGCAAAGGCTCAAGTTTGGGGGTATTTGTTAGGCGTATTTTTATACGCTTATTTATCATTATTCTGTATTCTTTTCATGAGTAAATCTGCATAAATGAGCCTTTAATACCCTATTATTTTATGTTTTGCAGGAAATTGGAGTCCGAAAGCCGAAACGATGAAAAACGGGCAAAAACGACGATTTTTAGCCTGGGGCCGCGGCACACGCAGGTGACCAGAGAGCCCCGAGTAAACTGTACTCTGAGCCGCGGCACAAGTATAGTGAGCCGTGGCCCAGAAGATAAAAATAGCGCCCAGGTTTTAATCTGTGCCCCGTGAGCTGCGGCACAGATTAAGTGAGCCGTAGCCCACGGGGCGGTTTTCGTGTGCTCCGTGCGGGTTTGGGCCGTTTTGAATCCAGTTCTCGACCTAATCACACGGACGCGTTTTGGAGGCTGCTGGGAGTTATTAATAAGGGTTTAAGGTCATAATTAGGGATTATCTTGGAATCGAAGGATTATCGTGGAAGAGAGGAATCGATCATAAGAAGCAGAAGACACCAAGAGCAGAGGGCGGAAGCCAGAAGAACGGAGGAATCCGAGTCTTCATCTGCGTTTGATTTCAATGCTTTCATTCATTAATTCTGTATTTTTATCCTTTAGCATGTCAGGCTAAAACCCTGTTCTAGGATTTTGATGAAACCAAAGTTTTGACGGATTTGCTTTTGATTATCTATATAATTCCCTTTTTCTGTTGAGTTTTCCCAATCGATTTTAATGCTTTCAATTGTCTGGCCAATAATTGGATTGTTTTAATTACGCAACTCGAATCGGGAGAGGAGAGTTGGTGATGAGCTATTGGTGAGAACCGTTTTATCTTGTGAGATAGAAATATACTCATAGGAACTACGTGGCCTTTTGAAGATTTTGTGCTTTTTGCCTATTGTCGAATTAATTCACCTAGGGAGAGAGTGCGTTATTCGCCCTTAGAAAAATCTATTGACCTCGGGAGAGGCGGTAGAGTATTTTAGTAATCTTCGCCTTCAATAAATTAGGGAAATCATTAACTTCAGATAATCGAGAGTTAATTCGGATAAACCGAGGTGGATTCACAATCCTAGACTTTTTCATCATTTGATTTTCTTTCTTCGAGCGATTGTTTTTCTGTTTATTATTGATTTTCTTTAGTCATTAATTGCAACCCAAATTTCGACTGTTCAAATAAAATTAGAATACATATAAATTGGTATTTAGTGATTCAGTCCTCGTTGGAACGATACTCACTCATCACTTTATTACTTGTCTACGATAACATGCACTTGCGTTTAACGAAATTTCGCAACATTTGTGCACATTATGTTTTGATTATGTTAAGTGTTTGATGATGGTTTGTGAACCAAGGAATGTGTAATCGAATCGAGTGTTGGTTACTGTTATTAGTAGTTTTATATGTTATACGATCAGTTGGATTCTCTAAGACAATCATAGCTTTTATTATTAAATATAAGTCGAATGCAAAAACATTAGTATGTGCTCAAGGTGTTGACCAAGTAACAACAATTGTAGAACAACATGTGTGGAAGGATATAATTAAACTGTGGGATGTAGTCTTTGATAGGATTGTTGTTGTATACATACTTATTTTCATAGTAAATACATCATGTGTGGATCCAAATGGACGGTGGAAGTAGTTATCTTCTTACCACAATAAATGTCGTACGTGTTATTCATTGCTTACCGCATTTACTTCTCATTATTGCATACCCATACATACAACACTATGTATATGCAAAAGTATACTTGTGGTTATATATATATATATAATTGCCTTCATTGCACATTGTAAGTAAAGTGGTATACATTCTTAACTAGCTATAAGTACCATACCTATAGGAATGAAAGCATTTGTTGTACTTTGTCACTTGACTCCCTATGACATAACACTTAAGTCTTTCGCAAATATGTATGTTCACCCCCTCTAAACTACTATCTTACAGTCTATTATGACTGGATGAGTTGTTTCTAACAAGAATCAATCATCTTGATTGGGTTGAAGTAGATCCGCAAATCACAAGTCAAAGATTTGTGTTCGTTTGCAAAATCATTCATTACCATTGTCATAATTGATTCATCCCTGATTAACAAAGTTCTCATGTTCTCTATTAACTCAGTTTGAGGGCTTGAGAATTAAGATGAAAGCTCATCTTGTTCCCTTGCTATCTTCGTGATACATGAAGGTCCAACCAAAATTATGAAGGTCAATCATAGTCCAAGAATAGAAGACCAACCTTTGCAGAGATGCTTTAAAAGCACATGGACCACTAGACAACAGATGATAGGAAGCGGACAAACCTCAACATCATTTTTGCGAATCCGCTCTATGTCACATTTGACAAGGTCAGATATTCCAAGGTAAAAAATTGTAAGACAACCAAGGAAAGTTGGGATAAATTGGGAATGATTTGTCAAAGTGGTGATCTTTTAAAAACAATGTCTCTAAATCGGCAAAAGAGTTCAAGTCTTTTGAAACGAAGACCACTGAAATACTAGAGAAACTTGATTTATGATTTGATGTTATTGTATGAGAGCTTGGAGCACATGGCAGGTATATACGCCAAAATACAAGAATTTAATAGTATTTTGCAGAACCTTCCAAGTGGGACATCAAGACACAATCCATGCTCTTCTTGTGTAAGCCTAAAGAAATATAAACTTTTAAATTGTTTTGTGGCTTCAAATCCATCAGGATCAACATAGATATGAGAGAGAAGTCGAATAATCTCCATTATTGGTTATTATAGGACCAGATTAGAAAAAACACATCACTCCTACTATATTGAAAAGTACAGGATAATAGGAAGGTCAGTCATAAGAAGATATTGCCCTTATGATGAGAAATTCTGAAGATTCATGAAGAAATTTTCTGAAAAGACTCCCTACGAGACAAAGCAATCTAAAAGATAAGGCGAGTGATGAAGTCTCACCAAATACAGACTCTAACATGTGTTACAATTTCTGAGCCATGGCACTATACAAACAGGTGACCTTTCCTAAAGTCTTTCAAATACCCAAAGGGAAGATACGGGAAAGCTGAACAATATTGAAAAATAAGTTTCGGGCACTATTAGTCGAAGCTAAAACAACATCACCCAGGAAAGTTACAAAAGCTTCCAAACAGCCCATCTCAGATGATTATGCATCTTACGATGAAAATATGGCATACGTATGTATGATGGCAAAAGAAAAAGATGACAGTGATGATGAGGTAGCATAATCATCACCTTTGATATGTTTAAACTTATATGCCAATATGTCATCAACCATTTTAAGTGATTAATGATCTCAAAACTATAAGGTCATCCCATGAGGTTTTTGAAAAAGAAAACCTACAACTTACTATTTCAAACGCTAAGTTGAGATGAAAATGACTTGCTGAATGATCAAAATGAATATCATGTCTGAGCAAATGATGAGACCAAGTCAATGGTTCGACTATCATGGTGAGTAATCAAGAGCTGGCCACTTATCGTAGTGCTTTCAAAATGAGAATTAATGTTCTTACACTAAAAACTTAGGACCATGCCGAGATAAGTGATTACGTAAAAAATTAGTCGATAAAATAAATTATCTTGAAAAAAATAGGAAAAACTCGAGGCCACTCTAAATTATTTGATAAATCATCTAAAATGTTGGAAGATATCCCAAGTATTGGTCAACATATTAATAACAAGAGAGGACTAGGATATTCCTCATTCCCTGACTCGAATCACCAACCTAACACAGTCATTTTTCATAGAGAATGAACCTACAACAAGCACGTTCCCATGGAGGAATACTAGAGGTTGCCCCGAAACTAAAGGACACAGGAAAAGCCTTATTGTAACCGATGAACAACATCAAAAGGCAGTTGTGCTGCCCTCAAGGATACGACGTCAAAGGCACGCTGCTCATCATCTTAGACCATAAATGATACAGCATTAGAGACATGTTATAACTAACAACACATCACTACATGCATGATGTACCACAATCCAGAATACAATGTTAGGAATATGCCCTCGAATGCCACTCAGATGATGAGAGAGTGAGAGCATTGTATTGTAATTATGAATATTAAATTAAATAAGGTGTTTATTATTTCTATATTATTATATATCGCATGCACTATGATTTGGTAAGTTGAATAATAGTCCTTGCATTTGGGAGCAAACATTCCACTCCTTATGGAGATAAGGAGATTGGTACTGTAAGTTTTTGGGGCTCAAATTCTGAATAGTTTCGCAAGTCGATAAAACTTAACTAGGAAGTAAGTTTAGACAAGACTTGTATAACATGTACTTTGATATGTAGAGTGCATGTCTTCACTAAGAGTTAGTGGAGCACACGTTATAGGAATGCTAATAGGATTAGTACTCGACCACAACTTACCTCGATTCGGTCGCATGGATATCACTCTGGGATTGTCAATGATTGAATCGAAAGGTTGTGATAGGTATACGTGGACCTTTGACTTGAGGTTTCAGTAGGAGATGTGCTTGTGACATTAAGTTAGTCATTAGAGTAGTTCGATCCAATCACCGGTTGGTAGGGTCAATCTCGAAATACAAATTAGTGGGCAAGTAGCAGTCTCTACTGAATACCAAGATAAGATTCTTTCTCATGTAGTGCGCAGGTAAATTTCTTATATAGTTCATGGCAAATGAGATTATAAGTCTTTCCCCAAAGCATTTAGAGCTAGTTGTATTTGATACACGAGAACTCGGTGATCTGGGTTGACATTAACAAATGCATAGAGTCAAGTTACAATAGGATTTGATATTACCGTTGTAACACCCCCGTGATTTACGGAGATATTACATCGCCGTAGATTCTTTTTGGAGAACCTACCAGGATTCGACCGACATAAAATACATTAACAAACAACAAAACCGAGACATTCACATGCTTAAAACAAAAATCAACTTCAATACAACTAACGTCACGAAATAACTCAATACATTATTCCGTAGGATCATAACTGATACAACCATCACAACTGAACCACAACATCAACGACAACCAACGACAACATATTATATAATACATGACAGTACCCGCGTGAGTACAAAACCAAAATACCATTTTGACCAAGACAAGATGACCACAGACTCAACATAATTCATGATATCAATGCTGTCCACCAAGCACGTGTCCGCTCTATGCTGGCTCATCTATTGGACCTATATCTGAATACACAACAAGTATATTCACCCCAAAGGGGTCAGCAAGAAGCCGGTGCAAGTACAACGATTCCAGAATAAGTACTACATATGAATAAACAACAGAAATCACAGTGCCATCAAATATATTCTGGAATACAATACCACAATCAACATCACAAAACAACTTCCCCGGCTATACTAGCCCTGTACGTCACGCGAGATACACACCGCAGGAGTCCTCGTCAGGCCCTCTCTGGTTGTACAACCCAACCGAGTGATCCATAGATACTCGCAGTCTAACGGATCCCAGGGGACCTTCACATGTTTTACTCGGCTCGCACACACTCAGTAACCACATGGCACAAATCATATTTTCTGAAATTACCACTTTCGCAAAAATCACATGTTTCACATATTCACACGAAGTACATTAAACGCAATCAAAGTACTTGTCTCGATTAAAACAACATAGGAAACGGTGAACGGAAGGACCTACGATACGAACTTCTTCAACGATTCGATCCCAACACAACAAAATACCCGATCAAGCATAATACTACAGAAACAAAAGGATTTCCCTTAAATTCTACTCTTAGGGACAATCATTCGAACCCTACGAAGGCGATAAGAATCATACTCAAACTAGGGAAGAGAACTTGGAATTTAATCCATAAAATTCGAAGAAAATCAGAGGATTTTGATTATAACATCATAATCTAACACAATTCAAGGCTAAAACGGACTATAATTGAAGATTTCAGCAAAAACCCAAAATGTGAAGAACTAGGGTTTGGATGAACTTTACCTTGATTTGGAGGATGAAACCTGATGAAATGTTGTTAGATTGATACTAGAAACTCAAAGAGGTTGTTGGATGATGAAATCTGGCCAAAACTCACACTTCCTAAGGCTTACGGTCGCCCACACCTCGGAGAAGAAGAAAGGAGAGAGGAAAATGACGAATTCTAGAACATGCGACCTATATATACTGGCCGTTATTAGCCTGTGCTACGCCCCAAGTATAGCTTGCGCTAATGCTATGTCAACAGTCCAGAACCTTCTGTCTGACTTTGCTAGCGTGCGCTACAAATAAATTAGCGTGCACTATATACCGGCACTAGCGCGCACTAGCTCCAACAATAGCGTGCGCTAACTGCTTGTGTCTAGACTCCAGAACCATTCTATCCTTACTGCCAGGCCGAAATAGTGTGCGTTACCAACACCTCTAACGTGCACTAATCCACCTCAATATCGTACGCTAGTCTACTATTTGCATGCGCTAATGATCCATTCAAAAATCCAGAAAGTCTACTGCCCAAACAGCCTAACGTGCGCTACGAACAAGTGTAGCTTGCGCTACGGATACATGGTTAGCATGCGCTAGCAATATAGTAGATCGTGCGCTAACTGCTACTTCCCAGTATTAAAACCACGAAGTCCGGTTAGAACAATCACAACCCGAATATAACAGAACTCGAAAATTACTAACCATCAACATTCCAGTACCATCACTTATATACACACGATTCCAAATGCCAAACGATACAACATGGAAATTACAAATCAAATTGTCAACAGAATACGTCCAAAATAACTTAGATAATTAATAAAATACATGGATATTACATCCTTACCCCCTAAAAAGAAGTTTTGTCCCGAAACTTAAGATTCAAACAGTTCAGGGTATCGGGCACGCATACTATCTTCAGTTTTCGATGTAGCTTCCTCAACTCCATGTTTGGACCATTGAACCTTTACTAACGGAACTGCCTTCCGTCGCAACTGTTTCACTCATCGCTCTAATATGGCTACCGGTTGCTCTTCATACGTAATATCATCATTTACCTCAATCTCTTCATAATCAATAACATGGCTATGATCGAAAATATACTTACACAATTGTGAAACATGGAACATATTATGAATGTGGATAAGCACTGGAGGTAACACTAGTCGATAAGCTATTGGGAGTATGCCCTCGAATGCCACTCAGAGGATGTTGAGTGAGGGCATTGTACTTGTAATTATGTAAATCATTAATATAAGGCAATGGAAGTTTCTTTATTTACTGGTAGTTACTGGCATTCCTAACTCGTAAATATATATATAGAAACTAGTCCGTGTATTTGAGAGCAAAACGTTCCACTCCTTATTGGATAAGGGGGTCGGCACTGGAAAGGTTTATAGCTCAAATACTTAATCGTTGGCAAGTCGATGAAACTTGACTGGACGTTAAGTTTATGTGAAGACTTGTATGACGTGTTCTTTGACATGGAGAGTGCCTGTCGAACACTAATGGTTAGTGGGAGCACACGTTATAGGTATGCTAATTGGATTAGTATACTCGAACTGACTCACCCTCGATTCGTCACACGGATTTCACTCCGGGACAGTCAATGACGGAATCGAAAGGTTGTGATAGGCATTTTTGAACTTTCGACTTGAGGATTTAGTAGGGATGTGCTTGTGACGTTAATATTTTCATTAGAGTAGTTCGACCCTATAAACCGGGAGGTGGGGGTCAACCTCGACGTGCATCTTAACGGGCAAGTAGGATGTCCTATTGAATACCAAGATAGAATTCTTTCTCCCGTTTGTCAGCGGGTTATATGTCCTATGTGGTTATTGGCAGATGAGAACATAGGTCTTTGGCCAAAGCATTGGAGCTAGTTGTATTGGATACACGAGAGATCAATGATCTCGATTAGCATTAACGCATGCATATCATCAAGTACAGATAGGGTTTAACTGACCGTGACCCTATAACTTGATCGGGACATTTGAAAGAAGGGTTTATACGTATACTGGTACTCACGACAGAATGGTTCCTGAATGATCCCAATCATTCGTTCTCAGATGGGGTAAAGTGTAGGCTGCCAGGCTGGCTAGGTGGTGCTACTACTCTTTGGTTCCTCCCATTGCTGACTAAGACGGACCTACCGAGTCGCGAAATAGGATTGACGACGGAATGAATCGAGCTTATTATCTCATTATGAATATTAGATATTGAATATCTAATTTGGGACATTGGATGTCTAAATCGATTTATTGGATAAATTGATTTACGGCCTAATGAATTAAATATATTACTGGGTGAATAATTTAATTCATGAATATAATTATTTCTTGGAGAAATTAATTATGTTATTATGTATTTGATATGATTAATTAATTGGATTAACTAATCGATATAAATATATCAGAACGGAATCAGAATTTATCTATTTGGACTCACGGGAGTCCGAAACGGACTGAACTCGTCCGACACCTTCTAGATGGCCGCCCCAATCACCTACCCCTGAATTGGTCTTGGTCTTCACTTGGTGGGATTAAAGCCTTGTGACCAATCAAAGGGACAAAATATCACCTTGGGTGATTTTGTCAAAAGGTAGGTGGAATGGAACGATATGATCAGAATATATGTGAAGACCAAATCTCTTTTGCCAACACTTGATCTCACGTTTTTGAGAGAAGAAAGGAGAGAGGAAATAGTTTCCAAAAGGCTTCATAATATTCATCATCTTCTTCATCATACATTCATATATTTTCTTGGAGAAAATATTTGTGAGATAGAGAGATAAAGATTAAACACTTAGAGTGTTGTAATCTTGATAAGAAAGCTTCATCACTTGATTCTAGCCGTAACCTTAGAGGTTAATCGAGTGTTGTCAGTTCGGTCGTTGTTCCGGCGAGTGGCAAGTAGAGACGCGGTGCTTTCGGCGTTGGATCGTTCAAGAGCTTGGAGCGGATTGGATTCGTAGAGATCAAGCAAAGCTTGGGGAATAGCTCAAGAGAAGGTTACCATTTAATCAACGGACTTCAAGGGTTAGTTTCTTAGAACTCTTGCCTTTCGTTTATATATTCGTATATACGTAGCTCGATCGATCCTCATAGGGATTCAAATCGAATTAATTTTCATTTTACCGCTTCCGCTGGGCCTTCGTTTTAGGCACCGAATCCCAACAGTGGTATCAGAGCGTAGGTCTTGCGATCGTATATACGATATTGGCATTTGGAATGCTCGATTAGATGGTGAATGATTTGGAATCATTTTAGTCATAATCGTGGTATATGTTTTTCGTTCGTAATAATTGTATTTTTCGTAAGTTTATGTCTAAATATAAATCTTAAATTTCTGGAAAATATGATTTATATTGAAGATATGAAAGTCGGAAAATATTGATATTCCGGTCGAAAATCTATCCCCGAATCGTCGGCGGACGACTTTTTGGACAAAAAGGGTAATCTAGGTGGGAGTGACTCGACCGTGTCCTGGGTGACTCGGTCGTGTCCGGCAGTCTGGCCAGGCCACTGCTAGGCAGACCCGACCGTGTCGCCTGACATGGGCCGTGTCTAGCCGGCATGCTTCTGGAGGTGACTCGACCGTGTCAGGCGACACGGCCATGTCTGGAAGGAATGTCTGGGACACTGCCGGCACAACCCGACCGTGTCAGGCGACACGGGCCATGTCTGACCGGTAGTGACTCGGCCAGGCAGGCCAGTTTTCACCCGGCTCGATTTTTCCGTGTTTTCTTGAAAATTAATCTCCCGCATGTTAAATTGGATTTTAATATGATTTATGGTACTTCATTTTATAGGGGAAATTCGATTAATTGGAATAATTGTGGTCGACCGAATTATTTTGAACGTTATCATATTACCGATTGTGTGAATCGATTGGATCGGTTCGTATTGTTGATTGGATCAATGTATCTCTACGCTTTTCATTTATATGGTATTTATTTGATGAATGCTTTTGAATGGGGATGTGGTTCGTGGACTTAGTTTTGAATCGTTCGTTTTATTCGATTGGGTTGTAAAGGCCGTTTTGAGCCTATTTATTTTACTCAAAATGTTTGTATCTAGGATGCAATTTTCGATGTAAAATTTATATGTAATGACGAAGACCGGAGGAAGATCCATTTCGAGAAGACGAAGATTCAAGACGAAGACTTGTAATTAGATTACGAAGTTTTTGTTTTCTAGGAACGGTCCAAGAACCACATGTTGGTAGCAACTAGATTGTGATGGTTGTTTCATATTGTATGAATGCCACAAACGCGCTTAATGATTAATGTGCAAAGTGTAACATTAATCGCGATAATTCTCCCACAACAAATTATTAAGTTTATAAGGTTTCAAGGTTTTCCTTCCCTCCATCGAGCTTTCGGGAAATTGAAATCTAAACTAGATGTGCTATGCTTCCGAGTTATCGGGGTAGTCGTTCGGGGAGGACGGATAAATTATCGGGAGCGCATTGGATGCCTTCGGTTGGAGCAAATTTTATCCCTAGAAACCTGATAGGTTTCCGGATAAGATTCAATTGTGAAACTGATTTGCATCGATGGTATAAACTTAACTTGTTCACGAACCATAAAAAACGTATAGGTTGAGGGGAGTGAACAAGGGGAAAAAGAAGATCGAATCATCCATTAGATGGGTTGGTGTTGGACACCAATTTATGAAAATTAATAGACCAGAAACCTGTTCGGTTGCCCTCTAATAGATTTATAAACAACTCGATCACCACTACGAAGTAGAGCGACGGTACTTCCGGATTTCACAAGGGAGTGTGTTATTCCGATAAAAATAGTGGGAGCTGGGTAACAAGAATAGAAAAGACCTTAATTCTATACTCAGGACATAATTAAACGAGTCATTAATTAATCTGTTATACTTAATGCAGACATAACTCTCAATATGACAATGAATCCACTCGCAATTCTACTCGAGAAGAACACCCTGATTGGACCTAACTTTGTGGACTGGCTCCGCAATTTGATGATTGTTCTTAGTATAGAGGCACTAGGATACGTCTTGGAGACGGACATTCCGGCGCCTCCTGTGCGGACCATAGCCAATCAGGAAGAGATCGAAAATCAGGAAAAGTGGGTTAAGGATGACATAAAAGTCCGTGCATACATGATGGCTTCTATGTCTAATGAGCTTCAGAGAGCTCATGAGAAAATGACTTCTGCTAGGCAGATTCTATCTCACTTAACCGAATCTTATGGTGAGCACAGCAGAACTGCTAGATATGAGATATCCAAGCAACTGTTCGGTGAAAGGATGAAGGAAGGTGAGAAGGTTGGGGAATACATCCTCAAAATGATATCAATGAATACTTCTCTCCAAACCGACCCTATCCTTCAGTCTCTCCCTGATTCCTTCTCACAGTTTGTTATGAACTTCAACTGCAATGAGATTGCATGTAACTTAGCTGGGCTAATGAATAAACTGGTGACCTCTCAGTCTCAGATGAAGACTCCGCCGATGAAGGAGTCTGCCCTTGTGATTTCTTCTGGACTTCGGAAGTCTAAGAATATGAAGAAAAAGACCAAGAAGCAGACTGGACCACAAGTTAAGGACCTTAAAGGAAAGGGCAACGCCCCGATGGTTCCAAAAGGCAAGAAGAAGAAAGATACTTGTCTCAAGTGCAGTGAGCTGGGCCACTGGGCTAGAGACTGTCCGATTCTTCATGGCACTTCAGGTACAGAACTTTTAGTTTTGGAAATAAATTGTTCTGCTACTGTATTTTCTACTTCCTGGATACTGGATTCTGGTGCAAGTTCTCATATTTGTACCGTGAATCAGGATCTGGAACAAAGTAGAAAGCTTGGAGCTAGAGAAGTTATGATCACAGTCGGAAGCGGGCATAGTGTCGAGGCGACCGACATAAGATCACTTCTTTTGGGTTTAGAATCCGGCTTTGTTTTGACTTTAGAAGATGTACTTGTTTTGCCCAAGGGGCACAAAAACATTGTATCCATTCCGGTCATGGACCGAAAAGGCTTTTCATTTTTCATTGGTGATGGTTCCTGCAAAATTTATTTCAGAAATAAACTAGTGGGTACTGCTACATTGTTAAATGGATTGTATCATCTAAATCTCAGCAACAAAGTAGTTGTGAATACTATGACTAGAAAACGTGGTAGGGATGAAACCAATCAAGTTTTGAAATGGCATCTTAGACTTGGTCATGTTGGTCAGACCAAGGTTTACAAGATGGAAAAAGATGGACTTATGGGTCCATTGGGATCGGATCCCTTTCCTACTTGTGAATCTTGCCTTAAAGGCAAAATGACTAAGTCCCCCTTTACAGGGACTTTTGAAAGAGCCACTGATAAACTGGGAATAATCCATACGGACGTATGTGGTGCTTTGGAAGCAGCACGTGACGGATATCAATATTTCATTACGTTTACGGATGATCATACTAGGTATGGTTATCTATACTTAATGAAACATAAATCCGAGGCCTTTGAGAAATTCTAGGAATTCAAGGCCCTAGTCGAGAAACAAACTGGTAATTATATCAAAGCACTTCAGTCGGACTGAGGTGGCGAGTATATGAGTACGGAGTTTGACGAGTTCCTTATGGAACATGGAATAGTTTCACAACTAACACCTCCAGGTACTCCTCAGTTAAATGGTGTGTCAGAAAGAAGGAACCGGAGCTTGTTGAACATGGTCCGTTCCATGCTGGGCTATACTGACTTACCGATTTACTTGTGGGGGTATGCACTCCTGACTGCCGCTTACATCTTGAACAGATGTCCTTCCAAATCCGTTCCTAAAACTCCACATGAGATGTGGGAGGGCAGGAAACCAAGTCTTAATCATATTAGGATTGGGGGATGTCCCGCCTATTTCAAAAAGACTAAGGTGGAGAAGTTGTAAGCTAGGTCCGCGAAGGGACGTTTCATTGGGTTCCCGTCTGGGACGATGGGTTATCTATTCTACATGCCCAAAGATCGAAAGATCGTTGTTGCTTTGCATGCACACTTCCTGGAAGAAGAGTTCATTCAGGAAAACGGAGCACGTAGAAATATTTCTTTGGAAGAATACAATGAAACTCCTCAGGAGACACCTGTGCAAGAAAAATGGAACCGAACCTTCTATAACACAAGTACAACCACCTCGTAGGTCAGGTAGGGTATCTCAATTACCTGAGAGGTATAGTTTTATGCACTTGGAGGAACTGGGTTTCCTCGAGGTTCCAAGTCATAAACAAGAGACCGATCCGTGACCAATGACCTAGCAATGGTGGATGCTCCATGAAATGGACTGTAGCAGTCTTCATGTAGTTGGGACCTTCATTTTGACGAGACAGTCAAAGAGTTTGACTTCGTGCAAAATGAAGAGAAATCTTGTGTATACAATAGGGTTAGTGGGATCAAGATCACATTCTAAGTACTACATGTAGATGACATTCTACTAATAGGAAATGATGTGAGAATGCTCAGTTCTGTGAAAGCTTGGCTAACAAGTAATTTCTCCATGAAAGACTTGGGAGAAGAAACCTATATTCTTGGGATTCGACTCTACTGAGATAGATCGAAGAGAATGATAAGTTTTTTCCAAGCCTTATATATAGATTAGATCTTAAAAAGGGTTCCTTCCGATGCGACATGGAATAAAGCTCACCTTGAAGATGTGTCCTCATAGTGAGGAACAATGAAAGGAAATGAGTTATATACCATATGCTTTGGGAGTGGGTAGCCTAACATATGCTTTATTGTGTACGAGACCTGACATTGCGCAGTATTGGGCTAACCCAGTTTGGGAGCATTAGACCTCCATAAAGAACGTTCTCAAGTACTTTAGAAGGACTAGAGATCTAGTTTTTATATATGGTGGTGGAGAACTGAATGATGGGATTCACTGATTCAGACTTCCTAGGACAGAAAGATGACTACATTTTACTCTTAATGGAGGACCAGTATCTTGGCATAGTGCCAAGTATAGCGCAACTACTGATTCCACCAGTTAGGCTGAGTATAAAGCGGCCTCGGAGGCCTCAAAAGGAAGGGTTAAGAAGTTACTAGGTAAACTTCTTGTGACACTTTGTGCTACGCTGCCAGAGCGGTTGCACAGGCCCAGGAGCTAGGTTTTTCACAACAGTACCAAACATATTGAGAGAAAGTATCATCTCGTAAGAGTATTTGTTCGCAAAGAGATACATTGTGCTGCATAGAGTAGAGTCAGTCGACTACGTCGCTGATCCACTGACTAAGCCACTTTCTCAGATTAGCTTAGAGCGTCATCTGGAGAACATGGGTATTAGATACCATAGTGTGTGGCATTGAGTGCAAGTGGGAGATTGTTGGGAGTATGCCCTCGAATGCCACTCAGAGGATGTTGAGTGAGGGTATTGTACTTGTAATTATGTAAATCATTAATATAAGGCGATGGAAGTTTATTTATTTACTGGTAGTTACTGGCATTCCTAACTCGTAAATATATATATAGAAACTAGTCCGTGTATTTGAGAGCAAAACGTTCCACTCCTTATTGGATAAGGGGGTCGGCACTGGAAAGGTTTATAGCTCAAATACTTAATCGTTCGCAAGTCGATGAAACTTGACTGGACGTTAAGTTTATGTGAAGACTTATATGACATGTTCTTTGACATGGAGAGTGCATGTCGAACACTAATGGTTAGTGGGAGCACACGTTATAGGTATGCTAATTGGATTAGTATCACTACCAAAATTCACACTTTAGCCGACGACTTAAAGTCGTCGGCTAAACCCCAAAGTCTTCGGCTAATCACGTGAGTCGTCGGCTAAAAAACTGTCGGCCGATATTCGTCGGCCAAGGTTTAGCCGACCACGTTTTTGGTAGTCGTCGGCTAAAGTTCAAAGTTTAGCCGACCACTATAGCAAGGTCGTCGGCTAAAACCTGTTGAAAAAAAAAAACTTTAGCCGACGACCTTTTCAAATGTCGTCGGCTAAAACCTGATTAAAAAAAAACTTTAGCCGACGACCTTTACATATGTCGTCGGCTAAAACCTGTTTTAAAAAAAATAAAAAAGGACACTTTAGCCGACGACGGTTTTAAATGTCATCGGCTAAAACCTTTTTTTTAAAAAAAAAATACACTTTAGCCGACGACGGTTTTATATGTTGTCGGCTAAAACCTTTTTTAAAAAAAAATTTACTTTAGCCGACGGCCTTTGGAAAGTCGTCGGCTCAAACCTAATATAAAAAAAATTAATTTAGATTTTGGGATCCCAAAACCTGTATTTTTTGCACCTGCAATTTTTATACACCAGCTCCCATTATCAACAACAATCAACGCGCAACACATTCAACTAATACCATCAATAATATGCCCAACATTATATGCAACACAACGCACAACACATTCAAGAACATTAATTTCATCAACATACTAGTAGCGTCAACAAAATCACTTACACAATTGTAACACAAATATAAATATACAAGAGTACTACAACAACACAACTACAATCCACTACCAAAATCATCTAAATGTCGAAATGTAGTAGTAGAAGGATTACCACCATCCCCTAGATCCTCGTCACGAGGCTGTGAAGATGGGGTCTGTCCGAAGAGAGAAGGCGGTGGAGCAGGTGCCTGCAGTCCAGCCTGAGTAATGGTCTGAGTCAGCGTCATCATATTGTCCATCATGGCCTGCTGCTGTCTCTGGAAACTCTCTAACCGCGACTCAGTCCTCTGCTTGCTCTCATGTAACCGCGTCTGAGTCCTCCTTTTATTCTCATCTCGGAGCTCCCTCTCCGCCCTCAACTGCTCCTCGAGATAGGCAGTCCGTGCATCCCGTCCGCGAGGGCACTGGAAGCCGGGGGTATCTTTCGATACATGGTGACCCTCGGCTCCCATCATCTTAGTGCGGTACCGACTACCTCTAGTAGGGTAGACGGTACCCCACACCCTAGCGCGAACATAAGGATCGGCCTGATCGATCTGTCCAATGGCAGAATCGAGGTCGGTCTCCGCTAAGTCCGGATACTGCTCCCAAGCAATCTCAGCAAGCATCCTCTGAGACTCCTCCCGCACACGCTCCTAAGTTAATATGAAAATAAATATTTCAATATCAATAAAAGTATAATACAAAGGCATTTATTTTATTACCAAAATAAAATAAAAAAAGACTTACATGCTCCTCGGGACGTTTCAGATATGCTTTCTGAGTCACGTAGGCAAATGCGTCCAACGAATCAGAAGAAATGGCCTCGTGCGCAACTCTGGTAACGACCGAGAACCCGCATCGTGATGGTCAATGCATCAAAGACGATTGGTCGTGTTGGTCAAGCTAGTCACCTTCAAAAAAATATTATTTAGAATCGAGTTTATATTTAGAATTCAAAAAAAATAAAAACTGAAATGTTATTATTTTTTATTAAATACTAGCAGTTTTTTTAATAAATAAAATACAATATTCAGATTTTTATTTTTTTTTATGGAAAATAATATTCTAGTTTTTATTTTTATTAAAACAATTTATTTCCACTTTTGAATAAAAAATTCCAATTTTTTAATATTAATAATATTCCAGAATTTAAAAAAAATACTTGAAGTTCCGATTTTTTCTAATTTAAAAAAATCGGAACTTCAAGTGTTTTTTAAATTCTGAAACATTAATTTAAAAAAATCGAGTTTATATTTAGAATTCAAAAAAAATAAAAACTGAAAAAGAAAGAATGAAATGAGGGTATTTTAGTCATACCATGAACTCCGGGTCGCGAAAATGGGCGCGTAGCCACTTCCACTCGTACTCCCGGAACTTGAATTCTTCCGGGGTAGCCTCTCGGGTATCACCCAGTACATCTGAATATGTGCATCTCATTTTTTCAAGATTTGTACCTACAACACACGTTGCACAACATATATTATTCGTAAGAAAAAAAATAAGCAAACAATGTAGATACAAAATAAATTAAAATGACTTACTTAGTAGACTGCACCTCGTCACACCAAGTACGTAGTAGAGAGTCGGGAATGACAAACCACACCTATGAACAGCATAAATACACAATAATTTAAAAACATCACATATTGCATTTTGAAGAACTACGTGTTGATTGAAAAACACTTATTAAATATTTATTAACTTAGCGATATAGCATTGTTCAAAGCATCCTTCACGCACTGCGGCACGTCCCCCCAATCGGGCCACAAAATGGGGACTCTGTCCCGAATGACAAAGCCAACATTACGGCTATATGACGCCGTAGCATCAGAAGACATCACCGGACGGCCGTGTCTGTCTAGAGGAATCTCGTAACGGCCATGCTTACTTACGTACGAGTCGAGCGCGAGACCCTTTGCTCGGCCACGTGTCTTCTTCTTTTTCTTCTCCTCATCGACTACATTTTTCCCCTTCTCCTTCTCCCTCTCTATCTCCTCGTACAGTTTCGTCTTCAAAACCCGACAACTCCACCAACACATGTTGTCTGGCCAAGACTCGTAGACGTACGCCTCGTCAGGGCTAATCAATCGAACGGGAACTCGGACTCCCGTCTCATCGACCTTTGGAATAGTCGGAACCATCGGAGGCATGAATAGAGTCAGCGGCGGACCGTGGGGCACCGCGGACGAGGAACTCCGTACGTCTCCTGATGTGTGAGGGCTAGACGTGGGTCGGTGGATGGGAGGCATACGAGTATCCGTCTGCGAGGGGGTCGGCCGTGGTGTCTGAAAGGATAAACGCCGCGCTAGTGCAGCGGGCTCATCTGTCACCCTAAAAAAATCATCAGCGTTCATGCCGGTAGCTTCTAGTATCTGGCGGGCACGAATGCTGCTCTGAGATTTGTATATTGTAGCGGGATCCGCCTTACTAGAGGCTGCCGAACTCCCCCCCCGAATCGGGAGTGGTCGACTTTGTCGACTTCTTCCCCAACGCTTTCTTTATTCTATCCATAATCTAAACAAATAAATCAAATTCACAACTCAACACAACAGTAATTATCAATGCCATACCACTTTAATCTTTCGATTAACGCCGGCTATACAATTCCTTCCTCCTCAAACAAATTCATCAAATATTTCATCAAAACTCATTACACAATTTACCTAATTTATCAAATAATCTAAACAAACTCATCAAATTCATAACTCAACACAACAGTAATTATCAATGCCATACCACGTTAATCTTTCGATTAATGCCGGCTATACAATCCCTTCCTCCTCAAACAAATTCATCAAATTCACAACTCATTAAACACAAAATATTGAAAATACTAAATTCATCAAATATTGCATCACAACTCATTAAACAATTTATCTAATTCATCACATAATCTAAACAAATTCATCAAATAAATACAATAAATTCATCAAACAAAATAACAAAAATAAGGAAAAGGGTTACCTGTCGGGAGGCGGTCGGACGGCAGACGGAGGGCGTCGGGCGGGTGGCGGGACGGGGGCTGTCGTACGGGCGACGGGACGGCGACCGGGCGGGCGGCGGGACTGGGGCTTGTACAGGTGGCGGGACGGCGGCCGAGCGGGCGACGGTTGGGTGACGGGGGTTGGGGGCTGGGTGACGATAGGCGGGACGGGGGCTAGGTGACGGGCGATCGGGGTGGGTGAGGGAAGGAGAAAATAATACAACTTGGGAAGGAGAAAACGTATAAAATGTAGGGGGTTTAGCCGACGACAAGATCTACGTCGTCGGCTAAAGTTTTTTTAAAAAAAATATTTTACTTTAGCCGACGACATTCCAATAGTCGTCGGCTAAAGCCCAAGTATGACCCGACCATGTAGTCTAACACGGTCGGGTCAGGCATACAATGTTTTTTTGCACTTTCTGGGCAGGTGCGACACGGGTCGTGTCATTTGACACGGTCGGCGGTTTAGCCGACGACATAGATAGAGTCGTCGACTAAAGTATAACCTTTTTTCTTTAAAAAACTTTAGCCGACGATATAGATATTGTCGTCGGCTAAAACCCCGACCGTGTCAGGAGACACGGGCCGTGTCGCACCTGCCCAGAAAGTGAAAACACGCTGTATGCCTGACCCGACCGTGTTAGACAACACGGCCCGTGTCATCGTTGGGGTTTAGCCGACGACTGTTGGAATGTCGTCGGCTAAAGTAAAATATTTTTTTTAAAAAAACTTTAGCCGACGAAGTAGATCTTGTCGTCGGCTAAACCCCCCGATTTGTTTTAATAATATTATTAATATTATATTAATATTTTGATTATTATTATTACTATTTTTTTAATTAGATTTAACATATGAAAATATAGATCTAATAAATTTATGGCTCATAGTTTGAGTCATCACTACAGTCTGTCTCATTATCTGAGTTGATATCCGGCAACATATGCCTCAAGTCGTCCACATTATTCATTTTCAAGTAATTCGTTTGTATCAACGTCAACGTACCCGCGAGCATCACGACGGAGTCAGACGACTCGTCCTTCAGGAACATTATTCATTGTAATTGTCGTTGATGGTGGAATATTTGTTGTATTTGGCTCTTGATAAGCGTCATCGTCATCAGTAGCTGTTGTTTCTCCCAGTGTAGCAGCACTATAAATATTCCTCATTGTCACAACATTCACTATCTTCCATGTGCCTTTCTTCACCAAGTCATCCGAATAATACACCGACTTTGCTGATGTAGCAAATACAAAAGGATCACTTTCATACCTTGAAGTGGAAGTGTCAACAGATAACAGCCCGTAGTCGTCTTGCATATCAGTTCCAAGACTGGTGTCGTACCATCGACACTTAAACAAGTAAATTGTCATGCCTTCCCCGTAAATTAGTTCTACCACTTCCAATAGAACACCGTAATATCCACCATCTATCATAACCCAGAATTTTTACATCTTCTTTTTTGGTCTCTCTCAAGGCATACGAACGTGACACCGTTGACTTTGGCCATAGAATAAATTCTTGACATAACCGGCTTCATAGAAAGAAGCATAAGTTCACGCTACCAGTTAGGGTGTCCGTCATCTTGTATGTGTGTCATCTGTCGTAAATAAACTTTTTATGTATAAAAATACCTTAAGTCCAAAATCAATAGCAACTGAATGTATACGTACCCATTCTCCAAAATAGTCGGCAAAAGTGTCATTGTGGAATATAGTGTCACCTCGCACCATATCGCATGACAAGTGGATGTATTTCCAGTACTGAACTTCTGGACAATTGAGCAATATCCACCAATGTGCAATTCGTGACTCGTACGGGTCTAATTTTCTTCCTGGCAACCTCCCATAGACGTCAACCTCAGTGGATATGATAGAAAGATTGAATTGTATTTTATCTGCTGGAATAGAGCGGGAAGGGGGCTCGAAGGTGCCCAAATACAACTTGATATGCGTAATACACTCCGACGCAAGGTAAGATTCTGCAATGCATTCTTCCGGTGCAGACTTATTGGCCACAGAGTCTTTGTAATAACCGAGTTGCCTGTAATATTTTCATTGTGTTAGAAATCATACTTAATTTGACAATATATATATATATATATATATTATACAAAATTATGTTACCTTTCAACCGGGTACATCCACGTGTAGTGCACTGGACCAGTGACCAATAACTGCCGGGGAAGGTGGATCATGAGGTGAGGCATGAGGCCAAAAAAGTTTGGAGGAAATATTCGCTCAAACTTGCACAAGATATAGATGATCTCATCTTGCATTTTACGCAAATCAGATCTCTTCACTTCTCTCGTACATAATTTCTGGAAAAATCTTAACAATGCAACACACGGCTCGACCACCTATTTTGGTAAGTACGGTCGAATAAATACCGAAAATAGGCGTTGGAGTAGGATATGACAATCATGATTCTTCAAACCAGTTAACTTGTTCTCCCTGAAATTAACACAGCTTCCTATATTTCCAGCATACCCGGTAGGATACCTAACAGTCCTTATCCAGCAAAATATCTCAGTTCTCTGCTCGGCAGTGATGGTGTAAGCTGCCTTAGGCATTTTTTGTTTTCCCTTGACAGTTTTCAAACACAAATGTTTTCTTATGCTCATTTCTTCCAAACCTTTGCGTGCTTTTGGCCCGTCTTTAGTCTTTCCATCCCAACCTAAGGTTGTCCCAACCACACTTTCGCAAACATTCTTTTCAATGTGCATGACATCCAAGAAGTTCCTTATCAGTAACTTGGACCAGTAAGGCAATTCCCAGAATATACTTTTGTGCGACCAATACTTATACCTGTCGGGCCTTTCAGGGGTTGCTGCAATCACATCAGGATGGTTGCTAAGATGACCAAAATCGTACTCATTAAGAATCGATAGTATTTCATCACCTGTCCACTGTCGTGGTGGCTCGCCCATTTCTACAGTGCCGTCAAATGCTGCAACATCCATACGCCACTCATGTTCCCTCTCAAGCCATATCCGATGACGCATTCGGATAACTTTCCTACAGTGGTACCTAGCACAATCTGCATTCAAACACACTGGACAACCTCTATATCCGCTAATAACAGATCCAGACAGCATTCCATATGCAGGAAAATCACTAATAGTGCTGATACACATGGCGTGCAAGTAGAACGTCTCGGACGAATAACTGTCGTATGTGGGATGACCTTGCTCCCACAACAATTTCAGCTCCTCTATCAGTTAGAAAAGTTAGCAAGGCCATTTTCTCAGGTCTCATATACACATCGATACACTTTCCCGGATATCCCGGACCCGGGACTAACAAGGTCAACATATTATACTCCTTCCGCATACACATCCATGGAGGAAGATTGTAAGGAATCACTACAACAGGCCATATGATATATGAAAGACTCATGTTACCAAAAGGGTTGAAACCATCAGATGCAATACCGAGCCTCACATTTCGGATATCTGAAGAAAAATTCGGATACTCCCTATCTATATGCTTCCACGCCTCTCCATTCAAAGGGTGTATCATAGTATCCCTGTCATTAGTGCACGGCTCGGCATGCCATCTCATTGCTTTTGCCGTGTGAGGAGACATAAAAAGCCGTTCCAACCTGTCTAGTGGAAAATACCAAACTACCTTCACCGGTTTCTCTTTTACAGAAGGAGTGATCCTATATCTCTCTGTATCACATACAGGACATCTCGTGAGGTCTTCATTAGGATGCCCCCAGAATAGAACACAATCATACATGCAGACGTGGATCTTAATGTAGGAGAGACCAAGATCTTTCAAAATTCATCTCATTTTTGTATATGTATTAGGAAGATGATGACCCTGTGGAAGCATATTACTCATAAGCTCCAAGTAATCATCTACAGACTTGATGGATGATCTGTTTTCCACCTTTAATCTCATCGTTTCCATGACACAATCAAGAACAGTCATGTTACACCCTGGGTATAGAGGGGTCTGTTGGAGTTGAATTAGCTTGTTGTACCTGTCAAGCCCAGCAGTATTGCAAGGCAACGGTCTACGGGGTCGTGGGATTGGCTCAGTTGGTACAAACGTCTAGGAAAAACAAAACACATCATCAATCAACCTCCTCTTCGGATCGGTGAACCCGTCGTTACCACTAAATTGTCCGTGATCATACGGAATAACAGAATTCGGTGCTTCACCGTGGTATATCCAACATGTATATTTACTCCAAAAATCATTTTTCTTTAGGTGTTCCCAGACCTCATCAAATGGAAAACGAAACATATCACTACGACATCTACATTTATTACACGGATAGTAGTGCAATGTATTACCGCTGTCATGCTCTTTTAAAAATCTCATAAACTGCTTCATCCCATCCATTACACTTGGATCCCATTTTCGTAACCCAATCCAACTCTTGTCCATCCTTAAAATGTATAAATTTTCCAATATTAATCCAACTAACTAATATTGTTCAAAATTATAAATGAAATCATAACAAACAATTAATCATAATGATTATCATCATAAAACTTAATCGTTATATATAAAAGCTTTCGAATGTACAACATGAATAATACAAAGTTTCGAAATCACAATAAAAAATACAATAAAATACGTACCTCAATCGAAATGGCGATTATAACAACCGGTAGAAACCTTCATCACTCTATCTAGCACAACTCAAAGTAGCAACACAAACTCAAAAAATATACAAAGGGATTTCCAAGAACCGGGTTGATCTTTTTCGCAAGGTCGCAATACTCAAAGTAGCAACTCACAAGCTTTTTTCGTGAATAACTGACAGGATCGGGAATAGAAATGTGCTCTTTAGCGAGGAGAGAGGCAGGATTGGGTTGGTGTTCCGTGAACTATATATAATTTTTACTTGGAGGTTTAGCCGACGACCTAGATCTTGCCATCGGCTAAAATTTGATTTTTTTTGGGAAAGGGTTTAGCCGACGGCCCAGATCAAGTCGTCGGCTAAAACCTTTTTTTTTTGGAAACGGTTTAGCCGACGACCCAGATCAAGTTGTCGGCTAAAACATTTTTTTTTCCGTCGGCTAAACAATATCTAGGTCATCGGCTAAACCTCTTTACTATAGCCGACGACTATGTTGTACTTTAGCCGACGACCTAGATCAAGTCATCAGCTAAAACTTTTTAGCCAACGGCAACCCGAGTCGTCGGCTAAAGTGCAAAGTTTAGCCGACGACACTTTAAAGTCGTCGGCCATTTTTTTCGGGTCGTCGGCTAAAGTCCTTTTTTTGGTAGTGTATACTCGAACTGACTCACCCTCGATTCGTCACACGGATTTCACTCCGGGACAGTCAATGACGGAATCGAAAGGTTGTGATAGTTATTTGTGAACCTTCGACTTGAGGATTTAGTAGGGATGTGCTTGTGACGTTAAGATTTCATTAGAGTAGTTCGAACCTATAAACCGAGAGGTGGGGGTCAACCTCGATGTGCATCTTAACGGGCAAGTAGCAGGTCCTACTAAATACCAAGATAGAATTCTTTCTCCCGTTAGTGAGCGGGTTATATGTCCTATGCGGTTATTGGCAGATGAGATCATAAGTCTTTAGCCAAAGCATTGGAGCTAGTTGTATTGGATACATGAGAGCTCAATGATCTCGATTTGCATTAACGCATGCATAGCGTCAAGTACAGATAGGGTTTGACTGACCGTGACCCTATAACTTGATCGGGACATTTGAAAGAAGGGTTTATACGTATACTGGTATTCACGACAAAATAGTTCTTGAATGATCCCAATCATTCGTTCTCAGTTGGGGTATAGTGTAGGCCGCCAGGCTGGCTAGGTGGTGCTACTACTCTTTGGTTCCTCCCATTGCCGACTGAGAAGGACCTACCGAGTCACGCAATAGGATTGACGACGGAATGAATCGAGCTTATTATCTCATTATGAATATTAGATATTGGATATCTAATTTGGGACATTGGATATCTAATTCGGCCGACGATTTTTTAGCTGACGGCTCACGTGATTAGCCGACGACTTTGGGACATTAGATATTGGGTTAGTCTCTTACAACTCTTGCCTTTCATTTATATATTCGTATATACGTAGCTCGATCGATCCACGTAGGGATTCGGATCGAATTAATTTTCGTTTACCGCTTCCGCTGGGCCTTCGTTTTAGGCACCGAATCCCAACATAAGCCACATCACCTACTTTGTCCAGGATCTCGAAAGGACCGATATAACGAGGACTAAGCTTCCCTTTCTTACCAAAGCTAAGGACTCCATGAGTCGGCGATACCTTAAACAACACATGATCTCCTGCCTGAAACTCTAATGGTCGACGTCGAACATCCGCTTCTGTCGACTCTGGGCGGTCAATAACTTCTGTCGGATAACAACAACCTTCTCCCTCATTTGAATTAACAAATCTGGCTCTACTCCAAGTAATTCATACGGTTCATCGCAATAGAGTGGCGATCGACATTATCTCCCATATAATGCTTGAAATGGAACCATACCAATTGAATTATGCCAACTGTTATTATACGCGAACTCAATTAACAGTAAATGAATATCCCAATCATCTTTATAATCCAACGCACAATCTCTCAACATGTCTTCCAATTTCTGGATGGTTCTCTCTGACTATCCACCCATCTGAGGATGATCCGGTACTAAAATTCAATTCAGTACCGAGTGCTCTATGTACCGCTTGCCAGAAATGCGATATAAATCGACCATCGCGATCCGAAATAATACTCTTTAGGGTACCATGGAGTCTCACAATTTCTGCAATGAACAAACGGGTCAATCTCTCTGGTCCCCAAGTATCTCTAATGCCTAGAAAATGTGTTGCTTTGGTTAGTCTATCAACAATTACCCAAATCATATTCATCCCAGTTCACATTCTTGACATTCCCACAATAAAATCCATCGCGATATATTCCCACTTCCATTCTGGAATTGGTAACGAGTACAGAGTAGAATGTGCCTCATTTAAAATCATTTTCTTAAGATCATCCCGATTAGGTACACAAGTTCTACCTCGAAATTGAAGAACTATGTATTCATCGATCAGGAACCCAGGAGTCTTTCCTTTAATGACATCTTCCCGAAGCTGTACAAATAAAGGATCATCTAACTGTTTGGACTTAATATCTTCAATCACGGAGGATGTCATCTCAAGAAAACGTAATTGTCCTTGAGTTACTTGAGGCCAAATTTCAATCTCCAGATCAATTAACAATGAGAACTGGCATGTCCTGTAACTCCACAATTAAAACAAGCTCTCGGCGCTCCTCCACTGGGCCGAGGTGAACCAACGGAAGAATGCACAGAAGATTGAGGCCTACGCGATCCGCTTCCTCAAAAACTGCCAGAAAACTTCGGCTTCTTCAAACTAGTAGCCATCTGAACCGGTACTGTCACCAACTCATACGCAAGAACTCTATCCTGATACTCTCTCAACGTAGCACATCCAAGACCAGCCATATACTTCTGAACTTCAGGTTTCATTCTAGCATCAAAATGAAGTATTTTAGCCATCTCATCCTTGACCTGATCTTGAACATACACCAACTGCTTGTTGTATGTCTTGATCGCCTCGGAGATAGAAACGGCTTGGGGTTGATCTCTGAAGAACTCACTGACTCTAGATAGTCGTACCAGCGCTGGACAATACTAGGCCTCCATTAACTCTTTAAATTCTTCCCAAGTGACATCATGATCCTTGGTCTTAACAGCTCGCCACCAATCAGAAGCATCATCAACAGTCAGGTACTGAGCAATCGGAACCTTCTTGGCCTGAGGGAAGCCAATACCGTCGAATATCTTTTCTAGCTCAACCAACCAAATATCCCAATTGTTTGCATCGCAGGAACCGTCAAATCTAGGAGGATTCATTTTCATGACTTCTTGAAGCCATCGATCCTCAACAGTCTTGCCGATATTAATGTTCTGCACCACTTGATCCAATTGGTGCACTTGAGTCACAACTTGTTGGAACACATTAGGCACGTCGGCCTATGCACTCACACCTGCCCCTCCCGATGGAATCGTATCTGATCTAGCCACATAATGAGATGCCGAATTTGAAATGGACATCTCCGATTCAAATACCGCTTCTCTACCACGGCCTCGCCACGTTGACGGACAGCTCTAGCCCTCGACATACTGAAGAATAAGAAATGGTTCAACAAGGAAATGATTACAACAATAGATTATACAATGACAAGGACAATTACTACCGAGGAAAAGAAATAACCAATATCCGAAGAGGTTTCCAGCACAAGCAGCACGGGTGGTAACACGCCAATGATATCATGACAACGACGGACTCAAATTTAACAGACCCGAAAACACCGATAGCCTAGGTATCCATAAACCTAAGCTCTGATACCATATTCTGTAACACCCTGTGATTTACGGAGATATTACAGCGCCATATATTCCTTTTGGAGAACCTACCAGGCTTCGGCCGACATAAAATACATTAACAAACAACAAAACTGAGACATTCACACGCTTAAAACCAAAATCAACTTCAATACAACATACGTCACGAAACGACTCAATACATTATTCCGTAGGATCATAACTGATACAACCATCACAACTGATCAACAACATCAACGACAACCAACAACATATTATACAATACATGACAGTACCCATGCGAGTACAAAACCAAAATACCACTTTGACCACGACAAGACGACCACAGACTCAACATAATTCATGAAATCAATGCTGCCCACAAGCACGTGTCCGCTCTTTGCTGGCTCGTCTACTGGACCTGTACCTGAATACACAACAAGTATACTCACCTCAAAGGGGTCAGCAAGAAGCCGATGCAAGTACAACGATTCCAGAATATGTACTGCAAATAAATAAACAACAGAAATCACATTGCCATCACATATATTCCAGAATACAATACCACAATCAACATCACAAAACAACCTCCCGGGCTATACTGGCCTTGTACCTCACGCGAGATACACACCTCAGGAGTCCCCGTCAGGCCCTCTATGGTTGTACAACCCAACCAAGTGATCCGCAGATACTCACAGTCTAACGGATCCCAGGGGACCCTCGCTGGTTTTACTTGGCTCGCACCCACTCAGTAACAACATGGCACAAATCACATTTTCTGAAATTACCACTTTTCGCAAAAATCACATTTTTCACATATTCACATGAAGTACATTAAACACAATCAAAGTACTTGCCTCGATTAGAACAACACAGGAAATGGTAAATGGAAGGACCTACGATCCGAACTTCTTCAACGATTCGATCCTAACACAACAAAGTACCCGATCAAGCACAATACTACGGAAATGGAAGGATTTCCCTCAAATTCTACTCTTAGGGACAATCATTCGAACACTACGAAGGCGACAAGAATCATACTCAAACTACAGAAGGGAACATGGAATTTATTCCATACACTTCGGAGAATATCAGACTATTACGATTATAACATCATAATCTAACACAATTCAAGGCTAAAACGGATTAAAAGTGAAGATTTCAGCAAAAAACCCTAATATGTGAAGAACTACGGTTTAGATGAACTTTACCTTGATTTGGAGGATGAAACCTGATGAAATTTTGTTAGATTGATACTAGGAACTCAAAGATGTTGTTGGATGATGAAATCGGGCCAAAACTCACACTTCATAAGGCTCACTGTCGCCCACACCTCGGAGAAGAAGAAAGGAGAGAGGAAAATGACGAAATCTAGAACATGCGACCTATATATACTGGCTATTATTAGCATGCGCTACGCCACAAGTATAGCGTACGCTAACACTATGACGGAAGTCCACAACCTTTTGTTTGACTTTGCTAGCGTGCGCTAGACATAAATTAGCGTTGCACTAGCGCGCGCTAGCTCCAAAAATAGCGTGCGCTAACTGCTTGTGTCTAGAATCCAAAAACATTTTGTCCTTACTGCCAGGCCGAAATAGCGTGCGTTACCAACACCTACAACGTGCACTAATCCACCTCAACATCGTTTGCTAGTCTACTATTAGCGTGTGCTAATGATCCATTCCAGAATCTAGAAAGTCTACTGCCTAAACGGCCTAACGTGCGTTATGAACAAGAGTAGCGTGCGCTATGGATACATGGTTAGCGTGTGTTGTGTCAAGATTTAACACCTTCCGACCGGCGATCGCCTCCGAGGCCGAGCGACCGACTTACAGGCCGAGCGACCGACTTACTGCCGAGCGACCAAGGCAAGCCTGCCGATCGGCGACCAGGCGACCGAGCCTTAACCCAGCGGGCATGCTAGACTGGCCAACCGTAGGGCCCAGGACAAGTCCCGGTGCCGAGCGATCGACATCAAGACGATCGCCTCTCGGTACTCGACGACCGACCCTTGGCGATCGACCGTCTCTCGGCACCTGGCGACCTACCCTTGGCGACCGACCCTTGGCGACCTCCATCCACTGGCAGATGTCGACCTCCGAAGACCATCCAGGTCGATCACCACCGATGACCATCTAGTCGGCAAAGGCCAAGTCTCAAAGCTGACCCCACGTGCAGATCCACAAAAGGCGCTGACAATCTTGTCACCTACCTCACCTACCAAGATGGCCTGCACTGCGAAAGGAGTTGGCGGACAAGACATGTGACTACACTGCCGCCTATTCCGACAAAGTCCGCCGAAAGTAGCTAAGTGGGACCTCCTGTGACAGTGCTTAGGACGCGTGCTTGGATCCTCATTGGACCGCACGGCCGCCACCACAGTAGCTTTGGACTTTTGGCGGGCGGCCACGTGCCCTTTAGGACGATCGCCCCGTAACATTAAATGCCGAAAGGCGATCGCCCGCTAGGGGACAGGGCCCCTCAGCCTCTATATATACAAGGCAGCATGCACTTGTAAATGGACAGAGATTCTGACTCTCTAAACACTCTGAAACTTCACAATTCAAGCACTCAATACAGAAACAATACTTGCACTTGGCTAACATCCAACTCTTGGCAACAGCTTTCTTTCGGTCTTACTTCTCCCGGCCTTTTCTCCTCGAGCAGATTACCGGCGGGACGAAGAACACCTAGCTTCGCTCAAGAGCCGGATCAACAGTCTTTTTACACTCATTGTATTTAGATTTCTCTCATTAATACTTGTATCCACGAATATTTGTATTAATAACATCTCGCGAGAGCATTCAAGCCCGGGCCTAACAAACCCGGCAAATCTTGTTTTATTTATCTTCTCTCGGAAGTGCTCCCGCATTTGTTTGTTGTCCGTCTTCCAGCAGTATTAATCTTCGGATAAATATTTTGGGCAACAACAATTGGCGCTAGAAGGAGGGTGAATCCAACCCTCGATTTTTTACACCTACCGTCCCGAAGAACACTCACTGTTCTCGGGGCAGATATTTGAAGTGACACTCACTGCACTTCAAAAGAAATCCTTCAGAAAACATGTCTTCCGCCTCCGCGTCGAAGAAAGCCGCCGCCCGGCTGCACTTCTGCCTGGCCCTGGGCCCGAGCCGCAGCCGATGGTGGAAGGTAGCCGCCGCGGCCGGAGGCGCTCGACCACGTCCCGGGAAGGCGGCCCGAGCCTCTCGCTCGATCGGTTCCGAACCAAGGAACAGATCGAAGGGGCCCTGGCCATCCTTCAGGAGCGACGAAGTGCTCTCGACGCGCCTCCAGCTACCGCCCCCCCGGTCTCTCGCCGGGAGATCAAGCGGAAGCTCAAGGCACTCTTGCCGAGCAATCGCCGGGAGGCTCCGTCCGCGGGAAGAGGCGCTCGCCGGCGGGGCACCTCTGTCTTCGATCGCACAGGCGGTGACCCGACAGCTGCAGGCGGTCGGCCCGGCTACGAGGCAGACGGAGTTTGAGTCCGTCACCGGGAGCTCGGCCTACCCGACTCCCGGAAGGCGGCCTAGCCGTCTGGCTCCCCCTCGCCTTGCCGAGGTCGGCGGCAATGAGCCGGAGATCGGTACACGATCGCCTCGGCTCCTACTCCCAAAGCCGATCTTCAAGCGACCAAGCCACGGCGATGGCTGCAATGCAACGTCAACTTAACGACATGAAGGCGCTCCTGGAATCCAGGGCAGGCGCCAAGAAGACGATCGCCGGGCCAAGCGAGCCGCTCGCGATCGACATCGAGCTCGCCCCCGTGCAGCACAGGATCGCTCCCCCGCAAACACCCGTGTACGTGGGGCGATCGGACCCCCAAGTGCACCTGAGGAAGTTCAACATCTACATGACTGGGTGCGGGGCATCTGACGCGACCAGATGCCGAATGTTCCCTCTGACGCTGGACGACCTCGCCCACCGGTGGTATACTTCATTGCCACCTCGGTCCATTGGCTCCTTCAACGAGCTGGCGCACGGCTTCACCGAGTACTTCGCCACCAGGGTCGTCCGGCCCGAAGGTCCCCTTCGCATGATGCAAATCAAGCAGGGTGAATAAGAGTCCGACTCGGACTACATCGACCTGGTAGACGTAATCATCCTCAATGGAGAGCCCATAAGAGATGAGACCGCCTCTACGCGGTCCTAGGAGGTTTTCAGGGTTTTTCGCCTATGTTCGGGCATCTTACAAAGACCCAACCTACGACCTACGCAGCCTTCCGCAAGAGCCGCAGATTTTCTCGCCAGCAAAGGTTTCTTCTTAGCCTGTGAGCGGTGCGATCGGCACCGACGACGATCTCCCACCCGATCGCCAATATCGACTTACGAATAAAGCGATCGGCCTGAGCGACGATCGAGTCTTCCACCCGATCGCCGATCATCACGCTACATCATCCAGCTTCGGAGGACACGATCGCCATCTACATCCGGCCATATAACATGACGGACTAAGGCATAAGATCGCCTCACCGAACATCATAAAGCCATGGCCACAGCGATCGATGGAACCGGGCCGCGGCCATGCAAGGTCCTTTCGGCAAGATCGCCCGCCCTTCGTTTAAATACGAGGCCGGCGTAGTCGAGGGCCCTCCAACATGTCAGTGGACTCATTCCACAACCCCGTCTCAACGTACACCGTCGAGGTCGGCCATCTCCATGGTGGCCGAGGTGGAAGCAGAGCTAACAAGCCGCCGGATTGGAGTTGAATCATCCGACGCAGCCCAGCGCAAGGACTCCTCTAGACCGAGACCGCACGCCTTTCGTTTAAAAACAAGGCGAGGCGCAGCCTAACAGAGGACCCTCATAATAAAGTGAGTCACGAGGCACTCATTGTCTTTGTGCACCAAGACACGGTCATGGGGTCGGTCCATCGATCTCCGAGACTGTGCACGATTCCTCAAATAAAGCGAAACCACCAAGTTTCCATGGGGGATCGGCCAATGTTGTTTTTTGCAGGTACAAGACCGAAAGATAGCTAAGCCAATCGACCATGATTAAGCCCAAGTCGAGTCCTAAGTCACCGGATCGCCCGTCCTCATCCGTACACGATCACCAAGAAGAACCACCTCGCCCCATGTCTTCAACATAGGAGCAAGGGGGCAATTGTTGTGTCAAGATTTAACACCTTCCGACCGCGATCGCCTCCGAGGCCGAGCGACCGACTTACGAGCCGAGCGGCCGACTTCTGCCGAGCGACCAAGGCAAGCTGCCGATCGGCGACTGTGCGACCGAGCCTTAACCTGCCGGGCATGCTAGATCAAGCAACCGTAGGGCCCAGGACAAGTCCGGTGCCGAGCGATCGACATCAAGACGATCGCCTCTCGGTACTCGACGACCGACCCTTGGCGATCGACCGTCTCTCGGCACCTGGCGACCTACCCTTGGCGACCGACCCTTGGCGACCTCCATCCACTGGCAGATGTCGACCTCCGAAGACCATCCAGGTCGATCACCACCGATGACCATCCAGTCGGCAAAGGCCAAGTCTCAAAGCTGACCCCACGTGCAGATCCACAAAAGGCGCTGACAATCTTGTCACCTACCTCACCTACCAGCATGGCCCAGACCTGCGAAAGGAGTTGGCGGACAAGACATGTGACTACAGCCTGTCGCCTATTCTGACAAAGTCCGCCGAAAGTAGCTAAGTGGGACCTCCTGTGACAGTGCTTCCGGACGCGTGCTGGATCCTCATTGGACCGCACGGCTGGCCACCAGCTGTAGCTTTGGACTTTTGGCAGGCAGCCCACGTGCCCTTTAGGACGATCGCCCCGTAACATTAAATGCCGAAAGGCGATCGCCCGCTAGGGGACAGGGCCCCTCAGCCTCTATATATACAAGGCAGCATGCACTTGTAAATGGACAGAGATTCTGACTCTCTAAACACTCTGAAACTTCACAATTCAAGCACTCAATACAGAAACAATACTTGCACTTGGCTAACATCCAACTCTTGGCAGACTTTCTTTCGGTCTTACTTCTCCGGCCTTTTCTCCTCGAGCATTACATCGGGACGAAGAACACCTAGCTTCACTCAAGAGCCGGATCAACAGTCTTTTTACACTCATTGTATTTAGATTTCTCTCATTAATACTTGTATCCACGAATATTTGTATTAATAACATCTCGCGAGAGCATTCAAGCCCGGGCCTAACAAACCCGGCAAATCTTGTTTTATTTATCTTCTCTCGGAAGTGCTCCCGCATTTGTTTGTTGTCCGTCTTCCAGCAGTATTAATCTTCGGATAAATATTTTGGGCAACAACAGCGTGCGCTAGCAATACAGTTTAGCGCGCGCTAACTGCTACTTTCCAGCATTAAAATCACGAAGTGCGGTCAGAACAATCACAACCCGAATATACAAAACACAAAAATTACTAACCATCAACATTACAATACCATCACTAATATACACACGATTCGAAATGCCAAACGATACAACATGGAAATTATAAATCAAATTCTCAACAGAATACATCCAAAATAACTTACATAATTAATAAATACACGGATATTACAACCGTGACCCTCATACTTGACCAGGACATATGATTGAAGGATTTATACGTATACCGCATTCACGACCTAATGGTTCTAGAATAATCCGATCATTCGTTCTTAGTTGGGTTACGGTACGGGGCACTAGACTGGCTAAGTGTTACCCGTACTCTTTGGTTCCTCCCATTGCCGACCGAGATGGACTTATAAAGTCGCGCACAAGGATCGACTCGTTTTTTCACCAACTAAGTAGGCCGCCCCCTTCCCCACTTTTCATATAACTTCATTTTGTTCATGTGGTGTGAGGTGTGTAATACCTATTTTATAAGTTGGGGATAGATGGATGAGATTTGGAATCTCATCATTTGATCTCATTTTTTATTTATAAATGAGCAAGTCCTACACACCATGTGTAGTTGAGAAAACACACACACACACACACACACACACACACACACCCTATAGGCTGGCCGTGAGTTAAGTACAAGGGAGGAGAGAAAAATTTTCTCTATTTTCTTGTTCATCTTAGAGAGAAAGAAAAGGAAGAAGAGAAGAGAAGAAAAATACTATATTAATTCATAGTCATATTCTTTGATATTGAATTGATATATAACTTCTTCAGTCAATATCTGACGCGTGATAACGTAGAGACACTCAACAATTCTGGTGTTTGATCATTCTTCAAGTTTGAACGAATTGGATTCGTGTTCATGTTGGTGATTGGAAACGTTCCAAGCTTGGCTTAGGAATTTTTCATGAAGAGAAATTATCAAAGGTCAACGAGGGTATGACTTCCTTAATTTTATCTTCGTCGTTTTATATTCGATATACGATGCTTGATCGATCCTCTTATGGGTAGACCGGCTTATTTTTTTGCTGCGTCACTCGCTTTTATCAATGAATCCAAACATAGAACATCAAAGATGCCTGATATATAGACCTGCTATACAATGAAGAAAGGAAAACAATAAAAACATGGTACGATAATGGAGGCAAGATTGGAGACCTCAAACGCTTTAAAAAAGACATGCATATAATAACTCGCACATGGTCCTTTTTTTAAAACACTGGTTGTAAAGGGACCATCATTTTCATAATCATCGCATTTTTTAGATCTTATTAGAAATGCATGATAGTCATACGTAAATTCCCTAAGAATGGATCACAACAGTCATACAACAAAATAATTGTTGTGAGATAGATTTGGGTTCCAAAAGGTAAATAAATTTAGGACCCACTAAAAAATGAACCTAAAACTGCTTGATTTACCATAAAAGATATACAAAAAGAGTGCATCTAGTGCTTTGATAGTGGATGCTCAGTAATGACACTAAACAAATATATGCTGCCAAATGATACATATGGTAGAGGTCCTAAAATGTGTTTTGGGGACAAGTAAAAGGGAAGGACTACAGAGAAAGGATTCTTAGTTAATGGAAGATTGAATATCACTGATGTGGATTATGTAGAAAGATTGAAATATAATTTGATATATGTTAACGTGTTTTGACATTAGTGGTCAAGTTCACCTAAGGAAGCTGCTGAGTAAAGCAAATAAGGATAAAGCAAGTAGTGCTGATAGAAACAGGTTCCGGTGACATGTACGTTAAAGACTAAATTCCTATAGGAAATGAAATTCTGTACTTTGTTGCTAAAGGTACAACACAGCATAGTTGGTTGTACAACAAGAGATGTTATATCCCAACTTCAAGATGATTAATAATCTAGCCAAGAAGGAATTGGTGCAAGGACTACCTCATCTGGAACACCGAAACGAATGTTGTATGAAGATCCTGTTACACAGGCCCAAAAAATAAGTGCCCATCAAGAACAAGATATAGACATCTTCCCGTAGGGTTGTGGACTTATTACATATGGATTTATACGGCTGAGTAGACCCTATTAGTATGACTATGAAGAAGTATTGTTGGTCATCATAGACTAACATGATAGTTTGGGGAATAATCTATGCACAACTTTTAATATTTAAAGTGCATAGTAAAGACTTGGTCTTGTACGTTCCAATGGTCAAAGATACAACAAGTCGATGTTGTCCTCTATCTTTTAGCATGTATCTGAGTTTGATTATAGGACGTTATCAAAGTGAGTATGTTATTTAAGCCATGAGCTGTGTATGATGTATGATGATAAATATAAAGCAGTATAAAAGTAGTAAGAAAATGGGAATTTTAGAGTGGTTCTAATATCTTCTATGAACACTCAGCTACACACGAGTTGTGTAACACCCCGAAAAATGACGGCTATTACAATGTTGTAGACCCCACACCGAGATCCACCAAACGATATCAAAACATAATTTAGACATCCCAAAGATGTGGTACCGAACCACAATATATTAATCATAGCTCCGATTAGGAGTGTAAACCGTATACATCAACTCATACAACCGTACACAAAATCTGGTATAAACCATATGGAGATGGAATACACCCAAAAAAATAATAATATATTCATCCAAATTAAAATAGAAAAACGAAATTCCACAGTTAAGACATAACCGACCGACAAAAGACTCGGGCCCCCCGAACTAGCATCCTTCAATACCCTTCGCCGCCATCGTGCTCTTCCTGCGCATTGCCCTTTCCTCGCCCTGAAATACAAGTATTTCGCCCAAACCATAGAGTCAGCTATACATGATAATAATTCTAATGGAATTATACAATTCATATACATACGGATCTCAAAGAAACAACCGATTACTGAATATAACCGTCGGGCGTATAACAGTCAGTCCCAAACTGTCGAACATATCCAATCATACTAGGAATATGAACGACCAAAAAACATGGCTCAAAACGGACGTCACAGTACGCCCGATCTGGAAATGTGTCCGTGCACATGTCTACCCCGTATACGGAATCCAGAATATACGTGAGACGATCTACCTAATTAGCCTCACAAACTACGTCTCGTGTGCACGGTCCAATGCGGAAACATCCACACACAACCATCAAGTGCCCGGCTAAAAATCCTATACATAACCAGTCGGCATGCAGATATGACTCCAGAGATGTCATAACCAGTCGGCATGTAGATATAAACTGGAAGGGCTGACATTCTTAAGTTTATATTAAGATGGTGGCATTTCATGAATATTTTGTTGAAAATGATTTTGAGATATTATTTCTGATTGTGATTGAAAAGCATAGTTGTAAAGCTTTATGATTTGAGACTGGCGTCGTCAAAGTATGTGAGCAACGATTGTGAAATGTGAAATGAGATGATATTGATGAGTGTGTGTGAGCCTAGTAAAACCAGCGAAATTCCTATAGGGTCCGTTAAACTGCGTTATCTGAGGATCACTTGGTTGGGCTATACAACCAGAGAGAGCCTAACGAGGTCTCTTAGGCTGCGTATCCTGTGAGATGCGGTAGCCAGTATAGCTCGGGATGTTGTTTTATGTATGATTGATGATATGCGTATTATTCCGGCTTAATGATGTGGATTATGTTGCCGCTATCCCGATACTGTTGAGACGTTGGTAAATGATGGTTATTCTCTTATCTGTTCTTTTTACTATACTCAGCCCTATATTTATTGTTATTGCACGTTATACATACTCATGTATCAAATACTCGTACCGGCTGTTTGCTGACCCCTTCGGGGGTGAATATATTTTTGGGTGTATTCAGGTACAGGTCTTATTGGCGAGAAGGCGCAGGAGGGGCACGTGGACGACGAGAAACAATGGTATTCTCTCGGGTTTTCGATGTGGTTTTAGTTGTTTTGGTCTTGTTTTGTATAAGTACTCATGAGTACTGTTCTTATTGATGTTACGCCCGTGTCTGGGCTTGGGAACTGTCTTGGAGTTTGTTATCTGTATGTTGAACAGGTTGTGACTGGCGACATGTTCGACTTTACCGGTCGTTATGTTGTGGATGTGTTGTATTGTCGACCTTTGTAACACCCCAAAACTGACCCGGAATATTAGAGCGTCGTGGGTCCCACATTGGAACCCACAAGGCTAAAATCATTTTCGCAAACATTTAAAAACGCTAAAAGGCCAATGACGGTAATGTTTTAAATACTCAAATATTTATCAAAACGTTGTTCTCAATTACCGTCAGAAAATATCATTTGAAAGAACAAGGCAAAGACGCCAAAAGGGCATTTAGAGAGTAAACACGAGTTGGAAAAATACTGAAGGCCATTACAAAATTTCACACGCAGCGAATAGAGACATAATTAAATACATTTTCAGCGGAATTATAAAAACCAGAAAGAACATTCGAATCCCAATAACCACGCCATAGCCAGTATCACCGGAAAGCTCATCCCTTCACGACCGCTACTAGCTCGAACTCCGAGTACCTAAAAGATAAAGCCCATGACGGGGTCAGCCATAATACTCAACAATGGTAACGGTCACATCACATAAACAATTACATATCAATGTAATTTACAGAGTAAGAATATTTCCCACTTAATCTTACCGAAGTAACCTTACCAACCCATCACAATTCATATCAAATCAATCCTTACCATAATCCACGTCTCGCGTCCTTAAGTGATAAATGAATTCAAAAGATACCATTTGTACTGTATCCGAAATGATACTAAGATTCTCAAACATAAACATATCCCCAATATAGAATAATCTGGCCAAGTCCGATTCTGTCCGCTGGATCGCACAATCGGATCCCAATCTTGATAAAACCGATATCACATGGCACATCTATAAACCAACTGTCCCGAGACAATGGCAAGTCCCGGATATCAATGCAAAGCATGAATGCTCACACAATCAAGAATGATAAACAACCAATGTATCAAAACGGAATATCAATGACATGATAACTCCACACAAGATTGACAAAGGATCAACCACGAATGAGAATACCATGATATGGTAACTCCAACAAGATCAATGAAGGATTAACCACCGGGAATGCCAACAATACAGTAACTCCAACGAGATCAATAAAGGATCGACAACTAGAAATACCAACGGTCCGATAAACTCCAATAAGATCAATAAAGGGTCAACAACCGAGAATACCGACGACACAGTAAACTCTAACAAGATCTATAAGGACCAACAACTGGGAATACCAACAACTGAAAATCCTACACATGAACGATCAGAATGTATCTGACTCCATATATGTCACGATATAGCATGACAACGAATCTCGAAGAAACGCATATCCAACAAGGATGAGAAGACTTTCCAAAAGAGCAATAATAACTCGATCATGAAAGACCATCACGACCACAAAGTCGTATTCCGCTAGACAACAGTTCACAACATGCTCAACAATGCATATGATAATAGCACATAAACTCCCAAGGTAGCAGTCAAGGGTCACGGAAGCATCTACTCAAGAATACTCTGGACAATATCACATAAACTCCCAAGGCAGCAGCCAAGGGTCACGGAAGCATCTACTCAGGAATACTCCGGACATAGGTGCCATTTAGGTCTTATCCCCTAACACATTTCCATACTGGTACCATACATGTTTTATCCCCAACACATCGGCCCCACAGATTACAGCTCAAAGAAAGAGCATATCACAAAACGTAACAAACAATAGTGCATACTCACCACATGAAATATCAACACACACATGCAATAATGCAATAGGATGATTATCATAATCTAACAATATTAATTTACCTCAAGCTGGAGACGCTAACCTTTCCACGACCAACATCCCTGAACGAATAAGCGGTTATCCGAATAATCCAAAAATGAAGTACAGTCCATAACTAATACCAAACCATCACCGCGAGTTCAATGTCGGCATGATAACTAACCTTGATATCTAATATCTCACACAATAGACAAAATATAATTCATGTCTCCGTTTCCACTAGACATCTTTAAAATCATATACATTATGATTTATCTCAGTCCAAGCATAATATACATACTATCATTTCGACAATTCATATTCCATGATACCATTGCTATATGAATCATAAATGAAATGAAAACGAAATCATTTATTAAACATTATGAACTGAGCAAGTATAACTTGCCTTGATACCGATACGATGAAGTTGTTACCAATCCCGTCGTCTTCATCTACAAGCTCCGAAGCTCCGACCAAGGCGATCCATGCAATCTCCAATTCCATTCGCAGCACAACGGTTGATCATCAACGATCACTTAACGAAACCAAACATAATGATCAATCAATGATACGTTCGATAACAATCAACAACCGATATGACCAACCAATCAAACTCAACGGTTCAATGATATCTCGATCATACGAAACCTAACCATATCAACTCTTAACAATACGAATACAAGCCCAAATTCAACAATCAATTGTCCTAACAATGTCTTCAACATATAGTTTATATAACCTCAAGAATCGTAACAACAAAACCATAATCATCTTCATACGAATCATTCCTCAAAAATAACATCAAAATCCGAATTCAAAGAGAGGATTACCCAACATACTGATTAGAAGATGAAATACACAAGTAATCATTTCCCTTGATTAATACGAGGCGAAGAAATCGACGAAAGGAAAAAGTCAGGATCCAACCTCATTCAAAAGCTCGTTCTTATACCACAACGACATCAATTCAATCACAATTCCACAAAAATGTATAGAACTCCTCAAGTTCTACCCATTGAAGCATTTTATCGGACACTTTGAGGGCATAATCTAATTTAATCGATTAACGGAGAAATTCTCGAATTTGTTCCACAAAACTTCAAAGTTAATGAATGATTCCGAGAATACAATGAAGTTCCATCAATATCTGAATTAAAACGAAAGAAATCGGCCCAAACATCATGAAACCTCAAAAATTCCCAAAACCAATAGTTCAAGTGTTCTTACCTTCGATCCAGGCAAAACATGATGTTAGGAATGGATCAAACTTCCAAAATATGTTGCTTCCTAATGTTCTCAATCAAATCCATCAATTTCTGATAAAGAAATCGCGAAGAAACGAAGAAAAAAGATGAAAATGGCCAAGTGACCCGGTCTAGGCCCTTAAATAGGCGAGACCTGCCGGTTCCTTACGGCCATAACCGGCCATGGCTACCCACCTATCCAATTTGGCCGACATCCTTATAGCCGTTACCAGCACCAGCTTACGTACGTAATAGGCCCTTACGGCCGTACCCGGCCACAACCTTACGGCCGTTATCGGCAAGTCCTTACGCCCAGCGAGTCACTGCCAACCGTGATCGGCCATCCCTGCGAGTCATTGCCGACCGTGATCGGCCACCCAGCGAGTCCTCGACCACGACTCGGCCAGCTGCCTCCTAACATACGTAACACTTAATCCATTGCGTACGTAATACGTACGTTGACTTGCTACAGTAATATACTCGTATTACGTACGTAATACACCCTGTATAACATACGTAAATCCGTTCGTTGATTCACCTGTCCACATCCGCACCAAAAGCTACCGACACAGGGCCCCAACTACCGACCAAAGCTCGGACCTGTCCGATTCCTCTTGTTATGTACGTAATGCCTTATGCATAACGTACGTTAATCGTAGAATTTAGCATACGTAAGTTTTTAAAGCTAGCGTACGTAATGGCCTTCTATACTTGGCCAAAATCCAACTGTTCCTGTTCGGCTCGACATACTGGATATGTCTACGCACATACTGAATACATATGCTCGTCCCAATATCATTCTCATACGATTTATCTGATGCCCGATATCCTCAAATACAGATGTCAACCAAGTACGACAATTTACAAATACTCTTACAATATATCCGACATCCAAAAACATAACAAGCATGTAATATCCTAGAATTAAAGTAACCTCGATAGACATATTGGCACGACTGTCACAGTTCCCAAAATTATTTATCCATACTGTATCGGTCCCACTTTGTACAGTACAGCTTAGATAAAATAATGTGAAAAATTCATAGCAAAATTCTAGGATATTACAACCTTGCCGTTTGACGTGTGTTGTATTGTTTTTATGCTTGATCTGATTGGTCGTTGTGCGTGTATATGTGTGTTAAACAGGTCTTGCCTTGTGGATTATAGAAATAGATCCACGGTGCTGTACTAGGTCCGACCAGGGATGGGGTTGTTACAGAATATGGTATTGGAGCCTAGGTTTCTGAATACCTAGGTCGTCGGTTGTTGGGTCTGTTTTGTTGTGTCGTGTTGTCGGTTGTTGTTTGTGTTGAGAATTATCACTGGATGCCATCGTCTCGTACGATGTACGATGTAAGTCTCTCTAATCCTTACATTCTTTTCTGAACCTGTTCGAATTTTGTTTTGAGATAAAGGATCCCTTCGTGGACTGTATTTCATCGGAATCATGCTAATTGATTTTATTTTTGTCCTATCTGAGTCCTGCGAGGAACCAGGGCATTCTTTTTATACTTCAATCTTATTCGAACTATATTAGTTATTTTGCTTTCCCTAAGTTTGAGAAGTTTATGCTTATTGGCGTATGGTGATGGTTATCGAGAGCGAAGCTCCTTGAAAACATGAATGAGTCGCGTTGATCTTTCACTTGAATCCAATACCTACGAGGTGATGCCGGTTGGACTGGAGATATCAGACTGCAATGAGATAAGGCATGATCCTTCGGGATAACGAATTTACTATTGAGTTCAAAATACTCGGCGATACTTAGGCTCGTTATTTTATTTAAATGAGAGTATCTATTTTACAAACTATATTATTACTGTTTTTCTAAAAATGACAGCTAAAGTGTAAATCTGAACTCTTTTTGGTAAAATCAAGTATGCCATTTTCGAAAGGAAATTTAATTTTGCAATTTTGATCCAATTGTTCTATGAAGGTCAGCAAACTTAATTTTGGATTTAGATTCAGATGTGACGTAAAGATTTATCGTGGAAACTAAATTATTTTCAACTTGATTTTGACTAAATGTATATTCTAATTTTGTTTGAGAACAATGGAGCTAGAAAATGGCTCTGTTCTGAGAAGATGTCGGTATTTTCGATGATAAACAAAAAGTTTTTGCACTTTTCAAAACTAATGTTTTTCGATTTTAAGTGGAAAATTGATCTCTGCACTGGAAACTCCGCGAAGAGAGTATATACGTATAAAAGTAAGATATGATTATAAAGAAGTTTTTAAAAGGAAAATATACTAGTCCATGTACTTGGAGTAAGAGTGCAGCATAGCCGCAGTATGGAAAAGAGTCATATTATTAGTCAAGCCCGAATATTTACCAGCGACATTGTTGATGTGTAGTGACCAGAAGAATTGATTCAGTAATTAAGGTTTTGTGGTTTGACGGTTCGAATTGAGATTACGATATATTGGCATTCTAACTCGTCGATATGATTTTTTTTTTCATGGCTTAAACGTTTTTCGTCATATGCTTTGCATGTGAAGCATTATCTCGTTAACCTCTTAGCTTAACCAACACTACAGCCGTATTTATGCAATTAATGAATAAAACTTTCATTGAGTACCTTGATAAGTTCGTGGTAGTGTTCATTGATAATATCTTGATATATTCAAAGAATGTAGCAGCACAATATTTGAGATTTTTCATTTCCTGTTGTCTTGAATTAATTGTCATATGGCATCGGGTATTTTTCTTAATGATGAATAATTGAGAAGTCATGACATTGCGCAAATATTACAGCTATCATGTTTCGTTGATGTATTGAGTTCCGTCCTGCTGTCGGTGCAGCAGAAGTAGCGCACGCTATGAAGTAGTATACATGCGTTAAATTGCAGTAGTTAGCGCATGCTATTTTGAGTGGTAATGCACGCTAACTGTTGGCCGAGACAGTCCAAAAGCTACTGGACTGGAATTGGGATTTTATTAGCGCACGCTACACAGTATTATAGCGCACGCTAATACATCGTGTTAACGCATGCTATTGAGACAGTTAACGCACGCTAACTGGTGGTCAGGGACAGTCCAGAAACTACTAGACTGGATTGGGGGATTAGCGTACACTAATGCTTGCTTTTAGCGTAGGCTAACATCACATCTGGGCAGAACCTGTTTGGTTTATGGCCCGTTAGCGCATGCTCATCAATGTGGATTAGCGCACGCTAAGCTGTCCAGTATATAAACTGCACACCAAGCCTTCTTATGCATTTTTCCTCAATTCCTTCTTTCTTCCGCGACGTTTGGGACAAGAGTGACTAGGGTTCGAACTCATGACCGATTTTACTCCATTTGAAGGCATTTTGGAGCATCTTAGGTGATTATAACATCGTCTAATCCTTCATTCTTCATCGGATTGAAGGTAATATCCTTAAATCCCAACAGTCTCATGATCCATCGCTAGAGCAGATCTGAAAGGATTTTGTAGAAGGAAAACCCTTGGGATTTTCAATCCATGATGCGGGTTTTGCGATTCCAAGGAAGACTATGTATCCCGAACAATGTTGAACTTAAGAGAACGATTTTGAACGAGGCTCATGTCGCACCATACTCGATCCACCTGGGAACAAGTAAAATGTATAAAGATGTGAAGAAGAGGTTCGGCTGGCCCAATTTGAAGAGAGACGTGGTGGAGTTTGTCTCATGGTGCTTGACTTGTCAAGAAGTCAAGATTGAACACCAAAGACCAGCGGGAATTCGAAAACCACTTCCTATTCTAGAATAGAAGTGGGAAGATATCACGATGGACTTTATTGTGCAGATACCAAGAACCCTTACCGGAATGAACGCAATGTGGGTGAATGTCGATCAAATTAGCCCATTTCCTGCATTAAGGACACACGGGAACCTGAACATCTGGCTCATCTATTCATTGCAGAAATTGTGAGATTTCACAGTACACCCAAAAAAATTATATCCGACCGATATGGTCGATCCATGTCACATTTTTGGCAAGCCGTTCATAGTGCACTGTGTACTGAATTGAGATTAAGTACATCATACCACCCTCAGATGGAGGGCAATCTGAGCATACAATTGAAATTATGGAAAATATGTTGAGAGCATTCGTTCTATATTGGAAGGCAGACTGGGAAAATCACTTACCGTTAATCGAGTTTACCTATAATAACATATGGCGTAGGTCAATTAACATGGCACCTTTGAAGCACTGTATGGTAGATAATGTAGCTCTCCGTTGTGTTGGGACAAGCATCTGAGTTAATCAGGATGGAACTGGGCCTATTGGTTCAAACGAGAGAAAAGGCCGCCTTTATCCAAGAAAGACTTTTAACCACGTAAAGCCTGTAAAAATCCTACACTAACGTTTGTCGGAGACCATTAGAATTCTAGGTTGGGGATCATGTATATTTAAAAGTATCACTAACTCGTGAAAGTTCCGATTTGGTAAAAAGGGGAAGTTGAGACCAAGATATATTGGACCTTTCAAAATCCTAGACAGAGTCGGTGAGGTAGCATATCGCTTAGCATTACCTCCGTCACTTAGCCATGTTCACAAGTGTGTTCCATGTCTCTCAACTAAGATAGTATGTCTCCGTCACTCAGCAACTCGCTGACGGTTTGACTTTTGAAGAACAACTGGTGTCGATTATGGAGCGTCGAGTAAAGAAGAAGAACAAATCAATTCCACTAGTTAAGGTCCAATTGTCATGCCATGGAATTAAAGAAGCAACATGGGAAACAGAGGGTAGCATGCGTTTGAGATACCCCGAGATGTTCACATACTAAGTTTCGGGATGAAACTTCTTTTAGGGGGCGAGGGTATGATTTTCGAGACTTTTATGCTTGTGTAATTTAGGGATTTTAAATTTCTTATGTGATTATGTTGTCGATTTGTTGAACTTGATAGTTCTATTGTTTTGTGACTGTTAATCTGTTTACTGAATTATTATAAAAATGGTTTTTTCGGCACATAATGATTTCATGATATCATTGTATAACCCCTTATTGGTGATTGGTGAGCCCTATTCCTCTGGTTAGCTCATAATTTCACTCGAACGGCTCGTTTCCTTTTGTGTTGTATTTTATTTTGGCTTTAACTTTCATCGTAAACCCGACCCGTGTTAATGCCAAGTATTATCATGATGTTAGTAATCATATCACATTCCTTAGTGTGGTTAGAGGTTGTCATTCCACCCTAAGGATTCATTTCGAGGCTACAACGACACTTTATCGATTTTTGATGCTTCGGGTTCGTTTTAGACCCGACGACCGAACCGCGAATTTTGGACGGACCGATACTGAGAGGAGAACATGATGAAGTCTACATAACATATGTTAGTTCCTATACTTAACGTACAGTATACCCAAACCGACTTAAATATGGTTTGGGTATAAATTTAACATTTAGATAAATTTTTCATTCCTTCCTCAAGAACTCTAGGCTAGACTCGGTCCTAAATCAGAAAATACTATTTCAATCTAGTTTTGAGTGATCTAAATAGGTATTTAGCACCCATTAATCGAGTTATCAAGTCTATAACAATCGGTTTCAGTGATTTTCGGTGTATTGGAGGTAAAAATATCTACCCTAAACTTATTCTTCAAGATCTTGAGTTGTTTACTATTTTTAGTTGAAATGGAGTATCTAGGGATTGTTCTTCAAAATCGAAACTTTCGTTCGAATGCCGTAATCTAATGTCGTCCGCGAAGTGTTCGATAAAAATCCCCTTAGGGTATGGTTTCGAATTTCAAGTGTTGTCTTGATTATAATCAGTAGCTCTGATATGAATCTTGCTATATTGATCATCTTAGGTTCGAAAATTGGGTTTGATGGACTCCTGTCCGGGTTTTACCGAACTAGTTAAACCATTGAATTCCAGTTGAGTATTTGATTATGTTTATGTATTATCTTGCAATTTAAAGTGTATAAATGTGCTTTTGGAACTGAATTGTTTGCATTCTGAATTTGACTAATGTTTGTTGATGTTTTGAAATATTTTTGAGAATATTTCCCAAACAAATTAATAAGTTTTGAGGTTTGAAAAACAATAATTACGAGCGATGTTTAAAAAGGATTTTCAAAAGGTTTTCGAAAAGAAACTGGAAGTGGTTCTTCAAATATATCAAGGGATGACCTTCCTAAGTTTATATTGAGATGATGGCATTTCATAAATTTGTTTAAAATGATTTCGAGATATTATTTCTGATTGTGATTGAAAATTGTAGTTGAAACATTTGATGATTTGAGACTGGCATCGTCAAAGTATGTGGCAACAGATTGCGAAATGTGAAATGATATGATATTGATGAGTGTGTGTGAGCCAAGTAAAACCAGCGAAGGATAGGTTGCATTATCCGCAGATCACTTGGTTGGGCTATGCAACCAGAGAGAGACTGACGAGGTCTCTTGGGGTGCGTATCTTGTGAGATGCGGTAGCCAGTATAGACCGGGAGGTAATTTATGTATGATTGATGATACGCGTATTATTCTGGAATAATGATGTGGATTATGCTGTGTCACAATACTGTTGAGACATTGGTAAATGATGGTTAATCTTTTCTCTGGTATTTTTACTGTATTCAGCCCTATATTTATTGTTATTGCACGTCATACATACTCATGTACCAAATACTCATACCGGATGTTTGCTGACCCCTTCGGGGGTGAATATTTTTATTGGTGTATTCAGGTACAGGTCTTAATGGCGAGAAGGCGCAGGGGGGGCACATGGATGACGATCAATAGTGATATTCTCTCGGGCTGTCGATGTTGTTTTAGTTGTTTTCGTCTTGTATTGTATAAGTACTCGAGAGTACTGTTCTTATTGATGTTACGCCAGTGTATGGGCTTGGGAACTATCTTGGAGTTTTTTATTTGTATGGTGAACAGGTTGTGACTATCGACATGTTCGGCCTTGCCGTTCGTGATGTTGTGGATGTGTTGTATTGTCGGCCTTGCCGGTTGACATGTGTTGTCTTGGTTCTATGTTCGACCTGATTGGTCGTTGTGCGTGTGTATGTGTGTTAAACAGGTCTTGCCTTTTGGATTCCCGAAATGGATCCACGGTGCTGTAACGGTTCCGACTCGGGAGGGGTTGTTACATTCAATGCATATCCAATGATCCCATCCTTCAGACCACAAGAAGCTCTTATAAATGTCAACGACAGGCTGGATGACAATGCACTTCAGGAGGAGATAAGTAAGATTTGCATTAAAGACAAATACACTTCTCCTACAGACCAAGAGTTTGTCTCCACTGCGATAAAAAAGAAATATGGGCTGATTCCAGTAGTGGAAAAACCCATTGGAGCAGAACCTTTAAAAGCACTACTTCCAGCTAAGACCAGAGGAAGAGGAACAAGGAGCTAAATTATTAAAAAAACATTGTTTTGTCATTTAATTGTAATTTATTTTACTTTTGTTTGACAAAATTTACTCAAGGACTATAATGTAATAAACTGAAGTAAAACATATATACAATTGACCTGAATGACAGTCCTTAGTTGTCACAAACAGACTGAGTTTTATTTTGTTTTCTATGTGTGATGACTAGCTTACATTAGAACAATCACTTAGTTTTGCCATCATCAAAATAGGGGGAATTTGTTATGAATACATCTAAGATTTTAATGATGTCATCCATGTATTCTAAGTTTAACTCAAATGTATGTTCTAAGCACTTGGCATTGTAAAGAAGAACCAAATGAGTATCTTCTATAGGCTTTTAAAGTTAGGCTAAGTATTAATCAAATAGGTTTTACAGCTAAGTTCGTTCAGCTGAGTTTGGCCAAGACAAAATATCAGTAGAGTATAGCCAAGATAGAATATCAGTTGAGTATAGCCAAGATAGAATATCAGCTGATTATATCCAAGACAAAATATCAACCGAGTTTCGCCAAGTTAAAATATCAGCCGGGTATTGCCAAATCTTCATCCGAGTATGACCAAGACAAATCAGTCAGCTAAGTATGGACATCAAATACTTGGACAAAATTCCACTAGTATTAATTAGAAATGTTGAAAGTCAATAAAGACGGAAAATTACAAGCAGACTAAATAAAGTAAATGAGACAATCTGAATGAATCCCGCAAGTTAAGGAATAAAATATTCCTCAAGATTCGCACCCTGAAGACTTCTTATTATAGAAATAACAAAACGACGCGGACAATTGTATATCTTCAAACAGTCATGTTTGAAGAAATAAACAAGCCCGTGCAAAAGAGGTGAAAGTAAAACAAAGAAGTCCACTCTCTAACGGACGAATTTGTTCAAAGTGTGCAATGGCGATGAAGAGCTCAAAGAAAGTACTATAAATATATGAAGAACTCTTGAGTAGAAGTACGATGCGATTAACACTTATAAGTGATCAAAGCAAATGAAAGCAGTATACTCTACAAGCATCGTGAAGAACTAAGATCATAATATTCAAATCCTAATAATCTCTTAGAAATTGGAAAAAACAAACACTCTTGTCTCAGAGATTTGAGAAGGGGTAACAAGGTTCTTGAAAGTTGAGTTATGCGAAAGTTGGCTTATGCGACATCCACGGGTTCTTGATTGGAATGTGATAAGCAACTTGAGAGTTGTGAGGCATTCATGGGTTTTCGATCAGAAGGTGACAAGAAACCAAGGGAAGGAATTACCGCGGCAAAGGATTTTCACTGGTTGAAAGCTGCAATAACTAATTCATTGCAACCATCAAACATTATAGTGAATTTATCTCCAAGTCTATTGGAGAAAAGTGGACTAGTAGAGGATAACCCCACATCTGAAACTACTATAAGTGCTGCATCCATCTTAATTGCTGCATTAAAAGTCAACTAAGTCTTTTGCATATTATTTTTCAACTGACATCTGAACTTTACCTAGCTGAGATTTTAGCTAAGTTTAAAGATCAGAAAAGTTTTACCTAGCTGCACACTTCACAGCTGAGTTTCTTAAACCAGCTATTTCAGCAAAGTGTTCTAAAAGTCTATCCACCCTACCTTTAGACTTTGATCTAGTAATACCCAGAATTTCTATTTTTGGTTATTTTGAATTGTTCGACATTTTATGTCGAATATTTTCTGTGTCGAGTGGTTGGTATTATTTTTCTCATTGATTGATTTTGTGCTTATATGGTCGTATGTAGTGATTTTTCAATAGTTGTTTGTAATATCCAGGGATATTTTTTTCAATTTACTGTTGTATTGTACGTATTCATTTGGAATTGTACAAGTGCTGTTGTATTTGACTGACACAATGTATATTGTATTAGGATATTTCAGAATCGAAATATTTATACTTGTCGTCGGTATTGTGTTGCTGATCGGATGTTGCTTGGTGAGTTTAGAGTTTGATTTTTTGGCTAAGTATATTGGACCTAACCTACGCTACATGCATAGCATTACATACGTTAAGGGTGGCTGATTACGTACATTAAACCATGTTGGTTACATACGTAATATCGGATATCCGATCGCATCTGAATTTTGGCGTGTAGGGCCATACTTGATCTGGATATTTCGGATTTTTGAGGAAGCTTCTATAATTCTCATTACGTACGCTATGCATGGCTGCTAACGTACGTAATGTTGTGGTTGTTACATACGGCTTTTAGCTAATGTACGTAATATATGTCCCATTTTGTGGCAGTGAGTTATGACAGGACGAAGCGTACGCTACGCAGGGCTGGTTGCGTACGTAGGGAGGATTAACGCACGTTATGCATTGAGGTTAGTGGCCGTAATGAACTGTTCAGATTATAAATACATGTTTCGTCTTTCATTTCTTCAAGATCCAATTCCGATTTCTTTCCCTATAAATCTTCCCTCTGCATTCCTTAGTATATTCCAGCCCCTGCCAACTTGTTTTGGAGCTTCCTCACTTGGATTGAAGCTTAAGAACTTGGAGTTTGGAGTGTTTCTCGATAGTTTGAGGTTGTTCTTCACTTCTTTAAGAGGTATGTGTTTAATCTTGTGTTTATCTCGAGGTTATGATGTTATTGTTGTTGATTACTTTGTATGTTGATTAATGGTTGGAGGATAGCATGATTCTTGATGAGTTTTTATAACTTATGATGAAGAACATGATGATTATGTCTTGAGAAGGAGTTGTTCTTAATCTTTTAAGAATACTTGGAGGTTATAATCATGTCTAGGAAGAGTTATGTTAAGATTGTTATATGATTAACATAGCTTTGAGATGATTATTGTTGTTGTTTGTGTTCTTGGGAGATTTTAACCATTGTAGTATAGAATTATGATGAATTATGTGATGATTTTCATATTCTTGAAATGGTTGATTTAATCTTGTTGATTAATCTGAATTCATGATTGGTGGTTGATTATTGTTCAGACATCACATTAGTAGAGTTGATGATTATCTTGAGATGATAGTGGTGATATTGGTAATATTATCAATATAGGATGATTAATTTGATGTTGTTCTTGATAATCCTTGTTGAATTGTTTTTCACAAGTGTTAAGAAGATCTTGATCATTTTGTTCAATCATTGAGATGATTGGAGGATGTTAGAATCCATAGTTGGGGACTATGATATTCGTTTGTATGGTTTGTTCGATTCGTGATTGAATCAGAGTTGTCTATTGTGTTGTTTTCGATCGATATTGTGTTATTGAATGAATTGTATTTCATTCAAGGTTGTTCGGGTGCTTGTGATTGTCGAAGGACGCCGTTCTTCGTTCGTGGGAGGATTTCATCGCCTTCGATTTGAGGCAAGTTTTATACTTGTACTGGTCAATGAGATAAATGTTATCATATATGTGTATGAATATATTGTATCATTTCGAGACGTAGTCTCTTCATGTTGATATCAGGGAATTGTTCGATACAATACCTTTCGGAAATTATGCCAAATGTTATTGTTGTTCGTTAATGGATGGTTTAAGGCATTGGGACTCTTGTTGTTATTGTTGTTGTCAATAGACGGTTCGCGGTATCGATGTATCAATTGTTATTGTTGATATTGATGTTCGATTAAGACATCGATAAGAATGTTGCTATTGATATTGGTGTTTTGCCATTGAGGTTGTATCGGCCAATTTAAGGCATTGACGTATTTTATTATCATCTTCATTGTCGGTAACCGATTAAAGGGACATACGTTGTGTCGTTGTTATTGATTAGTCGTTCTAAGACAATCGAAGTATTGAATTGAGACTATCGAGGATAGTTCCCAATCGTTGAGTCATTATCGATTGGTCGTTCTAAGAGAATCGAAGTATTGAATTGGGACTGCCGAGGATAGTTCCCATCCGTTGAGTCATTATCGATTGGTCGTTCTAAGATAATCGAGGTATTGAATTGGGACTGTCGATGACGGTTTCCATCCGTTGTGTCGTTATCGATTGGCCATTCCAAGTCAATCAAAGTATTTGAATTGGGACCACCGAGGACAGTGCCCATCCATGAGTTATTATAGTCATGTTAGCCGTCTCAAAGCAACATACTATCATTCTTGTGAATTCGGTAATTTTGTGATAGTTGCCGTTTATGATCAATTGTGTTTGGAGGCTAGTCTTGGCTAGTGCTCAATGGGTAAGTTTGGGGCTTGAACCTTCGCGGTTGTTTTCCCAGCACCCGCAGTTCAGCAGGTCACGGTCATTGGATGACCTCATTGTGATACAGCTTCGTGCTGTTGGCTTCGGCCCTCATTGTTGTTAGGAATACTTGTTAGATTTTGATGATGTCATCATTGCATTTGTTTATTCAAATGTATGTTTATTACTTGGCAAAATGTAAGGAAGAACGAGATGAGTATCTTCCATAGGCCAAATTGTGTGAAGTTAGATACTTGGCAAAATGTAAAGAAGAAACAAATGAGTATTTTCTACAGGCCATATAAGTTAGACTTTAAAAATCGGCTAAGTATAAATCACAGATAAGTATCTATCAGCCGAGTCTTGGTCAACTAACTGTTCGGATAAGGTTGACCACATACGAGCTATATCAGGCAACCCTTATCAGAGAAGTTATGGTCAACAATTTAATCAGCGAAGTTGGACCAGACTGCAGTCAAGAAGGAAAGTCAAGTCATCTGAAGTTTGACCATCAGATCAGTCATGTTCAATCAGGTCAAAAGACTTCAGACAATTCGGCACATCAGAGAGGTCGACAACAGAGAAGGTTGACTGCTGTAACGCCCCCAAAATGAACCGGGACGCCACAGTGCCGTAGATCCCATGAGGGACCCACAAGGCAAGTTTTTGAAAATATTTTCTAAAATATTTTATTTAAAAGTGGTAATATACGGGAGTAATTAAGAAAGTCTTCGTACAACCCAAAGTACCAAAAGCAAATAGTGTCCGTACATACGGTTATTACACAACGTGGAATGTTCAAATTTATTTAAGAAATTAACAGGCCTTCTTCCAACACAGCTCATGCCTGGCCGTAACCTTCGGGGGTGTCCTGCACAAATTCAACAAATTTACCTGGCACGACATGTCGTGCCAGTAACCTAGGTCAGAAACAGTCCAAACCAAACTCAAAGGTAAAATCTAATAATTTCAAGGAATAAAGTTGTCACCGAATGTTCCATGTTATTCCTCTTATCAGCACATAAACTCCCAAGGTCGCAACCAAGGGTCACGGAAGTATCTACACAGGACTACTCCGGACGTGGGTACCATTCAGGTTTTATCCCACAACACGGTCCAACAAGAAAACTCCCAAGGCCGCGGCCAAGGGTCACGGTAGTATCTACTCGGGAATACTCCGGACAAGATAATCATAAGAGCACCATTCCACAATAGTAACATTTACTATGTCTAAAATTATAAGACGTAAAGTCTGAGCAAGATTCACTTGCCTCAAATCCGACGCGAGTTATTTCTTGACAAGGCAACGGCTTGAACGATCGCACTTGGAAATCCGACCTATTACATGTTTGTCGATTAACATCTTATGATAATAATGATGATCAACGACGTTCCTCCCCCTCCCGCCTGTTAGAACCCTATCCTAGTTGCTTATGATGTCGGAATCGAATTTCTCCATTTTTATCCATAATGCGTGCCATTAATTTCTTAGGTTCGGCAACATTCTTTATAAGTTATCTTTTCGTTAAACAATATTGTTCTAACACAACATTCCTAGTTAATGATAACCAACAATCACCAAGATTTCATCGTTGTCTTAATATGCAAGTCTAGAACGATTAATCCATCATCTTAACATGTTTCGGTATCTATTCGGGTAGAAATTGTTGGTAACTTCATCAAGGATTCATTAACGGTTTTATTCAACATGATAATACGGTTATACATGAAATCCTTCAAGATGATTCCGAGAAGTTGGTGATTAGTAATATGATTATGAGTTCTACCATTATTCATTCCAATTTCTAGCTGTTCGCTGTATTTTTAACCAATCCGCAAGTGTACGGAAAATATGTAGAAAGCGGCGAGCAAGGTCGTATTCCACAGAGACTAAATATTTTTATTGTGTTGAGTATTAGATTGTAGTGTTCTCGACTTATCTAGACAATCGAAAGGTAAAATTGACGATTAATGAAATAGCATACAAAAATCACAATAAATTAAAACGATTGAAAATATCCGAATGGAAGCGAGTTACAAGAGTTTAGAACGTTAGATTCCAAGGCTAGGTTTCCGTTGATTACTAAATTTAGTCGGGATTGGTTTCAAAAGTTCTAAGTGCGTTTCCAAAATGATAATCACAATAATATTCTAAAGTCCCTCTCGAGATGCGTTAAAACGTAGATTAAACAACTTACAACAACGTCTCCGTTTACTATAAATTATCTAACTCCAAATTGCTCGTAAGATTTAGATATCATCATAGTTCATCACCGATTTCTCAATCCCGTAATTTACTACGTCAAATACTCGAACCTATTAATGCCCTCTTCTCTCGAATTATGAGCAATTAAGTTAAACATGTAAAAACATTGATCAAGTGTCTAAACATGAATCAAACCAAGTATTTGATAAAGAAATCGCACTAGGTAAATATAATTATCAATCCCTCAAAATCATAGTAAATCAACGTACTCCCATGCCCGGAATCTAAAGAGTTTAGCCGGACATGGAATTGAAAGGAAGATAGATAATCATCATGTTCATGCTCATAAAAACAACAAGAAAAAGAAAAGATAGGAAGAAGATAAAACTCGTGGTGTGTCTTGGTCGATCCCGGTTGAAACCTTCACTTGTTCTTGAAGTGTTCTTCAAGAATTTCTTCAAAACTTCTTCTTTTTTGGAATGAAACTCCTTTGATTCTTTGTTATTCTCTCTCTCTAAACTCCCATATCTCAGCCTATCCCCTCTCTTACCCCATCAATCCCTTTTATAAAGATAAAGCATCCACCTTTTCCACCAAAATCTCTCAAAAATGTCAAAAGGAGATATTTCCATCAAAAGTGACACGGCCGTGTCAAATGACACGGCCCGTGTCATAGTATGCTCAAAAGCTCAAAAGGTCGGCCGACAGTGACTCGACCGTGTCAAATGACACGGCCGAGCAAATGACACGACCGTGTCAAATGACACGGCCCGTGTCATACTTGGACGAAATAAGCACAAACGGCTGGTAGATAGACCCGACCGTGTCGATATATGGCACGGGATAATGACACGGCCGTGTCGATTGACACGGCGGGCTTGTGTCGGCTCGTTTGTCACCGTTTGACTCCGATCTCTCGTTTCCGCATTGCTTGATATGTATTGGGGTTGGAGACTTCGTTCTTGCTTGATTTATGTCCATGAAGTACCTATAAAATCAATAAAACGTACCCAAGCGTGATCGAGTCCAATAAACATAATACTAGTATAAACGACACAGTTCTACACATTTTAGGATCTTAAAACCCAGAAAATTGATGTAAATATATGTGTAAAAATGAGTGTTATCAAAATCCCCCAAACTTGAACGTTGATCGTCCCGAGCAATGCACTTTAAAATAACCACTCTTAAGGGAACTCGTCCCTCAACATACCTCAAAGGATCATTTTGAAAATTTATCAATACGCCTCAAGAAATAAATAAGTCGAGTTCTATAAAGTATTCAAATCTCGGGGGTGCTTCCTTAACATCATAGCTAATATTTGAATAATACGAACCTCGCCGGTCAAGTGTATTCCCTCACTCTCAAAGTGTATAAAGGGATAAGTAACGCTCAAAACTCATTCAATGAAATAAGAATCCCCATAGGCTTGCCAATCGTCTACATCTCTACCACTAGTTGTGCATGCAAATTTGGTGAATCAAAAGGACTTTAATGGTTGTATTGTAGGCTTTTTGGTCTGGGTAGGATACATATGGCTTAAAGTGACTTGACTTGAGCAAATTAGAACATTATCTCCTCAATCACTTCGCTCAATTAGAAGCTCCATAATCCTTTAGGATTTTGTTTCTTCCAACCCCTTGATTTGAATATCATGGCACTAAGTAGTTTTGAAAGTGAAAATCACAACCTTATTCCTCTTTATTGCTTCATACATCTCGTTTCTTTTGTGTCCACCATTTGTTTTTTTTTTTTTTGTTGTGGTGGACAACATCATCATTAAATCGCACCAATGTTCTTTCAAATTTATTTTGATAAATCATTGCATTTCGAACCAACAATCTTCCCCGTCGCCTCCACATATCTTTTCATTCTTTTGCCAATTTGTTCTAAGTAGCTCAAGTATAGGGACAAAAGTTTATAATGGAACGGAAAGCTCATAATGTGGTTAACAAGAAATAGGCTTTAAGCTCAATCGGGCTAACTAGGAAATAAAATTTTCGGGTTGGCCACAAGGTTTGAAAGGTTGTCAAATAAAAATTGCCTTAAATCATTTTCACTAATTTGCAAGCACTCTTGTAGTTTCGAATAAGATACTGTGGCAAGTTCTAGAGTCTTAAAACATGAATGGAACACTCGACAATGAAACTTGCATATTTAATGATGCACGAAGGCTCAAAAGCTCACAAGTTAGATTTGTTCATATTTCCAAGAGATTAGGCTATTTATTCAATTTCACACCCTTTTGATTATTGTACAATTTTTCCTCTTCAAATTATCCTCGATTTGTATATCAAAATAACAGAATAAATCCCGAGGCATCCAAGACAAGAGTTCATTCTTTCGAGTTTCATCAAAGTTCATCATCATCAAAACACACCAAGTTCGAAATAAAACACACCAAAATGAAACACACCAAAGTAAACAATTCAAACCAAAACATAAAATAAAATCCAAACACACCAAAAATATTCAAGCCAAAACAAAATCCAAACACACCAAAAAAAATCAAGCCAAAACAAAATCCAAACACACCAAAAATATTCAAGCCAAAACAAAAGTATTTCTTGACCCAATCTCTCCCCCCAAACTTGAATTAAAGATTATGCACACAAAATGGGGTATAGTATTTAAACAACGAAAAACCTTGGGTCAAGATATACTTACAACCGGTCCTAATGACTTGGCGGAGGATAATGCCCTTGTTGGACATGCCAATCTTCCATTCGTTGTAAAATTGCTTGCATCCCGGCTAGTGTTTCACGGGTCTCCTCTCGGAAAGCCTCGAATTCTTCACGAGATACGGCACTTCTTGATTCTGCTTGTCTTGACGACTCGGGCCGATCTCTCCTTCTTTCTTCTTCCTCCCCCGATTCTCTTTCTTCTTAGGTCCTCTTTCATACTCGAATTCCTCCTCCATTCTCTCCTCTCTCTCTTCTTCTCTCATCCTCTCGTTTTCATCCTCAAACTCCGTACGCCTAGGACGGACATTACGGCCAACATATCTTTCACTCGGGAAATTAATCCACCGCCTCCCGGGCCAATTTGTGCGCTTCCGTGGACATTTGCAAATTTCCTATGTCCCGAATACTAGAAATAGTTGTCAGAGTTGTATTCGGGAGTAGGAAGTGATCACCGTCATTCTGGAGAAAAATAACTCGGGAATCGTAGTCCAAGATATTCATCAACTTCATGACTTGGATTGATAGAAGCATATTTCCCGGGAGGGGAGTTCGGTTTTGTAGAGGTACGTCAAGATGAAGTGCGATAGGGGTAATTAAACCCCCTATCCAAATTTCCCCTCTCGGTTTAGTAGCAACGTCCTCGAAATGGTCCATAATAATAGCTCCGGTTGCGGGATTTGTTCCGTCGAGTATATGAGCTAGGACATAAAGTTCTCGCGGAGTTATCGGCCTCGTTTCTTTCCGCCCAAAGATAGTGCTTGCGATGACTTTGTGTAAATAGCGGAGAATAGGATTACGAAGAGATGATCCTTTCGCCGATTTGGGAATGTAGGGACGTGCACCGCTCCCGGTACTCAATCATTGTCCTCCAAGAAGTCTCACACTCAAACCGATTGATTCGGTATTCTCCGTGTCTTCGAGCGTCATATATAGTATCCACCCGCGGACCCAATTTTTCATTTTTGTTGTTGAGCCGAAATTCCAAGGCGGTCGGCTCATGCGTAATCGGGTCTCTCTTAACGGAGAGTGTGCTAAGAAATTCCGATGTGAGACATCGGTAAGTGGGCCAATGTTGAGTCATTAGCGTCGTCCGGTGATACGTCCGAGTAGCCGCATAACATCTTCTTTTATCCCCATCGCAGTCATACACTCATCATCGAGGCCATCGCGTGGGAGCATTTTTTCTGTCCCAATGTCTCCCATCGTGCTAAGCGGCTCGGCGAAGCTCAATCCCATACGTCTCGGGCGTCTCGACACCCCTTGAGTAGGTATTCTCTCTGGTTGTTCGATTTTACATTGCGGGCCTTCCTCTTCCTCGTTGAGTTGCGCCTCGTCCTTGGGCATTTCCTCGTCCTCGTTGAGCATTTCCTCGTCCTCTGGCCATTTCCTACAAGAGAATTATCAATTATCACTTATTCACACAAGCTCCGAATCACTATTTTTCGATAATACACGTACCCCCACAATATGTGTTATCTTCAAAATATCCCAACCACAAATTTCAACCCCAAATGTAAGTAAAATCCCAAACATGTAATGACATCAATCATATATATCCATCATGTATGATAATCCCCAACAAAAATTTCAACTCCATAAATTTCTCAAAATCTCAAAAATATAATCCATTCAAGAACCCTAAGTTGCTCAATAATTCATGTTTCACACAATGTGAATGTAAAGAATAATTAAACCTTCCAAAATCGTGAATCATACCTTGAAGTTGGAGTGAAAATTGAAAAAAAACTCAGAAAAATCGCGACCCAACCCGGATGTATTCGTCCGATTCTCACCCTTGAAGCTTTAGGATTGTGGGATAATGATGAGCACTTTGTTTTTTTTTTTGTGAGATTTGACACTATTTTTGCCTGATTTTGCCGGATTTGATGATAATCGGGACTAGGGTTTATGGATTTGGGGAGGAGGAAAGTTTTGGGGAAGAAGATGAAGTGAATCGGCCGTACAGCGCCTTTTATACCCCCCGATCGACACGGCCCGTGTCAAATGACACGGCCCGTGTCATACCTGCTCCGTTTGTAAGCTTTTGCCGCTGTCCAACTGACCCGGCCGTGTCAAATGACACGGCCCGTGCCGTACTATACTAGAAAGTGAAAATTGACTGTTTGCGACCGGCCGTGTCAAATGACACGGCCCGTGCCATACCTTCTTGGATTCTTCTAATCGGCTGGCTAACGGCCCCGTCCGTGTCAAATGACACGGCCCGGGCAGCACTACGCCCGAAAGTAAAAATTTCGACTGGTTGCACGACCCGACCGTGTCATTTGACACGGCCCGTGCCATGCTGTCCTGGAAAATGCAGTTTTGTCCTCGGTGTGTTTTTCCTGCGATTTGAACACCAAAATTTGAACCGGTTAGTTATACAACAAAATGCGAAAAGAAAAAAATTTAAAACATGCAAATAAAATTTATTGGGTTGCCTCCCAACTAGCGCTAAGTTTAACGTCTTCAGCCGGACGTGAAAGTCTTTTATGGCTCGATTAAAGTTATTTCGGATACGGCTTCCTTTTGATAGGGATGATAGTAATGTTTGACTCGTTGACCGTTAACTTTAAATAACTCTCCGTCTCGCTCATGAGCTCGACTATTCCAGTGGAAGTACTTTCTTAATCACGAATGGACCCGACCATCTTGATTTCAATTTTCCTAGGAACAATTTCATCTTGAATTATAGAGAAGTACTTGTTGTCGGCATAAATTCACGTTTAATGATCATCTTATCATGCCATCTTTTAGACCTTTCTTTGTAAATTCGAGAATTTTCGTAGCATTCATCCCTAATTCTTCCAATTCATTTAACTCTAGCAATCTTTTCTTTCGTGCCTCAAAATCTAAGTTTATTCTTTTCACCGCCCACATCGCTCTATGCTCCAATTCCAAAGGTAGGTGACATGATTTCCCAAAAATGAGTTGATAGGGCGATGTTCCCAAAGGAGTTTTATAGGCCGTACGATAAGCCCAAAGTGCATCATCGAGCTTGGATGACCAATCTTTCCGAGATGTATTCACCGTCTTTTCCAAGATTAACTTGATCTCTTTGTTGGCCGCTTCGGCTTGTCCATTTGCTTGTGGATGATAGGCCAATGATTTTTTTGATCGGACCCCATATTTCTGAAGAAGTTTATCCATGATTTTGTTGACAAAATGCGATCCCCGGTCACTGATTAATGCTCTTGGAGTTCCGAATCGGCAAAAGATGTTCTTCTTTAAAAATTTCATTACTACTTGAGCATCATTTGTTGGAGAACAAATTGCCTCGACCCATCGAGATACGTACTCGACCGCTAGGAGAATGTACTTATTTCCGAATGATGATGAGAATGGACCCATGAAGTCGATACCCCAAACGTCAAATAGTTCAACCTCAATTACGTTGGTTAGGGGCATCTCATGACGTCTTGAAATGTTTCCTACTCGTTGGCATCTATCGCATTGTTGAATAAAGAGATAGCAATCTTTGTATAGCGTCGGCCAATAAAATCCGCTTTGCAACACTTTTGCAGCTGTCCGTGTTGCTCGAAATGTCCTCCGGTTGGGGATGAATGACATTGTTGAAGAATTTCATCCCATTCCTCTTGTGGTACACATCTCCTCACGATCATGTCGGCACATCTCTTAAAAAGTAATGGATCATCCCACATATAGAACTTAATATCATGTAGGAATTTCTTCTTTTGGTAATGAGATAGATCCGGGGGTAGCACACCTGCGACCAAAAATTAACAATGTCGAGAAACCACGGAAATTTAGCTTCTACCATAAAGAGCCGCTCGTCAGGAAATTCTTCTTTAATCCCTTCGATCTCCGGTTCCTCCTCCTTTTTGTACTCGAGGCGGGATAGGTGGTCGGCTACCACGTTTTCACATCCTTTTACGTCTCGGACTTCCACGTCAAATTCTTGTAAAAGAAGAATCCATCGAATTAGGCGAGGTTTAGAGTCTTTCTTCTCAAACAAGTATTTAATAGCCGCGTGATCCGTGTGTACTATCGTCTTTGTCCCAATTAAGTATGATCGGAACTTATCAAAAGCAAACACTACGGCAAGCATTTCCTTCTCCGTTGTTGTGTAATTTTGTTGGGCTCGCCCAATGTTTTGCTTGCATAATAAATAGCCGAAAGAGTTTTTCACGACGTTGTCCCAACACAAAGACCGACCGCATAATCACTTGCATCACACATGATCTCAAAAGGTTGAGACCAATCCGGTACCACGAGGATAGGAGCACTCACTAATGCCTTCTTTAGAGTCTCAAAGGCCTGCAAACATTCGTTAGAAAGAATGAAAGAGGTGTCTTTTTCTAGCAATTTACTCAAAGGTTTAGTGGTTTTTGAAAAGTCTTTTATGAATCTCCTATAAAACCCGCGTGTCCAAGGAAGCTCCTAATTGCTTTTTCATTCTTTGGTGGGGAAGTTTCTCAATGGCGACAATTTTCGCTCTATCAACCTCCAAACCGGCGGCGGACACTCGATGGCCTAGGACAATTCCTTCTTGTACCATAAAGTGGCATTTCTCCCAATTCAACACGAGATTAGTGTCTTCACATCACGCAAAACTAAAGTAAGATTATGCAAGCAATGATCAAATGAATTTCCAAACACCGAAAAATCATCCATGAAAACTTCCATTATATTTTCGATCAAACCGTGAAATATAGCCATCATACAACGTTGAAATGTGGTCGAGCATTACATAAACCAAACGGCATTCGACGATAAGCATAAATTCCATAAGGACATGTAAAGGCCGTTTTCTTGATCTTAGGTGTTATATAGATTTGATTATATCCGAATATCCATCAAGAAAACAGAAAAATTCATGCCCGCCAATCTATCAAGCATTTGATCAATGAAGGGAAGAGGAAAATGATCTTTGCGAGTAGCCGCATTTAAAGCCCTATAGTCTATACATACTCGCCATCCCTGTAACTACTCTCATAGCAATTAATTCATCTTTTTCGTCTTTGGTTACGGTCATCCCTCCCTTTTTGACACCACTTGAGTAGGACTTACCCACTCACTATCGGAAATTGGATATATCATCCCGGCATCTAAAAGTTTTAATACTTCCTTTTTCACCACTTCTTTCATTATGGGATTAAGTCTCGTTGATTTTGCACTTTAGGTTTAAAATTTTCTTCTAGCAAAATCCTATGCATGCATATGGAGGGACTAATCCCCTTCAAATCTGAGATAGACCACCCTATAGCCGACTTATGTGCCCTCAATACGAAGCAATTTATCTAGTTGAGTGGATGAAAGTGAAGAGGATACAATTAGGATTGGATTTGTTATCATCCGTAAATGCATACTTGAGGTGTTCCGGGAGGGTTTTAAGGTCCAAGCTTGGTTGAGATGAATCCGATTGAGATGAAACGGACCCCAAATTTTTGTCCATGTCATTGGACATGTTTGATTCGTCCGTCAGCTTGATTTCTGCAACTACTTCATGCTTCCTTTCGTCTAAATCATCGAACGTATTGCTTTGCGTTTTCTGTAGAATTCAATTGAAACGTAATCAAACAAGTCGAATCGTCAAACTCCAAAGTTGAATCACTAGAAAAACATGAATTCGTAAGAGCGAACTCTAACGGATCCGACGATAATGAGTGTAGGATTTTTTTCTTTCCATACGAGCTTATATGGTCAATAACATTGCAATATTCCGTATTATCATGAAATTTCATAGCTTTGAAAATAGAAAATAGAACATGCTCGTCGTTAACACGTAGTGTTAATTCTCCCCTTTCAACATCAATAAGAGCCTTTCCGTTGCTAGAAATGGACGTCAAGGATAAGTGGTAAATCTCCGTCTTCTTCCATATCAAGGATAACAAAATCATTTGGAAAAATAAACTTGTCGACTTTTACAAGCACATCTTCAACAATCCCCTTGGGATGTGTTATGGATCGATCCGCTAATTGGAGCATAACCGTTGTGGTTTTCATTTCTCCGCCACCTAATTTCGAAAATAGATAACGGCATGAGGTTAATCGAAGCACCTAAATCACACAAAGCTTTATCGAATGATACGTTTCCAATAGTGCATGGGACGGTAAAGCTTAGGGATCCTTAAGCTTTTGAGGCAATTTGCGTTGGATAATAGCGCTACATTCTTCGGTTAGTTTAACCGTCTCATGATCTTCCATCTTTCTTTTTCTTGACATCACATCCTTCAAGAACTTTGCGTAGTTAGGCATTTGTTCCAAAGCTTCTGCAAAAGGAATATTGATATTAATTTTCTTGAAGATGTCTAAAAATTTTGCGAATTGTGCATCTAACTTTTTCTTTTGAAACGTTGAGGGAAAGGTAGAGGAACGTTAGGAGTAGAGTTAGGAGATATTTTAAGCTTCTCACCCTTAGTTGTATCATGCTTCCCTTCTTCCTTTTCAATTTCGAATTGATCCTCCTTGACTTCCTCACTTGGCATCTTTGGCCCTTCATAATTTGTTCCACTTCTTAAGGTGATTGCTTGGCACGACTCTTTGGGATTCACTTCGGTATTGCTTGGAAATTGTCCCCGTTGATGTTGACTCCCAACCACTTTAGCTAATTGTCCAATTTGAGTTTCGAGATTTTTCATTTGAGCTCCCATGGTGGTAGCTAGTTGAGTGACATGGCCTTCGATTTTGTCTAATTTCTCCTCGTCTTGACTAAATCGACTTTTCGTCTCCATCATGAAGGTAGCTAGAATATTCTCGAGATTCGACGTCGGTTTTGATTCTTCAATTATCTCCCCATTCGATACCTTGAATCCGGCCGGTGGTTGCAAAGCATTCTTTGGATTGGCATAGCTAAAATTTTCATGATTTCGATTTGAGGGATGGTAGAAGCCCGGTGGTGGATTATTTCGGTAATTGTTGTAACTCCGATTATTAATGTAGTGTGCTTCTTCCAATGGATCGGATGGTAGTGAACTTGATCTTCCTTGAGAAACTCCCTTCGAATCACCTCCTTTTGTTAGAGCCCCCAATTGAGTTGTTAGCATCGTCATTTGTGCGGTTAATGCCTTTATGGGATCCGAATCGGATATCTCAGCCACCCTTCTAATATTTGATCTTTCCGTTGGCCATTGATAGCTATTCATAGCCATTTCTTCGATCAATCCATACGCTTCTTCAGCACTTCTTGCTAGCAATGCCCCTCATGGAAGCATCAATAAAATTCCTTGTTTCCCCATAAGACCATTGTAGAAGAAACACATTTGTTGGTCTTCGGAAACCATGTCGAGGGCATCGCCTTAGTAGATCTTTGAAACGCGTTCCCAAGCTTCATATAATGGTTCGAATCCAATTGATGAAATTGAGTAATCTCACCCTTTAGCTTCATCGTCTTGTTTGGTGGGAAAAATTTGAACAAAATTTTTCGCTCAATTCTTCCCATGTCTTTATACTTAGGGAGCTAAGGTTCCAAGCCAATTTCTTGCTTTCTCCCTCAAAGAGAATGGAAACAATCGTAGCGTATAGCATCATCCGAGACTCCGTTCATTTTGATAGTATCACATATTTGCATGAAATGAGTGAGATGTGCATGTGGATCTTCGACAGAAATCCTCCAAATTGATTTTGTTGAACCATTGAAATTAAGGCCGGCTTCAACTCAAAATTATTAGCGTTGATGGGGACATGAGTGATTCCTCCAAAGTTTCGGTCGAGTTTCGGTCGGAATCCATCCCGAATTGATTGCACCCTAGTTGGTGGAATTTCCATCCTTCTGCCCTCGTTGTCTTGGATTATTGCATTCTCGTTTGCGTTGCCCCTTTCTACGTTGTCTCCTGCTCTCTCCATATCTTCAAAAAGATCCCTTCTTAGTTTCCTTGAGGTAGCACTTGTTCTTCGGGCAAATGCTTCTACTTCCGGGATGAAAGTTTCTAACGGTACTCGAGATGAACGAGTGTTCATGCACTCCCTGAGTAGAAATTGTATGAGTTAAGTAACAAATAAGAAAATGTCTAAAGTAAGACTAAAAACACTAATCGTAATATCAACACAAAAATTATTTTAGTCCCCGGCAACGGCGCCAAAAACTTGTTCGCTGTATTTTTAACCAATCCGCAAGTGTACGGAAAATATGTAGAAAGCGGCGAGCAAGGTCGTATTCCACAGAGACTAAATATTTTTATTGTGTTGAGTATTAGATTGTAGTGTTCTCGACTTATCTAGACAATCGAAAGGTAAAATTGACGATTAATGAAATAGCATACAAAAATCACAATAAATTAAAACGATTGAAAATATCCGAATGGAAGCGAGTTACAAGAGTTTAGAACGTTAGATTCCAAGGCTAGGTTTCCGTTGATTACTAAATTTAGTCGGGATTGGTTTCAAAAGTTCTAAGTGCGTTTCCAAAATGATAATCACAATAATATTCTAAAGTCCCTCTCGAGATGCGTTAAAACGTAGATTAAACAACTTACAACAACGTCTCCGTTTACTATAAATTATCTAACTCCAAATTGCTCGTAAGATTTAGATATCATCATAGTTCATCACCGATTTCTCAATCCCGTAATTTACTACGTCAAATACTCGAACCTATTAATGCCCTCTTCTCTCGAATTATGAGCAATTAAGTTAAACATGTAAAAACATTGATCAAGTGTCTAAACATGAATCAAACCAAGTATTTGATAAAGAAATCGCACTAGGTAAATATAATTATCAATCCCTCAAAATCATAGTAAATCAACGTACTCCCATGCCCTAATCTAAAGAGTTTAGCCGGACATGGAATTGAAAGGAAGATAGATAATCATCATGTTCATGCTCATAAAAACAACAAGAAAAAGAAAAGATAGGAAGAAGATAAAACTCGTGGTGTGTCTTGGTCGATCCCGGTTGAAACCTTCACTTGTTCTTGAAGTGTTCTTCAAGAATTTCTTCAAAACTTCTTCTTTTTGGAATGAAACTCCTTTGATTGTTTGTTATTCTCTCTCTCTAAACTCCCATATCTCACCTATCCCCTCTCTTACCCCATCAATCCCTTTTATAAAGATAAAGCATCCACCTTTTCCACCAAAATCTCTCAAAAATGTCAAAAGGAGATATTTCCATCGAAAAGTGACACGGCCGTGTCAAATGACACGGCCGTGTCATAGTATGCTCAAAAGCTCAAAAGTGTGGGCCGGGTGACTCGACCGTGTCAAATGACACGGCCGAGCAAATGACACGACCGTGTCAAATGACACGGCCGTGTCATACTTGACGAAATAAGCACAAACGGCACGGTAGATAGACCGACCGTGTCAATATGGCACGGCCGATAATGACACGGCCCGTGTCGATTGACACGGCCGGGCTTGTGTCGGCTCGTTTTGTCACCGTTTTGACTCCGATCTCTCGTTTCCGCATTGCTTGATATGTATTGGGGTTGGAGACTTCGTTCTTGCTTGATTTATGTCCATGAAGTACCTATAAAATCAATAAAACGTACCCAAGCGTGATCGAGTCCAATAAACATAATACGAGTATAAACGACACAGTTCTACACATTTTAGGATCTTAAAACCCAGAAAATTGATGTAAATATATGTGTAAAAATGAGTGTTATCACTAGCTTTGATGGATATCGATTAACAATTGCGATAGTTATATACCGGTTCGATTATTACTGAGGGTTCTAAGCTACCCAAGGCATCCGAGGTTTACTAAAACTTACTAAACAATACTGAAATGAGTTCAAAGTTGGGTAAACTTACCTTTACTGACAAAAGATGATGAAGAACGACGGTGGACGAAGTAGAACGAGAGGATAACACCTTCAAGACCTTCCCCGAAGCTTGATTATCGTACTCTAATAGGATAGCACTTGAATTGGGAGGTTATAATTGGTTCAATGATGGTGGAGAGTAGTGTACAAGGGAGAAGAATGATTTTTGGGACGGAAGAAATGAAAGGCAAAGTGTTCTTTTATAAACTCAGATTGCCCTTACGTACGTTATGCCTTACGGTTTACGTACGTAAGAGGCTTTACGTACGTTATGGCAAAATACTTAACGTACATAAGGAACTCGCTGGAACGATTCACTCACATCGTTACGTACGTAACGAAAGCGGGTTAACGTACGTAAACCTCGTTGACTTGCCTGTCGCAATCACGCCGAAAGTTGGTCAGCACGCGTACTACCAGACGAAGATTCCTGTCCGAAGACCGAAGACCGATGTTACGTACGTAAGGGCCGATATTTAACGTACGTAATGGCTCAGATGTAGCGTGCGTAATGAGTCGGAGTATAACGTACGTAAAGGACAGTTTTGTTTGCCAAATTATTATCACATTAATTTCTTATGACACGACTCCCTCTCCATGTCGTCTGGAAATCTCTCGGGGAACAAGACGTTGGCCACCGTCATATTCGCACCGATAATTACCTAACGACATCGAGGTATGTCACTGAAAGTTCGTCAATCATCATACCATCACAATACACGAATAATAGACGCGATACCGTACAACCATATTATACAAAATATGCTTTATTGCAATGTAGTACATTTATTTATCAAACAGGAGAAATGGACGTGAGCGTCCAAAGCGAAAAAGCATGTAATACTGGTGGTATTACATACCACCCCCCTTAAAAATAGTTTCGTCCCGAAACTAAGAAAATAACTCAGGATGATTCTCTCTCATGCTCGCCTCGGTCTCCCAAGTCGCTTCTTCCGTACCGTGGGGCGACCACTGAACTTTAACAAGGGGTATGTTCTTGTTCCTTAGTGTCTTTACGCGTCGATCCAAAATCGCTGTTGGAACTTCCCTAAAGGTAGCATCATTGGAAATCTCTACTTCCTCGAAGTTGATCTTGTGGCTAGGATCGTACACGTACTTTCTCAGCTGGGAGACGTGGAAGACATTATGCACTCCGTCTAACGATGGTGGTAATGCTAGCCGATAAGCGAGTCTACCGACTCGGTCCAGTATTTCGAACGGGCCAATAAATCTCGGGCTTAGCTTGCCCTTCTGGCCGAAGCGTCGAATGCCCCGCATTGGCGATACTTTAACCCAAACATGATCCCCAACCATAAATTCCAACGGTCGCTGCCGGTCCATAGCATAAGACTTTTGGCGACTCTGCGCTGCCAACATGTGTTTTCGAACAATGGATATCTTCTTAATAGATTCCTGGATTAGATCCAACTCGGTGGCAATGACATCGGATGCATCGTCCCAACATAGGGGAGACTTGCACCTTCTACCATACAAGGCCTCAAAGGGGGCCATGCCTATGCTTGCATGCCAGCTGTTGTTGTACGAAAATTCCGCTAAGCAGAGGTGTTTAGCCCAGTCCTTGCCCCAATCGAGTACACATGCTCTCAACATATCTTCCAGGTCTCGTATGGTGCGTCTGTTTGTCCATCCGTTTGAGGATGATAGGCGATCTTGAAATGCGGTGAGTACCCATGGCACAGTGGCGGACCTTCCGCGGGACACATATCTAGTGTCTCTATCCGAAATAATCCCCGAAGGGATGCCATGTAACCTTACGATTTCCCGAACAAAAATGGTAGCCAGCTGTTCTGTTCCGATGGCCTCCTGAATTGGAATGAAGTGTGCCGACTTTGTCAGTCGGTCTACAATAGCCCATATCGTGTCCTTTCCCCCCGCCGTCACTGGTAACTTGGTGACAAAGTCCATTGGTATGCTCTCCCATTTCCATTCCGGAATGGGTAAGGGCTGCATGATTCCGGCCGGTCTACGGTGTTCAATCTTCACCTGTTGACATATCATACATCGAGCGACAAACCTTGCTACCTCTTGCTTCATATTCTTCCACCAGAAACTATTTCGCAGGTCTTTGTACATTTTGCTCGCCCCGGGATGTACCGAATAGGGAGTAGAATGAGCTTTCTTGAGTATAGTTTGCTTAACCTCGTCTTTAGGTGGAATGCAAATCCTGTTCTTGAATCTAACTAAGCCCCCTTGGATCCTGTAGTCTGAAATAACTCCCCCTTCGGCCTTTGCGCCGATCGCACGGTTCGGATCCTCCATCGTGCTAGGCGTATCTCGTCCAGCAGGACGAGCGAATATCAATCGAGCACAACTGTCCCCGCGGTGTTGTATCCACACTTCAATGTCATTTCTCCCGAGATCTTGCTGCAACTCCACTGCATCACAAACCGAGATAGTGTCACCTCCTGCGCAGCTTTTCCGACTCAAGGTCGTGCACTACGACGTTGGCCTTCCTGTGGTGATATAGAATCTCTACGTCGTAATCCTTGATTAACTCCATCCAACGCCTCTGTCTCATATTTAACTCTTTCTGCGTGAAAATATACTTTAAACTCTTGTGGTCCGTAAAGATCTTACAGGTAACCCCATATAGGTAATGTCTCCAAATCTTAAGAGCGTGGACCACTGCAACTAGTTCCAAGTCATGTGTCGGGTAGTTCACCTCATAAGGTTTAAGTTGATGAGAGGCGTAAGCGATAACCCTGTCATTTTGCATGAACACACATCCCAGCCCGTGCTTAGACGCATCGGTGCATATTACGAATCCCTCCGTACCCTGCGGTAGTACCAACACTGGGGCAGTAGTAAGCTTCCTTTTTAGCCTGTCGAAACTCTCCTGACAATCTGTTGTCCAGACAAACTTGGTGTTCTTCCTAAGCAGATTTGTTAATGGCTGAGCGACACAGGAGAAGGCCTCGACGAACCGTCGATAATATCCCGCCAATCCCAGGAAACTTCTCACCTCTTTGACATTTCTAGGTGGTTCCCAATTCAGAATCGTCTCGATCTTCTGGGGGTCTACTTTAACGCCTCCTGCTGAAATCACATGCCCCAAAAAGGTTACCTCTGGCATCCAGAACTCGCATTTAGAAAGTTTAGCATACAGTTGATGTTGCCTTAAAACGCTCAAAACCTGCCTCAAGTGTTCCTCATGCTCCCATCGGCTTCGGGAATAAATTAAAATATCGTCAATGAAAACCACCACACACTTATAGAGGAACTCTGATAGAACCCTGTTCATCAATTCCATAAAAACAGCTGGAGCATTAGTCAGGCCAAACGACACCACCATGTACTCGTAGTGCCCATATCTCGATCAAAATGCGGTCTTAGGAATATCCTCCTCTCGAATTCTCAATTGGTGATATCCCGAACGTAAGTCGATCTTTGAAAACACAGTCGCCCATTTCAGTTGGTCCAGTAAATCATCAATCCTTGGAAGTGGGTAATGGTTCTTAATAGTGACCTTATTAAGTTCCCTGTAATCGATACACAGGCGCAGAGAGCGGTCCTTTTTCTTCACAAAAAGAACTGGCGCATCCCATGGCGAAGTACTTGGACGAATGAGCCCCTTCCTTAGCAATTCTTCGAGTTGTGACTTTAGTTCCTTCATTTCGGCTGGTGCCATCCTGTATGGTGCCTTGGAGATAGGCGTCGTTCCTGGCTCAAGTTCGATTGAGAGATCGACCTCCCTCTGTGGTGGCAATCCAGGTAGTTCGTCGGGGAATAAGTCCGGAAATTTGTTCACTACAGGAATATTAGCAACCGACAATTGTGACGTGCGCTCCTGAAGAATATAGCACCAGTAATACGCTCCTAGATCATCATGAGATGCTACTGCTGAAAGGAGACTGAGGGACCCTTTTGTGCTGAAGTGCTCTCGGCCTCTAATTGTGTGAGTGGCACCGTCATGGGTCGTAATAGAAACGGTCAGGTGATAGGTATCCAATACCGTCTTGTGCATCGTTATCCAGTCCATACCTAAAATCACATCTTCATTTTGGAGTGGAAAGACCATGAGATTGGTCATCCGGCCAGATTATTGATACGAATCGGACAGTTTCGAACTTCCAAGTTACCCTCCACCCTGCTGCCCTCGGGTAGTTTAACAGTAAAGGACTCATAGGGTACACAAGGGAGATGCAAATGGTTAACACATTATACGGATATAAACGAGTGGGTTGCTACAGTATCAAACAGTACATGAACAGGCTGAGATTTAATAAGGAGTGTACCTGAGACAGCAGGAGTAGTCTGGTCGTCAGTAGCCCTTAGTTCGAACACGCGGGACGGTAGTGTCCCCGAGGAGGGTGCAGTACCTCCCCTGCGACCACGTCCTCTTCCGGCACCGTGTAGAGGAGACTGGTGAGGTGGAGATCGGTAGTCGGACATGGCAGACACTCTGGATGTATGTACCGAGCCTTGTTGACTCTGAGGAGATGGGTTTGGTGTAGGTTTGATCCGAGAACAGTAGCGAGACATGTGCCCACCCCTTCCGCATGAAAAGCACTTTGTCGATGCTTTACGACACTGACTCATGGTATGCCCTGCTATGCCACAATTGAAACAGCTACGGCGAGAAGGCCCGTCAGATGTTCCTTTCTGTTGGGACGAAGCTGCTGATTTGGAGGGGAACCCAATTCCCAAATTCACTCTGCTGGTGCTCCCGGACTGATTTGCAGTCTTCTGCTTCTTTTGGTTGTGCCCGGCATCCGAACTGACAACCGTACCGGCGTATGCTGTGACTACGTCCTCATATGCCCTCAATGTGGTGCAATGAAACCCCGCCGTGTAGCGTTGAACATCCTCCGGCAACCGTTGAGCAAGGTGACAAATTCGCTGGTCTTCGGACGGAACCATCTGTGCGACATAGCTTAGCTCGGTCCTGTATGCCCGAATGATTTCTGGTACTGGCAAATTCTGAGGCCCTGCGCTGAAGAAACTCCGCGCTCGTGCAGTTTGAACTGATCGGGGACAGTACTCGTCTCTCAATAGTTTGGAAAACTCGGGCCATCCGACTATTCTGTCCTCTGGCTTATAGGTCCTCCACCATCGGGCTGCGGTGTCACGGAGCTGGTTGATCCCGAGTGGCACTTTTCGGTTTCCTGGGCAGCCGATCACCTCGAAGTCAGTCTCCATTTCCGAGATCCAATCGTCCACGTGCTTATCCCCTGACCCGTCGAATAATGGCGGTCCGCCTTCACATTTCTCCCACCCAACGGTCCTTTCCTGTTCTCCTCTATGTTAATGACTGGTACTTGTTACGCCGGTTGACTGAGCGATTCCCATAGCGATGGCACAGGCGAAGTTTGAACGAAGGTGGATCAAATCCCCGTTGTTACGGTTTTCCGCTTCTGTTCGTTACGATTAACAGTGGTGGTTGATTTCCGGATTAGTTTCTCCGGTGTTTCTGTCTTCCTGCTGGTTCATAGCGGAACCTTGTGCGTCATTTACGTTTCTTCTAGCTCCTCGACGTGCCATTGGTGATGTTCGTTCAATCTAACAGGTTAGTTTAATGCAAACATTCTCTGAGTTCTTACTGAATCCAAACATCATACTTGATCCTTAAGAATTTACATGTATTTTACCTCGACATCCCTCGAGGAGTTACGGTCGTCAGAAGTGTTGGATTTTGAAGGCAAACGTTTTCAAAATATTTTTGGTAAAACTTTCCACGTGAGTGTTTAGGATCTGATACCATTTTCTGTAACGCCCCCAAAATGAACCGGGACGCCACAGTGCCGTAGATCCCATGAGGGACCCACAAGGCAAGTTTTTGAAAATATTTTCTAAAATATTTTATTTAAAAGTGGTAATATACGGGAGTAATTAAGAAAGTCTTCGTACAACCCAAAGTACCAAAAGCAAATAGTGTCCGTACATACGGTTATTACACAACGTGGAATGTTCAAATTTATTTAAGAAATTAACAGGCCTTCTTCCAACACACTCATGCACAGCGTAACCTTCGGGGTGTCTGCACAAATTCAACAAATTTACAGCACGACATGTCGTGCCGATAACCTAGGTCGAAGCATCAAACCAAACTCAAAGGTAAAATCTAATAATTTTAAGGAATAAAGTTGTCACCGAATGTTCCATGTTATTCCTCTTATCAGCACATAAACTCCTAAGGTCGCAACCAAGGGTCACGGAAGTATCTACATAGGACTACTCCGGACGTGGGTACCATTCAGGTTTTATCCCGCAACACGGTCCAACAAGAAAACTCCCAAGGCCGCGGCCAAGGGTCACGGTAGTATCTACTCGGGAATACTCCGGACAAGATAATCATAAGAGCACCATTCCACAATAGTAACATTTACTATGTCTAAAATTATAAGACGCAAAGTCTGAGCAAGATTCACTTGCCTCAAATCCGACGCGAGTTATTTCTTGACAAGGCAACGGCTTGAACGATCGCACTTGGAAATCCGACCTATTACATGTTTGTCGATTAACATCTTATGATAATAATGATGATCAACGACGTTCCTCCCCCTCCCGCCTGTTAGAACCCTATCCTAGTTGCTTATGATGTCGTAATCGAATTTCTCCATTTTTATCCATAATGCGTGCCATTAATTTCTTAGGTTCGGCAACATTCTTTATAAGTTATCTTTCCGTTAAACAATATTGTTCTAACACAACATTCCTAGTTAATGATAACCAACAATCACCAAGATTTCATCGTTGTCTTAATATGCAAGTCTAGAACGATTAATCCATCATCTTAACATGTTTCGGTATCTATTCGGGTAGAAATTGTTGGTAACTTCATCAAGGATTCATTAACGGTTTTATTCAACATGATAATACGGTTATACATGAAATCCTTCAAGATGATTCCGAGAAGTTGGTGATTAGTAATATGATTATGAGTTCTACCATTATTCATTCCAATTTCTAGCTTTGATGGATATCGATTAACAATTGCGATAGTTATATACCGGTTCGATTATTACTGAGGGTTCTAAGCTACCCAAGGCATCCGAGGTTTACTAAAACTTACTAAACAATACTGAAATGAGTTCAAAGTTGGGTAAACTTACCTTTACTGACAAAAGATGATGAAGAACGACGGTGGACGAAGTAGAACGAGAGGATAACACCTTCAAGACCTTCCCCGAAGCTTGATTATCGTACTCTAATAGGATAGCACTTGAATTGGGAGGTTATAATTGGTTCAATGATGGTGGAGAGTAGTGTACAAGGGAGAAGAATGATTTTTGGGACGGAAGAAATGAAAGGCAAAGTGTTCTTTTATAAACTCAGATTGCCCTTACGTACGTTATGCCTTACGATTTACGTACGTAAGAGGCTTTACGTACGTTATGGCAAAATACTTAACGTACGTAAGGAACTCGCTGGAACGATTCACTCACATCGTTACGTACGTAACGAAAGCGGTTTAACGTACGTAACACCTCGTTGACTTGCCTGTCGCAATCACGCCGAAAGTTGGTCGGCACGCGTACTACCAGACGAAGATTCCTGTCCGAAGACCGATGTTACGTACGTAAGGGCCGATATTTAACGTATGTAATGGCTCAGATATAGCGTGTGTAATGAGTCGGAGTATAACATACGTAAAGGACAGTTTTGTTTGCCAAATTATTATCACATTAATTTCTTATGACACGACTCCCTCTCCATGTCGTCTGGAAATCTCTCGGGGAACAAGACGTTGGCCACCGTCATATTCGCACCGATAATTACCTAACGACGTCGAGGTATGTCACTGAAATTTCGTCAATCATCATACCACAATACACGAATAATAGACGCGATACCGTACAACCATATTATACAAAATATGTTTTATTGCAATGGAGTACATTTATTTATCAAACAGGAGAAATGGACGTGAGCGTCCAAAGCGAAAAAGCATGTAATACTGGTGGTATTACAACTGCACATCAGACAGTTTGACCATAGAGAGATCAGTTAAGTGATCAGCCAAGTAAGCCTGTCCATGTCAGCATTCGTAATAATTACGGAAAGTCACATGCGGGCGATAAGGGACAAATTGGAGAGATTCCTGGAAGGATATGATTTAAATAAATCATCCAGACCTGCCTCTGAAGAATTTATGCATATTAAAATCAAAAGATTCGGCGCCATCACATGGAAGTCCTCACAACGGTTGGAAAATGGATTAAAATATGAGAATCCAGCCTTGCAACGTTCAGAAAGAAAAACAAAGAAGTCTATTTCTCCACCGGACGGATTTATTACAGATTTGCAACGGCTATTATGAAAAGCTCAAAGGATCGACACCTATATATATCCGAATATTTGAAGATGAGCAACACGGTGCGAACTTTACTTTCAAGCAATCAAACCAAACAAAGCAAATAGAACTCTATAGCATCGTGAAGAGCAGTACTCTCATTCATATACGAAGAAAGCTCTTAGTTGGAGAAGACAAAACACTCTTGTCTTAAAACCTGAGTAAGGGGTACTTCAGTAGTTGAAGTTTCGTGACTGATAGGCATCCAAGGATTTGAATATCAAGTGGTGCTAGGCAGTCAGAAAGGAGTTGCAACAACAGAATTTTCACTGGTTGGAAGTTGTTGTAACTAAGTTGTAGAATCACTATAATATTTATCACTGGTTGAGAATTATAGTGGATTCATCTCCAACTGGTTTGGAGAAAGTGGATTAGTAGAGGATTACCCCACCTCTGAGACCACTATAAATTGCCTACGTACTTTACTATTTAGCATCATACTTAACTGCTGCATTCATACTTAACTGTTCCATTAGCTATTTGCTTTCGTCATCAGCTGACTTCCGCACACATATCAACTGAGAAACTCATCCTTTGTGGAAAAGAGTTTTAATAAGTCTATTCACCCTCCTCTAGACTTATTACTGGACGACTTGTGACCTACAAGTGGTATCAGAGAGGTTGGTTCAATTTTCCAGAACCAGATCCATATATCTTGCATATATTTATATCTCTCATTTAGAATGGAAAACATGCATTCTAGATTACCCGTGTTTTCAGTTGACGAGTATGATCTTTGGAAGATAAGGATGCAGGCACACTTATCTTCTATCCATGACGACATGTGGTGCATTATCGAGGATGGCCCTTTCATCTTTGAGAAGGACAACACACCTGAGGAGATTGCAGCTGGAAATCCAGTGAATATTCCCAAGAAGAGGACAGAGCTGACCATTGAAGAAAGAAGCTGGCCAATCTTGACAACCGGGCCAGAGATGTGCTATATCAAACTCTTGAAAAATCAATCATGGTCAAGATCAAGAACTGCCAGAATGCCAAGGAGATTTGGGATACCCTTGCTTTGATGTGTGAAGGTACAGAGCAGATAAAAGAAAACAAGTTGTCAATCGCTACCGAGAAGTTTGACTACTTCAAAATGAAGACCGGAGAATCCATAGACCAGGTGGACACAAGGTTCACAGAGATCATCAACGAAATCAACTCCCTCGAAAAAACTTATGGCAACAGGGAGATGGCCTTGAAAGTGTTAAGATCTCTTAGCCCCTAATGGAGTATGAAGGCGGTGGCCATGAGGGAATACAAAGACCTCAATAAAATAAAAATTCAAGAACGATCTCTGACCTGAAGGCTTATGAATTCGAACTCCCAAGTTCATCATCAAACAAGCCTGCAGAGAAGGGAATAGCATTTGCAGCTGAGTCCCCCGCCAAGAGCTTATCTAATGTCAGACCTCCAAATCCACTCGATTTCGAGGAAGAAATGGCATTTATAATGCAAAGATTGAGCAATTTCCGAAAGAATTACTCTAAATATAATAAGAATTATAAGGAGAATCTAAGGAGAAATCAAAAGGCCGGAAGGTGGAATGCGGAGTGCTATAACTGTCATAAGACAGGACACATTCAAATCGACTGTCCTGATCTTAAGAAGGACGAGAGCAAAAAGGAGGTGAGCAGAAAAGAAGATCGAAGGAAAGCCCTCATTGGAGAAGATCAAGCGAAAGTAGAATCAAACAGCGGATTCTTCTCTTATGATGATGAGGAATATGACTGTCTGATGGCCAACCTAGCTGATGAAGAGGTAACATCAAACCCTCTCATTCAAATAATAGTTCAGACATGTCAGAAGATATGGACTTGCATGAATCTGTAAATCAGCTTCTCAAAGACTTTGATTAATTAAAATCTGCACACCTATCTGTATCAGCCGAGAAGACTCAGCTGCAAGATGAGAATAGACAGCTGAAAAATGATTTTGAAAAACTCAGCCTAGAATTGAATAAAACCAAATCTGATCTTGGAAAACAGGCTGCAGACAACTTTAAAAACCAGGCTGATATCACTACAGCTGAGATAAAACGATTAACTGTTTTGAATAGTGAAAAATCAGCTCCACTTGCTCATGTCAAAGCTGAGTTTACTAAACTGACTCAGCTAAGTAAAACTCAGGCAAAGGAAATAACCTCCTTGAAGGCGTCACTAACCCTGGACGAATTGTGTATGAACAAAAGGCCACTATATTCCAGATCAGGCCTTGGATATGACCCGAATACTCCCTCTAGTTCTAAAACCACTTTCATCAAGGGAGAAACACTTGTCTCGTCTGCTAAGCCTAATTACAAACATGTGCTTCAAAATAGGCAGCATCCAAGTTATAGGTCTAGGCTGCAGCCAAGGTATACAAGGCAGCCACCTAGACATGAGACTAGGCAATGGCCAAGACCGAAGCAGCAGCCCAGACAACATGCCCATTATTACCAAAGACTCCCCAAAAACAGATTTCAAAATGGGAGGAGCAAATGGAAACCTCAAGGTTATCCAAATTTTCAAAATGAACAGGTGTGGAGACCACAAAGATTTTATAAATGGTCTCAGCCAAGATTTAGGAATGGCCCACACCACCAATTTTATGAGGCATATCCAGTACACAATCCTAACCGAGGATACAGGCCTAGACAATACACACCTTTTAGGGGTAATAACATCAACTTTCATAATCCCAGGAGAAACCAGTTCTCCAGGAAACCAACTAACCCCCGAGGACCCACATAGATTTGGGTACCTAAATCTCTGCTTGTCTGATTGCAGAAGAGGTGGAAGGACTACTACCATATCTCCACAAATTCAAACATAGGAGATGAAGAATGGTTTGTAGATTCCAGATGCTCAAGGTACATAACCGGGAACAAGAAGGTGCTGACAAATTATATCAAAGAAAGAGGTCCAGACGTAACCTTAGGAGATAGCTCTAGAGGACAGACTAAAGGTTTTGGATAAATGAACAGAGGAAACATAACTATATCAAAAGTTCACTATGTCAAAGGGCTCAAATACAACCTTTTGAGCATAAGCCAAATTTGTGATGAGAAGAATCTAGTAGTCTTCACCATTTGGAAATGCATGGTGATAGATATCCTATCTAGAGAAGTGAAGCTACGAGGATTCAGAAGGAGAGATGTCTATATGATAGATTGGAACACAGGAACTCCTAATACCTGTTTTCTATCCAAGACAATAGCTGAGAATGGATGGCTGTGGCACAAGAGACTATGTCACCTAAATTTCAAAGCCATCAACAAGATTAGTTATCAGAAGATGGTCAGAGGACTTCCAGAAGAAGTATTCAAGAAGGAAACTCTTTGTGATGTGTGTTAGAAAGGGAAGCAAACAAGAGCATCATTCAAGCCAGTCCAGCCGACCACTCTCACAACAAGGATCTTAGATCTACTTCACATGGATCTATTTGGTCCCATCAAGCCAAGGACCATAAGTGGTAGAAAGCATGCTCTAGTAGTAGTGGATGACTATTCAAGGTACACATGGGTTGTTTTTCTCTATAAAAAGAGTGAAACACTAACCAAGTTGCCTGAGCTGCTGAGAAGGATTCAGAATGAGAAATCCCTCTCAATTATCAAGATCAGATCAGATAGAGGAGGAGAATTTCTCAACAAAGCAATAACTGATTATAGTGATCAGAATGGGATCCAGCATGAAGTCTCTCCAGCCAGGACTCCACAGCAGAATGGTGTTGCCGAAAGAAGAAACAGAACCTTGAAGGAAGCATCCAGGTCCATGATTGCAGAAGCAGACCTGGACAAGTGGTTCTGGGCTGAAGCTGTCAACACAGCATGACACACTCAAAACAGGAGTATGATTATAGCGAGACATGGCAAAACTCCCTATGAGTTTTGAAATGGCAGAACACCTGCAGTTGCTTATTTTCATATTTTTGGTTGTAAGTGTTTCATCCACAACAACGGTAAAACCCAACTTAATGCATTTGATGCTAAAACTGATGATGGTCTCTTTATGGGATATTCACAAAGAAGCAAGGCATATAGAGTTTTTAACAAAAGAACCTTAGTTGTGGAGGAAACACCTCATGTTGCATTTGATGAATCTTCTGTTGAGTACAGGAAAAAGGTGGAATTAATTGAGAACAAACTCAAATCTGCCACCCTAGAAGAAATTATCATCCATGATATAGGAATGGTGGACTCACCTGCAGACCAGCCTGAAGACCCATATGTAGCTGATAAAGACCAAACTGCAGATCAGGTAGGACCTCAAAACCTACCTGATCCAGTTGCTGCTGATGAAGACCCATCTGTAGCTGATAAAGACCCATCTGCAGACCAGACCAGACTTCCACCTGCAGATGACAAGACCGTAGCTGATCGAGTTGCAGATCAAGGAAGCCTGAATCAAGCTGATGCTGAGAGAGAAGAAATCCATCAAAGCAAATCTACAGGGGGACAAACCCTGAAGAAGAAGATATTCCTAAGTGTCTTAAAGATCATCCCATCCAACAAATCATTGGGAAGCTAACTGATGGAGTCAAGACTAGACAATCTACTCTACCCGCAGGAATGGCAATGTTTTCATGCTTTATGTCTCAAAAAGAACCCAAGACTACAGAACAAGCTTTGGAAGACTACTCATGGATCAATGCAATGCAAGAAGAGCTTAATCAGATGGAAAGGAACAATGTTTGGGAACTAACAGACAGACCAGATCACAAGAAGGTTATTGGCACCAAATGGGTGTACAAGAATAAATGCGATGAATATGGAGCTGTTGTTAGGAATAAAGCCAGACTTGTTGCTAAAGGCTATGCACAATGTGAAGGAATAGATTTTGATGAAACCTAGGCACCTGTTGCAAGATTAGAAGCCATCAGACTATTCCTTGCATATGCAGCATTCAAAGATGTCATAGTCTACCAAATGGATGTGAAGAGTGCCTTTCTTAATGGAATTCTAGAAGAAGAAGTGTATGTGGAGCAACTCCCTGGATTTGTCAAAGGAGACAAAGCCTACAAGCTTCTAAAGGCTCTATATGGACTCAAGCAGGCACCAAGAGCATGGTATGAAACATTATATGTGTTTCTTGAGAAGAACGGTTTCAGCAAAGGAAAGGTGGACAAGACCCTATTCAGAGTGGAGCATGAAGACCACATATTATTAGTTCAAATATATGTAGATGATATCATATTTGGCTCAACCAATCCAGAGATATGTGAGAAGTTCTCAAATCTCATGCAAGGAGAGTTTGAGATGAGCATGATGGGAAATCTAAATTTCTTCCTAGGATTCCAAGTAAAACAGATGGAAAATGGAATTTTTATCAACCAACCAAATATACGAGAGATTTAATCAAGAGATTTGGAATGGAATCGGCTACATTAGCAAAAATTTCTATGAGCACAAGCACACACCTAGATGCAGATGAAGAAGGCATATCAGTTGCTTCAAACCACTATAGAGGACTCATTAGATCACTTCTTTATCTGACTGCAGCAGGCCAGACATTTCATATGCTGTAGGAGTATGTGCACGATTTCTGTCCAAACCCAAGCAGTCACACCTGGAAGAACCTAAGAGGATCATTAAATATCTTAAGTCTACCATTAATGCTGGATTATAGTATCCTAAATATAACAACTTTGAGCTGTCAGGATATTCAGATGCAGATTTTGCAGGATGTAAGATTAATAGGAAAAGCACTTGTGGAACTTGCCAATTCCTGGGAACCAGGCTGATATCTTGGTTTAGCAAGGAGCAGGTATCTAATTCTATCTCAACAACAGAGTCAGAATACCTTGCTGTAGGTAGCTGTTGTGCCCAGATTTTATGGATCAGACAACAGTTAAGGGACTACAACATCATTGCAAATGAAGTCCCAATATGGTGTGATAACAATAGTGCAATTGCAATCACCAAAAACCCAGTATTCCACTCAAGGACGAAGCATATTGATGTCAAACATCATTTCATAAGATATCACGTGCTTAATAAGAGAGTCAAAGTATAAAGAGTCAGCACAGAATACCAAATTGCTGACATATTCACCAAACCTCTACCAAAAGAAAGGTTTTTGGAGCTGAGCAGCGAACTTGGATTACTAGATTGGGAATCTAGTATGCAGAAAGATAATCAAGCAGATCGCGAAGGATGGACTAAGTGACCACGTGCATCGAGCCCTACCCAAGGCATAAGAAGAGTTACCTGATGCAGAGCAGTCAAACAGTCAAACAGTCAAATGGTCAACCAGCTAAGTTTTCTAATTGACTGACTCTTGAATATTTTATTATTATTTATTTACACGTGGCAATCTTGCGTTCACATGTTTACACGATGACATGCTCGCATGCTTACATGTTCACACGACCCCACTAATTCAAATTAAAAAATTCAAACCGTCATACATTTTTTTAAAAATTTAAACCGACTCAAAATTAATTTAATATTAAAAATTCCAAACGTCGTTTCAATTTCTTTTTAAAGATGGGAAAATCATTTCACTTTACCTTCTTCAAGCTTACAAACCCTAGTTTTCACAGAGCAAAAATCCTTTCGAACTTTCAATACACTCAGAGAACTTTTTCTTGTGCAAAAATGGAATCATATCTCGAAGGAGTTAATTTGAAGGCTGTGAAGGACCAGATCATTTTCTCTCTGGTGGTCGATTTCGAAGGGCTACTCAAAACCAATCTAGACAACGATGTGCGTCATCTTATCAGATCTATGAAGATGAACGAGATTTACCCATTTTTGGATATCAACCCTAAATTTCTCTTCAAAGAGACTATTATCGCATTCTACACGAAAGCTCGAGTTCTAGAATCGGGCATCAAAAGCTCAGTTCTTGGATAACAAGTGGAAATCACGCCGCAAACCATCGGAAAGGCCTTCAGAATGAAATCTCATGGATTGGTCGTTGAAGCCCTCAAGCAAAACGCAGCCGACACGTGGTTGAAGATCAAGGCTCACGAGCAGCCATCAAAGTTGAAGCTGACCGCCAAGAGAAACGAGCTGAGGAAAGAGTATTGCTATGCATTAGATATTACCAACAAAATAGTGATGGGGATGGCGGGCAGCTACGACCAATTGTCGTCAGCCAAGTTCATGGTCCTGGGAGCACTAATTCAGGATGAACCAATTGACTGGGCTGACTACATTTTCAGACAATTGGTGCGAGAAGTAAACAAGGTCCAATGGCTAGATGACGAAAAAAGATTCAAATCCAAGCTGGCCTTTGGGACCCAAATTAGTGGGATTTTGGAGCAATTAGGAATGGCGAAGGGAAATCCTGACCCCTTCCACATCAACAAGAGACTTGGTCACTGGGACCAAGAGACTCTAAGAAGATTGGGCGGAGAGAGGAAAACAGCTCAATTATTAAGGAAAATGTCTATTGAGCCAACTCCCTACAGATATCCAGCAAGCTCAGACGAGTCTGATGGAGATCAAGCTGCAGCCTGTGACCAACCTGCAGACCAGTCTGATTCAGACTCAGACAATACACCTATAGCTCTTCATTTCAAGAGAAGGGGACCAGCCCCTGGAGAGCCATCAGTGATTCATTCCTCACCTGAACCCTCCCCCAAGGGGCCCAGTCGATTAGATTTTGAAGAGGAGGAGCAGCCAGAATACTTATCTACTCCTGCACCCACTCACATGGAGGATCAACCTACTCCCTCCCGCCTGGAAACTCAAATGGTTCCTATTCTATCCCCTCATTTCATGTCTGAATAAGAAGAAGCAGGATTGATTATTCATATTGCTGAAGCAGACTACACTTTCATCCTGCTCGAGAACAATTTCCTAAACCGGTCTATAGAGCATCTTTTACTGGTAAAACGACACGCTCTTAAACATTCTTTTGTCGATATTTTTGAGGAATGGAAAACCTTGAAATCTGTTCCATTTACTTAACTGCAAGCTTTTGTTGAAATAAGTAGCTGGGACTATCCCCAGGCTACGAAGGATCTACTCATACATTTTTGCAATGAGTCAGACCTAATTTTGATACTCCATGAAGACTGGTTCATGTCTCATTTTAAAACCAACATGAACCAGCTCATCCATATTATTATGGGAAGTTTTTTTGGTGGTTCTCTCAATGAGGATGGAGAAGTAGAAGAAAAAGAAATTAGAATCGAAGAGATAGTGGAGGAAGAAGAAGTAGGAGTTGAAAAACAAGAAAAAAAGAAAGTTTTATAGTTGAAGAAAAAGAAGAAAAGGAAAAAGAAGATGAAGTTGAAAAACACTCTCGAGAAGAAGAACAGGAGAAGACAGAGGAATTGATAGAAGAAGAAGATGATAAAGGAGAAGAAGTGGAGCATGAAGAAAAAGTAGATGATGATGATTATGATGATGATGATGATGATGATGGTGATAATGATGAGGATAAGAAAGGTGATGAGGATGAAAAGAAGGATGATGGAGAGGAAGAGAAGGATGAAGAGAAAGAAGAAGAAGAGAAAGAGGAAGAAGAGAAGGAAAAGGAGGCAGAAGAAGAAAAAGAAGGCAAAGATGAAGCCAGAGTAGATGAGGCTGGGGCATCTGCCCGATACACCAGCCTAGATGAAGAAGAAGATGAAAGATCTAGAACCCCAGAACAGACCCCATCTGATCATCCGCCTGCAGACAGGAGTCTGCAGACAGGTAGGTCAACTGCACACCTACCTGCAGGCACAGAAAGCTCAGGTGAGCACTCTCCTCAGGCATCACCCATCTCACCGGTGATGACTGAGCTAATCCGCAACATTGTTAAAGAATTTGTTGAAGAGTTGCTTGCCACAAAAATCTCACAGGACCTGCAGACAATAAATGCCAAAATTGATACCCTACTGCAGAGAAATGTTCCTCAACCTCCTCCTCCTACATACTCCAGAATGCCCCTTGGCATGTCTGACTGGATGCACAGAGTCGAGCAGCAATTGGCTATACTGGTTGATGCTGGCAAAAAGGGGGAAGGAAGTAAGCAGGGGGAAGTAAGAGAAATATCAGGTCATGTACAGGCTCATGAGCTCAGAACGAAGAAGAGGCAAGATATTCCCTTAATTGAAGCAAGGACATCAAGCCAAAAGAGGAAGGAAGTAGCTGATCCTAAGCAGACTGAAGATCAGCCTACAGAGAAGAAGAGGAGAACAAGGCAGGGAGAAGAGCCAAGGTTCGAATGGGAAGGCAAACAAATGTGGCATGTTGAAGAAATTCTGCCTATAGAATTTATGACTAGTTGGGCAGAGGCCAAGAAGGAGTTCATAGAGAAGTATTATCTCTGGGAAATACTCCAGGACAGAGAAAGCTCCCCCCAATAGTCATTCATCAACTACATGGAGACCAGATGGCCTACGCTTTGGAAGATCACGCTTAAATATGCAGCTAAATGGAATGTTTATCCTATGATCCCTCAATTTAGAGCAGAAGAAGCGCCTGCCCGTTTGGACAATGAATTGGATGAGCTAATCCTGCAGAAAGAAATCAGAGCTCTTTGTGAGAAAAATAAATTCTCAACCACAGACGAGCAAGAGTTTGCCTCCCAGATCATCAAAAGGAAATATGGTCTAGCACCTGTCTGTAAGAGGCCTATTGGAGCTAAGTTATTTAGGCCTTCTAAGCAAACTGTCCGAAGAGGCAGAGGCAGATAGGATTTTCTTTGTATTTTTTTTTTGAAATACTTGTAATTCTATCCTGTATTTGTTTGTTCATTCGAACCTGATGTACTTGTAAACAAACTCAGAAAAATTATATAAACAGTCATTTGAATGACAACCTCTAGTTGTCTCAAAACAAGACTGATTTTAGTTTATGTCTTGTACTTATGTGCAGACCTGTTATTCCTTTGAATAATTGCTCAAGTTTTGCCATCATCAAAATAGGGGGAATTTGTTAGGAATACTTGTTAGATTTTGATGATGTCATCATTGTATTTGTTTATTCAAATATATGTTTATTACTTGGCAAAATGTAAGGAAGAACCAGATGAATATCTTTCATAGGCCAAATTGTGTTAAGTTATATATTTGGCAAAATGTAAAGAAGAACCAAATGAGTATCTTCTATAGGCCATATAAGTTAGACTTTAAAAATAGGCTAAGTACAAATCACATATAAGTATCTATCAGCCGGGTCTTAGTCAACTCAACTGTTCGGATAAGTTTGACCACATATGAGCTATATCAGGCAACCCTTATCAGAGAAGTTCTGGTCAACAATTTAATGAGCAAAGTTGGACCAGACTACAGTCAAGAAGGAAAGTCAAGTCATCTGAAGTTTGACCATCAGATCAGTTAAGTTCAATCAGGTCAGAAGACTTCAGACAAGTCGGCACATTAGAGAAATCGACATCAGAGAAGGTTGACTGCACATCAGACAGTTTGACCACAGAGAGATCAGTTAAGTGATCAGCCAAGTAAGCCTGTCCACGTCATCATGCGTTGAATAGTCAATAATTACGGAAAGTCACATGCGGGCGATAAGGGACAAATTGGAGAGATTCTCAGAAGGATATGATTTAAATAAATCATCCAGACCCACCTCAGAAGACTTTATGCATATTAAAATCAAAAGATTTGCCGCCATCACATGGAAGTCTTCACAGCGATCGGAAAATGGATTAAAATATGAGAATTCAGCCTTGCAACGTTCAGAAAGAAAAAGAAAGAAGTTTATTTCTCCAACGGATGGATTTGTTACAGATTTGCAACGGCTATGAAGAAAAGCTCAAAGGATCGACACCTATATATATCCGAAGATTTTAAGTTGAGCAACACGGTGCGAACTATACGTTCAAGCAATCAAAGCAAACAAAGCAACATAAATCTATAGCATCGTGAAGAGCAGTACTCTCATTCATATACGAAGAAAGCTCTTAGTTGGAGAAGGCAAAACCCTCTTGTCTTAAAACCTAAGTAAGGGGTACTTCACTGGTTGAAGTTTCGTGAATTGTAGGCATCCAAGGATTTGAAAATCAAGTGGTGCTAGGCAGTCAGAAAGGAGTTGCAACGACAAGATTTCCACTGGTTGGAAGTTGTTGTAACTAAGTTGTAGAATCACTGTAATATTTATCACTGGTTGAGAATTATAGTGGATTCATCTCCAACTGGTTTGGAGAAAGTGGATTAGTAGAGGATTACCCCACCTCTGAGACCACTACAAATTGCCTGCGTACTTTACTGTTTTAGCATCATACTTAACTGCTACATTCATACTTAACTGTTCCATTAGCTATTTTCTTTCGTTATCAGCTGACTTCCGCACACATATCAGCTGAGAAACTCATTCTTTGTGGAAAAGAATTTCAATAAGTCTGTTCACCCCCCCTCTAGACTTATTCTTGGACGACTTGTGACCTACAATTGTGATACAGCTTCGTGATGTGGCTTCGGCCATCATTGTGATACAGCTTCGTGCTATGGCTTCGGCCCTTAATGTGATACAGCTTCGTGTTGTGGCTTCGGTCCTCATTGTGATACAGCTTCGTGCTGTGGCTTCGGCCCTCATTGTGATACAGCTTCGTGCTGTGGCTTCGGCCCGCATTGTGATACATCTTCGTGCTGTGGCTTCGGCCCTCATTATGATACAGCTTCATGATGTGTGGCTTTGGCCCCTCATGTGATACAGCTTCGGGTTATTTGGATTCAGGCCATTGTGATATTTTGCAGCTTCGGCTGAGGGCTTTTAGGCCATGTGTGATGTATTGGTGTTTCTGTTGTACCCTTCGGGCATTGTGGTTTGTATCTATTTCAGCTTTGGTTTGTTTACCTTCGGGTAATTCGTTGTTGTGTTCTATATTGATGATCCACCACTGGGCATTTGTATTCTGACCTATTGAGCACGGACTGGTTGTATGCCATGGGCAAAGCGTTTCACAAATGCTCAGTTCCATCTTGGTTTGTGAGCATCTCGTATTATCATTGTTGTACCATTTGTTTTGCCTTTGGATGCATATCATGTTGTACATGTATTCGATATTCATTATCCGGATGACTGACCCCGTGGGGGCGGAACATGTTTTCATGTTTTAGGTGTTTGCGAGGATAGAGTTGAGACACAGGGTCATGACGATGGCGACGAGTCATTCGAGCGATACTAGCACTACGCCATAGATGGCTTTCTACAACACTTAAGGGGGGGTGTTACCTTCTTGGATGTTACCATAGCTATGAAATTTTGGACTACCACAACGTTCGGGTTATGGTGTTACCAAATCCTAAAATATATGTTACTCTATCTACAAAAGGTGTAAGTCTCAGTAACACCATGAGATGTGTTACCTTAGAGTATTAATAAACAAAATTTTGAATTTTATATAAAATTAATGATTTAATAAATTTTTAACTTTAAAAATAATTAATTTTAATAAAACATTGAATCTATTTTTATAAAAAATTATTCCATCAAATAATGAATTATATATGTTTTTTATAACTAATAAAATATTGTTAATAAATTTAAATTGAAAAAGGTTTTAAAATAAAATAGTATTTGAAAATTAATAAATTTTGATTTAAATAATTAAAAAAATTAAAGCTTGTAATAACTATGAATAATTACAAAATAATTAAAATAACAAATTTAATGTCTACATATAATAACAAATTTTAATAAAAATAATGTCGAGTCGCTACGCTGACTAAAATAAATGCCCATTAATTAAGGCAACGACATGACATAGATAAGAGGTAATAATTGTGGCGGAAATAAATTTATAAATTAATAAATTAATATTTCTAATCAAAATTTTCCTGATCTCATTACGCAGGGTTGAGAAGTTTACTGATCTCGGCTTATTTTGTCACTGAGCCGAGTCGGCGCAACAATTTGGTTGCCTGAACCAAGTCTTGGCTTGAGCCTGAGCTGAGGCACACCGAGTGTGGTCCTGGATTTCAGGTCGGTCTCGACGTCATGCTCTATGCCGAGCTGATAAGTTTATTCCTAGGCTTTGTAGGGTCTTGATTTATGAGCGTTCCTGAGCTTTATACTCGAGCTCTCCAGATCCATGTAATCAATTCAGTTTATGTCGTTCATTGAGTAATTATTTTAAGTTGGTGTTAAAAGTGTTAAAATAAGTAATAGTTTGGCCCAATATAGAAAAATTTACAAATTAAGAGTTTTTTTTTCAAGCCCAACAATTGCATTATTGTTATTAAGCCCGATTGATGTGATGAATTTAAACTGCCATGTTGTCACCCCTTTCGGTCAATTCCTCTAGTAGAAAATGGGAAAACCCTCGCGGTCCTCCATCCTGAAACCCCGACGATTCTCACCCGCTCAGATCGATTTCCCCCGCTGGAAAAATGTTTCACCATCGATGCCGCCGCTTTGATCGCCCGAGAGCTCCGCCCCGTCTCAGTCCGCCATCCTCCACCGCGAGCGAGAATATCACATCTCAGCCGCATCGCCGTCATCCATACAGCGCCGCCGATGTCCGTTAGCCTCCTCAACAACCAGCGCCTTGCCGATACCACTTCGCCTGTCTGTTTGTCGAGACCTAAGTCGTCGCCTTGCTCCGACCAGATTTGCTTTCACCTCCTGATGCCGCCGCCTTTGTCCTCCTGTGTAAATAAATTTACACTGTTCAGGTCCGGACTGGATTAGGGAATTGTGACACTTGTACAAAGGATCAGTTTGTTTGATATTTCTAATTGTTAAAGAGTTTACATACATTGTTGTAGGTTGACTATTCTGTATTCTTACGGTTCTATGGTTTCGTGTCCTTCATTTGCCTGGAAAATGGTCAAAAGAGTATATTTAGAGTCTGTATCTGATAGCTTCTCTTCTGTATCTGAAGTCTGTATTAGCATATTTAGACAGAAGCTAAATAAAATAAAAACATTTATACACACGCACACTGTATGCATTCCATTTGTACTAAATAAAGTAGTAAAACGAAACCTAAGCTCCATTTTAGGGTTTTAATTTTCTATTTTTCATAAGCCCTTGCATTTTTGAAGCTGATGCTTCGGAGAGAATTTGCAGATAGTTGACATCGAATCCGACGATCGGGTTCGGTAATCGGAGATCTCTGAATTGACATTGTTGAGGTCAGTTTTCTAATTTTGCTCGATCGTATCGGATTGAGTATATATATTTAGTCATTTTTGTTTGGGTTTTTCAGTTAGTTTACACTGTGTTGTGATGCGGATAAGAAAATTTTGGCGGCGCATTGGCGATTGAGCTGATATTAATTCTGAAATGGAGCTGATGTTTAACATTTCAATTTTGTTTTGGTATAGTCAGATCTGAGTGAATTTCGATTTTATGCTCAATTCCCAGATTGATACTGTGGTGGTGATAAGGTTCAGCTCAAGTACATTGTACTTTTATAGATTTTTGTTGTTGATGCAGTTTAATTTGAAGTTCATTTCTTGTGTGATAAGGTTTTGATCTGAGATCCTGTCAATCTTAACATTTACATAATTTCAGAAGTGTGTGGGTGTATTTTAATCTGGGTTTATTTATACTTAGGGAATTGCATTTCTCATTGCAGGTATATTTTTAGTGTAACTTTTTGACATTGAAGGCAGTCATTGCGGCATGTGCATTATATGCTTGGTTCTTTAAATAGCTAAATTTGGGTATAAATCGAGAGTTTAGGGGATGTGAGCACATATATGAAAGTAGACCAAGAAACCTGAGACTTTACCTGGTGTGACAAAGATGAAATCCGATACGCCACTAGATTATGCTGTATTTCAACTGTCCCCAAAGCACTCACGGTGAGATATTTAGTATATTATGTTTGATTTTCATTGTCATTTGAATTTGTTAAATTGTGCAAGTTGTTTACGTTGAGCTTCTTTTGGACAGATGTAAATTATTTGTTTACAGTGATGGGAGCACAGAGAAAATAGCATCAGGATTGCTTAAACCATTCGTTTCACATTTACAGATTGCAGAGGAACAACTCGCCTCTGGTTCACAGTTAGTTAAGCTTGAAGTTGGGCGACAGAAAAATGCTGAGACATGGTTTATCAAGGGAACACTTGAGAGGTGATGCTATTTTCAAATTGCAAACATTATTATTTTCTACTCTCATTTCTAATTTGCGCAATTCACAATTTTAATATTCAGGTTTGTCCGATTCGTTAGCACTCCCGAAGTTTTAGAACTAGTCAATACCTTTGATGCCGAGATGTCGCAGTTAGAAGCAGCTCGAAGGATATATTCGCAGGTACTTATTTCTGTGTTTTCAAATGATTCAAGTGGTAATTATGTTACTGTATCATGGCTAAATTAATTCCTTAATTTATTTCAGGAATCGTATGATCGACTCTGAGTAATCTGCTTCTCACATTCATTATTCATTTGAAGTATTACACCGTGATCGTTTTCTTTAAGTTTGTGTTTATTGGTTTCCAACTTCGTACGACTAACTAAAATATGCACGTGGTATTTTCATATATGTATAGATACGCTGCGTGAGAAAAATGTGTATTTTTTCTGCATGTGCTTATATGTTCGTGTTTTGATTTCTGAAATCACTCTGTGCCTCTCCTCAGTTACCTGGTTTGTTATTCGTTTTATTTTGTTCAGGTTTTTTCTGCTGCTTTATGAGTTTATGTGCTCTAATTACGCTTCCACTCGTTCTTAGCTCATGCAAAGCCTCTTTTGTTAGGTTGGTCAGTTTTTAACTTTTATCTGTGTTTCGTTTAATTATTTTGATTTTTGCTTCCTTTGCTAATGTGTCATTATGTAATTGTTTATACCTGATATTCATTTTGATCTTCTCACTCATGTTCTGATATGCTTCAAGTTGTTCTGAGTTGTAGGTTTCAAGGTTATCTCAGATATTAACTTCTTTTATTTATGTTTTTTTCGGCAATATAATCAACTTCCCGGGTTCTTCTTTTTGGCCTTGTTATCTATTTCGGTATTGAAATTTAACTTTTGACTCCTTAACTGTGTATCCACTCTAGTCAAATCCTGTTAAAGTGAAAGATAGCACAAACAACGCAAAGAAGGTAAGAGTACCCAGACGATCTTAAAAAATATTCTGAAGCTTTCCTTGGAAAGCCGAATGAAGAGTAGTGTGCTTGGATTTAAAACTTAGAGAAATAGGGAGGTAGATGTTCTTTTATATACTTTAGTTTATTCTTGAAAAGTATCAGAATTCGATAAATGATCCTTCAAATTTGGTCAAGATAAATAAACTTGGCAAATTATTTCTTTTGAACAACTAGTTTGTAGACCTTATTTTTCTGAAGCTGCCTATTTGGAAGCTTAGTAACCATCATTAATTATTGGCTCCTCTTTCTTGTTTCATTCTGTAGCTCTCTCGTTCAAAGAAGGTGAAGTTTGTGAATGGACACCAACTCAGGCAAATTGGCTAATCCTTGGCTAATTGAATAAATGTTCCGCATAATAGTTTCTTAGAGTCTATTTGTATATCAGTCTTAGACATCGAATGATGTAATTGGTTAAAAATGACCAAGTTATTTTCTTCTAGTACTTGTATATATGTATTTGGTGATATAGTTGGTTGGTTTTGTGATTAGATATAGTTGTTCTTTTGCGATGGGATTATGTAGTTGATGATGTAGTTGGTTTCTCTTAATTGGTTTGTTGGATTTTTTAATAGAAAATGCTAAATATAAAATTTACATTTTTATTTTGTTAAAATGGAGTTTTTACCTTAGGTACTATATATATATGTTGCAAATGTCTTTCATTGGTAACACCTGTAACACCTAATGTGTTGCCATTGGTAATATAGGTGTTGCAATAGACTAAAAATTGTTCACATTTGTGGCCCCACCCGTGGGCCCCACAAAGTAGGCCCCACTAACAAGCCCAAGAAAAGTGGGTCCCATATAAGCGCCCACCAGCGGACCCTATTAAGTGGGCCCCACCGGTGGGCCCGGCCTGTGGGACCCACAAAATGGGCCCCACATATGGAACCCACTAAATTGGCTATATATTTTATAAAACTATAAAGTCTATTGCAACACGAATATGATGTTGCGGTAGAGTCCTTAGGATGTTGCTGTAGGGTCCTAAGGTAACAAATAATCCTATGTTAGCTTAGGATGATCCACATGTTGTCTTTGAGTCCAAAGGCTACTGCTCACAGAGCAACTTAGCTAAAATGATACCTTTGCTAATTTTGGGTCTGTGGCAACAGAAAATTGGGTCTAAGGTAACACAGTTATGTGGTTGCCGAAGGGCATTTATGGCGTAGTGTAGTCCCAAGTTGTTTCGGTGTTCATTTTGGTCAGTCCGTATGAAGTGTGCTCCAGTTTGTCAGTCATTGTCATTATGTATTATCCGAGAGAGGCTCGTGGATGTCTTTGTATTTTTATTTTGGCCACGTAGGCCCATTACTGTCGTTGAAATTCCACATCAGAATATTGTGTTGGATATCATAGTAGGGACTGTGATTTCCTTTTGGTCAGTTGATGTATTTTAGTCGTGTTCGCCTGGTGGATTTCCTGGTGCGGGTCCACGGCATTGTAACAACCCAATGGGATTTTGTGGGTGTTACAGAAGATGGTATCGGAGCATTGGGTTGTGAGATACCCTGACATGTGTGTTATGTGGCTCTACCGATGCGGTGGTAGCGGGACTGTCAGGTTATGAAAATCTAGACAGTCAGGTTTTGCGAGTCGTGATAGTTGAACGACTGTATGAGTCATTCTTTCATCGAGTTGTTGTCGTCAGTGAAGACTAGTATCACAAGACCCCAAAGCTTCGTATTACCTGTGTAAGGACTCGATTCTCTTTTATGTTCATACATTCATTATGTCAATGATTATACATATTTTGTTGAAACATGTATGTGACATTTGTGGTACGACTAATTCATGGTTATTTGTTTTGGAACATGCGGGCTCTGTATTGGCTATGATTAGCGTGATTGATGGGATTGTTTATCTGTTGAGTATATATACACGTGTTCAGATATTGAATTAGCATCCTGGATTGGCCGTTGAGGCGTATTTGAGCTATGATCGTGATTGAACGTTATTCTTTCAGTATGGAAAGATGAATCCGAGGATGTGGCAGAGGGGGTAAAGGCTGCAGAGCGGGCCAAAACCCAAAATCTCATGTTTATGCGTGTGCGAGCACCGAGATGGATCAATGTTCGGCTGGTGGTGTTACCTACGCGATTGATTTTCCTTCGGGATGTCATACCCCAGAAGTCGATCAGATTGAGAGTGGACATGTCGCTCCTTTCTTGCTTACGGGGGGAATGATGGCCCAGATGACCCAGATGACATAGATAGTGGAGACCAGGGATTCAAGGTGCCGTTTCATGGGCAGACAGGGGGCGTGAGTCAAATTGTTGACGATATCTGTCGACAGAGGCCGCCTACTTTTGAGGGTTCATCGGAACTAGCTGACATTATTTATTGGCCTGAATATTTTGATAAACTCTTCGACATGGTTCAGTGTCTGGAAGAGAGTAAGGTAGTAGTAGCGGCTTACTACTTAAGTAAGGGCGCTTATTCTTGGTGGCTTTCTGTGAAACCTACCGATCGTCATTGTGTTTGGAGCGAGTTCAAGACTCTCATGTTAGAGAGGTATTATCCAGCTCCACTTCGTGAAGCCAAGCTGTCAGAGGTTTTGAACCCCGAATACATCAAGGATGAGGGTGTTGTTGTTATTGTTGAGATGTTTCATGGACTTTTTCAGTATGCTTCATCTGTTATCCGTACTGAGGCGGATAAGGTCAAGTATTTTAGCAAGAGGCTAAAGCCGCAGTTAAGGATGCAGTTGTTCAATCATAATTGTAATTCACTTGGCGAATTCATTGAGAAAGCTCTTGAAGAAGAGATTTTTATCAAGGAGCTTGCTCGGAAGAACCCTTCAGTTTCTTCTGGTGAGAGGACTAGGATGCCGGTTCTTTCAGAGGGACTTCGTGCTCCGACGTCTAAGAGGTCTTTTTCTAGACGCCTTCATTCTGGGAAAGCATCTTCCTCTCAGACGATGAGTTCGACTGTTGTTTGCTTCAACTGTGATTCAGCTGGGCACATTAGCACTCGGTGTACAGTTCCATCTTTTGTTTGTCATTCATGTGGGAGAAAGGGACGCCTACAGAAATACTACAGGAGTCCTAGTGCCAGTAGATCTCGAGAGAGCTCACAGGCCTCTAGAGATTTTGTTACTCCAGTCCGTACTTCATCCAAGGGATCCTATCGGGTTTCGGGAGCTAGGGGTAAGGACAACCGAGGAGGAGCAGCTAGCTCAGATCTGGGTCTTCCTCGAATCAATGAGATGGAGGAGATCGATGATCTAAAGGATATCGATGTTGGGTACATTTGAGATGTAGCCTTGATTTGTGTTTTCCTTTCTTTGGTTTTCGGATTAACGTTTAACTTATTCTGTATTTTGGTATTGTGGTTGTGAACCATTTGTTGTCGATCTATCTAGTAACGATAGTATTTGAGAATCTTGAGATTTGAGATGGTTTTTTGTGATTTTATTTTCTTTTGGTCTTGTACCCGAGATTTTGTGATAATCTGGGTAAATTTTGGTTTTGAATTGAGACGTCAAGTCGTGAGGACTGGGGCGTGCGATTGATATGGTCCCAAGGACTATATATATTTATTGTTGTTATCTTGTGTGGCGTGAGTCAGTGATTGCATGGGCATCCAATGCCGACAAGAACGTGGAAGTGTACACCGATGATTGTAGACACGTACAATAAGCGGCTCCAACGGGATATGTACGCCAGTGTTGCAAGTCATGCGGGTGGTACGGCTTTCTAGCCAGTCTTTAGCAGAGGAGACATGATTCGACTGATCACTCCCTTGGCTGAGTATCTTATCTGTTGGTTTTCGCCTTCTTTAGGCAGAGGAGATACGGGGACCCGAGGGGTTGGCTCAGTTGCTCAGGCTAAGTGGTTTGCATTTAGGAGTATTCCTGGAGATGTTGTTTTCATATCCGAATGGATAGTTCATATCCCAAGTTGTGTACCCTTAGTTTCGGGGACGAAACTCTTTTTAAGGGGAAGTTTTGTTTTACTGGTGTGTTGTACATATTTATTTGGAATTATACAAGTGTTGTTGTATTTGACTGATACAATGTATATTGTATTGGGATGTTTCGGAATCGAAATATTTATAATTGTCGTCGGTATTGTGTTGCCGATCGGATGTTGCTTGGTAAGTCTGGAGTTTGATTTTTCGGCTAAGTATATTGGACCTAACGTACGTTAAGGGTGGCAGATTACGTATGTTAAACCATGTTGGTTACGTACGTAATACATGGTATCAAATCTCATCTGACTTTCGGCGTGTAGCGCCATAGGTGATCTGGATATTCGGCTTTTGAGGCAGCTTTGTCAATGCTCAATACGTATGATATGAATGGCTGATAACGTACATAATGTTATGGTTGTTACGTATGGCTTTTAGCTAACGTACGTAATACAGGTCCTATTTTGAGGCAGTGAGTTCTGGAAGAACGTAGCGTACGCTACACAGGACTGTTAGCGTATGTAAGGAGGATTAACGTACGTTATGCATTGAGGTTAGCAGCCGTAATGAACTGTGCAGATTATAAAGACATGTTTCGTCTTTCATTTCTTTATGATCCAATTCTGATTTCTTTCTCTAAAATCATCCCTCTGCATTCCTTAGTATGATCTAGCCCCTGCTAACTTGTTTTGGACCTTCCTCACTTCGATTAAAGCTTAGGAACTTGGAGTTTGGAGTGTTTCTCGATGGTTTGAGGTTGTTCTTTATTTCTTCAAGAGGTATGTGTTTAATCTTGTGTTTATCTCGAGGTTATGATGTTGTTGTTGATTACTTCATGTGTTGATTGATGGTTAGGGAATAACATGATTCTTGATGAGTTTTTATAACTTATGATGAAGAACATGATGATTATGTCATGAGGAGGAGTTGTTCTTAATGTTTTAAGAATACTTGGAGGTTATAATCATGTCTAGGAAGAGTTATGTTAGGATTGTTATATGACTAACATAGCTTTGAGATGATTATTGTTGTTGTTTGTGTTCTTGGGAGATTTTAACCATTTTATGATGAATTATGTGATGATTTTCATAATCTTGAAATGGTTAATTTAGTCTTGTTGATTAATCCGAATTCAGGATTGGTGGTTGATTATTGTTCATACATCATGTTAGTAGAGTTGATGATGATCTTGAGGTGATAGTGGTGATATTGGTAATATTATCATTATTGGGTGACTAATTTGATGTTGTTCGTGATAATCTTTGTTGAATTGCTTTTTCACAAGTTTTAAGAACATCTTGATCATTTTGTTCGATCATTGAGATGATTGGAAGATGTTAGAATTCATAGTTGCGGACTATGATATTCGTTTGTGTGGTTTGTTCGATTCGTGATTGAATCTGAGTTGTCTATTGTGTTGTTTTGGATCAATATTGTGTTATTGAATGAATTGTATTTCATTCACGGTTGTTCGAGTGCTTGTGATTGTCGGAGGACGCCGTTCATCGTTCGTGGGAGGATTTCATCTCCTTTGGTTTGAGGCAAATTTTACTTGTACTTGTCAATGATATAAATGTTATCATATATTTGTATAAATGTGTTGTATCATTTAGTGACGTAGTCTCTTCATGATTTGTTGATATCAGGGAATTATTCGATACAATACCCTTCGACAATTATGTCAAATGTTATTGTTTTTCGTTAATGGCCGATTTAAGGCATTGAGACTCTTGTTGTTATTGTTGTTGTCGATAGCCGGTTCGCGGTATCGATGTATCGATTGTTATTGTTGATATTTATGTTCGATTAAGACATCGATAGGAATGTTGCTATTGATATTGGTGGTTTGCCATTAATGTTGTATCGGCCAGTTGAAGGCATTGACGTATTCGATTATCATCTTCATTGTCGGTAACCGATTAAAGGTGCCGAGACATCCATTGTGTCGTCGTTATCGATTGGTCGTTCTAAGACAATCGAAGTATTGAATTGCGACTGTCGAGGATAGTTCCCATCTGTTGAGTCATTATCGATTGGTTGTTCTAGGACAATCGAAGTATTGAATTGGGACTGTCGAGGATAGTTCCCGTCCGTTGAGTCGTTATCGATTGGTCGTTCTAAGACAATCGAGGTATTAAATTGGGACTGTCGAGGACGGTTTCCATCAGTTGTGTCGTTATTATCGATTGGCCATTCCAAGGTAATCGAACTATTTGAATTGGGACCGCCGAGGACGGTGCCCATCCGTGAGTTATTATAGTTATGTTGGCCGTATCAAAGGCAACATACTATTATTCTTGTGAATTCGGTAATTTTGTGATCGTTGCCGTTTATGATTAATTGTGTTTGGAGGCTAGTCTCGGCTAGTGCTCGATGGGTAAGTTTGGGGCTTGAACCGTCGCGGTTGTTTTCCCAGCACTTGCAGTTCAGCAGGTCACGGTCATTGGAGGACCTCATTGTGATACACTTCGTGTTGTGGCTTCGGCCCCCATTGTGATACAGCTTCGTGTGCTGTGGCTTCGGCCCTAATTGTGATACAGCTTCATGTTGTGGCTTCGGCCCACATTGTGATACATCTTCATGCGGTAGCTTCGCCCCTCATTGTGATACAGCTTCGGGCTGTGGCTTCGGCCCTCATTGTGATACAGCTTCGTGATGTGGCTTCAACCCTCATTGTGATGTAGCTTCGTGCTGTGGCTTCGGCCCTCTTTGTGATACAGCTTCATGTTGTGTGGCTTCGGCCCCTCAAGTGATACAGCTTGGGCTATTTGGCTTCAGGCCATTGTGATATTTTGCAACTTCGGTTGAGGGCTTTTAGGTCATGTGAGATGTATTGGTGTTTCCGTTGGAACCTTCGGGCATTGTGGTTTGTATCTATTTCAACTTTGGTTTGGTATACCTTCGGGTAATTCATTGTTGTGTTCTAGATTGATGATCTGCCGTTGGGCATTTGTATTCTGACCTGTTGAACAGGGACTGATTGTATGCCGTGGGCATATTGTTTCACGAATGCTCGGTTCCACCTTGGTTTGTGAGCATCTCGTATTATCATTGTTGTACCATTTATTTTGCCTTTGGATGCATATCATGTTGTACATGTATTCGATATTCATTATCTGGATGACTGACCCCGTGGGGGCGGAACATGTTTTCATGTTTTAGGTGTTTGCGAGGAGAGAGTTGAGACACAGGGTCATGACGATGGCGACGAGGCATTCGAGCAATACTAGTCCCGAGTTGTTTCAGTGTTCATGTTGGTCACTCCATTTGGAGTGTGCTCCAGTTTGTCAGTTATTGTCATTATGTATTATCCGAGCAAGGATCGTGGATGTCGTTGTATTTTTATTTTGGCCATGTAGGCCCATTATTGTCGTTGAAATTCCACATCGGAATATTGTGTTGGATATTATAGTAGGTACTGTGATTTACCTTTTGGTCAGTTGATGTATTTAAGTCGTGTTCCCTTGGTGGATTTCCTGGTGTGAGGTCCACAGCACTGTAATAGCCCAATGGGATTTTGGGGGTGTTACATTGTTTTCAGTGCGGATCATCGATGTTGTCCAGAGCATTTTGTCATGTTCGTTACCATGCGATTTGGGAGTGTTGAGTCATCGAGTCACAACAGTTAGGCACTGGTCGGCTTGGTGCGCGCGTCTAGGCACGTACGAGCAGGCCACATGAGCAACTGCTCGTGCGGTGCGCATGTGGTGCGACAGGACTCGGCGTATGCCCATGTGGTGCAGTAGGGCTTGGCCAGGCACGCACGAGCAAGACGCTTGAGCAGTGCTCGTGTGTGGTGCTCGTGCGGCGCAGCAGAGGCTGGGGCAGTGTACGGCGCATGACCGGACGCCCGAGCATCATGCTCGTACACTTCCGGACAGTTCTCGAGCATGTTCTTGGCGAACGAGTCATGCACGACCGGCTGCTTGTGAATCTATGGGGGCATATATATGACCGGACAATCATGTTTGTCACACATTTTCTCACCCAACTTCATCCTCTCTGCGACTAGGGCTTGAGGATGCGAACACATCAGAGAAAACTATCAATCCACAAGGTTCTTGAGTTCCTAACATCGATTAATCATCCCTTGATCTCCTCTGATCGTCTGAATCAGGGTAAATTTTCCTAAAAAAATTAGTTTTGGTGAAATTGGGGCTTTTGGATGATTTGTCCGTTTAATCCGGATTAGATTAGTAATGGATTACTGACGTTTTAATTGTATTTATCAATTTCGTTGTTATTCCATGGTTTAATTGCTAGCGATCCATCGTTTGGTTGAGTTCCAAATTGAAACCTTCAAGGAGTCCGGTATAATGTCATAGAGAGGATTCGAGTGTTCTATAATATTATTTTTCGTGTGATTGTTGATTGAATGATGATATGATATTAAGGTCGAGTTCCTTGCGAAGAGCTTGTGTTGAACCCTTTCGTTCATCGTCGTCTTCATATTCTAACATCAAGTTTTTCGAAGTTTTCTGAGCGATCGTATTCTTTGGAGTATTCGCGGTGATTATCGAGGCAAGTATCGTACTTATACGATTTATATCTTGTGAACAGAAATTACGTGTTGAGTTTGCAATGATTAGTCACGTCAGTAAACATGATTAATGTGATTGGATATTGATTTGCTTGTTATTATTGATCGGTGGTATTTGTGGTACTTTTGAATGTTAAATGTTGTGATGTTGTGTTGATTTTGATTTTGTACTGGTTTGTTAGTATTCTTGTAGGCGTATTTTTTGTGTGTTGTGAAATATCAATGAGTTGTGAAGATGTGTCGGTCCTATCGATTTTATTGAATGACATATACCTTGGACATGTATTATGGTGTTGTGGAACGATTGAACATGTTTACATGAATGATATGAGTGTGCCACCAGGTATGGTTTGAAGGGACCTTTGGAGTTCATTACTTGACGAGTTATGAATGATATGAGTGTGGCACCAGATATGGTTCGACATGACCTTTGGAGTTCTTTACTTGATGAGTATAAATGATATGAGTGTCGCACCAACTATGGTTCGATGGGACCTCTGGAGTTTATTACTTGACGAGTATGAATGATATGAGTGTGGCACCAGGTATGGTTCGACGGGACCTATGGAGTTCATTACTTGACTAGTATGGATGGTATTGTTGTGGTACCAGGTATGATCCGATGTGGCCTCTGAAAATCGTACTTGATGAGTGCGAATAATGTTTCTATCTTTAGGTCGAGGAACCGTGATTATTTTCTAGTTGTTGAGGACTGAATGATTTTTTGGGCTGAGACCCAAATTATTTGAAAAAGTTCTATAACTTCGGACTTAGGGTCCTAAAAGTCTTTTCTATTTTCTAAAATGATGAGCTGATGTTTTGGTTTTAAAGAACTGAGTTTGTTTCTAAAACACTAAAACCTCTCGGGAATACTTATTTGTTGATTGTCTTTGTTTAATTCGTGATTGCGTCTACTTGATACACCTTGTATGATTATGATACTTGTACTGGTAAATTCGTTTTGCTAAGCCCTTAATTGGGGGAAATGCATTTAATGCATTTCATGTATGCTTAGTACGATGGAGCAGTCGCAGGGTCGACCTGTAAGATGATGGGATGCGATACTAATCCAAAATTTAGTGCTCATACTGGTGTCGTTGTACCGTTGAGTTTTATTTTAGTCTTCCATTGTACTGCATTTTATCCCCTGTGTGGGTATGTGTTGTAAGACATTTGTTTTGGTTTGATTTAGTCGTGTGACCTCATTGGTCTGTGCATTGTAAATATTTAACATTATCGGTCTGTGTCATTATACTGTTTGACTCCGGCAGGTCAAACATTTGGTTGTCTGTGGTGTTTAGCCTGGTAGATCCTTGTAAGAAGGGTATACAGTGTGTAATATTCCTGGTTGCTTTCCGGGGGTGTTACAAAATGGTATCAGAGCTTAGGTTGTGGAAACCTAGGCTGTCGGGTCGAGGCGAGTATTGTTTCTCGAGTTATTCTAGTTTTCGTTTGACAAGTTGAGTTGTGCCTTGTCGTGCTATGTCGTCTATGTCGTTGGTTGAGATTAGTATAATGGGCATTCCCAGAAGTTACCCTCCACCAGTTATTCATTATCCATAGGCTGGAACAAGCTCAAAAAAACTGGAAAGGAAGAACTCAGTTAAGCATCAGGACCCTCCTGCAAATAAAAGAACCAGGAAAGACACTGTCCAACCACTCAGCTGGGAAGGAAAGGAGATTTACTATGTGGAAAAATTCATCCATGAAGAAGTTATACTAATGTGGGGTACAACCAAGAAGCGGTTCATTGAGAAGATTATATATGGGAAATACTACAAGACCCCAACTGTACCCCACAGCAAATCTTCATTGACTATATGGAGTTAAACTGGCCAAACTTGTAGAAAATTCTAAAGAAGTGTGCTGAAGAGGAATTCAATGCATATCCAATGATCCCTTCCTCTAGACCACAATAAGCTCCTATATATATGTCAATGGAAAGCTGGATGACAATGCACGTCAGGACGTGGTAAGTGAACTTTGCATTAAAAACAAATACACTTCTCCTGAAGACCAAGAGTTTTCCTCCACTGTGATAAGCAAAGAATTATGGGCTGATTCTGGTAGTGGAAAAACCTATTGGAGCAAAGCCTTTGAAAGCACTACATCCATCCAAGACCAGAGGAACAAGGAGCTACATTTTTTATATTTTTTGTTTTGTCATTTACTTGCAATTTATTTTTACTTTTGTTTGACAAGATTCACTAAAGGACTGTAATGTAATAAATTGTAGTAAATGACAATCCTAGTCGTCTCAAATAGACGAAGTTTTATTTTTTTTCCTGTATGTGATGACTAACTTACATTTAAACAATCATTAAGTTTTACCATCATCAAAATATTGAGAATTTGTTAGGAATACATTTAGGATTTTGATAATATCATCACTGTATTCCAAGTTAAATTCAAATGTATGTTCTAAATACTTATAATTGTAAAGAAGAACCAAATTAGTATCTTCTATGGACTTCTAAAGTTAGGGTAAGTATTTATCAAATAGGTTTTACAACTAAGCTCGTTCAGCTGAGTATAGCCAAGACAGAATATCAGCTGAGTACAGCAAGACAGAATATCAGCTAAGTATAGCCAAGACAGAATATCAGCTGAGTATAGCCAAGACAGAATATCAGTTGAGTATAGCCAAGAGAGAATATCAGCTAAGTATAACCAAGATAGGATATCAACTGAGTTAGCGAAGATAGAATATCAGCTAAGTATATCCAAGACAGAATATCAATCGGTATCGCCAAGTTAAACTATCAGTCGGGTATTACCAAATCTTCTGTCGAGTATGACCAAGAGGAATCAGTCAGCTAAGTATGGACATCAAATACTTGGACAAAATTCAAAAAGTATTAATCAGCTTTGTCTACATCAACAAACATTGAAAAGTCAACAAAGACGGTAAATAACATGCAGACGTAATAAAGCAAATGAGACAGTCTTAATGATTCCTGCAAGTTGAGAAATAATATATTCCTAGAGATTCACACTTTAAAGACTTCATATAGAAATCAAAGAAAACTGCACATATAATTGTATATCTTCAAACGGTCAGATTTGAAGAAAGAGACAAACTATGCAAAAGAGGTGAAAAGTAAAACAAAGAAGTCCACTCTCCAACGGACCAATTTGTTCAAAGGATGAAATGGCTATGAATAGCTCAAATAAATAACTATAAATATCTAAAGAACTCTTGAGTAGAAGTACAATGCGATTAACACTTACAAGCGATCAAAGCAAATGAAAGCAATATACTCTACAAGCATCGTGAAGAACTAAGATCATAAGATTCAAATCCTAAAAGCTCTTAGAAATTGGATAAAAAAAACACTTTTGTCTTAAAGATTTTAGTAGGGGTACTTTATTGAACGAGGTTCTTGAAAGTTGAGTTGTGCGACATCTATGAGTTCTTGATTGGACGGTGATAAGCAACTTGATAGCTGTGATACATCCACGGGTTTTTAATCAGTAGCTGACAAGCAACCAAGGAAAGGAGTTACTGTGGCCAAGGGTTTTCACTGGTTGAAAGCTGCAACAATTAATTCATTATAACCATCAAACATTATAGTGAATTTATCTCCAAGTGGATTGGAGAAAAGTGGACTAGTAGAGGATTTCCGCACCTATGAAACCATTACAAACCTCTAAAACCACTATAAGTGTTGTGTGATTTACTATTTTAAACATCATAATTAATTGTTGTATCCATCTTAACTGTTGCATTAAAAGTCAGCTAAGTCTTCCGCATATTATTTTTCAGCTAACATCGGAATTGTACCTAGCTGAGATTTTAGTAAAGTTTAAAGATCAGCTAAGTTTACCTAGCTGCACACTTCACAGTTGAGTTTCTTAGACCAGCTATTTTAGCAAAGTGTTTTAAAAATCTATACATACTTGTAACCTACACAAAGTACCCTTAATATTACAATATTTGTATTTTTAATGGGATAAGACCCTATTCTGCGCAATTCTAAACTCGATTTTGGAATGATGCCTAGAATTGAGCTACTTTAGGTGGATAACTCTCTATTGATTACATCATATGTAACTCTTAGATCTCAGTTATAGGATTCGGTATCTTATGCATAAGCATATTTCACTCCCATATTATACCTCAAGATTCAAAACTATTTTGAATTCCTCGTTCATTAAAACTCATAGGTATCCCCATTACCTATCCTAACTTACTAAGATAGTCTGAGCATCCATCTTTGGCATGACCTGCTCAAGATGATCGAAGTCCTCATAGGTGTTTTAATTGAACGACATTAAAAAAATTTACCAGGGATTTTATCATATGTTTAATGTCTATGTTAGATAAAATACATCTAAACATACACAACATCACATACATGCAAAAATCTACACATAGATAACATCATACAACATAATAAAGCATAGGACCGTGATAGCATGACTATAATCTTAACATGATTTTCATGAGCCAACACGAAAATCACAAATGTCAATCCAAAGGGTATAATTGGTCTTCATTGATCTTCCAACTCTTTGGAACGTCATACGCGATCAATTGGCTCCTCGAGTTCGTCCTTCATCTCCTCCTTGTCTTCATTGCATTAATGAGAAACTATATCATACTAGTAAAGTAAATTACAAGAGGACAAACAACACATAGACAATAAAAATAATAATAAATGATAGAGGACTAGCATGCCATATAAACCAATTATAATTAAGCAGCACGCGGGCCGTTAAAACCAACTCATAATTGGTTAATTTATGGTCATGCCATATACCAAATTTATACTAAAATTAATTATCATATAATTGATAAAGCACACAATATTAATCTGTCATGGCTCCTTAGACAGCACAGCCAGGGCGTGACCCGGGATAGGAATTAAGAAGCTGGGAATAAAGGGGGGAACATACTTTTCATAAGATAGAGGGGTGGATTTCCATGAATAACTTATTAAGGCATCATGAAGGGGAATCAATCGCGTATGAGTGACTTATAATCCAAGGCAGGAACACATAATAATAATATCAGCCTTGAAGTTTCGGAAAGGCTCCATAGTACATTACAAACGACGTGGCATAGAAAGAAAAATCATGAAAAGTGTTTGCAGCGAAAAATATGGCTGGTTACATACATAAAAATATGTAACAAGGGGTTAGCATTGTTTGTACATGCTCAACCTGCACATTTTAAGATATATGCAGAGTTGAGTACAACGTACTCCATGAACATATTGCCAAAATATAAAATATGCCTTCGTATTTGTCATTATATATATAAGTAGTAACATACATGGGTTTTAAGAAAAGCCCATGTCTACTAAATCATTTTACTTCATTGTACATATCATCAGATTCACCATATTCATAATTATGGCGTGTAAGGTGGCCACCTCCCGCAAATGTTACTCCCCGAGATTGGTCACTTCGAAGAGAGCTTATAATCCCGAGTACTATGTAAACTAACCCTGGCCAGCGACCTTTTTCTAGCTAAGGATCCGATCATTTCATAGGGTGGCAAGCTAACGGTTATAGGTTCATAAGAATCCACATACAAGTTTTATGCATCATAATCATTTGAAATCATAATTTGTTTTTAAAATATTTCATCAAAATAGAGCAAAACTTAAATCATTTTCGTATAGAAAGGCCACCTATACAAGCGATAACACAAGCAAAATGAATTCCGACTCTTCCTTACACGTCAGTCTGCTGCTCCACTTTTCATCGTAAACAACTAAATTTAGCAGTCGATCGAGCTTAACAAAGTCTAACGGACAACGGATTCGATCTATAGGTTTGGACTTTAGGTCTTTGCATTCAATTTAAGTTTTAATAATAAAACCTACTTTAGGTCACAGAGAACCAAACTGACCATATAACGTATAAAGCTACTAACAACGGAAACCGACACTCGATTCTGCTACATGTTCCTTGGTTCAAAAACCAACATCAAACATTTAACATAAATCAAAACACAAGTTCATTCGTAAACTTTCAAAAGATGGATAAAACTTGTTCTAAATACTCCCAAGTACCTTAGAAGCAACTTAGAAACAACATATAAAATATTAGAACATCAAACCCAAGTTCATTCATAAACTTCCAAATTTTAAAGTGAGCTAAAATTAATTTTACTTGGATGGAAATAAAGAGAATGAGCTAACTTACTTAAATATGGAGTTAGATTCAAGTTTGGAACATAAATGGAGATTGATACTTGAGCTCTTGAGGAAGAACAATGGACAAAGCTTGTTGAATGGGGGGGGGGGGGGGGGGGACAAAAGAGAAAGTAAGGGGGAGAAGATGAAGTGAAGAGGAGGAAGTGAGGTTGTCCCTTTTTATACTAGGTTAGACCTAGATGTTTAATAAAGTAGTCGAAGAATATTTCAGGTTTCGCTCTTTCGCAGATAAAATTACCAAGGTATCGTATGTATGTCGCATACTTAAATTATCATGTCGAACTTACAGCATAAAGTCGTAGAAAAGTTTTGCGATTTATGGAATGCGAATTATCCGAGAAAACGACTCGACATATAATATACCCGAAAACTCAAAAAGTAAACTTTTGAAAATCACACCTGCAACATAAAAATAGTGTACGTAGAAGGCGGCAGAATCACAATTCTGTCTATCGAAACAAAAATCAAATCGAACAAGAATCGCAATCAGATAACTGAATATCCAATTTTTGAATTAAAAATGTGCAAATAGATCGAAACTTATCCAAATAGTTAAAAAATTCATTCTTAGGAATGCAAAAGCCCTAATGACGCACGTGAGGTTATAATTAATCATGCAGTAAAAGACCAGAGCATTACATCCTAGCCTCTAACAAGGAATTTAATCCCGAAATTTATATACCTCATCAAAGAGTTTTAGGTAATTCTCCCTCATATTGTTTTGAATTCCCACGTAGCTTCTCCTGACCGTGTGACTCCATAACATTTTTACCAAAATTATCAACGTATTCCTCAGTTCTTGAACCTTCTGATCTAAAATATCTTCAGTCATATCTGCATAACTCATATTGTGACTAGGGATTATGTCACTCTGATGAATCACATGCTTGGGAACAAATACATACCTTCTCAACTTAGAAACATGGAAAATGTTGTGAACATTCCCAAGACTAGGTGGCAAGGCCAACCTATAAGCAATTGGGCTAATTCTCTTGAGAATTACATATGGCCCTATAAACGTGGCCTAAAATTGCCATTAACGCCAAACCTGATTATTCCATTATAAGGAGAAATCTTGAAAAAAACGTTATCCTCACTTTCCAAATGCAATTCAGTTCGGCATGTATCAACGTATGACCTCTGTCGAGTCTATGCCTCTTGTATTCTTTGTCCCTGACTGTGTTTGGCCTTAGAATCTTTCTTTCACCCACTTCATCCCAATAAAGTGGCGATCTGCATTTTCTACCATATAAGGCTTCATAAGGGGCCATACCTGTAACACCCCAAACTAGGCGGATATTACAGTGCCGTAGATCCCCAACTGGGACCCACCAGGCAAATGAAAATGAATGAATTACACAAGATAAATGTAGTACCGAACTACATTACAACAATAATTACTCCGATGAGGAGTTTAGTTACAACACACCAGGACAATACCGAATACTAGTGTATTTTATATGAAGATAAAATACACAACACTGAATGAAACGGAGTATTCAAATGAAAGTCTGCAGCGGAAAATAAAGGACAATAACATGAATAACTGAAAGATCGGGGGCCCCTACTAGTATCACTGGGACTCCTCGACGTCAGCGTGTTCTCCCCGTACTTTTGCCTTGCCAAGACCTGAAAAACAAAATCCCCAAACGGGGTCAGTTATAAAGAACAACAATCCTCAAGAGTTGAAAATACATAATCATGATTATATCTGAAGTTATGAAACATCCTGTCGAAACATACGCAATCAAACATGCTATATGAATCAACTAACAGTACGGCTCAAAGGAAATGGCGCCACACTACGCCCGGGATGGAAATGTGTCCGAGCACAAGCCACCAACGAGTATCGATCAAATACACGTGTGGTCTTGTACCTAATCAGTCTCACGAAACAATCAATCTCGTGTGCACAGTCCAATGTGAGGCCACCAACCAACACACGAGTATAATGTGCCCGACATGAAAATCCTACACATACCAACCGGCACGCCAGTGCGACCCGAAATGCCACGATATAACAAAAGTGACATCGAAAATGAATAATGACTCACCGAGATGGAAAGATAGTGAAATAAATGACAGCTCAATGAAATGATTGGAACCGTCGTTCCTTATGACTGAAGTAATTAATTGACAATAACAAGTTTTTATACGGTTAATACAATGATGAATGAATTATGATTATGAATGAACAACAACAAAAGGGATGAATATCCTTTTAACCGAGTAAGAATTAACTTACACAATACCGGTGGCAATTATCCTTCCACGAACAACGTCCTAATTGAGATATCGGTCGCTCGAACAACCTTGAATTATACAATATCCAACAACCCATTCAATATACGAATCAAACACGAATATAACGAACTCAAAACGTCGATACGATTAAACTAAGTTCATTGGGGCATTATATCGAATACGTTGTGGCCAAACTCCGATTGTTTACAACTAAACCTCAACAATACCAACCTCAAATCCCCAAGAAGTGTTTCAAACCAACAAAACATCTCCAATACGATCAATAATCCGTTATGAATATCCAAAAACGTGATTATAACAACAATTAGTCGAAAATCCCCAATTCCAACTCGATTTTCAAAGTGTTCTTGAATAATTCCTCAATAATTCAATGAATCCTTATACAAACTCATAATCATATACATATCCCTTCATATATCATGATTATAACGTCCAAAACATCATAACTCAACACAAAAATCGAAATCCAAGGTGTTGAAGAATATTACCTTTGAAGATCCAAGTACTTTAATCCGAAGAACACGCGTTAGATTGATTATCCTAAGCCACGATCGAAAGGAGATGAAAAAAATCAAACACTCAAATGATTTGTGAAGGAAAAACCCTCCCTCAAGCTCTCTCTCTCGGTTGTAGGTGAAGAAAAATGGAAGGAATGGGCTGAAATACAAAAAAAACGAATTTAAAGGGGTTGACTACCCTGCCGGACACGGCCCGTGCCGATCGGCACGGTCGTGTCGCACAGCTGGCCGACAGGACTCGACCGTGTCACCGCTTGACACGGCCGCGGCGCGAGGGCTGCCGATAGTGACCCGTCCGACGACTCGGCATGACTCGACCGTGTCCCGGAACACGGTCGGGCGTGTCGGCGATGGTTCTCGCTTATCCTAAGAGTTCGACTCGGCCGTGCTGCATTTACACGGTCGGGTCCTGAGGCAGAGACTTCGGCATTTCCGGACGAGTACGGCACGGGCCGTGTCGGACGACACGGCCGAGTTCGTTCGGCAGTGATCGACCAATAACTGAAAAATGAGCGGTTGAGCTAAAACGACCATAACTCTCTCGTCCGGACTCCGATTGACTCACCGTTTGAACCATTGGAAAGCTAACTCGATGCTATATAATATTGCAAAGATTTAGAATTTTTTGAGTTACCAAAAATTAATAGTGATCTAACAAAGTCGAACTCATATGAGGAAAGTTGAAACAATGAACAATAACGATACACAACTCGAAGTTTTTCCGAACGGTGAACACGGTGAATGAATATGATTGATGAATGACTATAATTGAGTGAAAATACACTGAGTGACAATTACAGACTGATAATTACTGAATGAAAATGAATGAATTACAACCGGGTATTACATACACCCCCCCTTAAAAGAGTTTCGTCCCCGAAACTAAGGGTCAAACAACTCGGGATAACCCTCCCGCATACTATCCACGGTTTCCCAAGTAGCCTCTTCGACTCCATGTCTAGACCACTGAATCTTGACCAAAGGAATCGACTTATCCCTCAACTGTTTGATTCGCCGCTCCAACACTCGTACAGGACGCTCCTCGTACGAATGCTCATCCGCGATCTCGATTTCGTCGAACTGAAGTATGTGACTCGGGTCGGCAACAAACTTCCGCAACTGAGAGACATGAAACACATTATGAATTCGGCTCAAAGCCGGAGGTGACGCCAATCGATAAGCTAACTCGCCTAATCGATCCAAAATTTCAAACGGTCCAATGAATCTCGGACTCAACTTCCCCCGTTTTCCGAAACGGAAAATACCTCGACTCGGGGATACCTTGACCAAAACATGATCACCCGTCTCGAACTCCAGTGGTCGACGACGATTATCTGCATATGATTTCGCCGACTGAGGCCAACATACGACTCTTGATCAAAGCTACCTTCTCTCGGGCGGCTATAAGCATATCGGGCTCGGTGCTGATTGATTCTGACAAGTCATCCCAACACAAAGGAGATCGACAAAGATGACCGTACAAGGCCTCGTAAGGTGCCATCTTAATGGAAGCATGCCAACTATTATTATACGTGAACTCGATCAGTGGTAGTTGGGCTTCCCAATCGTCCTTCCAATCGAGGACACAAGCTCTCAACATGACCTCTAATGTCTGAATAGTCCTCTCTGATTGTCCGTCGGACTGAGGATGAAAGGCAGTACTGAGATTAAGCTGAGTTCCCATAGCACGATGAACTGATTTCCAAAAAATGTGACACAAACCGTCCGTCACGATCGGAAACGATACTTTTAGGAGTACCATGCAATCTCACTATCTCTTTGATGAATAACTGGGCAAGTCTCTCGGGACCCCAAGTATCCTTAATCTCAAGAAAATGAGCTGATTTAATTAAGCGGTCCACAATCACCCAGATCGTATTCATGCCACGACGACTCGTCGGCAAGCTTGTGATGAAATCCATAGAAATGTCTTCCCACTTCCATTCGGGAATAGGAAGAGGTTTCAGCATACCCTCCAGTCGCTGATGCTCAATCTTAACTTGTTGACAGGTTAAGCATCTTGAAATAAATTCTGCGACTTCTCGCTTCATATTACTCCACCAGTAATTTTGTTTCAAGTCCTTGTACATCTTGCTGGACCCCGTATGAACAGAATAAGGGGGTAGTATGAGCTTCTCTCAAAATAGAATTTTTCAACTCGTCATTTGCCGGTACGCACAACCGGTTCTTATACCTCAAAAGTCCATCCTCGTGGACCACGAATCCAGGGGCTTTCCCCTGAGCCACATCTTCACGGATGCGCAACAATGAAGGGTCTGAACTCTGATTCTCTCTGATTACCTCCTCAAGTGACAATGAAATCTCTAACATACAAAGTCGTCTCGAACTCGCCGGCTGCACCTCGATCTCGGGTCTAAGGAATTCCCGCCAAGCTCCTTCGAATCGTTAAACGAGCAAGCATCTGCTCATGAGCGGACTTACGACTCAAGGCGTCGGCGACAACGTTCGCCTTGCCCGGGTGGTAAAGGATCTCGATATCAAAATCTTTGATTAGTTCCAACCACCGCCTCTATCGCATATTTAACTCCTTGTGAGTAAATATATACTTCAACTCTTGTGATTGGTGAAGATCTGACAGGTGATGCCATAAAAGTAACGACGCCAAATTTCCAACGCGAAAACCACGGTTGCTAGCTCCGGCCGCGGGTTGGATAATTAACCAGCTAATCCGAGGAAACATCGGATTTACTTAATATCTTTCGGAGGTTGCCAATCTCGGATAGTCTCCGACTTCTGAGGGTCGACACGAACTCGCGGATGAAATCACATGCCCGAGAAAGTCACTTCGGACCTCCAGAACTCACATTTGGAAAACTTTCCATAAAGTTGCTCTCGTCTCAACACGTCGAGAACCTGAAGAAGATGAACCTCGTGTTCCTCTCGGCTAAGAGAATAAATCAAAATGTCTTCGATGAAGACAACAACAAACTGATCCAAAAAAAATCGATGAAAACCCGATTCATTAACTCCCTGAATACCGCAGGTGCAATAGTTAGCCCGAACGGCATAACTACGAACTCATAATGACCATAGCGTGTACGAAACGCTGTCCTCGCGATATCCGACTCTCGAATCCGCAACTGGTGATATCCAGATCTTAAGTAGATCCTGGAAAATACTGAGGCTCCCTGAAGTTGATCTAAAAGATCATCAATACGGGGTAAAGGATACTTATTCTTGATCGTCACCCGGTTCAATTCCCGGTAATCAATACACAAACGGAACGAACCATCCTTCTCCTTGACAGATCACACTGGTGCTCCTCACGGGGACGCAATCGGTCGAAGATGACCTTCCTCGAACTATTCCTCAAGTTCAATCTTCAACTCCTGCATTCTGGTCGGGGTCATCCGATACGGTGCCTTCGATAAAGGGGACGTACCGGCTCCAACTCACTCCTGAATTCCCCTACTCTATGTGAAGGCAACTAGATAACTCGTTGCGGAAATACATCGTCAATCGATGACAATGATACCACGAATGATTGAACATTTCGATTGCCCTAGAATGGTCAATCGATAAAAAGAGATACCAATAATGATTGAACAACTCGATTGCCTTAGAAAGGCCAATCGATGAAGATGATACAATGAATGTTTGAATAACTCGATTGCCCTAGAAAGGCCAATCGATGAAAATGATACAATGAATGATTGAATAACTCGATTGCCTTAGAAAGGCCAATCGATGGAAATGATACAAAGAATGATTGAATAACTCGATTGCCTTAGAAAGGCCAATCGATGGAAATGATACAAGGAATGATTGCATAACTCGATTGCCTTAGAAAGGCCAATCGATGAAAATGATATAATGAATGATTGAATAGTTCGATTGCGGAATTTCTCTGCTTCCGCCATAATAGAAATTCTACTGGAACAACGGGGATTACTTCCCTGAAGCACACATTCGACAACCAACGACGGAAAGATAGCGACCAAACGCTAACAAATACTGAGGATAGTATCAAGACGGTCAACCCAACTAATATCGAAAATTACATCGTCCTAAGATAAATTCACCACGATTAGATCCATAAACCAATCGCGGTCATTAAGCTTAATTAGGTATGATTCCGAAAATTCTTCCATCGTCAGGTAGACCGATGGTATGAGGTCCACAAGCAATAGGACTATCCCGAAATAAGTTTATTCAAGCATGATTCGAAAATGAATGAATGCGGTGTACCAGCATCAAAAGGTACACACAAGTTGAAATAAAATTACGAGTATACCTGAAATCATTCGGGCCACCGGATCGTCGATCCTCCTCATCATATGAATCTGGGACTTGCCGGCCCCCGAACCGGACGCTCCCGTCTGATAAATACGAGCTCCAACTCTATTTGCTTCCATTGTCTTAAACGATGATGACAAAGCAGTCTGATTCTGAACCGCTGGTTGCTTCGGGGCCTGAGATGCCGCCGGAGCCGACTTGGAGTCCTTTCGGCAAAAACGAGCCTTGTGCCCAAAATTCCCACAATTATAGCATGTGATAGACGATTTCAGACACTCAGTGCTGAAATGACCCGGCGTTCCACAATTGAAACAGGTGATGGCCGAACTGGCCGCTCGGGAATGAGATCCCGCACGATTATGCGCCGTAGAAGGTCGCTCAGAAACGATAGGGCTCACACAAGGCTTCTTGAAGGTTGACTGACCGCCTTTGGGTTGATTACGCTTCGTTGATTTCTTGCTGAAAGATGAAGGTTGTTGTTCAGCACTTTCCTTAGTAGCCGTCTCATACGGGAGAGTTCTCTCGATTAATCCGGTCAGAGTGGCGCAATGATGATTGAGCAACTGCACATGGGTCATCATGGCCTGCATAAAAGTGAGTGGATCAACCCGAACATCTTCTGATCGAGCCGAGTCCTGGGCACGATTTCCCGGCAGCGAGTGATTATTTCTCGGGTTTCGGTCCGCACCGCGGCCTCTCCCCGTGCATCCCCTGACAGCTCTCTCCATACTGAAGTAGGAAGGTCGCATAATGATTATATTTCCCGCATGATTAGCACGTTATGATTATGTCATGAGATGATGAAAATGAGTATACATGCTCTAACTTAGTGATTATATGAATGATTTACTGAAGTTACATGATTATCTGATGAAATTCTTGAAATGATTATCTTGAATAACTTAACAAGATTGATAATATGATCATCCAGATTGACAACTGAGTAATGAAATGAATTGAGTAATTAATGAGTTAACATGATCGTCCTGATTATTAACTGAGTAATGAAATGAATTAAGTGATTGATGAGTTAACATGATCGTCCTAATCACAATGAATGATGATGTTTGAGGATTGTAAATTGATGAATGATGAATGAATGACTATTGCCAGAAATTATACCATGGCGTTAGAAATCTTACAGTTCTTTCGGTCTGATTGGCTCGGCATTTGCACAGGTCACACGTGACGCGAAAGTCCAATGATACTAGTCCGATGACGATGATTTCAAATGAAACATGACTCGGAAGGTAGTATTCAAAACCACGCTCCGATACCAACTCTGTAACACCCCAAACTAGGCGGATATTACAGTGCCGTAGATCCCCAACTGGGACCCACCAGGCAAATGAAAATGAATGAATTACACAAGATAAATGTAGTACCGAACTACATTACAACAATAATTACTCCGATGAGGAGTTTAGTTACAACACACCAGGACAATACCGAATACTAGTGTATTTTATATGAAGATAATTTACACAACACTGAATGAAAATGAGTATTAAAATGTAAGTCTGCAGAGGAAAATAAAGGACAATAACATGAATAATCAAAGATCGGGGGCCCCTACTAGTATCACTGGGACTCCTCGACGTCAGCGTGTTCTCCCCGTACTTTTGCCTTGCCAAGACCTGAAAAACAAAATCCCCAAACGGGGTCAGTTACAAAGAACAATCCTCAAGAGTTGAAAATACACAATCATGATTATATCTGAAGTTATGAAACATCCTGTCGAAACATACGCAATCAAACATGCTATATGAATCAACTAACAGTACGGCTCAAAGGAAATGGCGCCACACTACGCCCGGGATGGAAATGTGTCCGAGCACAAGCCACCAACGAGTATCGATCAAATACACGTGTGGTCTTGTACCTAATCAGTCTCACGAAACAATCAATCTCGTGTGCACAGTCCAATGTGAGGCCACCAACCAACACACGACTATAATGTGCCTGACATGAAAATCCTACACATACCAACCGGCACGCCAGTGCGACCCGGAATGCCACGATATAACAAAAGTGACATCGAAAATGAATAATGACTCACCGAGATGGAAAGATAGTGAAACAAACGACAGCTCAATGAAATGATTGGAACCGTCGTTCCTTATGACTGAAGTAATTAATTGACAATAACAAGTTTTTATACGGTTAATACAATGATAAATGAATTTTGATTATGAATGAACAACAACAAAAGGGATGAATATCCTTTTAACCGAGTAAGAATTAACTTACACAATACCGGTGGCAATTATCCTTCCACGAACAACGTCCTAATTGAGATATCGGTCGCTCGAACAACCTTGAATTATACAATATCCAACAACCCATTCAATATACGAATCAAACACGAATATAACGAACTCAAAACGTCGATACGATTAAACTAAGTTCATTGGGGCATTATATCGAATACGTTGTGGCCAAACTCCGATTGTTTACAACTAAACCTCAACAATACCAACCTCAAATCCCCAAGAAGTGTTTCAAACCAACAAAACATCTCCAATACGATCAATAATCCGTTATGAATATCCAAAAACGTGATTATAACAACAATTAGTCGAAAATCCCCAATTCCAACTCGATTTTCAAGGTGTTCTTGAATAATTCCTCAATAATTCAATGAATCCTTATACAAACTCATAATCATATACATATCCCTTCATATATCATGATTATAACGTCCAAAACATCATAACTCAACACAAAAATCGAAATCCAAGGTGTTGAAGAATATTACCTTTGAAGATCCAAGTACTTTAATCCGAAGAACACGCGTTAGATTGATTATCCTGTTTCACGATCGAAAGGAGATGAAGAAAATCAAACACTCAAATGATTTGTGAAGGAAGAACCCTCCTCAAGCTCTCTCTCGGCTTGTAGGTGAAGAAAAATGGTAGGAATGGGCTGAAATAAAAAAACGAATTTAAAGGAGTTGACTGCCTGCCGGACACGGCCCGTGCCGATCGGCACGGTCGTGTCGCACAGCTGGCCGATAGGGACTCGACCGTGTCCTGCTTGACACGGTCGCGGCGCGGAGGGCCTTCCGATAGTGACTCGTCCGACAAATGACTTCGGCATGACTCGACCGTGTCCTCGAACACGGTCGGGCGTGTCAGCGATGGCTCAGCTTATCCTAAGAGTTCGACTCGGCCGTGCTGCATTTAAACGGTCGGGTCCTGAGGCGAGACTTCGGCATTTCCGGATGAGTACGGCACGGGCCGTCGGACGACACGGCCGAGTTCGCTCGGCGGTGATCGCCAATAATCGAAAAATGAGCGGTTGAGCTAAAACGACCATAACTCTCTCGTCCGGACTCCGATTGACTCACCGTTTGAACCATTGGAAAGCTAACTCGATGCTCTATAATATTGAAAAGATTTAGAATTTTTGGAGTTACCAAAAATTAATGGTGATCTAACAAAGTCGAACTCATATGAGGAAAGTTGAAACAATGAACAATAACGATACACAACTCGAAGTTTTTCCGAACGGTGAACACGGTGAATGAATATGATTGATGAATGATTATAATCGAGTGAAAATACACTGAGTGACAATTACAGACTGATAATTACTGAATGAAAATGAATGAATTACAACCGGATATTACAATACCTATCGTTGCCTGATGACTGGTTTTGTAAGCAGATTCAATTAACGGCAAAACATACTCCCAATTTCCATCTTGATCCAAGACTATAGTTCTCAACATATTTTCTAGTATCCGAATTATCCTTTCTGATTGTCCTTCGGTCTGTGGGTGGAAAGCGATTCTAAAGTTCAGGTGCATGCCCAGTTCCTTCTGTCGGCTCGTCCAAAATTTAGAGGTTAATTTTGGATCTCGATCTGATGTGATTGATATCGGCACTCCATGTAAATGCATAATTTCACGGACATATAACCTGTGCTAACTTGTCAGATCCATAAGTGATTGGAATAGGCATAAAGTGAGCTGGTTTTATGAGTCTGTCTACTATAACCCATATAGCAGTATTTCCTCATTTTATCCTCGACAAACTAGTCACGAAATCTATCGATATTCCTTCCCAGTTCCATTCTATAATGGTCAATGGCCGTTGGTTTTTTTAGTGTTTTCACTTGATGATAAACTAGACATCGCTCGACAAATGAGGTTACATCCCGTTTCATACCATCCCACCCAAAAGTTTCTCTCAGGTCTTACCATATCTTGGTACTTCCTAGGTGAGTAGGGTAGGGGATATCATGATCTTCACTCATGATTTCATTCTTTAGCTCCTCATCATGTGAAGTGCATATTCTCTCTTCGAACATAACTCCGTTATCAGCTGCTTCATTGTAACTTCCTGGGTTATCGGATCTAATTCTCATACGTAATTTCTCGAATATGGTGTCGTTACTAACGTCGCAACATGACCAATTATTGTTTCCAGTGGATGAACAACTTCTAAACTGTAATATCCTGAATTCCTACTATAGTTGTTTAATGTTATTTTATCCGAGTTATACTTCACAATGTGGAATCTGTATAGTAGGGGTAAAATAACTGAAGGACTAAGACAGTTGTGTTGGTACAATTAACGTAATTGGTCGACAATTGTATTGGATGATATTTTGTATCATATGAGAATATTATTAGAATGAATATATGTATTCAGCATGTCATGTATACGTATCTAGTATGTCGAGACGACGGACATGAATAATTGTAATTGGCTAAGTATAACCTAATTAACGTACGCTAGTTGAAGGACATAGCGCATGCTAATGTGCAGGCTTAGCGCATGCTAAAGGCGAAGACTAGTGCACGCTAACGTAGATCAGTGCACAATGAATCTGTGGACCTGGCTACTTTCGATGCATGTTTTGATGAGGTCAACGAATGTTTTCTATGGACAATTAGTTCATGCTAAGCATGGGCTTAATGCATGCTAATTACAGATCAGTCAAAAAGGGAATCCCGAAAATCGTGGGTGCTTTCGGCAAGTGGGACATAGGCATCTTTGGGGTAGGTGCAGATTGTACAGTCAATTATGAGTAGCGCACACTACCTATGGAGAATAGCGTACACTAATGAGTATTTTACTGTAGCAAGTCAACGTCGATATTACGTACGCTACGACATAGGTTTTGCATACGTAAATCATTGTGCGAAGTAAGACAGTAGTGTAATATCCGGATAAATTATTGGGTATTTTCATCTGTATTTGAACCCTGTATTACCTGAAATGGTGCTATCAATAATCGAAGTACGACCGTTTCCGTATTCATATCTTCATGCATGATAATATCAACCTTTAATCCTTCACATGCAACTACGTCGTAACGCACGCTAACAGGTAAGCGTAACGTACGTTACGAACTGGAAATAGCGTACGCTACGAGCTAGATGTAGCGTACGTAAGGAGGTCAATTATTGAACATGCTGGCTAGCACATGGACGGCTGGTGGTGGGGCTCGGAAAGATTCCCGCGGAAGAACCTGGACAGTTTTAGGGTCAACGGGTGTTAACGTACGCTAAGGTTTGTAACTAGCGTACGCTATTGTGTGTAGCTTACGTCGTAATGCATAGGGAGTAACGTCGTAAGCTAGTACGAACAAGACGAAGCTATCAGTGAACGATAGCGTACGCTAAGATTGAAGGGTAGCGTGCGCTAAGTCGATTACGTACGTAAATGGCTAAGGCTAACGTACGTAAATCTCAAGATATTATATATATGGACAACACCCCATTTCATTTCTCTTCGTCCCTTTCACTTGTAATTCGTTTTCCTCCATTTCTAGAGGGTCTCCAGCCCTCTAAAACACATATAGAACACGTAGACTCGATCATTTAAGTTACGAAACATCTTGGATTGACATTCAAGCAATCGAAGTTGGATGCTACCTCTTGTCTCTGCGTTTCTTTCATATTAAGGTATGTTAATGCTACCTCAACCTTGAATTCGTGTTCTTAAGGATGTTATGAACATACCACCGAGATTATTAAGCTCCATAGATGATTTTTATCCGAACACCATATTTTTGGAAGTTGGAATGTTCATGCTTTAGTTACCCGAGTTAAGAACGTTATAGTCCGACTCTTGTTATGATAATCAAGTAAGGTAAAATTCTGAGATTAATAAACCATATTGTATGGTGTTTCCATAATGATCATAGACTTAATGTTGGTAACAACCCCAGATTTTCCGAACTACCTTTGAGGATCTATAATCAATATTTGGAGTGAGTCTTATGATGGGAGGATTAACCCGGAATTCGTAGACATCAACACCATAGGGTTATTCTGATTCACATGAGTGAGATATGTGTGAATATAACGTACGTTAAGCTCTATGCATTACGTACGTTATACCTCGAGCAAGGCAAATCGTCAATCGAGAAGAATCGTCAATGCATGCTTAGCGTGCGCTAATCCTTGTAGCTTACGTGCGCTAACGTGCAGACGTAACGTACGTTACGTATGTGTGTAACGTACGTTACGAAGAGAACAGTTAGGGTTCGGCCATCTTTTTATGCTTTTCCTTGTGTGATTGGTTGTTTATTTTATGATAGGATATTAAGGACGAATTTCCTACGATAATCCAGTGTTGAGCCTCTCCGATCGTCGTTTTCGTTGGAGTTCTGGATTGTTCCAATCAACTGTATTTCCGGAGTATTCGCGAGAGATTACCAAGGCAAGTACCTTGATATACGAATTATAATTACGTGAAATCATTGTTGCTGAAGTGTATGAATCATGTTATGAATATCTGTATTTACATTATATATATATAGATATATGTGGATAATTATGTAGTATTAATTGATAGTGTTGAAGGCCTAATGTGCTAAGTCTTGATGAATAACGTGCGAGTTATTGTTTATTTTGCGTAGTTGCGTACTGGCGAATAAATTATGTGGATTGATGAATTGATTTGATAATTGTTGCAATACCGATCTGTGTGCTTGGTATTTGTAATAATGTGAATACTTGTTATGAGAGACGTCATATCCAGGTACCTCTGAGGGCGGGGCGTGCACTCTGGCCTGTTGTACGCTGCAATGAGCGGCTCCATATGATTGGTGAACACCGGTGTTACTTAATGCGCGAGCAAGGGGCGGCTCTTGTGGGAGTGAACGCCGGCGCGGTGACATGTGCAATGGGCGGCCAATATAGTGGAGTGAACGCCGGTACACAGGTGTGCAAGGGAGGCGCCTGGCAGGCTTATTGGTAACGGATATTTGAGTGATAGCTAAGACCCCGTTATCAAATGATTTTCGAAATTTAAATCTTTGCAACTTGCTTTGAAATGTTGGTCTTGATGTAGACCACGGATTGTGTTTCTGGAGTTCGTTCCAATTTGTTTTAAATGTTGGTATCAGGGTTAATTAACCAAGGATATTTGACGAGATCTCCGAGGGTTAATTAATCAGGGGTCTTGAGCAGGATTTGTCGAATGGGAGGTCAGCCTTTGATTGTATTGTGTTGATTATTCTGTGTATTGGGTCGAGGACCCCGTGAGATGTTGAGATTTGATCTCGTGATGATATTATTTGGATTGGGCCGAGAACCCCGTGAGATGTTGTAATGATTCACTTGTGATACTGCTTTATCATTTGGGTCGAGGACCCCGAATAACGTTGTGATAGTTTTCTTGCAAATTGTTTTCCACATGTTGGGTCAAGGACCCGAGAGCTTTTGAAGTATTTTCGAAAGTATTTCCATTTGATTTTCAAAACCCCTAGATGGCCCGAGTCAATATTAATGTTTTCGAACTTTCTTATCAAAATACTTTTCCTTTTATAAAAAGGGATTTCTCTGACTCCTTGGGCTCGTTTAAAGTTTTATTGGTGTTATGTTCTGTACGGAGATTATGAAAATGTGATTATCTTTCACCTTGTGTATGTAATACTATTCTGTGTTGACCATTTGAGTGTGTGGTTCGTGTTAAGGTTTCACGACTATTGAGTTTTGTGTTATTATTATTCATATATCTTGTGTATTGTGTACTTGCACTAGCAAAATTCCAGTTTGCTAACCCCCGAGTTTCGGGGTGGGTGCTGTTATGCGCTCGAGTTTTGGCAATCGGGAGCAACACGGGATCGGGCCGGGAAGGAGATGTATGACATTGATACTAATCACACCAGAGTTAGAGTCTTTTCTTTTGTTTCATTTTGGTCGGTATTACTCTGTCGTTCGAGTATTCACCCTTGCATGGGTGTAGTTTTCATTTATTAAATTGAGTTGTCGTTCTTTTCTGTGTTCAAGTTTATTTTTGTCATTGAGATGTAAAGTTCATTTGTTTCCGAATTGTTTAATGACCTTGTCGGTCTGCGTTGTATTTAGATTGACCCCGGTCGGTCAATCATTTTGTAGTCTAATAGAGTTTAGCCTTGTAGATCCTTGTAAGAAGGGCCTACGACGTGTAACATTTCCGGATGTATTCTGGGGGTGTTACAAATATGGTATCAGAGATTAGGTTTGCGAAAAACCTAGGCCGTTGGGTCAAGTCCATGTCTTGTGTAAGTCGCGCGCGTCAGAGTTGTGATTAGTATCGTGGTTCCAACATCATCTTCAAGCAATCCGTGATGATAAGCCTCCCGAATCGTAAGTCCCCTTATATACGTATTTGATTATATTGTGCTTAACGTGAACCTAGGGTTTGAACTTGTTAGAGATTATATTATTTTACGATATCACCTGCGTATACGGTTCGAGTGAGAATGGTTATGTAGTATACTTCGGTAGTCGAACATATTTATCGGATTCTGCATTTTAGTAGGAAAAAAATCTTTGAGTGTTAATTTTATCCGCTGCGTGAGTATTTTGAAATGACTCTTGACATTTTGGCATTTTTAGTCTTGCACATTTTAACGGTATTTAATATTTTACAAATGATTTTGTAAGTTTTGGAAAATGCTACCGTCATCGGCTGTTTGGCATATTTTGAAATGATTTTTAATGGTATTTAGCTTTGGTAGGTTCCGCATTTAATTCCCGCATGTAATATTTCCTGCCAAATTACGAACATTTCAAAGTAGTGTTTTAAAATTTTCCTAACATTGTAAACCTCATGATTTAATGTAGTCGTGTCGAATGATCACGTATTTTGGTGAAAAGTTCTTTCGAATAAACATTTTGGTAGAAGAGGAAGGATTTTCAAAATTGTGGTATTTGGGACTCAACACTTTTGAAATATTTTAAATTAGTTACAATTCGATTTTTCAATTTCCTTGTAGGCATTACTCGAAAATAAATTTTTAGAGTCATTGTATAAACTTCCTCTTCCAAAACAAAGAACAAGATTTACAAGTTCTCGAGCACAACGTGACTCGGCTTTTGTTTCAAATTTTTTAAAGCATACACATAATGATCGTCCTAGACGAAGAATCGAAGTTGATTTCCGAAAATTTCGTGCTTTACGATATTACCGTTATTCTAAGGATGCTAATTAAACCTATGTTGATAATTGTGGTATACCGTACAACCGACTATGTGATAACAATAAACGGTACTATCTGCATTAGCATGACGAGCCTTGGCGGACGTAGACGTGATATAGGAAGCGGAAGCGGTGAGGTGGTTCGTACGACAACGATTCATGTTACGGTGAAGGAATATCAAGATCAGACGATAACCTATGAAACCTCCTCAGTGACCGAGCCAACGAGCGGAGAAAAGAGACCAAGGACATCTGGAAAATTTTTGGGCGGTGACGAGACTAAGGTTCTCAAACCCCCACGTCGTTCGAATGCGTCGTCTTCGCGGTCGAGAATGAGCATTGGGAATCCCCAACCAGCATCAGTGACTCCCGGTAAGAAGAGAGTGTGCTTCAACTGCAACCGTACGGGACACATCCGTGTAAACTGTCCCTCACCACTCTTGACTTGTCATCGGTGCGGGTGTGAAGGCCATCGGGAGAAACATTGTGAGATAATTTCTGAATTGGCAAAGAATGCTACTCTGTCGGTGAGCAGAGCAAGTGGTCGGAGAATGTCCCGAAACCTTATGTCTTCTGCTGAAGAGCCTATCATAGGCGAATGAAGATTTTGTGCTGTGTTCTAGTCGTTGCTGTTTCCAACAATCGTGACTTTGATTGTTTTTCATTTTAATTGCTTTTCGTTTTCAACTCCTGCTGTTTTCAGTTTTGGGGCTGACATGTCTTCTTAGTATGGGGGAACGTAATACCCACACTCTTCTTAGTATGTTCGGTGTTGGGAGACTTTCATTGTTGATGATTCATCTGTGACCCACTTGACAATTTTAAACTACCATGTTCTACTGAAGCTACCGTCAGTCAAACGAAATTCAGAACCGATTTGTTAGACTCCGTGAATTATTGTGGTCTATTCACATCTGAACTTAATCTTTGCAAAATTTTGTTCGAAACTATTTGTTCCCACTCGTGCAGTTAATATTTCCATGTGTTATGAACTTGAATATGGTGGGTCGAGCTCGACACGCGATTTTAGTACGTCTGAGCCGTTTATGAATTTCTTTAATTCTGTGAGCTTTTACTTCTCCACTCTAACTTCTCATGTTCACGTGTAATTTATCGCCTCAATTGACGTGCCTGATACTTCCTAGGTCCAATCATTGTATTTTTTTTAGAACCTTGTATTCGCGCATCGCTCATGATGTTTTGGGGCTGAGCAAGTAGTTACTTTTTCTTGGTTGTTCCACCACTCTACTTTAAGTTTCGGGACGAAACTTCTTTTAAGAGGGATAGTATGTAATATCCGGATAAATTATTGGGTATTTTCATCTGTATTTGAACCCTGTATTACCTGAAATGGTGCTATCAATAATCGAAGTACGACCGTTTCCGTATTCATATCTTCATGCATGATAATATCAACCTTTAATCCTTCACATGCAACTACGTCGTAACGCACGCTAACGAGTAAGCGTAACGCACGTTACGAATCGAAATAGCGTGCGCTACGAGCTAGACGTAGCGTCGTAAGGAGGTCAATTATTGAACATGCCGCTAGCACATGGACGATCGTGGTGGGGCTCGGAAAGATTCCCGCGAAGAACTCGGACGATTTTAGGGTCAACGGGTGTTAACGTCGCTAAGGTTTGTAACTAGCGTACGCTAATGTGTAGCTTACGTCATTTAATGCATAGGAGTAACGTCGTAAGCTAGTACGAGCGAGACAAAGAAGCTATCGGTGAACGATGGCGTACGCTAAGATCGAAGGGTAGCGTGCGCTAAGTCGATTACGTACGTAAATGGCTAAGGCTAACGTACGTAAATCTCAAGATATTATATATATGGACAACACCCCATTTCATTTCTCTTCGTCCCTTTCACTTGTAATTCGTTTTCCTCCATTTCTAGAGGGTCTCCAGCCCTCTAAAACACATATAGAACACGTAGACTCGATCATTTAAGTTACGAAACATCTTGGATTGACATTCAAGCAATCGAAGTTGGATGCTACCTCTTGTCTCTGCGTTTCTTTCATATTAAGGTATGTTAATGCTACCTCAACCTTGAATTCGTGTTCTTAAGGATGTTATGAACATACCACCGAGATTATTAAGCTCCATAGATGATTTTTATCCGAACACCATGTTTTTGGAAGTTGGAATGTTCATGCTTTAGTTACCCGAGTTAAGAACGTTATAGTCCGACTCTTGTTATGATAATCAAGTAAGGTAAAATTCTGAGATTAATAAACCATATTGTATGGTGTTTCCATAATGATCATAGACTTAATGTTGGTAACAACCCTAGATTTTCCGAACTACCTTTGAGGATCTATAATCAATATTTGGAGTGAGTCTTATGATGGGAGGATTAACCGGGAATTCGTAGACATCAACACCATAGGGTTATTCTGATTCACATGAGTGAGATATGTGTGAATATAACGTACGTTAAGCTCTATGCATTACGTACGTTATACCTCGTGCAAGGCGATCGTCTGAACTGAGAAGAACTGTCCAATGCATGCTTAGCGTGCGCTAATCCTTGTAGCTTACGTGCGCTAACGTGCAGACGTAACGTACGTTACGTATGTGTGTAACGTACGTTACGAAGAGAACAGTTAGGGTTCGGCCATCTTTTTATGCTTTTCCTTGTGTGATTGGTTGTTTATTTTATGATAGGATATTAAGGACGAATTTCCTACGATAATCCAGTGTTGAGCCTCTCCGATCGTCGTTTTCGTTGGAGTTCTGGATTGTTCCAATCAACTGTATTTCCGGAGTATTCGCGAGAGATTACCAAGGCAAGTACCTTGATATACGAATTATAATTACGTGAAATCATTGTTGCTGAAGTGTATGAATCATGTTATGAATATCTGTATTTACATTATATATATATAGATATGTGTGGATAATTATGTAGTATTAATTGATAGTGTTGAAGGCCTAATGTGCTAAGTCTTGATGAATAACGTGCGAGTTATTGTTTATTTTGCGTAGTTGCGTACTGGCGAATAAATTATGTGGATTGATGAATTGATTTGATAATTGTTGCAACGGCTGACTGTGTGCTTGGTATTTGTAATAATGTGAATACTTGTTATGAGAGACGTCATATCCGGTACCTCGAGGGCGGGGCGTGCACTCCGGCCTGTTGTACGCTGCAATGAGCGGCTCCATATGATTGGTGAACACCGGTGTTACTTAATGCGCGAGCAAGGGGCGGCTCCTGTGGGAGTGAACGCCGGCGCGGTGACATGTGCAATGGGCGGACAATATAGTGGAGTGAACGCCGGTACAGTGTGCAAGGGAGGCGCTGGCAGGCTTATTGGTAACGGATATTTGAGTGATAGCTAAGACCCCGTTATCAAATGATTTTCAAATTTAAATCTTTGCAACTTGCTTTGAAATGTTGGTCTTGATGTAGACCACGGATTGTGTTTCGGAGTTCGTTCCAATTTGTTTTAAATGTTGGTATCGGGTTAATTAACCAAGGATATTTGACGAGATCTCCGAGGGTTAATTAATCGGGGGTCTTGAGCAGATTTGTCGAATGAGAGGTCATGCCTTTGATTGTCTTGTGTTGATTATTCGTGTATTGGGTCGAGGACCCCGTGAGATGTTGAGATTTGATCTCGTGATGATATTATTTGGATTGGGCCGAGAACCCCGTGAGATGTTGTAATGATTCACTTGTGATATTGCTTTATCATTTGGGTCGAGGACCCCGAATAACGTTGTGATAGTTTTCTTGCAAATTGTTTTCCACATGTTGGGTCAAGGACCCGAGAGCTTTTGAAGTATTTTGAAAGTATTTCCATTTGATTTTCAAAACCCCTAGATGGCCCGAGTCAATATTAATGTTTTCGAACTTTCTTATCAAAATACTTTTCCTTTTATAAAAAGGGATTTCTCGACTCCTTGGGCTCGTTTAAAGTTTTATTGGTGTTATGTTCAGACGGAGATTATGAAAATGTGATTATCTTTCACCTTGTGTATGTAATACTATTCGTGTTGACCATTTGAGTGTGTGGTTCGTGTTAAGGTTTCACGACTATTGAGTTTTGTGTTATTATTATTCGTATATCTTGTGTATTGTGTACTTGCACTAGCAAAATTCCGGTTGCTAACCCCGAGTTTCGGGGTGGGTGCCTGTTATGCGCTCGAGTTTTGGGCAAATGGGAGCAACACGGATTGGCCAGGAAGGAGATGGAGGACAATGATACTAATCACACCAGAGTTAGAGTCTTTTCTTTTGTTTCATTTTGGTCGGTATTACTCTGTCGTTCGAGTATTCACCCTTGCATGGGTGTAGTTTTCATTTATTAAATTGAGTTGTCGTTCTTTTCTGTGTTCAAGTTTATTTTTGTCATTGAGATGTAAAGTTCATTTGTTTCCGAATTGTTTAATGACCTTGTCGGTCTGCGTTGTATTTAGATTGACCCCGGTCGGTCAATCATTTTGTAGTCTAATAGAGTTTAGCCTTGTAGATCCTTGTAAGAAGGGCCTACGGCGTGTAACATTTCCGGATGTATTCTGGGGGTGTTACAAGTAGCCTCTGGACTCCGATAGCGCACGTTTACAAAGTCAGTTAGCGTATGCTATGGCAAGTAACGCACGATATCTAGTAAGAATAGCACACGCTAAAGTTGTTAGACAGAAACTCAGCTTACTGTCGGACTGGTTTAGCGCGCGCTAAAGGTAATCGTTAGCGCACGCTAGTAATGTGCAGTATATATATGTGCAGTTGGGTATTATTATTCATTTCAGCCATTTCTTCCCTTTATCGTATAGAGAGAGTCTGGAGGAGGTTTTAAGGTTCCAAAACACTTGAGTATCATGGAGATGATCGCCTTTACCAATATTGAACTTGGAGTGATTGGAAACGGAATCAATCCTAAGAATCAATCCATTTCTTCGAAGAGGTAATTAATATTCACTTTGGATTTTGTTTTGGATTGAATATTGGTGTTCTTGAATTGATGATTATCAAATAAACGAGTTGATAAGTATGATTATGAGATGGATTACCGAACTACGATGACGTTGTTGTTGATATATGGATATTGATATGATTCTTGTGGTTTGAATTATGTTGTTCGTCTTCTTTAGATATGTTGGTTAATCCTTCTCCTCATCTTCAAGTGTTGATGTTGTTCTTGATGATTACTCCCTGTGATGATTGATTCTGGAAGTGTTGTGATGGTTTTTGGTGTTTCATGGAGTTTGGGTTGAGGAAGATGATGATGTGATGATATGTGTATATATAAATCTTGAATTATGTTTTTTTGTTATGAACATGATTATGGAATCATGGTGTTCTTGGTGTTGTTGGAAAGATAAACTGGGGTTTGATGATTAGAACTAATATTATGTTGATTGTAGTGGTCAATTTCGTATGTTCATGATAAGATGTGGATCATGATATGAGGTTAAATTTGGAAAGGTTATGATTGATCTTGGAGTATGATTTCCTATACATTCGTATTCTAATCGCAAGGTGTTTATTAATACCCATAATGCATGGAACTACATGATGTTAACGCACGCTAGCTGACTTGCTAACGCATGTTAATTGGAATATTTCGTGTACGTAAATATTGAGATATTACATCCGTAAAGTATGTTCTGGATAAGATACAAGTCAGTGACTATTAGCGCACACTATGTAATGTGACTAATGTACTCTAAGTCAACATATAGCGTACGTAAATCATATTGTGGTTATGATTCATGATTGATTGATTGAGTTATTTGGATTAGTGTTTAATCGAGATATTGTGGAACCATTGAGTTTGTTGATTGGTTGTATCAATTGTTGATTGTTATCGAACTTGTTGTTTATCGATTATTACAATAGGTTGTGAGGATTTATCGTTGATTAGAATAATATGTTGCAGTCGAGTTTGGGGATGTTCGTGAATTGTTTTGGTCAGGGCCGATGAGCTTGTAGACGAAGACAAGGAATTGGAAATGGCTTCATTATCATCGTATCGGTATCGAGGCAAGTTATTACTTGCTCAGTTTATAATATTTAATGAATGGTTTCAGTTTCATTCGTTTATAATTCATATAGCAACGAATATAATTGTGAGCACTGGAGATCTGGGATTGTACGTTGTTTTCTGATTTTGAGAATTAAATCATACTTTATATGATTTACATTTGTTATTGATACACTTGGGTATCGAGGATACATTATGGTAAAGACGAGGATATGAGTTATCTATAGTCTATGGTACTTTTGGATCGTCGAACATTGAGGATAATCGTTGGTGATGGTTTTGACATCGAGATTGCTGTCGAAGGACTCGGGGCAAGTACTCTAATCATTTTGTCCTTTTATGCCAATCATGTTGTGATACATTCATGTATTGTCGTTGTCATGCATTTGTGTATTATTGTTGTCATGCATTTGTGCATCATAGTTGTTTGTCCACCAAGTGTTGGTCCGACGGGATCATCATGGGAATCTATGTTGTGTGTGCTGAATCGTTGGAATACCATGGGTAGGTTAAGATTGACATGTTGTGTCATGCATTGTTGGTCTTCTCGTAGGAGAGACTCATTGTTGTTATTGCTGTGAGCATATTGACGTTGTCATATGAGTATGCATTTGTAGGTCTTGTATTAGGACCATGTCCGTATGTGTATTGATCTAATCTCGGAATAGACTGACATGATTTGTCGTGGCATTGAGTATCTTGAGGTATGTTCCATATTTCCTTCTTGGTACTTGTCTTTTGATTGGAAACCGATTATGTTGTTGAGATTTCATGATGTTATTCGATGGATTGAATCGGCCAGAGTTGGTATATTTCCTTGTTGGTGAGTTAGGATGATGTTTTGAGAAATCTTGGGTGTTGTTTGGGATACAGTACATATGTTTGTGTATGAGCTCATTGTGTCATTGGGAATACGAGATGTGGAATATGGTGAGGTTCTTTTGATGAGGATTATCACGAATTGGTAAAGTTATAATGGTAAGATTGCATTGGTAGTATTCTTACTTGGTATTTTCATTGGTATGTAATTATTGAAGTTATGTGATCGTTATCATTGTTGAGTATTATGGATGACCCCATCGTGGGCTTTATTTTTAGGTTCTTGGATATTATAATTGTAGCGGTCGTGAAGAGCTGAGCCTCCTGGAGGATATTGGCTATGGCGTGTGTTTGTGAATCGAGTACTTTGACTAGTTGTTATTTTCTGCTGAAAAGTATTTTTAATTGTTCGTCATGTCCGATGCGAATGTGTTTTAAAATTGCTTTGCTAGTATTTTATGAACTTGGGTTATTTTGGAAACTCGTTTTCTAAATTATTTTGTCGGTACGTGTAAGCGGTGGCTTAACGTATACTTTTAGATTGATGAGTTTTGGCGTTTTGGTCTTGTACATTCAAATGAGATTTTACGACGGTATTGATAAATGGATTTTATAAAGTCTTTGAATATTTTAAAAGATATTACTATCATCGCCGCTTAGGCGTATTTGAAATGTTGTAAAAATGTCTTTTAGCCTTGTGGGTTCCGTTTCGGGGCCCACGGCGCTGTAATATTCCCGGATGGCTCTAAGGTTATTACAGAATATGGTATCGGAGCTTCGGTTGTGAAAATCTAGGCTGTCGGGTCGAGTCAAGTCGTTTTTTTGTCACGTCATTTGAGTTGTCAGTTGACAAGTATTAGTGCCCTGGGTTTTTGTTGTTCACTCGGGCTTGTCTGTTATGTGGTTTACCAGTGTGGTACTGTAATTATTTTAAACTTATACAAATGGTATTAACGTGATTCTTTGGAAAGAGACGTTGTAATACCCTCGCCTTTAATACTGTATTTCATGATTTAAGTTAAGTATTTTCGCACCATATCTGCGATGTTGTAGCAAATACCGACGAATTATGTTAAGTTGGATTCATGGTCATTCATACTATATTAGTTGTTGGGTGATATTGCGAGAATTCCATTTATGCTTGTTATAGTACTTAACGTACGTTAGCATGTCTTCATAACGTACGTTATATAGGTCGCCTTACGTACGTAACATCAATACGTTAACGTACGTAATGCGGAAAGATCCTCCAGCAGTCCGCCTTTCGGCGGGTGGGGCCGAGCAGGGGTAGGTGGTCGGGAGTCGATCGCGACAGCCAAGTCAACGGCTATTACGTACGTAATAGCTTCCTGGTTACGTACGTAACGAACTGCGTGTTTTGAGACAGAGAGATTTGATGAAATTGGTTACGTACGTAATGATCATAAGATTACGTACGTAAAGGCTATAACGTACGTTAACCACGTTCGTTAACGTACGTAATGTCAAGTTCAGATTATAAATGTATGACTTGCCATTCACTTCCTACTCGACTCTTTCCAACCTTCCAACTGAGGATCGATTATTTTCCCCTCCAACTTCATTTCTAAGCCTTCCTAACTTGTGTTGGAGCTTCAACACTTGATTGGTGACTTGGAGAGCTAGAGATTGAAGTGTATCCCTTGAAGTGTTGGTGTTGTTCTTCATTTTTAAGGTTGGTCTTTCTTTAACTCATATCAATTCCATGCTTATGATGATGTTAGTAGATAAACACTTCATATAATGTTAGTTTAAACTAGTGTAAACATGATAAGTTAATTGAATCATACTCAAACTAAGTGAAGATTAAACTTTGAAGGTATTAGTGTTACTTCTTGATGTAAATAACTTCATAATGTGTTTGTGTTGATAATGATACACATAAAACCTGAGGTATAGCATGATAATCGGAAGATGACTTTAGCCTCAACCTTAGGAACATGTTAGGGATGATATCCTTAATGATTAAAAGTGAGAAACGTTAAATTTGTTTTAAACATTCTATTGATTCTTGAAGGTAGTATGGAACCATGATTTTTGACCTCTAAAATCTTTGTAATAAAATTGTTGGAAAGATGATTTAACCCTTTGTAGATGATCTTTGTTAGATGGATGAAGTTACTTCAAAAATCTCAAGTATCCAATGATATAACTAGGCTTTTAATAAATTCTTCAAAGTAAAACAATGAATGTTGATAGAAGGAAGTTGTAATCTTCATATGTTCGAATTTATCGATTTCGTTAAAGGGTGTTAATCACTACATTAATAGGTTGATAATGTTCTTAAGAGAATTGTGTTGAATATGATGATACAAATGCGGTAGATGAGTAGCCGAATTCCATTCATTAATCCGTGCGTATCAAGAGGCGTAAATTAAGATGATGTATTTAATTCACTAAAACTTAAACGTATGTTTCATATAGTAATCAAGTTTTGAATGAAATCGTTGGTAGAATAATGAAGAACGTAATTAAACACAAACTTATATCGTAATTGGAAGTGTCGATGTTTGAAAAGATATTTTCACGATATTGCATTGATGATAAATTAGACATCAAGAATTTGACATTAAGGTTAGAATATGTAATGAACATGATAAACGTACGATGATTTGTAATAAGAACATTAAAATGATCAATAAGATAATCGATTTATCCAAATAAATTTACGAATATTGTTTATGCGATAATACCATTATCGTACGAATGTGTTGTTGAATGAATTATATTTCATTCAAGGTTGCTTGTCCACGTGAGTATTTTTAGACGAAGATACCGTTCGTTTGACCATTCAAGGAAGGATTATTCGTCTACGGAATTGAGGCAAGTTATCTTGCTTGGTTATAATGATATGTGGATTCTTGTGATGATTATGCATTTCGTGTATATGAAACACCTATGAACTTGTGTCTTGTGACTCGAGGTTGTTCTTAATGATGTCCCGTTTTCATCATGGGATTGTATTCCCAAGTTCGTTGCTTTTGGACCCTTGATATTGTTGAGCTTGTTGACATTTCGGCGAGTTGAACGATTCCTTGGTAAAAGTGTAATTCGTTGAGTTTCGTTGTCATGTTGTATCGTGACATCTCTGGAGTCATATCTGCGTGCCGATTGGTTATGTGTAGGATTTTTAGCCGGGCACTTGATGATAATGCGTGGATGTTTTCCGCATTTAGATCGTGCACACGAGACGTAGTTCGTGAGGCTAATTAGGTACATCGTCCCACGTATATTCTGGATTCCGTATACGGGGTGGACATGTGCACGGACACATTAACGGATCGGGCGTACTGTGACGTCCGTCTTGAGCCATAGTATATGGTCCTTCGTATATTTGGTTATGTCCGACAGTTGGGACTGACTGTTTATACGCCTTCGGGGTATATTCAGTAGTCGGTGGATTTCTTTGAGATCAGTATATATGAATTGTATAATGTCATGAGAATTATTATCATTTATAGCTGACCCTGTGGTTTGGGGCGAAATACTTGTATTTCAGGGCGAGGAAAGGGCAAGGCACAGGAGGAGCACAATGGCGATGGAGGATTCTGATGTATGCTATTTCGGGGGCCCCGAGTCTTTTGGTTGTTCGGTTATGTTTTAATTGTGACTTTCATTTTATTTTTGTGTCGGATGAATGTACTAAAATTTGTTAGGTACTGCCCATCGTCATATGGTCTGTACTGAGTCTGGATCCTGTGTATGTTTGCTCGTATTTAAAAACATGAATAACTCGTACTCCACACCGGGGTTTTGATAAATATTGTGGTACGGTGCCACGTTGTCAGATTTTAAATGAGTATTGTGATATCGCCTGGTGGGTCCCAGGAGGGGTCCACGGCACTGTAATAGCCACTGTTTTTGGGCTGTTACAGAAGATGGTATCGGAGAGTGTGTTTTTATTTTGAGTTGTTGTAGAATCGAAATAGCATCGAGAAAACTTCGTGCCACGTGTAACCTGTGCAAGCGCCTGACTCGTCGAATACGGTATGTTCTCATGAACCATAATTTGATTACTGGCATGATATTGACGATGTATTGGTCTCCTTACTTATCTTGGCATCTTGCTACCATGAGGCAAAATTCATCTGTTTGGGGAGAACCAAAATTAATTATGTGATTGGAATTGTTTCGACTTAATGTTGATACGATATTGAGTGTGTAACACTTGTAGTGCCGGTGATTCTTTACAACTGCTTTGTTGGATAGTAAATTCCCTGTTGCTATTAACTTAGCATGAATCATGATTGATAAATCGAACTGTACTTGTGACTTGATTCTTTCAGTATGTAAAGGAACCTTAGAGGCCGTGGCAGAGGGGGACGAGGCCGCGGAAGAGGCCGAATTCCGCTACCACGAGCTAACAGACGCGCGAATGTGGAACAGAGTTCCACAGGCAGTGATTCGCCTTCTCGGGACCAATCACACCACACCGGAGAGAATGCACGTGCCGATCCTTACACCGTGATGCAGGGCATGATGGCCCAGATGACCCAAATGGGTCGGCTGATGGAAACTATGCAAAGGAATACTACTGGTCAACAGCAGGGACAACAGCCTCCGCCTCTGGTGCCTGGCGGGATCGTGAGCCGGATTATTAGCGACATATCACGTCAGCGACCTCCGACTTTTGAAGGCTCATCTGAGCCTGCCGACATTGTACATTGGATAGAGCATTTCGAGAAACTGTTCGAGATGGTGGAGTGCCCAGAGGAAAATCGAGTTGCTGTGGCAGCCTACTACCTTAGTAAGAGTGCCCATACTTGGTGGCTTTCTGTGAGGCCTGCCGAAGGCGCGAGTACTTGGGAGGAATTCAAGAATCTTATGCTAGATCGTTACTATCCTGCACCCCTCCGTGAAGCCAAAATGTCCGAATTACTAAACCCCGACCCATCGGAAGATGAAGATGTGTTAACAATTGCCGAAAAAATTCCAAGCACTTCTCCCTTTTGCTACGTCAGTTGTCCGTTCGGAAGCTGATAAGATCAAATATTTCCTCAAGAGGCTTAAACCCCGAATGAGGATGCAACTACTCAATCACCACTGCACGACCTTACCGGAGTTTATTGAGAAGGCTTTGGAATATGAATTTACTGCGAAGGAGATTTCCAAGAAACAGCCTCAGTTTTCCAACAAGAGATCCAGGAACCAGACCCAAGGAGATAGTAACCGGGGGGTATTCAAGAAACCCCAGCCTGTACCAAATCTTTCTGAGCGGCCACCTATGGCACCAAAACCGGCAGGAACGCACTCTCGGGCAATCAGCTCACCTGTCGTGTGTTATAACTGTGGGGACCAGGGGCATATTAGCTCTAAGTGTCCGGCCGGCCGTTACTGTCACACTTGCGGGAAGAACGGTCATCGTGCTCGCTATTGCCGGAGTGGACTCGGGCGTGCTCCGAAGCATCTCTTGCTCCGATGCAGTCTTGCTCAGAACGTGCTCCTCCATCCGCTTCTTACCGGACTAAGGCGAACAAAGGGATGGGCCGTGGAAATCAAGTTGGTACACTGCCTCCGGGGTTGCAAAACCCGAGTCTACGAGATGAAGAAAGCCGATGATCCCGGCGCATGATTGCAGTACTCTCGAGATCCACTCTCGGCCGTTTGTGTTCTTTTTGATACGGTGCTTCACACTCCTTTTTGTCTAGTTCTTGTTTGAGTCGTTTGCATTTGAATCGTGTTACCGATTGTGAACCTTATCTAATTGGTCTACCCGATGGTAGAAGAATTATTGGGAGGCGTGAAGTACAGAACTGTCCGATTAGCAACAACAACCGGTAGTGGTTGACCGAATTAATAGTAGAAGATATACCTAAACATGATGTAATCGTGGGTATCGACAGGAAGGATCGACACGAAGCCGTCCTAAGCGTCCGTACGCGAATGGTGACCGTCACATCGGATGATGGCGTCGAGTGTATTTTTCGGGTGATAATCCCAATCATTCTCGAGAGTCATCGCGCTATGAAGGCTATGAGATTATGAACCGGGGATGATTGGTTATTGGTGTTAGATGACTTAGACAGTGACCGGCCGGTCAAATTGATTGATATTCCAGTAGTTCGAGATTATCCAGATGTATTTCCAGACGAGCTTCCGGGAATACCCCCACAATGAGAGGTGGAATTCACCATTGAGTTGGAGCCGGGGGCGTCCCGCTTTGAAAGCACCATATCGTATGGCCCCCGAAATGCAGGAGTTGAAAAGACAACTCGAAGAATTAAGCGAGAAAGGATATGTTCGGCCCAGTGCATCCCCTTGGGAGCGCCGGTGCTATTCGTGCGGAAGAAGGACGGATCGCCGCGTTTGTGTATTGATTATCGGGAGCTGAACAAAGTAACAATTAAGAACAAGTATCCTTTACCTCGCATCGATGATCTATTGGATCAGCTCCGAGGAGCATTGTATTTTCCAAGATCGACTTGAGGTCTGGGTACCACCAATTGTGGATTCGAGAGTCGACATCCCGAAGACACTTTTCGCACTCGCTATGGGCATTATGAGTTCGTTGTCATGCCATTCGGACCGACTAATGCACTGCAGATTCATGGAATTGATGAATCGGGTTTTTATTAATTATCTGGATCGTTTTGTAGTCGTTTTTATTGACGATATCTTGGTCTACTCTCGTGATCATGAGGAGCATGAGTGTCACCTCCGCCAGGTTCTCGATGCGTTAAGGCGAGAACAACTCTATGGAAAATTTTCTAAGTGTGAATTCTGGATGCCTGAAGTTATTTTTCTAGGTCATGTGATATCAGCGGAGGGAGTGAGAGTAGACCCACAAAAGACGGAAGCTATCCGAGACTGGCTACCTCCGAAGAACGTGAAGGAAGTTCGTAGTTTTCTGGGTCTAGCAGGCTATTACAGACGATTCGTGGAAGGATTTTCCAAAATTGCTCAACCAATGACTAACCTGTTGAGAAAAGATAAGAAGTACTTGTGGTCGGAAGCCTGCCAACAAAGTTTTGATGAACTCAAAGGACGATTAATTTCAGCCCCTGTCTTGGTACTACCTAGAGGAACGGAAGGATTCGCGGTATATAGCGATGCATCGAGGCAGGGCCTTGGCTGCGTGTTAATGCAGGACGGGAAAGTGATTGCCTATGCGTCCAGACAGTTGCGTCCTTATGAGGTCAACTACCCGACTCATGACTTGGAGTTAGCAGCCGTAGTGTTTGCTTTAAAAATCTGGCGTCACTATCTGTATGGAGTTACCTGCCAGATTTTTACGGACCACAAGATCCTGAAGTATATTTTTACCCAGAAGGAGTTGAATATGAGACAAAGGAGGTGGTTGGAGCTAATCAAAGATTATGATATCGAGATCCTTTATCATCCAGGAAAGGCAAACGTGGTTGCCGATGCCTTGAGCCGCAAGACAGTGCAGGAGCAGTTACTAGCTCGTTTGACTGCCCAGAGGCAGTTGTAATTAGAGTTCATGAGACCAGAGATTGAGGTCTGGATACAACGCATTCAGGGACAACTGTGCATGCTTGAGATTTCACCGTCCCTTGATGAGACGATCAGGACAAAACAGATGACGGACCCATTCTTATCCAGAGTTCGAGGAGAAATCGATCAAGGGAAGGCCCCTGGATTTGTGGTTCACGAGGATGGACTGATACGCTTTAAAAATCGAGTGTGTGTGTACCAGCAGACGAAGAGTTGAGGAATACTATTCTAAAGGAGGCTCATGCTACCCCGTATTCCATACACCCGGGATCGAACAAAATGTATAAGGATTTGAAGCCGTATTATTGGTGGAGTAACATGAAACGGGAGGTTGCCGAATTCGTTTCAAAATGTTTGACTTGTCAGCAGGTCAAGATTGAGCATCAACGACCAGCAGGCATGATGAAACCGCTTCTGATTCCCGAGTGGAAGTGGGAAGACATATCGATGGATTTTATTACTAGTTTGCCGACGAGCCGTCGAGGCATGAATACGATTTGGGTGGTTGTGGATCGATTGACTAAATCAGCCCACTTCTTGGAGATCAAAGACACTTGGGGCCCTGAGAGATTGGCCCAATTATTCATCAAAGAGATTCTGAGGCTGCATGGCACCCCTAAGAGTATTGTATCAGATCGGGACGGACGGTTCGTGTCGCACTTCTGGAAGGCAGTTCATCGTGCTATGGGTACACAGTTGAACTTGATGCGGCTTTTCATCCTCGGACCAACGGTCGATCCGAGAGGACAATTCAAACTCTAGAGGATATGTTGAGGGCATGTGCTCTCGATTGGAAGCCTGACTGGGAAGCCCAACTGCCATTGGTAGAATTCACATACAATAACAGCTGGCACGCCTCGATCATGATGGCACCTTATGAAGCATTGTATGGTCGTCGTTGTAGGTCCCCTTTGTGCTGGGACGAATTATCTGAATCTATTGGTACAGAACCTGATATGTTATTTGCAGCCCGCGAGAAGATTTCCCTGATCAAGAGCCGTCTATTAACGGCCCAAAGCCGCCAGAAATCATATGCAGATAATCGTCGACGACCACTCGAGTTTGAAGTTGGTGACCATGTACTGGTCAAAGTATCTCCTACCAGAGGTGTTTTCCGATTCGGGAAGAGAGGCAAATTGAGCCCAAGGTATATTGGCCCGTTTGAGATCCTGGAACGAGTAGGCGACCTAGCCTATCGTTTAGCATTACCACCAGCTTTGAGTCGGATCCACAACGTATTCCATGTATCTCAGTTAAGGAAGTATGTTGCTGATCCAAGTCACGTTATTCAATTCGACGAGGTCGAAATAGCCGATGACCATTCATATGAAGAACAGCCTGTGCAGATACTCGAGAGAAGAATTAAACAGCTGAGGAACAAGACGATTCCCTTATTAAAAATTCAGTGGTCAAGACATGGAGTCGAGGAAGCTACGTGGGAGACTGAAGATAGCATGCGAGAGAAATACCCCGAACTGTTTACCTCTTAGTTTCGGGGACGAAACTCCTTTTAAGGGGGGGAGTATGTAATACCCTCGCCTTTAATACTGTATTTCATGATTTAAGTTAAGTATTTTCGCACCATATCTGCGATGTTGTAGCAAATACCGACGAATTATGTTAAGTTGGATTCATGGTCATTCATACTATATTAGTTGTTGGGTGATATTGCGAGAATTCCATTTATGCTTGTTATAGTACTTAACGTACGTTAGCATGTCTTCATAACGTACGTTATATAGGTCGCCTTACGTACGTAACATCAATACGTTAACGCATTTAATGCGGAAAGATCCTCGGCGTCGCCTTTCGGCGGGTGGGGCCGAGCAGGGGTAGGTGGTCGGGAGTCGATCGCGACAGCCAAGTCAACGGCTATTACGTACGTAATAGCTTCCTAGTTACGTACGTAACGAACTGCGTGTTTTGAGACAGAGAGATTTGATGAAATTGGTTACGTACGTAATGATCATAAGATTACGTACGTAAAGGCTATAACGTACGTTAACCACGTTCGTTAACGTACGTAATGTCAAGCTCAGATTATAAATGTATGACTTGCCATTCACTTCCTACTCGACTCTTTCCAACCTTCCAACTGAGGATCGATTATTTTCCCCTCCAACTTCATTTCTAAGCCTTCCTAACTTGTGTTGGAGCTTCAACACTTGATTGGTGACTTGGAGAGCTAGAGATTGAAGTGTATCCCTTGAAGTGTTGGTGTTGTTCTTCATTTTTAAGGTTGGTCTTTCTTTAACTCATATCAATTCCATGCTTATGATGATGTTAGTAGATAAACACTTCATATAATGTTAGTTTAAACTAGTGTAAACATGATAAGTTAATTGAATCATACTCAAACTAAGTGAAGATTAAACTTTGAAGGTATTAGTGTTACTTCTTGATGTAAATAACTTCATAATGTGTTTGTGTTGATAATGATACACATAAAACCTGAGGTATAGCATGATAATCGAAAGATGACTTTAGCCTCAACCTTAGGAACATGTTAGGGATGATATCCTTAATGATTAAAAGTGAGAAACGTTAAATTTGTTTTAAACATTCTATTGATTCTTGAAGGTAGTATGGAACCATGATTTTTGACCTCTAAAATCTTTGTAATAAAATTGTTGGAAAGATGATTTAACCCTTTGTAGATGATCTTTGTTAGATGGATGAAGTTACTTCAAAAATCTCAAGTATCCAATGATATAACTAGGCTTTTAATAAATTCTTCAAAGTAAAACAATGAATGTTGATAGAAGGAAGTTGTAATCTTCATATGTTCGAATTTATCGATTTCGTTAAAGGGTGTTAATCACTACATTAATAGGTTGATAATGTTCTTAAGAGAATTGTGTTGAATATGATGATACAAATGCGGTAGATGAGTAGCCGAATTCCATTCATTAATCCGTGCGTATCAAGAGGCGTAAATTAAGATGATGTCTTTAATTCACTAAAACTTAAACGTATGTTTCATATAGTAATCAAGTTTTGAATGAAATCGTTGGTAGAATAATGAAGAAGGTAATTAAACACAAACTTATATCGTAATTGGAAGTGTCGATGTTTGAAAAGATATTTTCACGATATTGCATTGATGATAAATTAGACATCAAGAATTTGACATTAAGGTTAGAATATGTAATGAACATGATAAACGTACGATGATTTGTAATAAGAACATTAAAATGATCAATAAGATAATCGATTTATCCAAATAAATTTACGAATATTGTTTATGCGATAATACCATTATCGTACGAATGTGTTGTTGAATGAATTATATTTCATTCAAGGTTGCTTGTCCACGTGAGTATTTTTAGACGAGGATACCGTTCGTTTGACCATTCAAGGAAGGATTATTCGTCTACGGAATTGAGGCAAGTTATCTTGCTTGGTTATAATGATATGTGGATTCTTGTGATGATTATGCATTTCGTGTATATGAAACACCTATGAACTTGTGTCTTGTGACTCGAGGTTGTTCTTAATGATGTCCCGTTTTCATCATGGGATTGTATTCCCAAGTTCGTTGCTTTTGGACCCTTGATATTATTGAGCTTGTTGACATTTCGGCGAGTTGTTCGATTCCTTGGTAAAAGTGTAATTCGTTGAGTTTCGTTGTCATGTTGTATCGTGACATCTCTGGAGTCATATCTGCGTGCGATTGGTTATGTGTAGGATTTTTAGCCGGGCACTTGATGATCATGCGTGGATGTTTTCCGCATTTAGATCGTGCACACGAGACGTAGTTCGTGAGGCTAATTCGGTACATCGTCCCACGTATATTCTGGATTCCGTATACGGGGTGGACATGTGCACGGACACATTACCGGATCGGGCGTACTGTGACGTCCGTCTTGAGCCATAGTATATGGTCGTTCGTATATTTGGTTATGTCCGACGATTGACTGACTGTTTATACGCCTTCGGGGTATATTCAGTAGTCGGTGGATTTCTTTGAGATCAGTATATATGAATTGTATAATGTCATGAGAATTATTATCATTTATAGCTGACCCTGTGGTTTGGGGCGAAATACTTGTATTTCAGGGCGAGGAAAGGGCAAGGCACAGGAGGAGCACAATGGCGACGGAGGATTCTGATGTATGCTATTTCGGGGGCCCCGAGTCTTTTGGTTGTTCGGTTATGTTTTAATTGTGACTTTCATTTTATTTTTGTGTCGGATGAATGTACTAAAATTTGTTAGGTACTGCCCATCGTCATATGGTCTGTACTGAGTCTGGATCCTGTGTATGTTTGCTCGTATTTAAAAACATGAATAACTCGTACTCCACACCGGGGTTTTGATAAATATTGTGGTACGGTGCCACGTTGTCAGATTTTAAATGAGTATTGTGATATCGCCTGGTGGGTCCCAGGAGGGGTCCACGGCACTGTAATAGCCACTGTTTTTGGGCTGTTACAGACGTGTCGTATTCTGAGTTGAACAGATTTTGCAAATGTATGTTTTGAAAATATCTGTATCGAGTATTTCCTAGAGTTGAGACATATGCCAGTATCGCGGGGAATCGTCGGCTTCACGATCTATAAGTATTTGGATTTTTGGAATTGCCTTGAGGTTAATTGCAGTTATAAGTTGCAGTTATAAGTTGATATGCTTTGAGATACAAAAGAATACTATGTGTTACTGTATGAGGTAACAGAATATAATAGTTGGGACAGAACCGATGATCTTGAGAAGCTATGATTTTTGAAAATCAATGTCGGTTAAACTTGGAAAATAGAGTTATGTATTTGGGAGAATGTTGTGGATTATTGAGAGGAACGTGTACTCATCCTAGTTTATTTTGAGATATATGAGACTGTTTTCGAACATTTGAAAATAATACTTTTCAACATGATATATTTTGAATAAACTAATTTGCTCGCTGTCATGAAAATGTATTTTCTTAAATTTATTTTGAGAGACAGTATTGTTGTCTTTAAAAACACGTTTCATCATGGCATAGTTGAAGTGTTGCAAAATGGAATAATGGTCGATATAGCAAGTCATATGTGGAAAAGATGATTTTAACAAAGTCTATACAATAAGAGTTTGGGATTCTATCATGTGATTTTCCGACCGAATGTCAGTGGAATTGGTGACGAGCCGAATTGGTATACAGGAGTATGGAGGTGGTCAATCATTTGCATAATTTCATTTATTTAATCGTGTGTATTCGAAAAGAATTGTCAACGAGTACTTGACATAAGCGAGCCAGTTTAACTTTTTGGAAATTGATTTTTTTTATATAGTCTTACAAAAATATATGGTTTGAGTTTTGAAATTCTTGAAAGAACTTTCGAAAATTGGTTTTGTTGACAAGATTATATGATTTCAAACTGTTTTGAAAACATGATTGGTATATGCACAAATGCAGTGCATAATGCATATCATGGTGAAGTCCTGAGTAAGACTCATGAGATGGATAACACATCAATGGTACGATGAAAAGAGATTTGAACTTCAGTATGGTAGTTTAGTTATCCAGGGATGATCGGTTGGTTGATCAGATAAGAGAAATATGTCGCGTGTTGTAGACAGTACAGAATATGATTTTGGAACTTTGGATTTTGTGAAACTGGGGAATGTGTGCTATGTGGCTCTATTGGTGCGGTAGTAGCGTTGTTTTGCTATAGTGACTTTTGACTTTTGAGCCATATTGATTAGTCGTTCATACTCCATGTATGATTGGGTATGTTCGTCGGTTTGCGACTGGTTGTTCATACGCCGAGGGGTATGTTCACCAGTTGGGCGCGTTTCTTTGAGATCCACTATATGTGATTTGTGTAACGTTTTGAGAATTTTATTCTTCCATATATCTGTCCATGTGGTTTTTTGTTGATCGTGTTGGAGCTTACCGTGTGAGGGTATTCTCGGTTATTGTTGATCGTTCGTTGATAGTATCGGAGTTTATCATGTGGATGGTATTCTCAGTTGTGTTTTGACCTTGGGTTGGTCGTATTGGAGTTTATCATGCGATGATATTCTCGGTTAATTTATTGATTGATCATTATTATTGATTGTATGAGCGTTCGGAACTTGTATCGATGTTGGGGATTTATTGCCATTGTTTTGAGCAGTTGTTTCACAGATGTATCGTGTATTATTCGTTTTTATCAAGATTGGGACTTGATTGTGCGATCAGGCAGACGTGATTTGACACGGATGGATTATTCCATAATTGAGTTATAACATTGTATTTCATTGAAATTCATGAAATTGTAATTGTAAGCGTATTGAGGCTTTGAAGTGGGGTAATTTGATAGTATCGCAGAAGATCATTGACTTCACGCATTTGTATGTATACCATTTTGGTTATTCATTAATGATGATGATTGATCGGTTTCGTGATGATTTTGGATGTCTTGGTTGAGCTGTTGATTACGATGAGATTGCAAGTTTCGAGGAAGAAACTTATTTTAGGTGGTGTAATATGTAATATCCGGAATTTCTACTATAGTTGTTTAATGTTATTTTATCCGAGTTATGCTGCACAGTACGGAATCTGTATAGTATAGGGGTAAAATAACTGAAGGATTGAGACAGTTGTATTGGTATAATTGACGTAATTGTTTGACAATTGCATTTGATGATATTTTGTATCGTATGAGAATATTATTAGAATGAACATATGTATTCAGCATGTCATGTATACGTATCTAGTATGTCGAGACGACGGACATGAACAATTGGAATTGGCTAAGTGCAGCCTAATTAACGTACGCTAGTTGAAGGACGTAGCGCACGCTAGTGTACAGGCTTAGCGAACGCTAAAGGCGAAGACTAGCGCACGCTAATGCAGATTAGTGCACAATGAATCTGCGGACCCGCCTACTTTCGGCGCATGTTTCGATGAGGTCAATGGACATTTGATATGGACGATTAGCGCACGCTAAGCATGTGCTTAACACACGCTAATTGCTGATCAGTCAAAAAGGGAGTCCCGGCAATCGTGGGTGCTTTTGGCAAGTGGGACATAGGCATCTTCGGGGTAGGTTCAGATTGTCGAGTCAACTATGAGTAGCGCACGCTACCTGTGGAGAATAGTGTACGCTAATGAGTATTTTACTATAGAAATTCAACATCGATATTATTTATGCTACAACATGGGTTTGCGTACGTAAATCATTATGCGAAGTAAGGCAGTAGCCTCTAGACTCTGATAGCGCATGCTTACAAAGTCAGTTAACGTATGCTACGGTAAGTAACGCATGCTATCTAGTAAGAATAGAGCACGCTAAAGTTGTTGGACAGAAACGCAACTTACTATCGGACTGGTTTAGCACACACTAAAGGTAATCGTTAGCGCACGCTAGTAATGTGCAGTATATATATGTGCAGTTGGATATTATTATTCATTTCGGCCATTTCTTCCCTTCATCCAACAGAAAGAGTCTTGAAGGAGGTTTTGAGCTTCCAAAACACTTGAGTATCATGGAGTTGATTGTCTTTAACAATATTGAACTTGGGAGCGATTGGAAACGGAATCAACCCTGAGAATCAACCCATTTCTTCGAAGAGGTAATTAATATTCACTTTGGATTTCATTTTGGATTGAATATTGATGTACTTGGGTTGATGATTATCAAATAAACGAGTTGATAAGTATGACTATGAGATGGATTACCGAATTACGATGATGTTGTTGTTGATATATGGATATTGATATGATTCTTGTGGTTTGAATTATGTTTTTCGTCTTCTTGAGATATGTTGGTTAATCCTTCTCCTCATTTTTGGGTGTTGATGTTGTTGATGATTACTCCCTGTGATGACAGATTATGGAAGTGTTGTGTTGGTTCTTGGTGTTTCATGGAGTTTGGGTTGAGGAAGATGATGATGTGATGATATGTATATATATATATACTTCTTGAATTATGTTGTTTTGTTATGAACATGATTATGGAATCATGATGTTCTTGGTGTTCTTGGTAAATATCACATCATAGAGGAATATGTGATAAGATATGAATGGTTTTGGATATAAACTTGGGTTTGATGATTAGAACAATATTATGTTGATTGTAGTGGCCGATTTCGTAAGTTCATGATAAGATATGGATCATGATATGAGGTTAAATTTGGAAAGGTTATGATTGATCTTGGAGTATGATTTCCTATATATTCGTATTCATTATCGCAAGGTGTTTATTGGTACCTGTAATGCATTACATGATGTTAATGCACGCTAGTTGACTGGCTAACGCACGTTAATTGGAATATTTAGTGTACTTAAATATTGAGGTATTACGTACGTAAACTATGTTCTAGATATGATACAAGTCAGTGACTATTATCGCACGCTATGTAATGTGACTAACGTACGCTAAGTTAACAGACAGCATATGTAAATTGTATTGTGGTTATGGATTCGTGATTTTTGATTGAGTTATTAGGATTAGTGTTTAATCTATATATTGTGGAACCATTGAGTTTGTTGATTGGTTGTATCGATTGTTGATTGTTATCGAACTTCTTGTTTATTAATTATTACAATAGGTTGTGAGGATTGATCGTTGATTAGAATAATATGTTGCAGTCGAGTTCAATGATGTTCGTGAATTGATTAGGTCAGGGCCGAGGAGCTTGTTGACGAAGACAAGGAATTGGTAACATCTTTATTATCATTGTATTGGTATCGAGGCAAGTTATTACTTGCTCAGTTTATAATATTTAAGGAATGGTTTTAGTGTCATTCGTTTATAATTCATATAGCAATGAATATAATTGTGAACTCTGGAGATCTGGGATTGTGAATTAAATCATAATGGATATGATTTACATTTGTTATTTTTATACTTGGGTATCGAGGATACATTACGGTAAATATGATGATATGAGTTATCTATAGTCTATGGTACTTTTGGATCGTCGAACATTGAGGATAATCGTCGGTGATGGTCTTGACATCGAGATTGCTCTCGAAGGACTCGGTGCAAGAACTATAATCCTTTTGTCCTTTTGTGCCGATCATGTTGTGATACATTCGTGTATTGTCGTTGTCATGCATTTTTGTATTGTTGTTGTCATGCATTTGTGCATCGTAGTTGTTTGTCCACCATGTGTTCATCCGACGGGATCGTCATGGGAATCTATGTTGTGTGCCCTGGGTCGTTGGACTACCATGGGTAGGTTGAGATTGACATGTTGTGTCATGCGTTGCTGGTCTTCTCATAAGAGAGACTCGTTGTTATTGCTGTGAGCATATTGACATTGTCATATGAGTATGCATTTGTAGGTCTTGTGTTAGGACCATGTCCGTATATGTATTTATATGATCTCGGATTCGACTGACATGATTTGTCGTGGCATTGCGTATCTTGAGGTATATTCCATATTCCCTTCTTGGTACTTGTCTTTTGATTGGGAACCAATTATGTTGTTGAGATTGCATGATGTTATCTGATTGATTGAATCAGCCAGAGTTGGTATATTTCCGTATTGGTGAGTTATGATGATGTTTTGAGAAATCTTGGGTGTTGTTCGGGATATAGTACAGATGTTTATGTATGAGCTCATTGTGTTATTGAAAATACGAGATGCTGAATATGGAGGTTCTTTTGATGAGGACTATCACGAATTGGTAAAGTTATGATGGTAAGATTGCGTTGGTAGTATTCTAACTTAGTATTTTCATTAGTATGTAATTATTGACGTGATGTGATCGTTATCATTGTTGAGTATTATGGCTGACCCCATCGCGGGGTTTATTTTTAGTTTCTTGGATATTGGACTTGTAGCGGTCGTGAAGAGACGAGCTTCCTGGAGGATATTGGCTATGGCGTGTATTTGTGAATTGAGTACTTTAACTAGTTGTTATTTTCCGCTGCAAAAGTATTTTTAATTATTCGTCATGTCTGATGTGAATATGTTCTAAAATGGCTTGCTAGTATTTTACGAACTTGGGTTATTTTGGAAAATCGTTTTCTAAACTATTTTGTCGTTACGTGTAAGCGATGGCTTAACATATAGTTTTAGATTGATGAGTTTTGTCGTTTTGGTCCTATACTTTCAAATGAGATTTTACGACGGTATTGATAAATAGATTTTATAAATTCTTTGAATATTTTTAAAGATATTACCGTCATTGCCGCTTAGGCGTATTTGAAATGTTGTAAAAATGTCTTTTAGCCTTGTGGGTTATGTTTTGGGCCCACAGCGCTGTAATATTACCGAATGGCTCTGGGGTTGTTACATAAACTCATTCCTTCAAAATCTTGACATAGTTCCCCTTCTTGGGTAAGTAGGTATCCCAACTGTGATTGAGTCATACGACTCAATGCATCTGCTACCAAATTAGCCTTGCCAGTGTGATAGTTAATACCATAATCATAATCCTTTACCAATTAGATCCATCTCCTCTGCCTCATGTTCATGTCCTTCTGCTCGGAAATGCACTTTAAACTCTTGTGATTAGTAAAAATTTCACACCTTACTCCATAAAGGTGATGCCTCCAAATCTTTAATAAGTGCACAACTGTGGCTAGCTCCAAATCATGCATGGTATAATTCACCTCATGCTGCCTAAGTTGTCTTGACACGTAAGCTATCACTTTCCCATCTTGCATCAATACACAACCTATGCCATTCTTAGAAGCATCACTGTAAACACATATTCCTTATTCGCTTATGGTACTGCTAAAACTGGTGCAATAGTCAACTTCTCTTGAGTTATTGAAAACTCTCATCGCTTTCATCAGTCTATAAATACTTAATTTTGTCCCGTAGTAGTCAACTTCTCTTGAGTTCTTGGAAAATCTTCATTGAACCTTTGGTAGTAACTGGCTAGACCCAAGAAACTCCTAATCTCATTAGGGTTGGTTGGTGACTTCCAGTCAGGTACTGCTTCCACTTTAGCTGGATCCACCTTAATACCATCTATTGTCACAATGTCCCAAGAAGCATTACTTCTGTAATGCCCCAGTCTTTAATATACATGAATTATTATGACCTCAAGTGCGACATTAGGGTTTTGCATTCACAAATAATAAAATTCTGACTAATGGAATAAGTTTAGAACTATTTACACATTTTGAATTCAGAAATCGGATGTTCGGTTATCTGGTTGGGTTTATCTTCGGAATTTGATTTTTATGTTTCTATAGACAGAATCGTGATTCTGTCGCCTTCTATATACACCACTTTTACGTTATGAGTACGATTTTCAAAAGTTTACTTTTTGAATTTTCGGGTACATTTTATGTCGAGTCGTTTTCTCGGATAATTCGCGCTTCGTAAACCGCGAAACTTTTCTCCAACTTTAATCTGTAAGTGCGACACTATAATTTAAGTATATGACATACACACAATACTTGAGTAATTTTATCTGCGGAGGAGCGAAACGTAAAATATTATTCGATTGCTTTATTAAAGACTAGGGTTAACCTAGTATAAAAGGGACACTAACCCACCTCCCTTTCACTTCATCTTCCTCCTCTTCATTTTCTCACCTTGGCCCCCCCTCCCCCCTCTTGAACATGAAGAACACCATTGTTCTTCATTAAGAACTCAAGTTACAAGCTTATTTTGTTTGCCAAACTTAAATCCAAGTTCATATTGAAGTAAGTAACATTCTCCTCTTCATTTCTATCCAAATAGAAATAGGTTTTAGGTAACTTTAAAATTTGGGAATATATGAAGAGTTTAGGCTTCATGTTATAATGTTTTGTATGTTGTCTCTAAGTTGATTTTAAGGTTCTTGAAAGTGTTTAAAACAAGTTTTAATCATGATTTTGATTTCATGTCTTGGCCGAAATTCTTAGAGTTTTATAACCCAATCATGTGTTGTTTTTCTTATGATTTTCTTACACAATATGTTGCTATATGATGATATGATGCTATGTTGAATTGATGGGATTTTTATAATATGTTTGGTGTTATGAAAGTAAGGAAGAATCATGCTTAGTTCTTGATATGTTGATATATGTTCAAAAGTGACTTGATAATTGTGATGATGTATGAAAGAAGTACATGATATGTTTTTGTTAGATTTTTATAAAATGTTTTTGAAAATTTATTTGAAAACAAGAGCATGAAGTTAGATTTTTGAAGTTGGAAGTTGTGTTGGTAATATTTGATGTAGTTAAGGAGTATGTTATGTATTAAGAATTTTAAAGTCATGTTTAGGTCATTTGTATGTTAGGACCAAGACTTTGATTATCAATATGAGTGTATGTTAAGTGTGTTGTTTGATGTTGGTAACAATTGTTGCTTGATGATACTTGATGTTAATGATGTTTGAAGATTTGAGGTTGGGAAATAAAAATGAGTAAGTAGCATGTTTCCAAAAGAAAAGATTATGGAATGGAGTTCGTAATGTCAAGAAGCATTATTGTATATCGACTCCTATATGTGTTATAAGTATGATGTGCATGATTAGAGTTTATATGTTTAGGGTTTTCGATGCTAGAAACGAGCTCTAGGTTTATATTATGTTTTTCCCATTGGCAGTTTCATTATACTTCATGGAAATGGCCATAACTTTCTCCACGTTTAATATTCTTGAGATACATAAAATGGACATAAAACTAGACTTCAGTGGCTTTCCGGTGATTTAAGATACAGTCTAGTTATTAATGTGAATTAACAGAATGCTAATTATTTCCAGCCTTGATGCACATTATGTTATAATTATGTTAAGTGTTTGATGTTGGGTTTCAAACCAAGAAATGTGTAACGGAATCGAGTATCGGTTACTGTTGTTAGTATCTTTATATGTTATATGGTCAGTTAGCTTCTCTAATAGAATGATAGCTTTTATTATTAAACTTAAGTCGAATGCAAAACTCTAAAGTCCAAACATGTAGATCGAGTCCATTGTCCGTTCGACTTCGTTAAGTTCGATCGACCGCTAAACTTAGTTGTTTTCAATGAAAGGTGGAGCAGCAGACTGAAACATAAGGAAGAGTCGAGAATCATTTTTGCTTGCGTTTATTACTTGTCCAGGTGGGCTTTCTATACGAAAATGATTTGAGCTTTGCTCTATCTTGATGAAATGTTTTAAAAGCAAATTAGGATTTCAAATGATTATGATGCATAAAAACTTTTATGTGGATTCTTATGAAACTATCACTGTTGGCTTGCCAACCTATGAAATGATCAGATCCTGAGCTAGACAAAGGTCGCTGACCAGGGTTAGTGTACACAGTACTCGGGATTGTGAGCTCTCTTCGGAGTAGCCGATCTAGGGGAGTAACGTTCGCAGGAGGTGGCCACCTTCCCCGGCGTAAATTATGGATATGGTGAATCTAATGATATATGTTATGAAATGATATGATTTAGTAAACATGGCCTTTTCTTAAAACCCCGTGTGTTACTGCTTATATGTATGATGACAAATACGAAAGCATGTTTTATGTTTTGGCAATATATTCACGGAGTATGTTGTACTCATCCCTGTATGTGTTTTAAAATGTGCAGGTTGAGCAGGGGATGTGATGGAGGGTGTTGAGTGGAAGTCTTTTGTTTACGATCAATATTAAGCCCCGGTTACATATCTTCATATATGTAACCAACCATATTTTTCTGCTGCAAATACTCTTTATGATTTTGCTTTCTAAGTTATGTTGATTGTAATATGCTATGAAGCCTTTTTCTAAACTTAAAGGCTAATATTATAACTATGTGTCCTACTTTGGATTCTAAGTCATTTCCCCGGGATTAACTCCCCTTCGTGATGCCTTGATAGTTTATGCATGGAAATTTACCCCTATTTCTTATGAGACATATGTCTCCCCCTTTCTTCCCCGCTTCTTAATTCCTACCCCGGATAACGCTCTGGCTGTGCCGTCCTTAGGGATAAGGGGTCGTGACAACTTCTTTCAACCAAAATTCGCAATTACTAAATCTGACAAGGAGTTTCTCAGTTCTCAGTGTTTCCAACACTATCCTGATGTGTTCTTCATGCTCTTTTTGCTTTTAGAATATTTTGAGAATGTCGTCAATGAACACCAAGACAAATTAATCCAAGTACCGGTGGATCACTCTGTTCATGAGATCCATGAATACTGTAGAGCATTAGTTAATCCAAATGGCATGACTATAAACTCATAGTGTCCATATCTCATTCGGAATGCTATCTTGGGTATATCGTCTGGTCTATCTTCAACTGGTGATACCCAGACCTATGGTCTATCTTAGAAAACACAGTTGTTCCCTTGAGTTGGTCAAACAAGTCATCTATCCTCGGCAGAGGATACTTGTTCTTGAGTGTGAGATTGTTCAACTCCCTGTAATCTCTGAATATTCTCGGTGTGCCATCCTTTTTCTTCACAAAAAGGACAGGTCATCCCCGCGGAAAAACACTCAATCTGATGAAACCAAAATCTAATAGGTCTTGTAGTTAGATCTTGAGTTCCTGCAGTTCCTTCGATGCCATCCTATATGGTGATTTCGACACTGGGGCTGACCCTAGCTTTAGGTCGATGTTGAAATCCATTTGTCCATCCGGTGGTAAACCCAGTGACACTTCTGGATATACATCCTCGAAATCCCGCATAATTGACACATCTCCTACTGTCTTCTCTTCTCCAGCTTCCCCGTTCAGGTAGAGACGAAAATCCTAACAATCCTTCTTTCTCATCATCTTCTTAGCTTGTGCACAGATAACGAGTGCTCCTCTAACCATTTTAATACCGTGAAAGTATGTGGGCTTCTTTCTCGGTGGTTGGAAGGAAACTTTCCTCTCATGACAAAGAATTGTGGCATAGTTATTGGCTAAACAATTCATTCCGAGGATTATATCGACATCCCACATCATCACATCATCATAACATTCAGATTATTAGTTACCACTTTAAGAGTTTCGAATTCTAATTCCAAATTAGAATAAACCTGCCTGGTATTTGAAATTCCTCCTGGTGGCGTAGATACTCTCATGAGATGACTAGCATGTTCTGGTATAATGTTAAGATTGTCCTCACATGCTCTAGCAATAACTGAATGTGATGCTCCAGTATTAAACAAAACAGTTACATGTAGGTTAAGAAGTTTGCCCATACCTGCCAAATTACCCTTATTCTTATCGAGTTTCTTTTTATTGATGGCATATGACCTAGCATTCTGATTCTGCTATTTAGGTGGTGGTAGTTGCGTTTGTCCTTGCAGTGCCCTTAGTAGTTGGGGTTGACCCTTATAGTTTGGTCTCTCTCCCTGATGTTGCTTAGGACAATTCCTCATGATATGGCCTTTATAACCACATGTGTAACAACTTTAAGTTCCCAACAGACAGGCGCCATGATGCTGCTTGTTACACTTGGGACATACGGGGTTTGCAACTCATCCCTGATTGTCGCCTCCCTGAGCAGGAACCATCTGCCGTCCCTGATTGTTGCGTCCTTGAGCTTGAGCCTGTGCATGAGCTGCATTTCCCTGCCACGGCATTCTGTTAGCATGGTTGTTGCCGTTGTGGTTGTTATTGCCAGCCTTCTTCCGTCCTTCCCACTTATGCTTACCCATATACTCGTAGAAATGTGTCTGCCTGGGTGGTGGTGGTGTAACGGTGGGTGCATGTTTCTCTTCTGGCATTGCTGCCTTAATGTTCAGAGCTCTGTTCAGCGATGTAGTGTAGTTCAGCCTTCCATGGCTAGCTAATGACATGTCTATCTCATGCCTTAGTCCTGATATAAGTTTCCCCGCCATCTTGTCATCAGTATCAACTTGCTCTGGAGCATACCTAGATAGCTCACAAAACATTATGTTGTACTCGATCACTGACATCCTCCCCTGCTTCAAATTATAGGACTCAACTTCCTTCTTGACCTTGAAGGTTTTCGGAACATACTTGTCATAAAGCGCTTTCTTGAATTCCTCCCAAAAGTAGTTTTCCAGTTTCTCAACCATCATAATCTTCCAATGTGCTTCCCAACAAAGTCTGCGGATCCAGTGAGTTGTAATAGTACACAAGAAATATTGGTACCCCTTATGAAGTTAACAATTTGTTCCATAGCTCTAACCCAAAGTCAGCATCGCTTAGGTTTCCTGATACGTTAAAAGTAGGTGGATTCTGCTTGAGGTAATTTTCTCTTCAATAGCATGTTGGGGTGGAGGAGGTGGTGGTGGTGTAGGGCCGCGTCATACCGTCCTCTCCTTTTTTTCTCTTCTAGGTGGCATTACGTGGTTCACATAATCATTATTAGTTCATTTCATCGATCCGCAATTATCGTCATACTTGATCATAGAAATGAGTTCGCGACTACATAATCATAATGCATCAACACATATACTTGATGAAATAATACTCATATCAAGTTCGAGAAAGAGATTAAAAAATAACATCATACTCATGAGAATAAAAGCCCATCAAGGGTCAAAATATATATATCAATATATCATATGCATCATAATGAAACAATTTCCTTCAACAAGGTTTTAATAACTATCAAGCTATACAAACTGATCTAGGCTACCTGCCTACACATATACTAAAATACGGGATACTCTAACAAATAGCATTTCCGTCAATAAAATAAGGAAGTGCAAGACATCGGAACGACACATATAAAATAAAAGAAGTGATGTTCCGCATACAACATACAAAATAAATGGCTATCACCATCCTGAACTATCTCAACTCATCCTCAACTTGGCAGTCGAGCTATCTCCCTCAAAAAACTCCTTCAGATCCTCATCCAGATCTTCTTCTGAATCCTCGTCTAAAACTGGAAAGACTGCAACTGGGTCCTCAATGACTCTATGCTTCTTTGGGAGAAGCATATGAGCATCGTCCGTGATCGGACGTGGGTAGATTGGCTTGATGACTGGCATAGGTCCCAATGGTGGAGATGCCCTTCTGAGAATAAAGGGTTCGGTCATCATGTTCCTGCGGCGAGGTACTGACATCCCTGCCTCTAGGTCTAACCCACCTTGAGTATGGGGCGATGCAGCAAGAACAATCTGGCGGGTTCGAGGTGTGGTTGGTCTATCTGGTAAAGCTCTCTAGCATATGGTCAGTACACGCAAGCTCCAGGAGGGAGTACACAATATTGGAGCAACTGAGTGGTGATCCGGATAGCAAAGGCCTAGAAATCTCTAGTTTGTACCAAAGTGGGCTCACACAAAAAGATATAGTACCATGAGACCGCAGGAGCCCACTCCCCCCAGTCGATCGGAAAGATTTCGATGAGGTGTTGACTGCCTTCGTAGTCTGAGACACCATGAAGAGTAGCTAGGCGCCAAGTCGCCTTGAGGTCCTCCACGCACTGGGCTATGGTGGCACCCACGCCACGATCTGTGCTGTGAAAAGACTCTACAAGGTCCTGTGGTGTCTGTCTTCTCCTCACTAACTTCCTCGGTGTAGTCATCATAGTCTCCATCCTATGAAGAAGGTACACATATAATACATCAACATCTGAGCATAACAAAACAACTCTACTAAAGGGTCCTAAGAAGAATAATGTAAATCTCATCATACTCAACTCGAACTCTGGACTCTGAGAAACACCTGGCACAAAAAAATATACTCTCTAACGGGCACATTATGAAAGTTATTTGGGTTTCGATGTAAATGGACATCCCAATGGAAGATAAACATACCCGTGTCACTCGTACGTAAGTGATATTCGTTTTAAGATGTCATTGCATCATTTATCTCGTCATTACATCATCATCGTTCACCCTTCACATTTGTGTATATGCTGAAATACTTAAGGCGCATAAGTTATTATTCGCATAATAGATGATCTAAGGGAGTTTCTAGGTTCTCGTCTGTCATGCTTCTTCATCAGCAATAATTCATGCATATTTGTAACAGAAATTCGTATTTTACACATTTCGGTATAATATCCTTTCATGTATATTCATAATTATAATTCTCATAAAAGCTCGTAAAGAGATACATTTTTCATGGCAAAAGAATGTTTGAATCATAAAGACTTGTAAATAATTTACATTACTCTTCAGTTGAGCATGACGTGATGGGGTGTTGAGCTGACAATTGATTCATTTATCAGTTAAGAGAATCGAACTAAACTTCACTTGAAAGAAGATAGACTCAAAGCATATGAACTATTTGATACCATTCTGTCACGGTCCCTTATCCCTAAGGAAGGAACAGCTAGGGCATAACCCGGGGTAGAAAACAAGAAGTGGTAGAGAAAGGAGGAAACATACGTTTTATAAGAAAGAAAGGTGGATTTCCACGAATAACATATTAAAGCATCTTGAAGGGGGATCAATCCCATAGGAGTGACTTAAAATCCAAGGTATAATAACAATATTAGTCTTGAAGTTTAGGAAAGGCTTCATAGTATATTACAAACGACGTGACATGGAAAGCAAAATCATGAAAAGTGTTTGCAGCAGAAAAAATGGTTGGTTACATATATGAAGATACGTAATCAGGGTTTAACATCGTTTGAAGACAAAAAAATTCCACTCAACACCCTCCATCACATCCCCTGCTCAACTTGCACATTTTAAGAGATATACGGGACTCAGTACAACGTACTTTGTGAAAATATTGCCAAAAGATAAAGCATGCTTTCGTATTTGTCATTATACATATAAGCAGTAACATAGGGGTTTTAAGAGAAGCCCATGTTTACTAAATTATTTTATTTCATTGCACATATCATCAGATTTTTTGTACCATTTTCCATTGAAATACAAAAACAGTGGTATCACTTCCATTACCTGATAAGAAACAATTTAATTAAACATCAATGAACAACTTCAGAAAGGTAGCCAATGACTTTATATTTGGTAATTAGAATATTAAACAGAGGTCACTAATTCAATACTAAGTTTTATTTCATAATTTTTTTATGGAAATAAAAGTACAATTTCAACAGTATACAAACAATAAATTAGTGTTTATCAAAAGACATTTACTGTTACAAGTAATCATATAATCAACAATGTTTCCCAAATATAAAAATGTTTTCACTCAGTGTTGTAATAATCAATTGTATTATCAAAGGAGAAATAATTACAACTGATTCAAATTAACGTACAGATAAACATTAGAAGCATCTTTATCTTTCTTATGTTTCACTTGACCTAACATACAAACAAGGACAAATTCAGTTATGATTATACACTACCATACATGGAGTAACCAAGTCCCATCACAAAGTAACCAACAGTAAAACATTCAATGCCATCATTTGTAAATGAGTTACTATACAAGGAAATATTAGTTCTGACTATTCAGCTTATCACTAGTTGCTATGCACTCTTATTTATATATACTCTTTATTGTTGAAAAAATCAAATCTGTTAAATTAACTCAGTGTTATAAGAAACTGAGGGATGTTATAAAAATGTGAATACGATTTTACAAATAAGGACAAATTTAGTCAGCATTATATATCACCATATATGTAGTAACCAAGTACCTACACAGAGTAACCAACATAGAGTAACAAAGACTAAATTCAGTTATGATTATATATTGCCATACATTGAGTAACCAAGTACCAACACGGAGTAACCAACAGTAAAATGTACAATCTCATCATTTATTAATGAATTACTATACAAGCAAAGATTAGTTCTGACTATTCAGCTTATCACTGGATGGTATCCACTCTTATTTATATATACTTTATATTGTTTGAAAAATCAAATCTAGGAAATTAACTCAGTTATGAGAAACTGAGGGATGTCATAATGATGTGAATACAATTTTACAAATAAGTACAAATTTAGTCACAATTATAAACACCATACCTGGAGTAACCAAGTAACAACACAAAGTATCATCATAGAGTAACAAGGACTAAATTCATTTATGATTATATATTACCATACATGGAGTAACCAAGTACCAACACAAAGTATCATCATAGAGTAACAAGGACTAAATTCATTTATGATTATATATTACCATACATGGCGTAACCAAGTACCAACATGGAGTAACCAACAGTAAAACGTTCAATATGACTATACTAGGTGGTATCCATTATTATTAATATATAATAAATTGTTTATATATCACCATACATAGAGTAACCAAATTCCATGACATGGTAACCAACAGTAAAATCACTTCATATGTTCAACTTCACGTGTAGTTGTTGAAACATATAGGCAACGATTGTGCCGACTCAATTACAAGACAGTGTAAACAACAATAAAACGACTCAATATGCTCATCTATACCTGTAGTTGCTGAAATATATAATCAAAGATTATGCCGACTCAATTACAGAAAGGGTAACCAACAGTAAAATTTCTCAATTTGCTTAGCTATACACGAATCACTAAAACATATAATATTTTAATAGATGAAAAAGAATTTCCGAAGTCATACCTCTATTAGAATCAACCCATGAGTCTTAGAAATTTGCCTTTGTAATTCTTCTTGTGTTCTTGCCTGTTGGTAGATCTGGGGTTTTTTCTTCGTGTTTGGAATCGGTTTTCTATATGGAAAGAGGTCGATTTTTTCGGAATAGATATCTCTCTCCATTTTCAGAAGAATCCCCCTGTAAAAGCGGCCACTTCTCTGGTAACGGTTGCCTTTTATTATCTACATATTAATGGTGTTTTTTGTTATGAATGTAATATTTTGTTTGGTGTCTTATTTTTGTAAATAAAATGTATATATTGTATATACATGTAAACTCGCCGAATAAAAATTTGGATGGCCCAGTTGGCCTTCTCTAAATCTTAACCGACCTTATCTTCATTTATATCCTCTCCTTCGCTAACCTTTCTCTCTTCTCTCAAAATTCTCTTCCTCGGTTTCTCTATTTTTTTTCTTTCTTTTTCCTGCTTTCTCTCTCTCATTTCTCGTAGTATACGGGCACAAAATTCATGCACACACTCTCACAGCACACACATCCACTCTCCTGCGCTCGTTTCTTCATACAGTTTTTGTTACGAAGCTAGGGTGTTTCATAATTATACCGACCAACGGCGATACACAAAATAGGGGGCGGCCGAGCGGCCAGGACTAGGGAAGGAGAAAGACGAGACGAGAGGAGAGGGAGAGGAGAAGAGATTAGGGCAACTCAATATTTCTTATTAATCAAGATAACAATTAATGAGTATTTATACTAGCCCTATCAATTCAATAAAGGCGTCATGGGAAAGAATCGAAAAGAAAACTCATGAAGGAGTTCGTAAACTCTATTAGAAAAATTACAATTTATTAATAATTAAAAAATAACTAATGATAATAATCTTCTAAATGGCTAGTTTCTTCCGAGCTCTGACGGGGCGTGGTCTTGTGTTCACTTTCTCGGCTCGTGCCGTATCAATCTCTCCCCCGTTGACAATCGACTTGTCCTCAAGGCGTAAATCAGGGAAAGACCCTTGTAACTGCTCAAGTAGTTCACATGAAGCATCATCCAACAATCCATCTTCCCAAACAACTAACCATTCTAACCTAGGAACGCCGTCAACCAAAACTCGGCATTCATCAATAGCTCGCAACGGTCGTGACACCGGTCGGTCGTTAATAAACTCAGCGGGAAATGTAGGCGGTACGTAAGAGGAGTTGGCTGCAATGAACAGTCGGAGTAGAGAGAGGAAGACAGTGTGAATACACGCATTTTACGGCAACTCCAAGCGGTAGTTTAAGTTTGATTGGTATTCATTAGATGATTATGCATAGGGTATTTGTCAAATTTATGGTATTGGTTGGATAACATAATACTCGACATATCCACATTGAGATCACTGCATGGAAATATCATAAGTGAATATCAATATAACAGTATGTCGATAAATCCTTGAACCTGAGATTATCATAGAGTACAACATGATAACGTTATGCCTGTTAGGAGTATGCCCTCGAATGCCACTCGGAGGATGTTGAGCAAGGGCATTGTACTTGTAATTATGTAAATCATTAATATAAAGCAATGGATGTTTCTTTATTTAATGGCAGTTACTGGCATTCCTAACTCGTAAATATACATATAGAAACTAGTCCATGTATTTGAGAGCAAAACGTTCCACTCCTTATTTGATAAGGGGGTCGGCACTGGAAAGGTTTATAGCTCAAATACTTAATCGTTCGCAAGTCGATGAAACTTAACTGGGCATTAAGTTTATGTGAAGACTTGTATGACGTGTTCTTTGACATGGAGAGTGCCTGTCGAACACTAATGGTTAGTGGGAGCACACGTTATAGGTATGCTAATTGGATTAGTATACTCGAACCGACTCACCCTCGATTCGTCACACGGATTTCACTCCGGGACAGTCAATGACGGAATGGAAAGGTTGTGATAGGTATTCGTTGTAATATCCGGATTTATTACTGTGTATTTTACCTGTATTCGAACCCTGTATTATTCGGATTTGTGGTTTTGATTATTGGAGTATGATATTTCTTTCATTGGCATCCTTGTACTTAAGTATAACATCATGCAAATTTTCTCATGCAAACTCGTGATAGCGCACGCTAAGAATGTAGCTTAACGCACGCTATCGGCTATTACTAGCGCACGCTACGTATGTAGGAGTTGCGTGCGCTAGACACTGAATTATTGAGGTAGGTGGCTAGCACATGCGCCAGCCGGGACATGGGTCCGGGTAAGATTCCCGCGGACGAACCTGGACAATTTTGGAGTCAACTCTTATTAGCGCGCACTAAGGAAGCTTAGTAGCGTACGCTAATCAGTTAAAATGCAGAATATTATAAATGGGACAACAACCCGTTTTGGCTTACATTTCCTTCGTCCATTCTTCATTCTTGAGAGGCCAGAGAGCTTTAATCATCCCTCTAACATACTTAGAACATATATTAGTGATCCTTGAATATTGGTTATCACTTGTGAGTGATCATCGAAGAGAAGTAACACCTTGGAGTGACACATAACCAACCGGAGACGGAGTCTACCTTGTGGTTCAGTGATTTCGGCATATTATGGTATGTTCAACCTATCACCAGCCTTAGATTTGGATTCCAAGGGATTAGATGATCATGCTAACGTGATATTGAATTTCATTGGTGAATTATTCAACAAACATCATGTTTTAAGAATGGAATGTCTATGCTTAAGATATTATCATTGGAACCTCGTAGTTGGAATCCTAGTACTTCAAGTGACAAGAGAACATTCTTAAGTTATTATCCGTATAATTTATGTTATCTTAGTGATCATAAATTGGAGGTGGTATTATTTTCGGTTATAAGGACTTAAGGGAAGAATCGTCTTAGGATATATTCTTTTGTATAAGTTGGAATTGTTAGTTCACCTCCAGATGAAGTCTGAATATGTATAATGATAGTAGAATCTAATACATAAACCGGAGATCACCAACTTCGCATGAGAATTGTAATCAAGACGGATCATAGTGTTATGATGATTATACGTATACTTGCACCTCGAAGTTGTTAGTATCCATGAGATTATTCATATAGGTTATGATCATAACGTGAAGCCGGATAACAAACATTAATGACTAAGGGGTTCGCTTACTTCATCACCATTTGTATAATTTGCTGCCCTCCAGTGAACTGCCATGGACTCTTAGCGTGCGCTAAGCTACGAGAATTAACGCGCGCTATCGAGTACGTTTAGCGTACGTAACGATTGGGACTTAGCGTGCGTTAAGTCATCAGCTGAGTCAGTCGGCTGATCAGTGAGGCACTGACCACGCCTGGTTAGCGTACGCTAGGCTGTGTGTACTGCGTGCGCTAACGAGTAGCATTAACGTACTCTACATAGGATTCGTAGCGTGCGTTAAGCTATCCAGGCAGATTGCATATTAAGGACTTTCTACCGAAATTGTTGAATCGTTAGACGTTCATTCGACATGAAATGAATTCTATGCTATTTCTTTTGTTAAGGTTCAAGCTTAACACGTGATTGATCGAAGGGGACGACCTTCGAGTATTTTGATATTCGTGGAAGTTTATTCTTGTCAACGAACCGAGGCAAGTACTCTAATTAGAATTGTTTATATTATTACAATTATGATGTGATTGTATCGTGTAAATATGTTGTGATTATATGTCCACCATGCGTTGATCCGACGGGAATCATCATGGGAATCTATAGCTGTGTGCGCTGGATCGTCGGACAGGTAGTTCCACCATGCGTTGATCCGACGGTATCATCATGGGAATCTATAGCTGTGTGCGCTGGATCGTTGGAATACCATTAGTATGTTGAAACTGTTATGATATGATATGTGTTGTGGATATTTCTCGTTGGAGAAACTTGTTATGATATAATTGTTTATTATATCACTGTTGTATGATTATTGTACTTGTACTAGCATCGTTGTGCTAACCCCTTCGGGGTGAACATTTGTGTATGTTCAGGATCCAGGAGAGCGGGGAAACAACCACTGGAGATGCATGACGACGAGGGTGCAGAGTGATGTTCGTAGACTTCTTATGCATTGTTTGTTGGTTATTTCAATAAGTACTCGAGTACGTCGTCGATTTATAATGTTTGGATTTTAGTGATGTAATAATAACTCTTTATTAAATATTTGTATTCTCGGTTTTGAACCAGACGGTTGTATTTTATTTCAGCAATTTTATAAATTGGTATCTGTTATTGTCTTTTCCTTTAATCAGCCTTGTAAATTCTTATGTAAAGGATTTACGGCGCTGTAATATTTCTGAATATATCGGGGGTGTTACAGAATATGGTATCGGAGCTAAGATTATGGATATCTTGGCCATTGGGTTAAAATAGGGGTCATTTACGTCTTTTGAGGTAACCGGCCGTGAATGACATCACTGTACTGCCTACGTCTTCATGCGAACGGTGGTTGTAAGTTCCTAAACTCTATCTCATTCTTTACATGTTGTACTTGTAATACCCGGTTGAAATTCATGTCATTTCAAATCTCTTCATTTTGCGAATCGTGTTTTTGTTGGGCGAACCTTGGAAATCGTTGCTTGGAACCACCGTTTTGGGGTTTCCGTACTCCCATTTCGTGTTATTGTTTCCCCGATATTGAGTCTTATTGCTTTTATTCTCTTCCCGGGTCATTTTTCATCATTTTAGGACCCGAGGAGGGTGTGGGCCGCGGCACAAGGAATGTGCGCCGCGGCACACACATTTCCTAGACCTGGCCGAGCGGAGTATGCACGGTGCCGCGGCACATGCCGCGAGGCGCGGCCCATTGCCGAGTCACCGCCGCGGCACACCTAGGCCGAGCCGCGGCACACTTGTGTTGCATCCTCGGCCCAAAACCAGACTACTCGGTGCCGCGGCACACAGGCTGAGCCGCGGCACACTTCCGAGCCACAGGAGCAATTTTGGACTGTGCCGGCACACACAGGTGAGCCGCGGCACAAAATGCGGTCAACTGCATTAATTGTGCTTTTTGAGCGAGATGCAGCTCATTTCTCCATTTCCTTCTTCTACCTGCGAGAGAGAGAGCTTGAGGGGAGGAGCTTTTCACCATCTATCACTTGTGTGTTGGATTTTTACCATTTTCATTCGGTTGGGAAGCCCGGATAATCGATCTAACGCGTAGTCCTCAGATCATAGAGCTTGGATATTCAAGAGGTAATTTCTTCAACATCTTGGTTCTCGATTTTGTATTGGGTATTGATGTTTTGGATGTTAAAATCATGGTGTATGAAGTGATATATGCATGATTATGGTCATGTTTGAGTATTCATCGCATTATTGAAAAATTATTCAAGAACACTTTGAAATTTGTGTTGGATTTTGGGGGTTTTCGTAGATTCGTCCGATTTATCCGATTGAAGCTTGAGAACCTTGAGATTATGATGTATCTATACCGTATGCGTGATTTCTTACGATTTTACGGGTTGGATTGTGCCGTTTTCGGACTTGTGGGAGTTTGGGCGATTTCCCAACCTTTAGTTGTTCACCCGTGTATTTTCTTGAATCGTAGACGAGTTTCGGGAGTCTCTTCGTGTAATTTGAGTATGGATAATTAATTGTCATATTCCTTGCGAATCGTTTAGGTGCCGGAAGCGCGTTCTTGGACCTACCGAATTCATACCTTTCCTCCGTTCGATTTCTCGATGTCTCAAAGGCAAGTATATAATTATGATTGTACGTTCTAGACTTTGAAAGTAAGAAATATTGATGGTATGATATGAACGAACCGTTTTTACGGCATTCATAGGTATATTGATGGCATATCATGAACGAACCGTTTTTACGGCATTCATAGATATATTGATGGCATATTATGAACGAACCGCTTTTACGGCATTCATATATGTATTGATGGCATGATATGAACGAACCGTTTCTACGGCATTCATACATGTAATGACGGATGATATGAACGAACTGTTTCTACGGCATTAACATACGTCTTGAGGTGACACTATGAGATTTAGTTATTCCGGAATACTAGTCTTGAATTGATGAATTGACGGCTACTTTTACTTTATTGTCGAGGAGTATTGTGTTTCATATTGATATACTTGCACTAGTTATTCGATGGCTAACCCCTTTATGGGGGGAAATACGTTTCATGTATTTCAGGTTCCAGGAAAACGGACAAGCAGGTATCGGGTCGGCATGAAGATGGTGGGCAAGTGTGATACTGTGTCTTTCTTCCAGTTATGTTATGAGTTTCCCGTTCAGTGTTGTTGTACTGGGTTGGCTATTGAATACTCGAGTATTACTTTCCATTTTCTTTGATGTTCCGGCCTGTGTTTGCCGAAGTATTGATTCGTGTTGTGATGTCTGTGAATACATTGGTTATGTTTTTGAATACCTTTGTATTGTTTTCATTCCATTGTGTGTAGACCTTCTCGGTCAAAGTTTACAGTTCTGCGTATGCTTAGCCTTGTGGGCCTCATGGCGGGGCTTACGGCGCTGTAATATTCCCTGAATAACTTGGGGGTGTTACAGAATATGGTATCAGAGCTTAGGTCTATGGATACCTAGGCTGTCGGTCTTTTGGGTCGAATGAGTCGTCAATTGTCCACAGTATCACTACTCTGCCATCATCACAGTGCGACCGGTACTTGTAAGACCTCTTACTCTTCTGATGTTTCCTTATTCATTATGCTTCTTCTATGGATATTCTTGAGAATCGATCACCTTAATGACGTGCGATTGAATTGTGCTTACGTACCTTGTGTGTTCTTCAAGATGTCACCGGTAGGGGCCGTGGCCGTGGTCGTGGCCGTGGGCGAGGAAGAGGTCGTGGCGCGGCCGTTTCCATCGATTGATTGCGGGTCGACCAACCCCATTTGTCGAAATCGGTGCATCCCGACACCGAGAGTCAGCACGACGATCGGACGGTCGGGAACAACGCGGACGTTGGAGTGGCGAATGCACTTCAACAATTGGCTACTCAGATGACTATTTTAGCCCAAACTGTTCAACTGAATAACCCGAACCCAAACACAGATGCCTTGCTTCAGAATGTAATCCGTATGCACCCTCCACAGTTTGGCAGTGCCACAGACCCGTTAGGCTGGGAAGACTGGCTAGCGGAATTAGAGAAGATTTTGGAGGCGGTTGATTGCCCCGAGGTGAGGAAAGTACCAATTGCTCAATATTTCCTCACTGAGGAGGCCGCTACTTGGTGGAAGGTCATCAAGCCACAGGATCGTATTGCCTCATGGGATGAATTTAAGGAGCTCTTGGAGGCCGAGTTTTGTCCTTGGCCAGTACGAGAGAGCCGAATCCGAGCCTTTTTCGAGGCTAAACCACAAGAAATTCCCGTTTCACAGGCGATCGTGGAGTACAACCAACAATTGATCCATGTGAAGGATCAAGTGCGTAACGAGCGTGATAAGATCCGTTATTTTGATATGCGGATGAATTTAGACTTACGGCGGTACATGGCCGGATTTGCTTGTACCACACTGAAAGAGTATCAGGACAGAGCTTTAGCCCATGATATGTTGAGCCCCGACAATGATACCGTTGAAGAACCGAAAAAGCAGAAAGTCGCGGGAAATTTTTCTGGCTCTAAGGGTGGCAACTTTAAGAAGTCACAGACGACTAACCGTTTTCCGGACAGTCGTCACGTTCTAATAAAGGGAAGAGAAGTTACCGTCCCACTCCGGGTACCTCAAATCGCACAGTGACTTGCTATAATTGTGGTCGACCAGGCCACTTTAATTCGGAATGCCACTTTTGGTCAACCTCAGCAGAATTTTGGCAGGGGCCGGGGACGGGGTCAGAACGCTGGAGGAGGAAACTCTAGTGTCGGTTCGGTACAACCACGGGTTTATGAGATGCGTCGAACAAACGAACCCGACGCGGCGGTGGCTTCAGGTACCATCCATATTTTATCTTATCCAGTCCGTGTACTCTTTGATACAGGTGCTACACATTCTTTTATTTCTTTGGAGTGTGTACGCCGTTTGAATATAACTTGTTTGACTGCTTGCGATCCCTTTATCGTGAAACTGCCTAGCGGGGATAGGATTGTGGGGAATCGGGAGATTAGAGATTTTCCGGTGATTATATCCGGTATGGAATGGTTATCGAATTTAATTGTAGTTGATATGGAAGCCGAGGACGTAATCCTCGGTGAACATTGGCTTAATAATCACCAAGCGATTATGAATTACCGTACCAAGGTTATTACCATGATGACTAAAGACGGATCTGAGTACTCATTTTTGGGACGTAAGTCGGGCCAATCCAAGTTACTTATCAGTTCCATGAAGGCCGTAAAACTTTTGAATAAAGGTTGTATGGGCTATTGGTGTTATGCTTTAAAAACGGAAGGAAACAAAGTCGATTTCTCTTCGATTCCGGTTGTTAATGAGTATCCCGATGTTTTTCCGGATGATCTCCCGGGACTACCGCCAGATCGAGAGATAGAATTTACCGTAGACTTAGAGCCAAATGCGGCTCCGATTTCTAAAGCACCTTATCGGATGGCACCTTACGAGATGCAAGAATTGAAGACTCAGTTGGGAGAACTTTTGGAAAAAGGGTACATCAGACCGAGCGCTTCGCCTTGGGGCGCGCCTGTTCTCTTCGTGAATAAGAAAGATGGTTCACTACGTTTGTGTATCGACTACCGTGAGCTGAATAAAGTAACCATCAAAAATAAATATCCTTTGCCTCGTATAGACGATTTATTTGATCAATTGCAAAGAGGTGCGGTTTTCTAGAAGATTGATTTAAGATCCGGGTATTATCAACTAAGGGTGAGGGAGTCCGACGTTCCGAAGACGGCGTTTCGGACGAGATATGGGCATTATGAATTTGTAGTTATGACTTTTGGGTTGACGAATGCGCCGGCAGTATTCATGCAGTTAATGAATAAAATATTCATCGAGTACCTCGACAGGTGTGTAGTCGTCTTTATTGACGACATCTTGATCTATTCTCGAGATAAGGAGGAACATGCCCGACACTTGCATTTGGTTTTAGACATTTTGAGAACCGAGCACCTCTATGCAAAATTCTCGAAATGTGAGTTTTGGTTGGAAGAAGTTATGTTTCTCGGCCATGTGATTTCGGCCGAAGGGGTTCGTGTAGACCCGCAAAAGATCGAGGCAGTGCTAGATTGGGCACCGCCTAAAAATGTTAAGGAAGTTCGTAGCTTTTTGGGCCTTGCTGGGTATTACCGTCGGTTTGTCGAGGGGTTCTCGAAACTCGCTCGACCGCTTACGAAATTACTCCAGAAGACCGAAAAGTTTATTTGGATGGATGAGAGACAACAGTGTTTCGATGAATTGAAAAGACGATTGACTTCAGCGCCGATTCTAACTTTACCACATGGTAGCGAAGGCTTTGCGATTCTGATGGCGCTTCGGGTCAAGGCCTGGGATGTGTCCTTATGCAGCATGATAAGACAATAGCTTTTGCGTCACGACAATTAAAGCCTTATGAGATGAATTATCCTACTCACGATTTAGAGTTGGCCGCAATTGTCTTCGCACTCAAGATTTGGCGACATTATTAGTATGGTTCGCCGTGCCGGATTTATACCGATCACAAGAGCCTGAAGTATATTTTCAGTCAGAAGGAGTTGAATATGAGACAGAGACGTTGGCTAGAGTTGATAAAGGATTATGATTTGGAAATTCTTTACCACCCCGGAAAAGCCAATGTCGTTGCAGATGCTTTGAGCCGCAAATCTGCATCTCTTCAAATGCTCGAGGTTCTTACATCCCAGACGAAAATTCGTCAGGATTTAATTGAACAAGGGATAGAAGTTTGGCTTCGACGAGTACAAGGACAATTGTGTGCTCTCGAAATTACTTCGTCCTTAGTTGATGACATCAAAGGGAAGCAGTGGAGTGACCCGATGATTTCTCAACTGAAGGAAGATGTCATTAAAGGAAAAGCTCCTGGCTTTATGGTTCACGAGGATAGTATTCTGAGATTTCAGGGCAGGCTTTGTGTTCCGAACGATTTGGAGTTGAGACAGAGGATTCTCCGAGAAGCTCATGCTACGCCTTACTCAATCCACCCCGGAACGAGTAAGATGTACAAAGATTTGAAGCGCAATTTTTGGTGGAATAACATGAAGAAGGATGTTATGGAGTTTGTACTACGATGCTTGACGTGTCAACAAGTCAAGATCGAACATCAACGACCGGCGGGGTTGTTGAAACCACTTCCCATTCCCGAGTGGAAGTGGGAAGACATCTCGATGGATTTCATCACTGGCATGCCGAGAACTCGGGCCGGAATGAATATGATTTGGGTGATTGTCGATCGGTTGACCAAGTCTGCACACTTCTTGGGTATTAAGGATACTTGGGGACTGGATAGATTGGCTCGAACCTTTATTGTTGAGATCATGAGGTTACACGGTACCCCCAAGACCATTGTTTCTGATCGAGACGGCCATTTCGTATCGCATTTTTGGCAGGCCGTTCATCAGGCTCTGGGTACGGAGTTGAGATTGAGCACTTCCTTTCATCCTCAGTCAGACGGTCAGACAGAGAGGACGATTCAGACGTTGGAAGATATGTTACGGGCTTGTGCCTTGGATTGGAGTAATGATTGGGAGCTTCACTTACCGTTGATCGAGTTTGCATACAATAATAGTTGGCATGCATCGATCAAAATGGCACCCTTCGAGGCACTCTATGGTAGGCGATGTAGGTCGCCATTATGTTGGGACGAGGCTTCTGAGCTAGTTGGGACGGATTCGGATATGTTGATGGAGACTAAGGAAAAGATTTCTATTGTCCGAGATCGATTGCTGGCTGCCCAGAGTCGTCATAAATCTTACGCTGATACTCGTCGTCGACCCTTGGAGTTTGAAGTGGGGGATCATGTCTTGCTCAAAGTGTCGCCGACCAGAGGAGTTTTCCGCTTCGGGAAAAAGGGGAAACTTAGTCCGAGGTATATCGGACCCTTCGAGATTTTGGATAGAGTTGGAGATTTAGCTTATCGCTTGGCGTTGCCTCCAGCTTTGAGCCACGTCCACAGTGTTTTTCATGTGTCTCAGTTGAGAAAGTACGTACCGGATCCGAGCCACATTATCGACTACAGTGAGATTGACGTAGCCGAGGATATTACCTTTCCGGAGAAACCCGTGAAGATTCTTGAGCGCCGCGAGAAACAATTTCGGCATAAGACCATTCCACTGGTTAAAGTGCAATGGTCGAGGCATGGGGTCGAGGAGGCTACTTGGGATACGGAAGAGAAGATGCGGGTGGAATACCCCGAACTATTTATTTCTTAAGTTTCGGGACGAAACTCCTTTTTAGAGGCGGAGAATGTAATACCCGGTTGAAATTCATGTCATTTCCAATCTCTTCATTTTTCGAATCGTGTTTTTGTTGGGCGAACCTTGGAAATCGTTGCTTGGAACCACCGTTTTGGGGTTTCCGTACTTCTATTTCGTGTTATTGTTTCCCCGATATTGAGTCCTATTGCTTTTATTCTCTTCCCGGGTCATTTTTCCTCATTTTAGGACCCGAGGAGGGTGTGGGCCGCGACACAAGGAATGTGCGCCGCGGCACACACATTTCCTAGACCTGGCCGAGCGGACTGTACCGGGTGCCGCGGCACATGCCGGCAGGGCCGCGGCACACTGCCGAGTCACTGCCGCGGCACACCTAGGCTGAGCCGCGGCACACTTATGTTGCATCCTCAGCCAAAAACCATTGCCGGTGCCGCGGCACACACTGGCTGAGCCGTGGCACCGCCGAGCCACAGGAGCAATTTTTGGACTGCGCGCAGCTTTACAGGCTGAGCCGCGGCACACAATGCGGTCAACTGCATTAATTGTGCTTTTTGAGCGAGATGCAGCTCATTTCTCCATTTCCTTCTTCTACCTGCGAGAGAGAGAGAGCTTGAGGGGAGGAGCTTTTCACCATCTATCACTTGTGTGTTGGATTTTTACCATTTTCATTCGGTTGGGAAGCCCGGATAATCGATCTAACGTGTATTCCTCAGATCATAGAGCTTGGATATTCAAGAGGTAATTTCTTCAACATCTTGGTTCTCGATTTTGTATTGGGTATTGATGTTTTGGATGTTAAAATCATGGTGTATGTAGTGATATATGCATGATTATGGTCATGTTTGAGTATTCATCGGATTATTGAAAAATTATTCAAGAACACTTTGAAATTTGTGTTGGATTTTGGGGGTTTCGTAGATTCATCCGATTTATCCAATTGAAGCTTGAGAACCTTGAGATTATGATGTATCTATACTATATGCGTGTTTTCTTACGATTTTACGGGTCGGATTGTGCCGTTTTCGGACTTGTGGGAGTTTGGGCGATTTCCCAACCTTTAGTTGTTCACCCGTGTATTTTCTTGAATCGTAGACGAGTTTCAGGATTCTCTTCGTGTAATTTGAGTATGGATAATTAATTGTCATATTCCTTGCGAATCGTTTAGGTGCCGGAAGCGCGTTCTTGGACCTACCGAATTCATACCTTTCCTCCGTTCGATTTCTCGATGTCTCAAAGGCAAGTATATAATTATGATTGTACGTTCTCGACTTTGAAAGTAAGAAATATTGATGGTATGATATGAACGAACTGTTTTTACGGCATTCATAGGTATATTGATGGCATATCATGAACGAACTGTTTTTACGGCATTCATAGGTATATTGATGGCATATCATGAACGAACCGTTTTTACGGCATTCATAGATATATTGATGGCATATTATGAACGAACCGTTTTTACGGCATTCATATATGTATTGATGGCATGATATGAACGAACCGTTTCTACAGCATTCATACATTTAACGACGGATGATATGAACGAACCGTTTCTATGGCATTCACATACGTCTTGAGGTGACACTATGAGATTTAGTTATTCCGGAATACTAGTCTTGAATTGATGAATTGACGGCTACTTTTACTTTATTGTCGAGGAGTATTGTGTTTCATATTGATATACTTGCACTAGCTATTCGACGGCTAACCCCTTTATGGGGGAAATACGTTTCATGTATTTCAGGTTCCAGGAGTACGGACAAGCAGGTATCGGGTCGGCATGAAGATGGTGGGCAAGTGTGATACTGTGTCTTTCTTCCAGTTATGTTATGAGTTTCCCGTTCAGTGTTGTTGTACTGGGTTGGCTATTGAATACTCGAGTATTATTTTCCATTTTCTTTGATGTTCCGGCCTGTATTTGCCGAAGTATTGATTCGTGTTGTGATGTCTGTGAATACATTGGTTATGTTTTTGAATACCTTTGTATTGTTTTCATTCCATTGTGTGTAGACCTTGTCGGTCAAAGTTTACAGTTCTGCGTATGTTTAGCCTTGTGGGCCTCATGGCGGGGCTTACGGCGCTGTAAAATTCCCTGAATAACTTGGGGGTGTTACAGTACTTTTTTTATACTTGAACATTAGAACAATGTTGTTTCCTGTATATTAAGTACTTGTGCTTACAGTATGTTGAGAGGCGGACGTGGACGTGGTCGTGGTCATGGACGCGGACGAAGGAATGCTGAAAGGGAGGTGTTGCCTTCTAATAAGGCCAGTCATAGCTCAAGCGAGCCGCAACAATCCATCAATAACGAACCAGAACCTGCTGTACCAGAAATCCTTCGCCAAGTGGTGAATTAGATGACTCAGTTCGCTCATGTCGTGGACCGAATGCAGATGGCGGTGGGACTTCAGCAGAGAGATGGACAGCAAAGGATCCCAGAAATGGGAAATCGAGGTGACCGATGGTTGCAAGCGGTAGCGAAAATGCAACCGCCCAAATTTGACGGCTTTTCCGAGACTCCCACTTGGGATCATTGGTTGAAAGAATTGGAGAAAATTTTTGCTGGAATTAATTGCCCAGACGACAGAAGAGCTCCTATTGCCCAGTACTTTCTGATTGGGGAGGCATCCGAGTGGTGGGAAGCTATCCGACCTGCAGATCGTGATGCTGATTGGACAGAATTTAAAATGATGATGGAAGCACAGTGCTGCCCTCGTCCTGTGAGGGAAGCCAAAATTCGGGAGTTTTTCTCCACTCAACCATCAGACGAACCCGTATCCCAGACGATTAAGACGTTTAATCAGCAGTTAGCATTTGTTCGACATCTGGTCAGAACAGATGCAGAGATGATGATTCATTTTGAAATGAGAATGAAACCAGAAATCCAGAGGTACATGTCCGGTTTTGAATGTACCACTCTCCGCCAATACCATGATAAGGCGTTGGCGTACGAAATAAAAGAAGCGGCAATGGAGAAGTTTATGGAGTCGAAGAAACAAAAAGTCTCTGGTACGTTTACAGAGCACAAGAACAGTGGGCCCCGCAAGGCCCAGTCTTCTTTTTCTTTCAAGAAACCTCCGCACCCATCTAAGGGCGGAAAGAATTACGGAACAGTGTCAGCCACGACGGATACAGCTAGGAAGTGCTTTAATTGTGGTCGCCCAGGCCACCTTTGGCGTGATTGTTTGCGCACCCCGGTTACATGTTTTGACTGCGGACAGGAAGGACACCGTGCGACGTTTTGCAAGGATGCCACCAAATACAATGGAACCCGTTCATCGCAGCCGGTTCAGACGGAAGCTAGTATCCAACAAACGTAGTAAAGTGTTCAGATGCCTCAAAATTTTGGCCACGGACAAGGCAGAGGACAATGGGATCGAAAGGGGACATCGAGTGCCGGATCTGTTCCCCCACGTCTATATGAGATGAGGAGGATAGACGATCAGGATGCTGCTGTCGCATCAGGTACTGTCCAGATCCTTTCCCAGCCAGTTAGCGTTTTATTCGATACAGGAGCTACGCATTCTTTTATATCTTTGTCTTGTGTAAATCGTTTGAATATTTCTGGTTTTCATACTTGTGAACCTTATGTTGTTGGTTTACCGAGTGGATAGAGGATTGTTGGGAACTTAGAGACTAGAGATTTTCCTGTATTATTTGGGGGTAGGGAGTGGCTCTCAAATTTAATTGTGATAGAAATGCGAGGAGATGACCTAATACTTGGAGATGATTGGCTTAATCGTTATGGAGCTATTGTAAACTACCGAAGGAGGAATATTTCGCTAATCGCCGACGATGGCTCCGAAGTACTGTTTGAAGGATGGAAACCGGGAAGCTCAGGAAAGTTGATCAAAGCAATGAAAGCTGTCAAATTGTTGAAACAGGGCTGTACAGGATATTGGTGCTATGCAATGAAGAAAGAAGATGAAATTATGAAACTTTCATCCATTCCTGTTGTGAATGAATTTCCAGATGTATTTCCTAACGAATTACCTGGACTACCTCCACGACGAGATGTAGAATTCACTATTGAGCTGGAACCCGGAGCTACACCAATTTCTAAGGCGCCGTATCGTATGGCACCTACTGAAATGTATGAACTGAAGAAGCAGCTGGAGGAGTTACTGGATAAAGGCTATATTCAGCCAAGCGTTTCACCCTGGGGAGCGCCAGTCCTTTTTGTCCGAAAGAAGGATGGATCGCTTCGACTGTGTATTGACTATCGAGAGCTGAACAAGATGACGATTAAGAACAAGTATCCGTTGCCAAGGATTGATGATCTGTTTGACCAGTTGCAAGGAGCAACAGTATTCTCTAAAATAGATCTGAGATCAGGATACCATCAGATGAGGATTAAGGAATCTGATGTTCCAAAGTCAGCATTCAGAACTCGCTACGGACACTATGAGTTTGTAGTGATGCCATTTGGTCTCACTAATGCACCTGCTGTATTCATGCAGTTGATGAACCGAGTGTTCATCGAATATTTGGATAAATTTGTGGTCGTGTTCATTGATGACATTCTGGTGTATTCTAAGAACCCGGAAGAGCATGCACAGCATTTGCGGATTGTATTAGAACTTTTGAGAAGCGAGCAACTGTACGCCAAACTCTCTAAGTGTGAATTCTGGCTAAAGGAAGTAATGTTCCTCGGTCATGTGGTATCAGCGGAAGGAGTCCGAGTAGATCCGCAGAAAATCGAAGCAATTATGGATTGGAAACCTCCAAAGAACGTGAAAGAAGTCCGAAGTTTCTTAGGACTTGCTGGGTATTATCGTCGGTTCGTGGAAGGGTTTTCCAAAATCTCCCGCCCACTTACTCGACTCCTGCAGAAAACTCAAAAGTTTGAGTGGAACGAGTCGTGTCAGACTAGTTTTGACGAATTAAAGAAGAGATTGACGACGGCACCAATTCTATCACTTCCACAGGGGACTGGAGGATTCATAGTTTACAGTGATGCTTCGAACCAAGGACTCGGATGCGTATTAATGCAGAATGACAAAGTGATCGCTTATGCTTCACGACAGCTGAAACCTTATGAAGTGAATTACCCAACACATGATTTGGAGCTAGCAGCAGTAGTTTTTGCTTTGAAGATCTGGAGGCATTACCTGTACGGGACTCACTGTCAGATCTTTACGGATCACAAGAGTCTCAAATACATCTTCAGTCAGAAGGAATTGAACATGCGGCAAAGAAGATGGTTAGAGCTGATCAAGGACTATGACTTGGAAATTTTGTATCACCCAGGCAAAGCGAATGTAGTGGCCTATGCACTCAGTCGCAAGCCTGTTTCTATTCAGATGCTGGAGACTCTGACCTCCCAACTTAGCCTTCAACGAGAGATGATTCGAGAAGGAATTGAAGTTTGGTTACAAAGAGTCCAAGGACAACTGTGCGTGATGGAAATAACTTAGTGATTAATCGAAGAAATCAAATCTAGACAGGTATATGATCCTCTAATGATTCGGTTACGTGACGAAGTGATCAAGGGGAAGGCCCCCGGATTTGTAATCCATGATGATTGAATTTTGAGATTTCAGAACCGACTCTACGTTCCCGATGTCAATGTTCTGAAACAGACTATTATGAAGGAAGCTCACAGTTCACCCTATTCTATCCACCCGGGCACCAGTAAAATGTGTAAGGACTTGAAGCAGAATTTCTGGTGGGGCAACATGAAGAAAGATGTAGCGGACTATGTTTCGAAATGCTTGACTTGTCAGCAGGTTAAGATCGAGCATCAACGGCCTGCCGGAATGTTGAAGCCGCTTCCAATCCCTGAATGGAAGTGGGAGGACATATCAATGGACTTTATCACCAGTATGCCGAGAACCAAGACAGGAATGAACATGATTTGGGTGATAGTTGATCGTTTAACCAAATCGGATCATTTTCTAGGCATTAAGGACACGTGGGGACCAGAGAGGTTGGCACGAGTATTTATATCGGAGATAGTTCGATTGCATGGTACGCCGAAGACCATCATTTCTGATCGAGACGGCCGTTTTGTGTCTCACTTTTGGAAAGCAGTTCATAAGGCCTTGGGGACCGAATTGAACTTCAGTACAGCTTATCACCCGCAGATTGACGGACAATCCGAGAGGACCATTCAAACGGTGGAGGATATGCTGAGGGCTTGTGCCTTAGATTGGTCAAACGATTGGGAAATTCATCTACCATTGATTGAATTTACCTACAACAATAGTTGGCATGCTTCCACTAAGATGGCACCATTCGAGGCATTATACGGGAGGAGATGCAGATCGCCCCTATGCTGGGATGATTCATCAGACTTGATCGGAACAGAACCGGAGTTGATCGTGCAGACTCGAGAGAAAATAGCCTTGATTCGTGAAAGGCTGTTGACCGCCCAGAGTCGCCAGAAATCTTACGCAGACGTACGTCGTCGCCCATTGGAGTTCAGTACTAGAGACCACGTACTTTTGAAGGTTCCTCCTACCCGGGGAATCTTTCATTTCGGAAGGAAAGGAAAGCTGAGTCCGAGATATATCGGACCATTTGAGATCCTTGAGAGAGTTGGAGAGTTAGCATACAGATTGGCATTGCCGTCGTCATTGTGCCATGTTCATAACGTGTTCCACGTATCCCAGTTATGGAGGTATATACCAGATCCTAGTCATGTCATTGATTTCGGCGAGATCGAAGTCGCTCAAGATGGGACGTTTGAACAAAGACCGGTCAAGATACTCGAGAGTCGAGTTAAGCAGTTGAGAAACAAACCCATTGTTTTGGTCAAAGTTCAATGGTCACGCCATGGAGTGGAAGAAGCCACATGGGAAACGGAAGATGGCATGAAGTCCAGATATCCCGAATTATTTTCGTCTTGAGTTTCGGGACGAAACTCCTTTTTAGTAGGAGAGTATGTAATATCCGGATTTATTACTGTGTATTTTACCTGTATTCGAACCCTGTATTATTCGGATTTGTGGTTTTGATGATTGGAGTATGATATTTCTTACATTGGCATCCTTGTACTTAAGTATAACATCATGCAAATTTTCTCATGCAAACTCGTGATAGCGCACGCTAAGAATGTATCTTAACGCGCGCTATCGGCTATTACTAGCGCACGCTACGTATGTAGGAGTTGCGTGCGCTAGACACTGAATTATTGAGGTAGGTGGCTAGCACATGCGCCAGCCGGGACATGGGTCCGGGTAAGATTCCCGCGGACGAACTTGGACAATTTTGGAGTCAACTCTTATTAGCGCGCGCTAAGGAAGCTTAGTAGCGTGCGCTAACCAGTTAAAATGCAGAATATTATAAATGGGACAACAACCCGTTTTGGCTTACATTTCCTTCGTCCATTCTTCATTCTTGAGAGGCCAGAGAGCTTTAATCATCCCTCTAACACACTTAGAACATATATTAGTGATCTTTGAATATTGGTTATCACTTGTGAGTGATCATCGAAGAGAAGTAACACCTTGGAGTGACACATAACCAACCGGAGTCGGAGTCTACCTTGTGGTTCAGTGATTTCGGCATATTAAGGTATGTTCAACCTATCACCAGCCTTAGATTTGGATTCCAAGGGATTAGATGATCATGCTAACGTGATATTGAATTTCATTGGTGAATTATTCAACAAACATCATGTTTTAAGAATGGAATGTCTATGCTTAAGATATTATCATTGGAACCTCGTAGTTGGAATCCTAGTACTTCAAGTGATAAGAGAACATTCTGAAGTTATTATCCGTATAATTTATGTTATCTTAGTGATCATAAATTGGAGGTGGTATTATTTTCGGTTATAAGGACTTAAGGGAAGAATAGTCTTAGGATATATTCTTTTGTATAAGTTGGAATTGTTAGTTCACCTCCAGATGAAGTCTGAATATGTATAATGATAGTAGAATCTAATACATCAACCGGAGATCACCAACTTCGCATGAGAATTGTAATCAAGACGGATCATAGTGTTATGATGATTATACGTATACTTGCACCTCGAAGTTGTTAGTATCCATGAGATCATTCATATAAGTTATGATCATAACGTGAAGCCGGATAACAAACATTAATGACTGAGGGGTTCGCTTACTTCATCACCATTTGTATAATTTGCTTCCCTCCAGTGAACTGCCATGCACTCTTAGCGTGCGCTAAGCTACGAGAATTAACGCGCGCTATCGAGTACGTTTAGCGTACGCAACGATTGGGACTTAGCGTGCGTTAAGTCATCAGCTGAGTCAGTCGGCTGATCAGTGAGGCACTAACCACGCTTGGTTAGCGTACGCTAGGCTGTGTGTACTGCGTGCGCTAACGAGTAGCATTAACGTATGCTACATAGGATTCGTAGCGTGCGTTAAGCTATCCAGACAGATTGCATATTAAGGACTTTCTACCGAAATTGTTGAATCGTTATACGTTCATTCGACATGAAATGAATTCTATGCTATTTCTTTTGTTAAGGTTCAAGCTTAACACGTGATTGATCGAAGGGGACGACCTTCGAGTATTTTGATATTCGTGGAAGTTTATTCTTGTCAACGAACCGAGGCAAGTACTCTAATTAGAATTGTTTATATTATGACAATTATGATGTGATTGTATCGTGTAAATATATTGTGATTATATGTCCACCATGCGTTGATCCGACGGAAATCATCATGGGAATCTATAGCTGTGTGCGCTGGATCGTCGGACAGGTAGTTCCACCATGCGTTGATCCGACGGGATCATCATGGGAATCTATAGCTGTGTGCGATGGATCGTTGGAATACCATTAGTATGTTGAAACTGTTATGATATGATATGTGTTGTGGATATTTCTCATTGGAGAAACTTGTTATGATATAATTGTTGATTATATCACTGTTGTGTGATTATTGTACTTGTACTAGCATCGTTGTGCTAACCCCTTCGGGGGTGAACATTTGTGTATGTTCAGGATCCAGGAGAGCGGGGAAACAACCACTGGAGATGCATGACGACGAGGGTGCAGAGTGATGTTCCGGCCGGGTTTACTGTCTGTTGTTTGTTGGTTATTTCAATAAGTACTCGAGTACGTCGTAGATTTATAATGTTTGGATTTTAGTGATGTAATAATAACTCTTAATTAAATATATGTATTCTCGGTTTTTGAACCAGACGGTTGTATTTTATTTCAGCAATTTTATAAATTGGTATCTGTTATTGTCTTTTCCTTTAATCAGCCTTGTAAATTCTTATGTAAAGGATTTACGGCGCTGTAATATTCCTGAATATATCGGGGGTGTTACATTCGTGAACCTTCGACTTGAGGATTTAGTAGGGATGTGCTTGTGACGTTAAGATTTTCATTAGAGTAGTTCGACCCTATAAACCGGGAGGTGGGGGTCAACCTCGACGTGCATCTTAACGGGCAAGTAGCAGGTCCTACTGAATACCAAGATAGAATTCTTTATCCTGTTAGTGAGCGGGTTATATGTCCTATGCGGTTATTGGCAGATGAGATCATAAGTCTTTGGCCAAAGCATTGGAGCTAGTTGTATTGGATACACGAGAGCTCGATGATCTCGATTTGCATTAACGCATGCATGGCGTCAAGTACAAATAGGGGTTGACTGACCGTGACTCTATAACTTGATCGAGACATTTGAAAGAAGGGTTTATACGTATACTGGTATTCACGACAGAATGGTTCTTGAATGATCCCAATCATTCGTTCTCAGTTGGGATACGGTGTATGCCGCCAGGCTGGCTAGGTGGTGCTACTACTCTTTAGTTCCTCCCATTGCTGACTGAGACGGACCTACCGAGTCGCGCAATAGGATTGACAACGGAATAAATCAAGCTAATTCTCTCATTATGAATATTAGATATTGGATATCTAAATTTGGGACATTGGATGTTTAAATTGATTTATTGGATAAATTGATTTACGGCCTAATGAAATAAATAAATTACTGGGTGATTAATTTAATTCATGAATATAATTATTTCTTGGAGAAATTAATTATATTATTTTGTATTTGATATGTTTAATTAATTTGATTAATTAATCGATATAAATACATCGAAACGCAATCGGAGTTTATCTATTTGGACTCTCGGGAGTCCGAAATGAACTAAACTCGTCCGTTTCATCCTCATGGCCCCCACTAATATACATGTGTATGTATTGACTTGTCCATAACATGATGTTTGGAATATCATGTGAGGGGACAAGTATCATACATATTATATGGTGGGGTTAGATTCTCATTTCATGGGTTGTATTCTTGTGAGTTGATAATGCATAAGAAGAGGACTTTGATCTCTCATTCACATTACATTATTCCTTATATGAGTTGTAGTGAGAGAAAGTGAGAAAGGATTTCTTCTTCATAGTCATCTTCTTCATCAACTTAGTTCTTGATTGTTCTTAGAGAAACATCAAGAAATATTGAGAGATATATATTATACACTTAGAGTGTAATAATAAAAGGCTTCATCACTTGATTCTAGCCGTAACCTTAGAGGTTAATCGGGTGTTGTCATTTCGGTCGTTTTCCGGCGTGTGGCAAGTAGAGACGCGGTGCTTTCGGCGTTGGATCGTTCAAGAGCTTGGAGCGGATTGGATTCGTAGAGATCAAGCAAAGCTTGGGGAATAGCTCAAGAGAAGGTTACCATTTAATCAACGGACTTCAAGGATTCGTTTCTTACAACTCTTGCTTTTCGTTTATATATTAGTATATACGTAGCTCGATCGATCCTCATAGGGATTCGGATCGAATTAATTTTCGTTTTACCACTTCCGCTGGGCCTTCGTTTTAGGCATCGAATCCCAACAGTGTTATCAGAGCGTAGGTCTTGCAATCGTATATACGATATTAGCATTTGGAATGCTTGATTAGATGGTGAATGATTTGGAATCATTTTAGTCATAATCATGGTATATGTTTTTACGTCGTTGTAGTTATACTTTTCGTAAGTTTATGTCTAAATATAAATCTTAATTTCTTCGAAATATGATTTATATTGAAGATATGAATGTTGAAAATATAGATATTGGATATCCGGTCGAAAAACAAGCCCCGAATCGCCGTTGAACGGTCCGGGAGTGGTCCGGAAGAAGGGAGCCGCGGTCCAGGGCTGCTGGGCAGCCCACCGAAGTTACCGGATCTGGCGGCGCCGCGCCAGCTCGAGGGCCGCGGCCCAGTGGCCGGGCAGCCTTCTTTGCCGGCTCGTTTGGCGCAGTCCGGCCCTTTTCGGACCCGTTTTGGGCTTGTTTTCTTCGTGTATTCCTAAAAATGATTTCCCACATTTTAAATTAGATTTAATATGATTAAAATGATTCATGGTATTTCATTTTATAAGGGAAAATTGATTAATTAGAATACTTGTGATCGACGGAATTATTTTGAACGTTTTCATATTACCAATTATGTGAATCGATTGGATCGGTTCATATTATTGATTAGATCAATGTATCTCTACGCTTTCCATTTATTTAGTATTTATTGGATAAATGCTTTTGAATGGGGATGTGGTTCGTGGACTTAGTTTTTGAATCGTTCGTTTTATTCGATTGGGTTGTAAAGGCCGTTTTGAGCCTATTTATTTTACTAGAAATATTTGTATCTAGGATGCAATTTTCAATGTAAAATTTATATGTAATGACGAAGACCGGAGGAAGATCCGTTTTGAGAGATGAAGATTCAAGATGAAGACTTGTAATTAGATTACGGAGTTTTTGTTTTCTAGGAATGGTCCATGAACCACATGTTGGTAGCAACTAGGTTGTGAATGGTTGTTTCATATTGTATGAATGCCACAAACGCGCTAAAATGATTAATGTGCAAAGTGTAACGTTAATCGCGAAAATTCTCCCATGATAAATTATTAAGTTTATAAGGTTTCAAGGTTTTGCTTCCCTCCATCGAGTTTTCGGGAAATTGAAATCCAAACTGGATGTGCTATGCTTCCGAGTTATCAGGGTAGTCGTTCGGGGAGGACGGATAAATTACCGGGAGCGCATTGGATGCCTTCGGTTGGAGCAAATTTTATCCCTAGAAACTTGATAGGTTGCTGGATAAGATTCAATTGTGAAACTGATTTGTGTTGATGGTATAAACTTAACTTGTTCACAAACCATAGAAACCGTATAGGTTGAGGGGAGTGAACAAGGAGAAAAAGAAGATCGAATCATCCATTAGATGGGTTGGTGTTGGACACCACTTTATGAAAATTAATAGACTAGAAACCTGTTCGGTTGCCCTCTATTAAGATTTATAAAGAACTCGATCACCACTATGAAGTAGTGCGCCAATACTTCCAGTTTTCACATCGGAGTGGGTTATTCCGATAAAAATAGTGGGAGCTGGGTAACAAGAATAAAAGAGACCTTAATTCTATACTCAGAACATAATTGAACGAGTCACTAATTAATCTGTTATACTTAATGCAGGCATAACTCTTAATATGACAATGAATCCACTCGAAATTCTACTCGAGAAGAACACCCTGATTTGGCCTAACTTTGTGGACTCGCTCCGCAATCTGATGATTGTCCTTAGTATAGAGGCACTGGGATACGTCTTGGAGATGGACATTCCGGCGCCTCCTGTGCGGACCAGAGCCAATCAGGAAAAGATCGAAAACCACGAAAAGTGGGTTAAGGTGACATAAAAGTCCGTGCTTACATGATGGATTCTATGTCTAATGAGCTTCAGAGAGCTCATGAAAAAATGACTTCTGCTAGGCAGATTCTATCTCACTTAACCGAACTTTATGGTGAGCACAGCAGAACGGCTATATATGAGATATCCAAGCAACTGTTTGATGCAAGGATGAAGGAATGTGAGAAGGTTGGGGAACACGTCCTCAAAATGATATCTATGATCGAAAGATTGGAGGCTCTTGATTTTAAAATGGATACTTCTCTCCAAACTGACATCATCCTACAGTCTCTCCCTGATTCCTTCTCATAGTTTGTTATGAACTTCAACTGTAATGAGATTGCATGTAATTTAGCTGGGCTAATGAACAAACTTGTGACCGCTCAGTCTCAGATGAAGACTCCGCGGATGAAGGAGTCTGCTCTTGTGATTTCTTATGGACCTCGGAGGTCTAAGAACAAGAAGAAAAAGATCAAGAAGTAGACTGGACCACATGTTAAGGACTTCAAGGGCAAGGGCAAGGCCCCAACAGTTCCAAAGAGCAAGAAGAAAGATGCTTGTCTCAGGTGCGGTGAGCTGGGCCGCTGGGCTAGAGAGTGTCCGATTCTTCATGGCACTTCAGGTACAAAACTTTTAGTTTTAGAAATAAATTGTTCTGCTACTGTATTTTCTACTTCCTGGATACTGGATTCTGGTGCTAGTTCTCATATTTGTACCGTGAATCAGGACCTGGAACAAAGTAGGAAGCTTGGAGCTGGAGAAGTTATGATCACAGTCGGAAGCGGGCATAGTGTTGAGGCGACCGACCTAGGATCACTTCTTTTGGGTTTAGAATCCGGCTTTGTTTTGACTTTAGAAGATGTACTTGTTTTGCCCAAGGGGCACAAAAACATTGTATCCATTCCGGTCATGGACCGAAAAGGCTTTTCATTTTTCATTGGTGACGGTTCCTGCAAAATTTATTTCAGAAATAAACTAGTGGGTACTGCGACATTGTTGAATGGATTGTATCATCTAAATCTCAGCAACAAAGTAGTTGTGAATACTATGACTAGAAAACGTGGTAGGGATGAAACCAATCAAGTTTTGAAATGGCATCTTAGACTTGGTTATGTTGGTCAGACCAAGGTTTAAAAGATGGAAAAGGATGGACTTATGAGTCCATTGGGATCGGATCCCTTTCTTACTTGTGAATCTTGCCTTAATGACTAAGTCCAACTTCACAGGGACTTTTGAAAGATCAGCTGATAAAGTGGGATTAATCCATGCCGACGTATGTGGTGCTTTGGAAGCAGCACGTGATGGATATCAATATTTCATTACGTTTACAGATGATCATACTAGGTATGGTTATGTATACTTAATGAAACATAAATCCGAGGCCTTTGAGAAATTCCAGGAATTTAATGCCCTAGTCGAGAAACAAACTTGTAATCATATCAAAGCACTTCGGTCAGACCGAGGTGGCGAGTATATGAGTACGGAGTTTGATGAGTTCCTTAAGGAACATGGAATAGTTTCAAAACTAACACCTCCAGGTACTCCTCAGTTAAATGGTGTGTTAGAAAGAAGGAACCGGACCTTGTTGAACATGGTCCGTTCCATGCTGGGCTATACTGACTTACCAATTTACTTGTGGGGGTATGCACTTCTGACTGCTGCTTACATCTTGAACAGATGTCCTTCCAAATCCGTTCCTAAAACTCCACATGAGATGTGGGAGGGCAGGAAACAAAGTCTTAATCATATTAGGATTTGGGGATGTCCCGCCAAGGTGGAGAAGTTAGAAGCTAGGTCCGCGAAGGGACGTTTCATTGGATTTCTGTCTGGGATGATGGGATATCTATTTTTCATGCCCGAAGATTGAAGGATCGTTGTTGCTTTACAAGCACACTTCCTGGAAGATGAGTTCATTCAGGAAGGCGGAGCAGGTAGAAGTATTTCTTTAGAAGAATACAATGAAACTCCTCGGGAGACACCTGTGCAAGAAACTGGAACCGAACCTTCTGAAACACAAGTACAACCACCTCGTAGGTCTAGTAGGGTGTCTCATTTACCTGAGAGGTATGGTCTTGTGCACTTGGAGGAGTTGGGTCTCCATGAGGTTCCAAGTGATAGCCAAGAGACCGACCCAACGACCTATGACCAAGCAATGGTGGATGTAGACTCCGCGAAATGGCGTGAAGCTATGGAAGCTGAGATAGACTCGATGCATGTAAATCAGGTCTGGACTCTAGTAGACCGCCCCAAGGGCATAGTGCCTATTGGGAACCAGTGGATCTACAAGAGAAAGACTGATGGTGATGGAAAGGTTGACTCCTATAAGTCCAGGCTTGTGGCAAAGGGTTATACCCAGAAAGAAGGGATCGATTACCACGATACCTTCTCGCCCGTAGCCATGATCAAGTCTATTCTCATGATGCTTGCTATAGCTGCCTACCACGATTATGAGATATGGCAAATGGACATAAAGACGGCTTTCCTTAATGGATTCCTCGAGGAGGAAATCTATATGGAGCAGCCTAAAGGCTTTGTGTCCGAAGTCGACATTCAGAAAGTGTGCAAGCTTCAGTGTTCCATTTATGGACTGAAGCAAGCGTCGCGTCGTTGGAACCTTCGTTTTGACGAGGCGGTCAAAGAGTTTGGCTTCGTGCAAAATGAAGAGGAACCTTGTGTATACAAGAGGGTTAGTGGGAGCAAGATCGCATTCTTAGTACTATATGTAGATGACATTATACTAATTGCAAATGATGTGGGAATGCTCGGTTCTGTGAAAGCTTGTCTTTCAAGTAATTTCTCCATGAAAGACTTGGGAGAAGCAACATATATTCTTGGTATTAGGCTCTACCGGGATAGAGCGAAGAGAACAATAGGTCTTTTCCAAGCCCTCTATAAAGATAAAATCTTAAAGCGATTTAAGATGGATGATTCTAAAAGAGGGTTCCTACCAATGCGACATGGAATAAAACTCTCCTTGAAGATGTGTCCTCAAAGTGAGGAACAACGAAAGGAAATGAGTAATATACCATATGCTTCGGTTGTGGGTAGCCTTATGTATGCTATGTTGTGTACGAGATCTGACATTGCGCATGCTGTAAGCGTGGTGAGTAGGTTTCAGGCAAACCCAGGTAGGGAACATTGGACTGCCGTAAAGAACGTTCTCAAGTACTTAAGAAGGACTAGAGATATGGTTCTGATGTATGGCGGTGGAGAATTGGATGTGGTGGGATTCACTGATTCGGACTTCCAAGGACTGAAGGACGACTCGATGTCTACTTCTGGCTACATATTTACTCTTAATGGAGGAGGAGTATCTTGGCGTAGCGCCAAGCAAAGTGCGACTACTGATTCCACCTGTCAGGATGAGTATCAAACAGCCTTGGAGGCTTCCAAGGAAGGGTTCTGGATTAAGAAGTTTCTGGGAGAACATCAAGTGATACCATGTGCTGAGTTGCCTGTTCCGCTGTACTGCGACAACAACGGAGCTGTAGCGCAGGCCAAGGAGCTGAGGTTTCACAACAGCACCAAACATATTGAGAGTAAGTATCATCTCGTAAGACAATTTGTTCGCAAGGGATACATTGTGCTGCACAGAGTAGACTCGGCCGACAACGTCGCTGATCCACTGCCCAAGCCACTTTCTCAGACTAGCTTGGAACGTCATCTGGAGAACATGGGTATTAGATACCATAGTGTGTGGTATTGAGTGCAAGTGGGAGATTATTAGGAGTATGCCCTCGAATGCCACTCAGAGGATGTTGAGTGAGGGCATTGTACTTGTAATTATGTAAATCATTAATATAAGGCAATGGATGTTTCTTTATTTACTGGCAGTTACTAGCATTCCTAACTCGTAAATATACATATAGAAACTAGTCCATGTATTTGAGAGCAAACCGTTCCACTCCTTATTTGATAAGGGGGTCGGCACTGGAAAGGTTTATAGCACAAATACTTAATTGTTCGCAAGTCGATGAAACTTAACTGGGCGTTAAGTTTATGTGAAGACTTGTATGACGTGTTCTTTGACATGGAGAGTGCCTGTCGAACACTAATGGTTAGTGGGAGCACACGTTATAGGTATGCTAATTGGATCAGTATACTCGAACCGACTCACCCTCGATTCGTCACACGGATTTCACTCCGGGACAGTCAATGACGGAATGGAAAGGTTGTGATAGGTATTCGTGAACCTTCGACTTGAGGATTTAGTAGGGATGTGCTTGTGACGTTAAGATTTTCATTAGAGTAGTTTGACCCTATAAACCGGGAGGTGGGGGTCAACCTCGACGTGCATCTTAACGGGCAAGAAGCAGGTCCTACTGAATACCAAGATAGAATTCTTTCTCCCGTTAGTGAGCGGGTTATATGTCCTATGTGGTTATTGGCAGATGAGATCATAAGTCTTTGGCCAAAGCATTGGAGCTAGTTGTATTGGATACACGAGAGCTCGATGATCTCGATTTGCATTAACGCATGCATGGCGTCAAGTATAAATAGGGTTTGACTGACCGTGACCCTATAACTTGATCGAGACATTTGAAAGAAGGGTTTATACGTATATTGGTATTCACGACAGAATGGTTCTTGAATGATCCCAATCATCCGTTCTCATTTGGGGTATGGTGTAGGCAGTCAGGCTGGCTAGGTGGTGCTACTACTCTTTGTTTCCTCCCATTGCTGACTGAGACGGACCTACCGAGTCACACAATAAGATTGACGATAGAATAAATCAAGCTATTCTCTCATTATGAATATTAGATATTGGATATCTAAATTTGGGACATTGGATGTTTAAATTGATTTATTGGATAAATTGATTTATGGCCTAATAAAATAAATTACTGGGTGATTAATTTAATTCATGAATATAATTATTTCTTGGAGAAATTAATTATATTATTTTGTATTTGATATGATTAATTAATTGGATTAATTAATCGATATAAATACATCGAAACGGAATCGGAGTTTATCTGTTTGGACTCTCGGGAGTCCGAAACGAACTAAACTCGTCCGTTTCATCCTCATGCCCCCCCCCACTAATATACATGTGTATGTATTGACTTGTCCATATCATGATGTTTGGAATATCATGTGAGGGGACAAGTATCATACACATTATATGGTGGGGTTAGATTCTCATTTCATGGGTTGTATTCTTGTGAGTTGATAATGCATAAGAAGAGGACTTTGATCTCTCATTCACATTACATTATTCCTTACATGAGTTGTAGTGAGAGATAGTGAGAAAGGAGTTCTTCTTCATCGTCATCTTCTTCATCAACTTAGTTCTTAATTGTTCTTAGAGAAACATCAAGAAATATTGAGAGATATATATTATACACTTAGAGTGTAATAATAAAAGGCTTCATCACTTGATTCTAGCCATAACCTTAGAGGTTAATCGGGTGTTGTCATTCCGGTCGTTTTTCCAGCACGTGGCAAGTAGAGACGCGGTGCTTTCGGCGTTGGATCGTTCAAGAGCTTGGAGCAGATTGGATTCGTAGATATCAAGCAAAGCTTGGGGAATATCTCAAGAGATGGTTACCATTTAATCAACGGACTTCAAGGGTTAGTTTCTTACAACTCTTACTTTTCGTTTATATATTCATATATACGTAGCTCGATCGATTCTCGTAGGGATTCGGATCGAATTATTTTTCGTTTTACCGCTTCCGCTGGGCCTTCATTTTAGGCACCGAATCCCAATAATGCCTTGATGTAATCCAACATCATATGAAATATAGTGATCATAAAAATTAGCGATCGGGATTAGTGAGAGTCATGTGGAAGGCAATGGATAATCAAGATGAGAATTTACCCCTCTCTTTTAGGAGAGAAAATTTATGTTGGGGCCCTCGATAAGTAGGACTGAAGGAAATGCATGGGCATGCTCAAAGGAAGAGTCATTTGATTCAATCACTCTACTTAAGATCGGAAAATCAATTGAATATAATAAGTAGGACAATTTTCATGAGTTACTTCAAATATAATATCGCGCGACAAAGGGATTTGGCATATTAAATGGTTTAATGGACTAGGGTAGGGCTATTCTAAAAAGTCTCTTATAATAAACAGTGTAGGAAGGATTGTGGGAGTGACATGTGTCACCTTGCCACATCATCATGCCACATCATAGGACATGTGGCACCCCCCCTTACCCCCCCCCCCCCCCCCCGAAAAAAAAATTTCCCGCCAAAAAATTTCCCGCCAAAAAATTATAAGTATGATGCACCATTTTTTTGGTGCATCAGAGTTGTAAGTTGCTGCATCATAGTTAACAGTTAAGTGCATCAAGTATGATGCAGGAACTTATAACTTTAATGTACTAAATCATAATTGTGATGCAGTAACTTTATAACTATGATGCAGTAATAATTTTGACGGGAAAAAAAATTTTGGCCCCCCAATTTTTTTTTTGGCGGGAAACTTTTTTTTTCGGGGTGGGGTGGTGGTGGTGGGGGGGTGACACATGTCATATGATGTGGAACGGGGATGACACATGTCACTCCCACAATCCTTCCTACACTTTTTATTATAAGAGACTTTTTATTTTAACCCATACCTAGTGGACTATATAATTATATTATTTGGTTAGTCATAATGTCTTTCGAGAGACTGCGTATAATTTATTATTTAATAAAGTATTAAATAATTACCAACGTATATAAGGCTTTTGGGTCACACATACAATAGTTAAAGATAAGCAAGAATAATTAAAAGATATTAATAATGGATATTATATTTATTAAGGAATTAAATAATGAGTAACATAGGAATATATATATTAGAAGATTAAATGATAAATAGTTTATAATATGTATTATCTATATATATATATATATTGTACATTTAATAAGTTGAAGAGTACCTAAGCAAATACTAGAGTTTTGACTCTAGGGTTTACTTAGTGTAAATAAGGGATCTATAATAAGGAGTTGTCATAAGAAAGAGATTACATAGTTGTGAAGCAAAAAAAATTGAACCCCCTTCTTCTTCAGTTCGACCGCACCTTTCTACAGTAAGTGAAGTGGTTTGACCATCCCGTGTTCTTCCCTTAGTTGATCTTGATGAATAGGCAATCCTTCTAGCAAGAAATTATTTGTTTTACTATTAATCAATATTATTCTTAAAGATCTAGCAGTCCAACTTGTGCAATTGTCCGTGTGTGCATCATCGATAGAGGAAGGTAACATTCACCAGCTTCTAGGCCAGATCTAGATTTGTTCATCGGATTAAGGTAATTCGACAAAAATCTTTTAATTAAACAATTAAGTTACTGCATGATATCCACATCTTGGGTTTTTTCCTTTTATTATTCCGCTGCATTTTACTCGTTCGATGTATTAGCTACATGAAAAATCCAATAATATTATCTGAATAACTAATATTGTTAAACACTACTGTGGAGTTGTGGTAGATAGTAATTACTTGGATGGTACTTTTAGAGTGAAAAAATAAGTAGAGTGATGTGTGAGTAAAAAGTTGAATATTAATATCGACTATTTGTGGTGGTATTTAGATGGATAAATAGGTTAGATAGATGAGGGAATAAAAATATAAATGTTGGTAACAATTACTTAATGTGGTAATTTTGGAGAGAGCTGGAGTGGGTAGAGCGACAAAAAATTAGATGTTGGCGCCAATTATTTGGGGTAGTAATTCTAGGGTGAGAAAGCGAATACAGATATAAGGGAGTACAATATGGAATATTGATACTGATTACTTAGGGTGGTAATTATAAAGAAACTGTGCAGAGAGATAGAAGAGTAAAAGATTGAATATTGATATCAATTACTTGGAGCGATAATTCTAGAGAGAGGGTAGAGATAGTGGGAAGTAAAAGTCCAAATGCATGTACTGATTGATATTGATTACCTGGAATGGTAATTCTATAAAGACAGAAAGTGAGTAGAGATAGGAGGAAGTAAAAAGTTGAATGCTATTACCGATTCATTGAGGTGGTAATTCTAGAGAAAAATTGTGTAGAGAGATATGGGAGTATAAAGTCAAATATTGGTACATGTTAATTAAGGTGTTAATTCTTGAGTGAGAAGGTGGATATAGAAATGTAGGAGTAAAAAAGTTGAATGTTAGTACCGATTACTTGTGATGATAACTTTAGAGAGAGAAAGAGATAGAACGAGGGGGAAATATGAAAGCTGAATGTCGGTACCGAATACTTAGGGTGATAATTTGAGGAAAAAGTGGGTAAAAAGATATATATTGAATATTAATAACTAATACTTGGGATGGTAATTCTAGAGTGAGAATGTTGGTAGAGAGATGGAGGAGTAAAAAGTTAAATGTTGATACAAATTACCTAGACTGCAAATTATGTAGTGAGAAAGTAGGCAGAGAGATGGAGAGTACAAAGTTAAATATTGGTACCAATACTTAAGGAGATAGTTCTAGAATGAGAAATTGGATAAATGATTAAATATTAGTATTGATTACGTGTAGTGGTAATTTTAGAGAGAGAAAGTGGGTAGATAGAGGGGGAAGTAAAAAATTGAATATTTGATACCAATTATTTGGGTGGCAATTTTATTGAAGCTAAAGTGTTGAATGTTGGTAACTGTAATACCTGAGAATCTTGTTCCGCTTCTCTAGAATTAATTGTCGTTTTGTGCCAGATATTTGTGGAATTAAGTCTGTAATATCCGTACTTTCTATTTTTGGTAATTTCTATTTTTAGTGTATGTTCGTTTTGGACGACTCTCTTGTTACTGTTTTGAAGTTCTGAATCTATTTTGTTCTTGGAGTTTTTCCGTTTGGATGAGTTTCGAGGATGTTTTTTCGTATTTTCGTTTTGAGTGATGTTTTGTCGCGTGTACGTTCGATTCTCCTAAAACTCGATCGACTTCATTATTTCTCTGTTCCCATAAGTCCATATGGTTGAGTTGCTCATGTTGTGAGTTTCGGATTGTTAATCCGATGTTGCATCGTGATTTTCGGACGTTTGGGCCGTTTTGTAATTTCCTATAAATTTAGGGAATTTGTCCCCCTTGTCGTATTTCAAGTCCCTCAGTAGTCGGAATCATACATTCGGTTGAGAGATTTTGCGTGCAGGCTTTTGTTTCTTTGTAATTTCTCGTTGGTTGCTGGCATCTGTCAAGTTTTCTTGTCGTTCGAGTCAGATACAGTCTGGCCGAGTCCTGACTGTACTCTGTGCAGGCGCCGTTAGCGCACGCTAACGTTTTCCTTAGCGTGCGCTATGAGGGTAAAACTAGCGCACGCTAGATTTATACTTTTTTACGTGCGCTAATACCTTTGGGCAGAATACCCTGGGACTGGTCAGAAGGTTCAGTATTTAGGTACTGAACCAGATAGCGTACGCTAATTGAGTGGTAACGTACGCTAATTTCTAACGCTAGCGCACGCTATCTTGTATCTGCGTACGCTAACGGGAGGACAGAAGTCTCTGACTGTTTTCCCCCACCCTGATAGCGCACGCTAATTCTTAGGGCGTAACGTGCGCTAAGCCTGTCCGTTATATATAGGACAGCAACAGTCAACGTCGTCATTTTTCCATCCTCACACCTTCTCTTCGGCTTTGGGCGATTAAAGATGATAGATAGAACCGATTTCGACCAATATTATCATCTTCTAACATCCCTACATTCCTTGAGCAAATTCATCAAGTTCTTAACATCTCTCGCCACCCGAATCAAGGTAAGAATTCATAAAACCCTTGTTTTGAGATTTTGGGGAAATTTCGGGGCTTTCTTGCGATTTAAACCTTTTCAATCCGATTCGTCACAGGTTATTACTAGACTTCAATTGTATACTTGTATTTCTTCGTGGTTCTTGAGGATTTGTGGATGTAAGCTCCGATTTTTCCATTATTCGTCACTTATACTCGACGATACCATAATAATGTTCGACGAATTGTTCCCACAGGTAGAACTAGGATGTATTCCTACGTTTTCGTAGTATTGAGATTGGTTGTATATCATTATTGTGCTAGGATCGGATTTGTGAAGATTATTCGGGCCAAAACCTTTCCGTTCACCGTTTTCCTTCCCGTCGTGTCAACCAAGGCAAGTACATGTATTACATTCCGTTATGTATGTTACATTTTCGAAATGAATGATAAATTGTGGTTTTCGGCTGCGTGAGTTGTGTTCCTTCCATCCGGAGCGTTCGACGGGATGTATGGGGGTCGACACTAAGGGGTACGTCCGCGGAAGTGGACTTGGGTGCGTGTGTGGTTGAAGTTTCACCCTGAGCGTTCGACTGGATGTCTGGGGGTCGATACTAAGGGGTACGACCGCAGAAGTGGTGTCCCACCCGGAGCGCTCGATGCGGCGTCTGGGGGTCGATACTAAGGGGTACGACCACGGGATACCAGTTGTGAATTTGTGATATCGTGATGAATTGATAACTGATTTGATTGCCCATGCAGTATTCCGGAATATTTATGCGAAATGATTTCTGATTGAGATGATTGTGTAAAATCGTATTTGTATATAATGTAGTGTAATTGTGTACTTGCACTAGCTATTCGAATGTTAACCCCTTAAATGGGGGAAATGCGTCTTATGCATTTCAGGTACCGGAAGAGATGAAAAGCACGCACGGGATATGCTCGCAAAGGATGGACTGGCATGATTATGAGGCTCGAGTCTTTATTTATGTTTGGTCATTTATACTATTTGAGTTTGACTGATTTTTATTAAATTCGGTTAAAGTCCCCTGCGTAGGAAATGATATGGTATTGACTTGTATTTTCACGTACGTCTATTAAAATGTTTTGGCCGAGGCCATGGCCCCATTTTACATTGATGATTATGTCCTTGGGATTTTCATGTACGGAATGTGTGTCATGTGTTAGCCTGGTAGACCTCATGAGGGTTCTACGGCGTGTAATGTCCCATTTGTGAATTGGGGTGTTATATTTATGGTATCAGAGCCTTAGGCTATGAATGCTTAGGCTGTCGGTTAATTTTGGGTCTGTCAGTTGTGTCATTAGAGTCAGTCGTTGAGCCTAATATCATCGTGCTATCGTCTTTTCGTGCGACTGGTGGCTGTAAGTCTCCTCGAACTCTTATACCTCTGTAATTCGTTTTCTTGCGTTGTTCGGAATTGTGAATTGTGAATTTTTCTCATCTTGTTCTTTTCATATTTTCTTCAGTATGTTGAGAGGTCGCAGTATACCAGCTAGGGGACGCGGCCGAGGCCGTGGTCGTGGTGCTAATAACGAGGAAGGCTCACTTTCTCAGTCCTCTGCAGATTCGGCTTCTCATTCAGTACCGTCGTGAAATAATACCGATGTCGGGGCTACTGCCGTACTTCAGCAGTTGGTAGCCCAACTCACTCAGATAGCTCAGGGTGGACGCCAAAATCCTCCCCCGACTCCAGAGGATGAAGCTAGTAAATGGCTTCAGAAAGTAACTAAGATGCACCCTCCTCGTTTCTCTAGTTCTTCTGACTCCCTCGTTTGGGAGAATTGGCTCTTTCAATTGAGCAGGACTTTCGATGCCGTAGCTTGCCCCGATGACAGGAGGGTACCTATTGCCCAGTACCTCCTGGATAAGGAAGCTGCAGAATGGTGGGAGGCTGTGACACCCAGAGACTGCATAGCACTTGGGAGGAATTTAAGGCTGCTATGGAAGCAGAATATTGTCCACCGCCAGTCAAGGAGCGCAGGATTGTGGAATTCTTTACTGCTACACCTCAGGATGTGCCGATTTCTCAGGCCATCATCACTTATAATCTACAGTTAGGATTTGTGAAAGATCAGGTGAGGACCGAGGTCGATAATATCCGTTATTTCAATATGCACATGAAGCTGCATATCAGGCAGAGTATGGCACCGATCATGTGTGCCACCTTGAAGGAGTATCAGGATCGCGCCCTAGCGATCGAGATGGCTGCATCGAAATCAGAGTTGAGTTCCGAGGCCAAGAAACAGAAAACAGCTGGCATTTTTTCATCTGGCAAGGGTGGTTGATTTTCGATACTCGCCGCCCCTACACTGGAAGAGTCCGTTTCATCGACCGAGGATCTCGTGGTAATCGTTCACCCAAATCGTTGCTTCTGGTGGCAGGGTTTGTTTTAACTGCAACCAATATGAGCATTTGATGAAGGATTGTCCTTCTCCTCCGGTTACTTGCTTTACTTGCGGGCAGACTCGACACCGAGTAGCGCATTGCGAGAGGGCTACCAGGGCTGCCACAGCTCCGACTACCACCACCGTTCAGAGAGAGCGCAACATGGATCAGAAGACTCCAGTCACTCAGACCCCATAGAGTACAGGCCGTGGTGGAGGTCGGGGTCAACCGGACCACCGAGCTGCATCTAGTTCGGGCTCAGTCCACCTTCAGTTATATCAGATGAGGCGCACGGAGGAGGCAGACGTTCCGGTGGCGTCAGGTACCACTTAGATCCTTTCTCATCTAGTTTCGGTGCTTTTCGATTCGGGTGCTACTCATTCTTTTATTGCTTTGGATTGTGTGTGTCGTATTGGTATTGACTGCTTGTATGAGTGTGAACCGTTCTAGTGGGTACGCCTAGCGGGGATCGTATGGTTGGGGACCGGGAAGTTAGGGATTGCCCAGTGAGGATCGGGAGCCGAGATTGGACCTCGAATCTCATTGTTATAGATCTTAAGGGTGAGGATTTGATCCTCGGGGACGATTGGTTGGACTGTCACAGTGCTATAATGAATTAGCGGACTCGCACCATCTCGATAGTGGCTGAGGACGGCACCGAGCATACTCTCATCGGTTGTAAACCGGGTAGATCGAGAAGTGTGATTAGCGCCTTGAAGGCGATGAAACTTCTGAATCAGGGTTGTGTCGCCTATTGGTGTTACGCTCTGCAGGCGGAGGATGGTGGAGTCAACATGTCGTCAGTTCCAGTTGTTAGCGAGTACCCCGACGTATTTCCAGATGACTTGCCGGGATTACCACCACAGCGAGAGGTTGAGTTTCCTATTGATCTAGAGCTGAATGCGGCCCCTGTTTCTCGAGCACCGTACCGTATGGCACCATCGGAGATGTTAGAGCTGAAGAGTCAGTTGGGAGAATTGCTAGATAAAGGGTATATTCGACCGAGCGCATCGTCTTGGGGTGCGCCTGTGCTTTTTGTTAAAAAGAAGGATGGGTCGCTTCATTTATGTATCGATTATCGGGAATTAAACAAGTTGACCATCAAAAACAAGTACCCTTTGCCTCGGATTGACGACTTGTTTGATCAGCTTCAGGGAGCGACAGTCTTTTTGAAGATTGATTTACGATCGGGCTACTACCAGTTGAGGATTCGGGACAGTGACGTACCGAAAGCTGCATTTCGGACGAGATATGGCCATTACGAGTTTGTTGTTATGCCTTTCGGGTTAACCAATGCCCCAGCAGTGTTCATTGATAAGTGTCAGTTTTGTACACTTATCCATGGTTTGTATCGATAAAATTCACCCATAATTGAGCTAGTCTACTCGTTTTTTGCTTTTATTATTAGTTTTAATAATTTTATTTTTATCGAATGATGATCGGATTAAATAACTGAATTACTCAAGAAACAACACGTTTAATAAATATTCTCTTTATTGAATTTTGATATATTCATCTTGTAGGGTTTTCCGAGACGAATTCGGCAGTCTTTCCGGATTCAAAATCAGAGTTATATATCAAAAGTTATCATCCGAAGAAGATCTGGGGCAAAAACGCAAAGTCTGAGGAATTTTGGGCTGAAAACGTAGCTTTCAAAGCTTCCAGTGAACAAATTTACGAAGCCAAGTTACGGCCGTAACATTTAGGGGTTACGGCCGTAAGTCACCCTTGTTACAGCCGTAACTCCTGAATGTTACGGCCGTAACTCTTGACAGATTACTATGATTTGTCTAATTTTTTATACTTTTTGTGTATTATTGAGGGGATGGCTGGCATTGATCCGATCTAATGTAATAATGCTGGAGTTTTGGAGCTATTAGATGACTTTAGGTGTATAAATAGACCCCTTAGATCCTTCATCATTCATCATTCATCTTATAATTTTCCATTTTTTCGTAAACTTTTCTTTTTGTGTGAAGAACACACTTGTATTCTTGAGTGATCTTTGTAAGTGTGGTATAGTATATGTTGTTCAGAGAGTTTATTGCTTCTATCTCCTTTATCTACTAATGGAGTTAGGATCAATTCTTTCTCTTGATTCAACTAAAAATGACCACAAAAGCATGTAATATGTGTAATAAACCCTTCATGGGCTAAGTAATCTTTAGTTGGGATTATAAACAAGGTTAGTCATGTTATTTATATTTGTATAAAGATCTATTGTGAATTACTTATTATTGTGTGTGATTTTCATTATTTTAACAATCTTTATTTATTTGGCCAATAAATGACGATATTTATGGTCTTCATATGTTTCGAAAGAAAATATGTTTGATTAGATCAAATGATCTTCACTCTAAGTTGTTCTAGGGGATAGAAATATACCCCTAGTCCTTAGATGATTCTTTGAGTTATTTTCATAAATCCTAATGCTATGTATTGAAGCCAATCAACATAGAAATATAGTGGATTGATTCAATATGTAAGGGACGTTTTATAGTTCGAAAGAGAAACCGTCTTTTTAAGGAAAATCGAATCTACACAACATAATAAGTAAATTTATCTTATGATCTCCAATACATATTTTATAACTAATGACGAACAAAGTTTGTAATCCCAACTATTTCATTTTATCGTTTAATCAATCTATAATTATTGCAATCTTTTTATTTCCTTAAAATATTAGAACTATTATTGCATTTACTTTGCAACAATTAAACCAAACTCTTTAAATTGTGTGTTTCACTCATCTTAGTATCTATAAAAATAGACAAATAGTGTATTATTCAAATTATAACCAAACTTCCTTGTGGGATCGATAAACCGGACTCAAAAAGTCCACTTTACTACTTGATACGATATCGTGCACTTGCGATAGTTACACTAAAAGCGTGTCAAGTTTTTGGCGCCGTTGCCGGGGAAGTATAAGTTATATTTGAAATCTTACATTGTAAACTATTTTTATAGGTACAAATTTCTCGACATTGTAACTTAAGTACTAAATTGTGTTTGTCCGGTCAAGTGGCGGATAACGGTACCCCGTGACTATTAAAGTCGGATTTTTCAGTTTCCCACAACAACTGATATTTGTAGATATTTTCTTCAATTATTTTCATTGTCATTTTATTTTTATTTTTTTTTGGAAGAAACATTGTATAAAATCGAAAAAAGATTTCCCTTTCTAAGCAAAAATGCAATTTTAAATATTTACAAGACAAGGCTTGAAAGGATGAGGTTGTTTACGAATAAAAGCATACCTTTTGACATAAGATTCATTATCGAAGCCAAAGTAAGAATAGAAGGTGAATTCACAGAAACACCGACTAGATTTTTACCAGGGCTTGGAAAAAGTGCATATGCCAAGAAACGACGAGCAAAGATGCTAGCTGTTTGCTATAAATGTGCTAGATGGAACTGTAATGTAAAATGTCGATCTTTAGGAATTCCATCTACAAACAGAGAAGATAAAATTCAGTTCATTAATGATGGTCTGAATAAGGAGAATTTAGATAATATCGAAATTTCTCTTGACACGCATCCTAGTGGACTTGTATATTACTAATTCAATGTTTGTGGAATAAATTCAAACCGAATATGAACAACGTCTTGGGAATCGACGTTAAAAGACCGCTTTGCCAATTTGTAAGAAAATTGGATGGGAAGCTTCTCCCCGACTCATAGAAGGCGTTTAGGCCGTTCGAACGTAAAATCGAGGAAGATGTGAGCCACAATCACAACTACCGTACATACGCGTAAGTATCTTTTATTTTTGTCGTGTGGTGAGATTTTACGAATAAAAATGTGATACCCGATAAATGCTTTCATTATTCTATTGAGTAGTTGAAGCACAATCAAACGCAATCACAAACTTGTTAAACAATTTTTACCTTCTTTTTCTTCTTTAAATAAACTTTCTACTGGTTTCTTTCATTCATCCCTCAAACTTGCACTTTTCTCTGCTTTCTCTAAAAAAATTTTTTCTTTTCAAAAATGGAGTCATCATCTTCAACAAAAAAATTTAACACGGTATGCATTTTTGGTGGAGCTAGTTACGAAAAGAGGCATGCTTTACTAAAGCAAACCCACAACTTGGGTCGTACCTTAGGAGAAAATGCATTCATGTAGTTTACGGAGGAGGAAGTCTAGGATTAATGGGACGAGTCACTCATCGCCTATATGGAAGGAGTAAGAGTGTTGGGAATAATCCCAAAACCTCCGGGCCGAAAGTAAAAGCACCGGGTCAACTATTGGAGATGAGTTTAGATCTGTGAATATGCAAGATCGCATAACTCACATGATAAATAATTCTGGCGCCTTTATCACCCTTCCTGGTGGTTTTGGCACCCTTGAGGAACTTTTTCATGTGGTTACCAGAGCCCAGCTAAATGTTCATCAAAAAACAATAGGAGTGCTTAATGTCAATGGTTTCTTTGATGGTTTACTGTCTTTCATCGACTACTCTGCTGAAAAGGGCTTTATTTCCGAGCGTGCAAAACGAATCATAGTCGTTGCAAGAACACCAGAAGAACTAATCAAAAAACTCAATGAATTTGTTCCTCAACCAGATCCAGCTCTAGCTAAAATTGTCTGGGTAGAAGATTTTACCGTGAGAAAACGAAAAGTGGATTCATTCCTCTCTCTTTGATAACCCATGTCGGACCTCTTGTATTTTTACTTTCTGTCGTGTGTAATAATCGTGCTAAATGATGGCAGCTTAAGGAGTTTCTTCTTGATCTCTTGACGCGCATCTATTCGCGATTTATGTATTTTTATTTCATAACTGTAATGTTTGTTTCGTGTTTTGCTTTTATAAAAACTTTGATGACAGCATAAGGCGACTCTTCGGACTTTCTTGATGCGCATCTTAAAAATTGTGTTATACTTACGAGTATATTTTATTTTCTTTTGTTGTGTGCCTCGTATATTTATTCTCTTGCACATTCTAAAAGGCGTTATCTCAGACATCAACTTTCTTAACAGGGAGTATTCTGCTTTTCTGCATTGATTTTTATGTTTTTTTTATTTTTAAACTGAGGACAGTTTTATTTTCAAGTTTGGGGGTGGTTTGTTTAATTATTTTGGTGTGTTTTGATTGATTTGGTTTTTGGTGTGTTTTGATTGATTTGGTTATTTGCCTTAATTTATATATATATATATATATATATATTTGATTTTTGAGATTTCTAGATCTGGCCATAACACCAATAAATTAGCTATATACAAGCTTCTAAAATCGTTTTAACCGGTAAAAAAATTGTATATTCCAAAAATTTTTGAGCCTTAATCTCTCTTTCCAAGCCTTGTAATTATCATATAAAATCGAGTCATTCGTTACCTTGAGAAAAGAAGAATCAATTGGTTGATGAAAAATAAAACTGAAATTTACTTAATTTGTGGAGTTTTTGATTTTTCATGCTTAACTAAAAAATGATTTTCTGCAAAAATTCTATTCCCTAAAAAAAAAAAAAGAGTCATTGGTGAAAAGAGCTACACGTTAGCAAATAACGGTGTGAAAGCTATCACCTAAAAAAATAAATGACGAAAAGGAGAAGCGTTGAGCAGCAACAGCTGCCTAATTTTGGAAGTCTTAAATTTTGCGAAAAATAAAGGACTAACCATTGTTGGTGTGTAGCTGTCGTCTCAGAAAAATTGGTGAAAAGAGCTACACGTTAGCAAATAACGGTGTGAAAGCTATCACCTTTTTACGAAGAAAAATAATGAGATAGAAATTGTGTTAGTGAAAAGAGCTACACGTTAGCAAATAACGGTGTGAAAGCTATCACTAAAAGGGATGTGGTTTATGAGCAGATTTGAATTAATTAGCAGCTGAATTTCAATACACTCAATTTTGTGAAAATCACAATATTTGATGACGCCAATAAAATTCTTCTTCATATTGAGTCGAAAAATAAACGAGTGATCGAGAGCAACCATTAAAGGGAGTCGTGTGTATCACGAGTGGGAAAGAAATAATCAACCTATTGGGGGGAAACCTTACATTTTGGAATTACAAAATAAAAAACGTGTTTTAACTTTAAAAACATTTGTAGATTTATTTTGAATCTTGATTCATTTCTATCTACTGTATAAAGCTGGTTGTTGTTTATTAATGGCATTTTGATCTCCCTTTCTCTTTTTATATTTTAATTTATGTGTGTATTAATTTTCTTATTTTTGTTTTATTTTTTATTTTATTTTTGGAGTATGAATAATAAAGAGTCTTGCTCGGGACTAGCAAGAATTCAAGTTTGGGGGTGTGATAAGTGTCAGTTTTGTACACTTATCCATGGTTTGTATCGATAAAATTCACCCATAATTGAGCTAGTCTACTCGTTTTTTGCTTTTAATTTATTAGTTTTAATAATTTTATTTTTATCGAATGATGATCGGATTAAATAACTGAATTACTCAAGAAACAACATGTTTAATAAATATTCTTTTTATTGATTTTGATATATTCATATTGTAGGGTTTTCCGAGACGAATTCTATAGCTTTTCCGATTCAAAATCGAGTTATATATCAAAAGTTATCATCCGAAGAAGATCCGGGGCAAAACGCAAAGTCGAGGAATTCGGGCTGAAAACGTAACTTTCAAAGCTTCCGGTGAACAAATTTACGAAGAAGTTACGGCCGTAACATTCGGGGTTACGGCCAGAGTCACTTTTGTTACACCCGTAACTCCCGAATGTTACTACCGTAACTCTTGACAGATTACTATGATTTGTCTAATTTTTATACTTTTTGTGTATTATTGAGGGGATGGCTGGCATTGATCCGATCTAATGTAATAATGCTGGAGTTTTGGAGCTATTAGATGACTTTAGGTGTATAAATAGACCCCTTAGATCCTTCATCATTCATCATTCATCTTATAATTTTCCATTTTTTGTAAACTTTTCTTTTTGTGTGAAGAACACACTTGTGTTCTTGAGTGATCTTTGTAAGTGTGGTATAGTATATGTTGTTCAGAGAGTTTATTGCTTCTATCTCCTTTATCTACTAAGGGAGTTAGGATCAATTCTTTCTCTTGATTCAACTAAAAATGACCACAAAAGCTTGTAATATGTGTAATAAACCCTTCATGGGCTAAGTAATCTTTAGTTGGGATTATAAACAAGGTTAGTCATGTTATTTATATTTGTATAAAGATCTATTGTGAATTACTTATTATTGTGTGTGATTTTCATTGTATTAACAATCTTTATTTATTTGGCCAATAAATGACGATATTTATGGTCTTCATATGTTTCAAAGAAAATATGTTTGATTAGATCAAATGATCTTCACTCTAAGTTGTTCTAGGGGATAGAAATATACCCCTAGTCCTTAGATGATTCTTTGAGTTATTTTCATAAATCCTAATGCTATGTATTGAAGCCAATCAACATAGAAATATAGTGGATTGATTCAATATGTAAGGGACGTTTATAGTTCGAAGAGAAACCGTCTTTTTAAGGAAAATCGAATCTACACAACATAATAAGTAAATTCATCTTATGATCTCCAATACATCTTTTATAACTAATGACGAACTAAGTTTGTAATCCCAACTATTTCATTTTATCGTTTAATCAATCTATAATTATTGCAATCTTTTTATTTCCTTAAAATATTAGAACTATTATTGCATTTACTTTGCAACAATTAAACCAAACTCTTTAAATTGTGTGTTTCACTCATCTTAGTATCTATAAAAATAGACTAATAGTGTATTATTCAAATTATAACCAAACTTCCTTGTGGGATCGATAAACCGGACTCAAAAAGTCCACTTTACTACTTGATACGATATCGTGCACTTGCGATAGTTACACTAAAAGCGTGTCATTCATGCAGTTAATGAACAAAGTTTTTATCGAGTATCTAGACAAATTCATGGTCGTCTTTATCGATGACATCCTTATCTATTCCCGGAGTCGAGAAGAGCATGCCTTACATCTCCGGATTGTGTTGGACATTTTGAGGACTGAGCAGTTATACGCGAAGTTCTCTAAGTGTGAGTTTTAGCTCAAGGAGGTGACATTCCTCGGGCATGTGATTTCAGCGGAGGGAGTTCGGGTAGACCCGCAGAAGATAGAGGCAGTGACGGCATGGGAACTGCCCAAGAATGTGAAGGAAGTGAGGAGTTTTCTCGGACTTGCAGGCTATTATCATAGATTCGTTGAGGGATTTTCTAAGATCGCTAGACTACTCACTCAGTTACTCCAGAAGACTCAGAAGTTTGAGTGGACCGCAGACAGACAGGATAGTTTTGACGAGTTGAAGAGATGATTGACTACCGCACCCATTTTAGCATTGCCTAAAGGGAACGAGGATTTCATAGTTTATAGTGATGCTTCGGGCCTCGGGCTTGGGTGTGTGTTAATGTAGAGAGATAGGGTTATTGCTTATGCATCCCGACAGTTGAAACCTTACGAAGCAAATTACCCTACGCACGATTTAGAGTTAGCTGCGGTTGTCTTCGCTTTAAAAATCTGGAGGCACTATCTCCTTGGGTCGTCGTGTAAGATTTTTACGGATCACAAGAGTTTGAAGTATATCTTCAGTCAGAAGGAGTTGAATATGAGACAGCGTAGGTGGTTGGAGCTAATTAAAGATTACCACCTAGAGATACATTACCATCCGGGTAAGGCTAATATAATAGCTGATGCGTTGAGTCGGAAGCCGATAGCGTTACATATGTTAGAGGCACTTACGCCACAGAGCAGGATCCAGCGGGATTTGATTTGTTAAGATATCGAGGTTTGGGTTCAGAAAGTTCAGGGTCAGTTATGTGCGTTGGAAATCGCTTCGTCCTTGACTGATGATATCAAGACGAAACAGTATGACGATCCGTTTTTGGTCCAGTTGAGGGAGGATGTGAGGAAGGGGAAAGCCCCTGGGTTTGTGATTCAGGATGACGGCGTTTTGAGATTTCGCGGCAGATTATGTGTACCGAATGACAATGAGTGAGGCAGAAGATTTTGAGTGAGGCTCATACTACGCCTTACTCCATACATCCTGGTACAAGCAAAATGTATAAGGATGTAAGGAGTAACTACTCGTGGAGCAATTTGAAGACGGACGTGAACGAGTTTGTATCGAGGTGTTTAACCTGTCAGCAGGTTAAGATTGAGCACTAGCGACCCGCAGGATTATTGCGACCACTTCCAATTCCGGAGTGGAAGTAGGAGGACATTTCCATGGATTTCATTACCAGTATGCCTAGGACTCGGACTGGAATGAACTTGATTTGGGTTATTGTCGATCGATTAACCAAATCAGCTCATTTTATAGGTATTAAGGATACTTGGAGGCCGGAGAGATTAGCACGTGTATTCATTGCGGAGATCGTGAGGTTGCATGGGACTCCCAAGAGTATTGTTTCAGATCGAGATGGCCGATTCGTATCACATTTTTGGCAAGCCGTTCATCGATCTTTGGGGATGGAGTTGAGACTCAGTACATCCTACCACCCTCAAACTAACGGGCAGTCAGAGCGGACGATCCAGACGCTGGAGGATATGTTGATTACCTGTGCCTTAGATTGGAAGGATGATTGGGAGTCGCACTTGCCATTGATCGAGTTCACGTACAACAATAGTTGGCATGCCTTGATCAAAATGGCACCATTTGAGGCATTGTATGGGAGGAGGTGCAGATCGCCATTGTGTTGGGACGATGCGTCCGCGCTGATTGGTACCGAGCCCGATATGGTAGTTGAGACGAGAGAGAAGATTGCTCTGATTTGCGATAGGTTGTTGACGGCCCAGAGTCAGCAGAAGTCTTATGCCGATACGCGTCGCTGGCCGTTGGAGTTTGAGGTGGGAGATCATGTCTTGCTTAAGGTGTCGCCGACACGGGGAGTTTACCGCTTCGGTTGGAAGGGTAAACTTAGTCCGAGATATATTAGACCATTCGAGATTTTAGAGAAAGTTGGAGAACTTGCATATCGGTTAGGCTTGCCGCCGTCCCTGAGTCCCGTACATAACGTATTTCATGTTTCCCAGATTAGGAGGTACGTACCGACCCTAGCCATATTATTGATTTTGGGGAGATCGAGCTAGGGCCCGACAGGACCATCGAGGAAAGATCGATTCAGATTCTGGAGCGTCGGGTGAAGCAACTTCGGCACAAAACCATTCCCTTGGTTAAAGTGAAATGGTCGAGACATGGATCCGAGGAAGCCACGTGGGAGACGGAAGAGAGTATAAAGTCGAGATACCCCGAGTTATTCGTGTTGTAAGGTTCGGGGCGAAACTTATTTTTAGGGGGAGAGAATGTAATATCCGTACTTTCTATTTTTGGTAATTTCTAGTCTTAGTGTATGTTCGTTTCGGATGACTCGCTTGTTGCTGTTTTGAAGTTCTGAATCTATTTTGTTCTTGGAGTTTTTCCGTTTGGATGAGTTTCGAGGACGTTTTTTTGTATTTTTGTTTTGAGTGATGTTTTGTCGCGTGTACGTTCGATTCTCGTAAAACTCGATCGATTTCATTATTTCTCTGTTCTCATAAGTCCATATGGTTGGGTTGCTCATGTTGTGAGTTTCGGATGATGTATCGTGATTTTCGGACGTTTGGGCCATTTTGTAATTTTCTATAAATTTAGGGAATTTATCCCCCTTGTCGTATTTCAAGTCCCTCAGTAGTCGGAATCATACATTCGGTTGAGAGATTTTGCATGCAAGATTTTGTTTCTTTGTCATGTCTCGTTGGTTGCTGGCATCTGTCAAGTTTTCATGTCGTTCGAGTCGGATACAGTCTGGCCGAGTCCTGACTGTACTCTGTGCAGGCGCCGTTAGCGCACACTAACGTTTTTCCGTAGCGTACGCTATGAGGGTAAAACTAGCGCACGCTAGATTTACATTTTTTACGTGCGCTAATACCTTTGGGCAGAATACCCTGGGACTCGCCAGAAGGTTCAGTATTTCGGTACTGAACCAGATAGCGTACGCTAAAGAGTGGTAACATACGCTAATTTCTAACGCTAGCGCATGCTATCTTGTATCTGCGTACGCTAACGGGAGTACAGAAGTCTCTGACTGTTTTCCCCCACCCTGATAGCGCACGCTAATTCTTAGGGCATAACGTGCGCTAAGCCTGTCCGTTATATATAGGACAACAACAGTCAACGTCGTCATTTTTCCATCCTCACACCTTCTCTTCGTCTTTGGGTGATTCAAGACGATAGATAGAACCGATTTCGACCAATATTATCATCTTCTAACATCCCTGCATTCCTTGAGCGAATTCATCAAGTTCTTAACATCTCCCGCCACCCGAATCAAGGTAAGAATTCATAAAAACCCTTGTTTTGAGATTTTGGGGAAATTTTGGAGGTTTCTTGCGATTTAAACCTTTTCAATCCGATTCTTCATAGGTTATTACTAGACTTCAATTGTATACTTGTATTCCTTCGTGGTTCTTGAGGATTTGTGGATGTAAGCTCCGATTTTTCCATTGTTCATCACTTATACTTGACGATACCCTAGTAATTTGCGACGAATTGTTCCAACGGGTAGAACTAGGATGTATTCCTACATTTTCGTAGTATTGAGATTGGTTGTATATCATTATTGTGCTAGGATCAGATTTGTGAAGATTATTCGGGCCAAAACCTTTCCGTTCACCGTTTCCTTCCCGTCGTGTTAACCAAGGCAAGTACATGTATTACATTCCATTATGTATGTTATGTTTTCGAAATGAATGATAAATTGTGGTTTTCGGCTACGTGAGTTGTGTTCCTTCCACCCGGAGCGCTCGACAGGATATCTGGGGGTCGATACTAAGGAGTGTGGCCGCGGAAGTGGACTTGGGTGCGTGTGTGGTTGAACTTCCACCCGGAGCGTTCGACGGGATGTCTGGGGGTCGATACTAAGGGTACTGCCGCGGAAGTGGTGTCCTATCCGGAGCGCTCCATGGGGCGTCTTGGGGTCGATACTAAGGGGTACGACCACGGGATACCAGTTGTGAATTTGTGATATCATGGTGAATTGATAACTGATTTGATTGCCCATGTAGTATTCCGGAATATTTATGGCAAATGATTTCTGATTGAGATGATTGTGTAAAATCGTATTTGTATATAATGTAATGTAATTGTGTACTTGCACTAGCTATTCGAATGCTAACCCCTTAAATGGGGGAAATGCGTCTTATGCATTTCAAGTACCGGAAGAGGTGAGGAGCAGGCATGGGATATGCACGCAAAGGATGGACCGGCATGATTATAAGGCTTGAGTCTTTATTTATGTTTGGTCATTTATACTGTTTGAGTTTGACTGATTTTTATTAAATTCGGTTAAAGTCCCCTGCGTGGGAAATGATATGGTATTGACTTATATTTTCACGTACGTCTATTGAAACGATTTGTCCGAGGCCACGGCCTCATTTTACATTGATGATTATGTCCTTGGGATTTTCATGTACGGAATGTGTGTCATGTGTTAGCCTGGTAGACCTGATGGGGGTTCTACGACGTGTAATGTCCCATTTGTGAATTGGGGTGTTACAATTTCTCCATTGTGTACCGTGAAGCACATCATGTTTTAGTTTTCATCGAGCGCGGCTTTTCGTCGCATTGGTTGAATTGATTGTAGGCTTGTACATGTGACAATATATGTTGTGTTTCTTCATATTGTTCTCATTGTGGATCGTCTGAGCTTCGTTTCTAGTTGCGGGTCATGGTATCTTGTCGGGAGGTTAGGTCGTCGTACTGATTTCAGGGTCGTGCTAATGCCAGCATAGGTAGCATAGATTATGGATTTGAAGCAACATACGCTAACATACCTATTGGTTGAGGCAGTAGCCTCTAGAGAGACTTTAGCATACGCTGCACGAGGCAAATAACGTACATTATCACTCGTTGTGTATGTAACACTTGGATGTTTGCGTAGGATAACATATGTGTAGGATCGAGGTAGTGGCATCTGAGTAAAGCATTACTTACGTAACATTATGTCGTTTGTGTATCTAAGTGTTCTTGCGTACGCTAACCATGCGACATTGCATATGTAACATGTTGCGGCCTTTATATAGGCGAACAGCAAACTTCATTTCGTATTTTTCATCATTTTTCTTCATTTCCTTCCTGCGGTTGATCGAGATGGTATGGGGGCCAGAGTCAGAATTTCATCATTCATCAATTTATTTGAGTTTCTAGCAAGGATTAGCACCACTTAATCCCTCTTTCTTCGTCGGATCGAAGGTAATGTTCTCGAATCCCTAGAGTTGACTTTTTGGGTTTTGTTCTTGATTTTGATTCTTGTCCAATTTTGATAAATCGGTTGGTGTTATTTGATGTAGTTGGTCATATTCTATGATTGTATATCTATATCTTGTACACATTCAACTTGATTGACGGCTTTTGTGTTCTTGAGAGACTTTGAACATTTGATGTTCAATTAAATTTTACAATGAGTTTTTCTTCGGTGGGTGGGCGTATCTTCTATCATTATTGGTTGTCGTTCTTGTAGTAACTGTATTGTTGGTGTTCTCTTGTGGATGTTGTAGGTTTAGGGGCTTTTTGGTCGAGCCGTGTTCATCGGAATATTCGCGTGGTGATTCCGAGGCAAGTATTCTCGTCTATATGCTTTATATCTTGCGAATTGAAGTTGTGTAATGAATTGATGATAGTTGCTCGTTCTCGTTGATTGGGAATTATGTGAATTATCAGCATTAGTGTCTAATTATGTACTAATGTGTCTGATCGTTCTTGTTGTGGTATTATGTCAATTGTGATGATTTAGTTAGTTTATTATGCTTTTGATGTGTATTGTGCCGAGTCGGGATTGACGGATACTTGTGAGTTGGTATGCTCATATACTTGGATGTGTATATTAATTGTGGGTTGATCATTGGACATGTTGTGTTGAGGGTGTGTTGTTCTAATGATTGTCGTGATGTTGTTTGTGTATTTTTTGGTGTAATTGAACGTATACTATTTGTGATGGCTGTTGTGATGTTGATTGTGTATATAAGTGGAAAAATTATTGCTGGGCCGAGATTATCCACCTAGGGATCTCCGACGGGGTGTATAAGTTTCATGCCTTGCGGGGCAGAACACAAACAATCATCGAATCATGCATATGAGTGCGAAAGATTGTATTGTTCACCCAGGGATGCCTGACAGGGCGTATGGGGATTCGTACCTTGAGTGGCAAATCACGAACATGAGGTTCTCCACCTAGGGATGTCCGACGGGGAGTATAGGGTTTTGTACCTTGAGTGGTGGAACATGGATAACCATTGATTGTTGTGAAAATGAATGTTAAGCCGATATTTTCCATCTAGGGATGTCCGACGGGGCGTATAGGGTTTCATACCTTGAGGGGCAGAACATGGATAATCATCAGAGTGACATGAAACTATTTTGGGTTAATGAACTCCCAACGATTTATGTGATGTAATAAAAGATATTATGGAATATTAGATTGCTTTGAAGTTAAGTATTTCGAAAGGATATTATACGGGAAATGGTTTTGGGTTGAGACCCTAACGTTTTGAATGGTTTATAACTAAGGACTTGAGGTCCAAAAAGGTTTTTCGTTTTATGAAACTCTTGTAATATGAAACGAGATTTGGGCTGAGACCCTAATGTTTTGAAATGGTTTATAACTTCGGACCTGAAGGCTTAGAAGGCTTTTCCATTTTCTAAAATGTCCGAGATGATGACTCGTTTCAAAAGACTTGAGTTGTTTTCTAAACATTATAACCTCTCGGGAACTTCTCTTAATGTTTCTCATTGTTTTTAACTAATATTTGCATGATATATTTTATATGATTAGGATACTTGTACTAGAAAATTCGAATTGTTAACCTCTTGAATGGAGGAAATATGTTTCATGCATTTCGGGTATGCTTAGTTCGAGGAAGTAGTCATAGGGTTGGCATGGAAGGTGACAAGTTGTGATACTAATAAATCGAGAGTCAGAGTTCTTTATATTTTTGAGTTGTATCCCATTTCCGCTATTGACCCCTACGTGGCTATATGATGTAATTTATTCAGGTTGTGTTACTTATGTCTTGGATGTGACCTCATCGGTCCGTGTATTTTGAGTTTTCGACCTTATCGATATGTATTGTTATGTAGCTTGACCCTGGCCAGTCGAACATCATATTGTCTATTGCAGTGTCTAGCCTGGTAGATCTTTGTGAGAAGGGTTACGTCATATGACATTGCCGTGTGATTTATGGTGGTGTTATATTTATGGTATCAGAGATTAGGTTGTGGAAACCTAGGCTGTCGGGTCGAGTCGAGTCATGTTTTTGTTGCGTCATTCGAATTGTCGGTTAATGAGTGAAGTTCTCCATTGTCACATCATGTCATCTATATTATCGGTTGAGCTTAGTATCATGGGCGACCAACATCTTCATGCGACCTGTGGTCGTAAGTGTAATATCCGGAATTTCTACTACTGTTGTTTGATATTATTTTATCTGAGTTATATTGTACAACATGGAATCTGTACAGTAGGGATAAAATAAATGAAGGACTGAGATGTCAATATTGGTATAATTGTCGTATTTGGTCGACAATTGTATTTGAGGATATAATGTGTTGAGTAATGTATATTTGATATGCCGTATGTTCGTATTTGATATGTCGAGATGTTGGACAAGGATAGCTGAAAATGGCTAAGTATAGCCTTATTAGCGCACGCTGATATTCATGCATAGCGCACGCTATCGTGCACGATTAGCGCACGCTACGTTCATAGGTTAGCGTACGCTAGTTCAGATCAGCTCAGAAGGAATCTACGCATGGACCAGGCCACTTTCAGCGCACGTTCCGATAAGTCAACGGATGTTGTAATGTAGTGTTAGCGCACGCTAATGCATGTTGATTAGCGCACGCTAACTATATATCGGTCAACAGGGAATCTTGGCTTTATTGGTTGATTTCGGCTTGTGGGGTCATGAGCATCTTCGTGGTAGGTGTAGACTGTAGCAAGTCAACTGGTATTAGCGCACGCTAAGGTAAATGACTTGCGTACGCTAAGAAGGATGTTGTACGTACGTTAATGCATAGGCATTACGTACGTAAGTCAGTTTACGAAGCAAGACAGTAGCCTCTGGGCTTCGATAGCGCACGCTAACAAATTCAGTTAGCGCACGCTAAGGCAGTAGCGCACGCTAAACATGAGATGTTAGCGCACGCTAATAATGAATATTGTAAAAAGGGACAGAAGGGTGTTATTAAGCATTTCGTCATTCTTTCTTCTTTCAGCCGAGAGAGAGAGAGAGAGTTGGGATATATTTGAGGTTCCAAACACTGGATTAAGATGGAGTTAATCATCCATAACAACATTTGAAGCTTGAAATCATTGGTGATTCTTGTAAATGGATTCAACCTTGGAAATCAATCCATTCCTTCAAAAAGGTAATTACTCTTCACTTTGAGATTTCGTTTTGGATTGTATATGATGTTCTTGAGCTGATGATTATCATATAAACAAGTTCATAAGTATGATTACCGGATTATGATAATGTTATTGTTGATATGAAGATATTGATATGAATTGGATGGTTTCGAATGAGTTGTTATCTTCAAAGAGATATGTTGGATAATGTCTTCCTTCAATTTGGATCTGTGATGTTGTTGTTGTTGGTTCCGTCATATGATGGTGAACATGGCATGATTATGAGTTCTTGGTGTTAGGTTGATGATATTAAGAAAGATGAAATATGAATATATGACTTGAATTAAAAGTCGGATGATTACCTATATGTTAAAGGATATTGGATTTCGTTGTTTGATAGCTATGATCATGATTCAGAATCACTTAGAGTTTTTGATAATCGCCAGATGTTGATCGGTACCCGAAATGCATGTAACTGCACGTTATTAGCGCACGCTAAGCCTACTGGCTAGCGCACGCTATCGGGAACAACTTAGCGCACGCTACGGTTAAAGATTAACGTGCGCTAAGTCAACAGGCAGGGTAATATATTCTGTTTCAATTATGAATTCGTGATCGTTTTAGTTGGTTTGATCAGACTTGTGGTTAACCAAGATATTGTTGAGCCGTAGGGTGTGAAGTGGTTTTAGCGGTTGTTGATTATTATCGGATTGTTGTTTAATCGATTATTGTACTAGGTCAAGTTTATTGATCGGTGTCTATAACCGTATGCTGCGGTCGTGTTCGAGGATGTTCGTGAATTGCTTTGGTCGGGACCGAGGAACTTGTAGATGATGACAATGGAATTGGTAACGACCTCATCATCGTCGTATCGGTATCGAGGCAAGTGATTACTTGCTCAGTTATAACATTTAATGAATGGTTTCAGTTTCATTTTGTTTATAATGCATATAGCGATGATTATTATTGTGAACTCTGGGTATTCGGATCGCATATCGTTCTTTCGATTCTGGGGGGGGGGGGTAAATCATAATGTATATGATTTATCTCAGTTATTGGTATGTTCGAGTATCGAGGTTACATTGTGATAAAGACGAGGATTCGAGTATTTATGGTTCATGATACGTTTGGATCGTCGAGAGTTGCGGATAATCGTCGGTGATGATTGGACATCGAGGTTTCTCCCGAAGGACTCGGGGCAAGTATTCCATATTGATTATGGTTTAGTGTTATTTATTTTGGTCTCGTACATTTTCTTTCATGTTGTTGAACATGGAGTCGTCCTAGTAAATTGTCATGTTGTCGTGCATGTTATGTTGTTCATGTTGATGAACGTGTTGAATTGCATATGTGTATGCATATTGTGTTGTTCATGTTGTGTAAATAATCCGATGGGATTATGAGGATCCAGGCTGAGGGCGCTGGATCGGATGTGTAATATCCGGTATTTTTCTTTCCCTTGTATTTTCATTTTTGGGTATATTTCTCGGTCATAGTGACCCACATGTATCTTTCAGTATGTCCTTCCTGTCAATTGTTGAATTGTACTCTCGTTATTGTTCGTTGTTTCAACTTTCCTCGCTTGAGTTCGACTTTTTTAGATCATCATTAATTTTTGGTGACTCCAAAAATTATAAATCTTTGCAATATTGTAGAACATCGAATTAGCTTTCCAATGGTTCAAACGGTGAGTCAATCGGAGTCCGGACGAGAGAGTTATGGTCGTTTCATTTTGGCCGAGCACTCCCAGAGCCTTTCGGCCGATAGGGGCCGATATACTCTACCGCCGGCATTTTGTATGGGTATCGGTTGGGCCTATCGGCCGATAGGCCGGCCGATATGTAAACTTCTTCACCTTCGAACTTCCAAGAGCCTTTCGGCCGATAAGGGGGTCGATAGACCCTACCGCCGGCATTCCGTATGGCTATCGGTGGGCCTATCGGCCGATAGGCCGGCCGATAGGTTCTCTGCGTTACCCTATAAATGTGTCGTTTTGGGTGAGCACTCAGTTTTCTTCCCCATTTGCACAGATCGCGAGAGAGAAACATAGAGGGAGAGAGAGTTCTTCATCCGGGGTCGATTTTCATCATTTCTTTTCGGTTGTGAGGCTCGGATAATCAATCTAACGCGTGTTCTACGGATCTTGACACTTGAATCACTCAAGGTAATGTCTCTTGAAACCCTACCTTTTTGGATAATTGGGGATTTTGGGGTTTTGTCCGATTCTTTCCGTTTCGTTGATGGATTCATGATGAATATGATTATTCTTGTTAGTATCTTTAGTTTCCTACGGATTCATGGATATTTTGTGGATTTTTACGGAATCGAGAGGGTTTGGTTGTGGTCCGCCTCGTTGTTATTTTGGTATGAATATACATGAATCGTAGGCGGGTTTCCTGTGTATTTCTTTTCCGTAATCGTCTAGAGTTGGTTGTGATTGTGTTGTTCGAATCGTTAGGTTCATTTCCGCCGGTTCCTTGCGGTCGTGTTCAACTCTTCCGCTCCGCTCGTGTCATCGCCTAATTGGTCGAGGCAAGTATCCTTATGAACTTACAATCTTGACGTAGTAGTTTTGTATGAGAAATTGTGTGTGTGTGTATGCTCACTACGGGTTAGACTCGACGGGGTCTCGGTAGGGTTCCACGAAGCCGTGGACCGCGAGCTTGCTTTTAACCACTGGTGGTTAGATCCGACGGGTCTCGGCAGGATCCACGGCCGTGGGTCCGCGGTTAATTGTGGTGCATTTTTACAAATGTGGTTTGATATTGGCATTTCCTAAATGAGCGTTTTGGAAATTATGATTTTCTTGATGACATGCATTACCGTATGTGTAAGATGTAAAATGTTCATTTGGCTACTTGTACTAGCGTAATTGCTAACCCCTCTGGGACCCGTTGGGAAATTCGTTTATGAATTTCAGTCAGTTCATCGGGACGAGCGGGCGCTGGACCAAGACACGGATGATGGCCATGCGTGATGATTGTGCATAAGAGATGTCTTTTTGTCTTTTCATCTTTTATGGCTTTTGAACTAATAGTCGTGCTCGAGTACTTAAGAGTTCTTGTTCGTCCAGTTGTATTGTTGTGTTTTTGTTGTGTTGGATGTTGTTGTTCTTTTGTCGGGTTGAACCGTATGGTTTGTTATGTTTTGCGTCTTTATTACGTGGTGTTATTTTATCGTTTCAGTGAGTCATTGTGTATGATGTCGTTTCACCGGTGGGTCCCATATAGGGATTCACTACCGTAATATACCTCGGATATCCTGGGGGTGTTACAGAAAATGGTATCGGAGCTCTAGGTTTATGGATACCTAGGCTTGTTGGTTTATTGGGTCTTGTGGTGTTTGGTCTTGCACATCATCGTCACGCTGCCATGATTCCGGTACTACCAGTGTCCGTAAGTTTTCCTTCCTCTGTTCATTATTTCCTTGTATCGTACCTTTGATTCTCGACTGGTAATTGTTCTTCTCTCGTACTTACCCTCGTATGGCTTTTGCTACTTGTTTAAACTCCAGCATGGATGCTGGAAGAGGTCGTGGTCGCGGTCGTGGTCGTGGACGCGGCCGGGGACGTGGGGCAGCCGGTGGGGCGGCCACATCACAGTCTTCGGGAGCCGGCAGTACCGGCGACCGTCATAGCCATGCTTCTTCTCAGGAGCGTGCCGATCTTGGTATTGCGGCCGTTATGCAACAGATGGTGAACCAAATGGCGGCGATAGCTCAGGCGGTTCAGAACCCAGATCAAGCCCATGCTAATCGGGGCGGAGCGGACCGTTGGCTCCAAGATGTCATCAAGATGCATCCACCTCAGTTTTCGGGAGCTTCAGACCCGATTGGCTGGGAAGGGTGGATCAAGGAGATGTCTAAGGTCTTCGTTGCCACTAACTGTCCTGAGGACCGTAGAGTCCCTATTGCTCAATATTTTCTCACGGGGGACGCTACGGACTGGTGGGAGGCCGTTGGGCCCAAAGACCATGCCGCTTCGTGGGCTGAGTTTCAAGAGTTGATGGAGACCGAATATTGTCCGTGGCCGGTCAGACAGGCTCGAGTGCATGCTTTCTATGATGCTCAACCACGGGATATCCCCGTAGCTCAAGCCATTGCTGATTTTAACAAAGAGTTGGGTTATGTGAAGACCCAAGTTGTCGAGGAGAGTGACAAGATTTTCCATTTCTCCAGACGGATGAAGTTGCCGATTCGGGACTATATGTCGGGGCTCGTATGCACTACATTGAAGGATTATCAGAGTAGGGCCCTTGCGTATGATATGTCGGTGACGGCAAGTGAGGCGGCCCGCGAGAGTAAGAAGCAGAAGTCCGTTGGGAACTTTTCGGGCCACAAGAGTGGGGGTCAGCAGAGATCCCAATCTGCTAACTTCCCCGCCGGCGGTGGTCCAGCTCGCTCACCGGGGTCCTCGTGGAACTACCGGTGCTCCTTTTCGTGATGCGAAGTGTTTCAACCGTGGTCGACGGGCCACATCACCGTGGTTTGTCCGAACCCTTTGGCCGACGTGTAATCGCAGTGGCTGCCCGGCCACAAGGTCGCTCAGGCCGAGAGAGAGAAAATTCTTGGTGCCCGGCTTCCATTCCAAAGACCTAGGGAACCAAGTGTGAATCGTGGATCGCTGCCTCGCCTCCGCCGAGTGCTAGTCGGGAAGAGGTCGGGTCAGCCTCTAAGGGGGAGCTTCAGTGTCGGCTCCGTCCATCCGCGTGTCTATGAGATGCGGAGAGCCGATGATCCAGCGGCTACCGTGGCGACAGGTACCGTTTATATTCTTTCTCATCCTGTCAGTGTGCTTTTCGATTCCGGTGCTACGCATTCATTCATATCTCTGGATTGTGTGCGCCGATTGAGTCTCGACCGTTTGACACCTTGTGAACCCTTCATCGTTAAGCTTCCTAGCGGCGATAGGATCGTTGGTGATCAGGAGGTTCGAGACTGCTCTGTACTTATTTGTGAGAGGACTTGGCCCTCTAATCTTATTGTTGTGAGCATCGAGGGTGAGGATTTGATTCTTGGTGATGATTGGCTCGAGCGGCATGGTGCGATCATGAACTACCGCACGAGGATCATCACTATGTTAGCCGAGGACGATCGAGCACTCTTTCGCGGGCGAAAGAGGGGAAACCAATTGCTATTAATGCCTTGAAGGCGATGAGCCTCCTGCGAAAGGGGTGTACCGGTTATTGGTGCTATGCCTTGAAGGCGGAGAGTGGTGGAGTCGAGCTTTCGTCGATTCCAATTGTTAATGAATTTCCGATGTTTTTCCCGACGAGTTACCGGATTACCACCGGACCGAGAGGTCGAGTTCACTATAGAGTTAGAGCCGGGTGCGGCCCCTATCTCAAAGGCGCCCTATCGGATGGCACCTTCAGAGATGTCCGAGTTGAAGAAGCAGTTGGGTGAGCTTCTTGAGTTGGGGTATGTTCGACCGAGCGCCTCGCCTTGGGGCGCACCGGTCCTGTTTGTGCGGAAGAAGGATGGTTCGCTACGTTTGTGTATCGACTATCGCGAACTAAACAAGGTGACCATCAAGAACAAGTATCCTTTGCCGAGGATTGACGACTTGTTCGACCAGTTGCAGGGAGCTTCGGTATTCTCGAAGATTGATTTGAGATCGGGTACTATCGGCTCCGGTGAGGGAGTCCGACGACCAAAACAGCTTTTCGGACGAGATACGGACATTATGAGTTTGTAGTTATGCCTTTCGGGTTAACTAACGCTACCGCGGTGTTCATGCGATTGATGAACAAAGTCTTTATCGAGTATTTGGATAAGTGTGTCGTCGTCTTCATTGACGATATTCTTATTTATTCGAGGAACGAGGAGGAGCATGCCCATCATTTGCGGATAGTGTTAGACATTTTGAGGGCCGAGCAACTCTATGCGAAGTTCTCGAAATGTGAGTTCTGGCCGAAAGAAGTGATGTTTTTGGGCCACGTGATTTCACCGAGGGAGTTCGAGTAGATCCGCAGAAAATTGAGGCAGATTGATTGGGCATCGCCCACAAGTGTGAAGGAGGTCCGTAGTTTCTTGGGTTTGGTGGCTACTACCGTAGGTTCGCCGAGGGTTTCTCAAAACTAGCTCGACCACTTACACAGCTGCTCCGAAATCCGAGAAGTTCGTCTGGACCGATGAGAGGCAATCGAGTTTTGAGGAGTCAAGAAGCGTTTGACTTCAGCCCGGTTTTGGCATTGCCATGTGGCAACGAGGGTTTCGCCGTTTTTAGCGATGCTTCGGTCGTGGTCTTGGGTGCGTATTGATGCAAAGACGGCAAGACCATTGCCTATGCATCGAGACAGTTGAGGCCGTATGAGCTTAACTATCCTACTCACGATTTGGAGTTAGCGGCGGTTGTCTTTGCACTCAAGATTTGGCGTCACTATCTTTCGGCTCGCATGTCGATTTTTACCGATCATAAAAGTCTCAAGTACATATTTACTCAATGAGAGTTGAATATGAGGCGAGGAGGTGGTTAGAGTTGATTAAGGATTATGACCTCGAAATCCTTTATCATCCGGTAAGGCGAATGTCGTGGCCGACGCTTTGAGTCGGAAACCGATTGCGTTAACGCTTGAGGTCCTTACGCCTCGATCCGAGCTTCGGCGGGCTTTGATCGGGTTAGATGTTGAGGTTTTGCCGCTGGATCTGCTGGGCAACTTTGTGCCTTAGAAATTTCGCTGCCTTGATCGATGAAATTAAATCAAGCAATTAGAGGATCCGATGATTACTCAAATCCGAGAGAACGCTCTTAAAGGAAAGTCTCGGGTTTGTGATTCACGAGGATGGCGTTTTGAGATTCCAGTCGGCTTTGTGTGCCGAGCGACTCGAGTTGAGGCAGAGTATTTTACGGGAGGCCCATGCTACACCTTATTCCGCTCATCCCGTGCGAGTAAGATGTACAAGGACACGAGGAGGAACTTCGTGGAATGATATGAAGGAGGAAGTCGCACGGTTGTGGCGAGATGTTTGACTTGCCACAGGTCAAAATCGAGCATCGGACCGGTCAAGTTATTGCAGTCACTTCGCTCCTAATGGAAATGGGAAGATATATCGATGGATTTCGTTACGAGTTTGCCGAGATCGAGGTCGGGCATGAATATGGTATGGGTGATTGTTGATCGCCCGACCAAGTCGGCACATTTTCTGGGCATCAAGGACACTTGGGGCCCGGAGAAGTTAGCTCGTGTGTTTATTGCGCAGATCGTGAGACTTCACGGTACTCAAGTCTATTGTTTCGGATCGTGACGGCCGCTTTGTATCGCACTTCGCAAGCGGTGCATAAGGCGTTAGGTACCCGGTTGAGTACCTCTTTTCATCCCCATCGGATGGGCAATGGAACGCACTATCCGGACATTCGAGGACATGTTGCGTGCTTGTGCCCTCGATTGGAGTAGTGATCGGGAGGAGCATTTGCCATTGATCGAATTCACGTACAACAATAGTTGGCACGCGTCAATTCGGATGGCACCGTATGAGGCACTTTATGGGCGGCGATGTCGATCGCCGATTTGTTGGAATGAGGCGTCCGATTTAGTCGGGACCGAGCCGGATGTCGTTTTAGAGACGGCGGAAGATAGAGTTAATTCGAGAACGGATGTTGATCGCCCGCAGTCGACGAAGTCATATGCCGACGTCCGTCGTCGACCTTTGGAATTCGAGGTGGGAGACCACGTTTTGCTAAAGGTGTCGCCGACGAAGGGAGTTTTTCGTTTTGGGAAGAAAGGAAAGCCGAGCCGAGATTTATTGGACCCTTCGAGATTCTCGAGCGAGTCGGTGAATTAGCGTATCGCTTGGCGTTACCTCCACCTTGAGTCATGTTCATAGCATTTTTCATGTTTCCCACCGAGGAAATATGTTCCGATCCTAGTCACGTCATCGATTATGGCGAGGTTGATATTGTCAAGATATTACTTTTGAGGAGCGTCCTTTGAAGATTTTGGAGCATCGTGAGAAACGACTAAGGCATAAGACCATCCCTTTGGTCAAAGTTCGTGGTCGAGACACGGTGTCGAGGAGGCAACTTGGGAAACCGAGGATAGCATGCGTGCTAGGTACCCGAGTTGTTTGTTTCTTAAGTTTCGGACGAAACTTATTTTTAGAGGGGTAGAATGTAATATCCGGTATTTTTCTTTCCCTTGTATTTTCATTTTTGGGTATATTTCTCGGTCATAGTGACCCACATGTATCTTTCAGTATGTCCTTCCTGTCAATTGTTGAATTGTACTCTCGTTATTGTTCGTTGTTTCAACTTTCCTCGCTTGAGTTCGACTTTGTTAGATCATCATTAATTTTTGGTGACTCCAAAAATTATAAATCTTTGCAATATTGTAGAACATCGAATTAGCTTTCCAATGGTTCAAACGGTGAGTCAATCGGAGTCCGGACGAGAGAGTTATGGTCATTTCAGTTTTTGGCCGAGCACTCCCAGGAGCCTTTCGGCCGATAGGGGGGGCCGATATACTCTACTGCCGGCATTTTGTATGGGTATCGGTTGGGCCTATCGGCCGATAGGCCGGCCGATATGTAAACTTCTTCACCTTCGAACTTCCAGTAGCCTTTCGGCCGATAAGGGGGGTCGATAGACCCTACTGCCGGCATTCCGTATGGCTATCGGTCATTTATCGCCGATAGGCCGGCCGATAGGTTCTGCTGCGTTACCCTATAAATGTGTCGTTTTGGGTGAGCAGCTCAGTTTTCTTCCCCATTTGCACAGCATCGCGAGAGAGAAACATAGAGGGAGAGAGAGTTCTTCATCCGGGGGTCGATTTTCATCATTTCTTTTCGGTTGTGAGGCTCGGATAATCAATCTAACGCGTGTTCTACGGATCTTGACACTTGAATCACTCAAGGTAATGTCTCTTGAAACCCTACCTTTTTGGATAATTGGGGATTTTGGGGTTTTGTCCGATTCTTTCCGTTTCGTTGATGGATTCATGATGAATATGATTATTCTTGTTAGTATCTTTAGTTTCCTACGGATTCATGGATATTTTGTGGATTTTTACGGAATCGAGAGGGTTTGGTTGTGGTCCGCCCTCGTTGTTATTTTGGTATGAATATACATGAATCGTAGGCGGGTTTCCGGGTGTATTTCTTTTCCGTAATCGTCTAGAGTTGGTTGTGATTGTGTTGTTCGAATCGTTAGGTTCATTTCCGCCGGTTCCTTGCGGTCGTGTTCAACTCTTCCGTTCCTTTCGTGTCATCGTCTAATTGGTCGAGGCAAGTATCCTTATGAACTTACAATCTTGACGTAGTAGTTTTGTATGAGAAATTGTGTGTGTGTGTATGCTCACTACGGGTTAGACTCGACGGGGTCTCGGTAGGGTTCCACGAAGCTGTGGACCGCGAGCTTGCTTTTAACCACTGTGGGTTAGATCCGACGGGGTCTCGGCAGGGATCCACGAAGCTGTGGGTCCGCGGTTAATTGTGGTGCATTTTTACAAATGTGGTTTGATATTGGCATTTCCGGATATGAGCGTTTTGGAAATTATGATTTTCTTGATGACATGCATTACTGTATGTGTAAGATGTAAAATGTTCATTTGGCTACTTGTACTAGCGTAATTGCTAACCCCTCTGGGGACCCGTTTCGGGGAAATTCGTTTTATGAATTTCAGGTCAGGTTCATCGGGACGAGCGGGCGCTGGACCAGTACACGGATGATGGCCATGCGTGATGATTGTGCATAAGAGATGTCTTTTTGTCTTTTCATCTTTTATGGCTTTTGAACTAATAGCTGTGCTCGAGTACTTAAGAGTTCTTGTTCGTCCAGATTGTATTGTTGTGTTTATGTTGTGTTGGATGATGATGTTCTATTGACCGGTTGAACCGGATGGATTGTTCTGTTTTGCATCTTTATGACGTGGTGTTATTTTATCGTTTCAGTGAGTCATTGTGTATGATGCTGTTCAGCCTGGTGGGTCCCATATAGGGATTCACGGCGCTGTAATATACCTCGGATATCCTGGGGGTGTTACAGGATGTCCATCATGCGTTGGTTCGATGGGATCATCATGGGGATCTATGCTGAGGGCGTTGGATCGTTGGACAGGTTTTCCACCATGCGTTGGTTCGACGGGATCATCATGGGGATCTATGCTGAGGGCGCTGGATCATTGGATTACCAGTATTGTGTTGATGGAATCTTGTGAATTCGCATCATTGATTTTATCATGTGTTGTTGTTCACATGTGTATTGTTAGTTATCCACCTTATGTTGATCTGATAGGATCAACAAAGGGATCTATGCTGAGGGCGCTGGATCGTCGGATTTCCATTGAGTATACATGATTGTTATTGTTGTGATCATATTGACGTCGTCATATGAGTATGCATTTGTAGGTCTTGTGTTAGGACCTTGTCCGTATTGCATTGATCTGATCTCGGATTAGACTGGTATGATTGTCGTGTCACTTCATATCTCGAGGTATGTTCCGTATTTCCTTTGGTATTTGTCTTGATGGACGATCGGTTATCGTCTTGGGATTTGATGATGTTATTCGATGGATCGTACTGGTCAGAAATGGTATATTTCTGTATCGTGAGTTGGTTATGATAGTTTGAGAACCTTGAGTATTGTTTGAGGTACAGTACTTATATTATGTTCGAGTTTATTGGTAAATCGAGTACAGGATGTGAAATGTGATAATGGTTACTCTTATGAGAATCACTTGAGTAAGCAAAGTTATGGCGGTAAGATTACATTGGTCGTATTCTTATGTTGTATTCTCATTGGTATGTTATTATTAATGTGATGTGACGGTTATCATTGTTGGATATTATGGCTGACCCCGTCGTGGGATTTCTTTTTAGGTTCTTGGAGTATCGAGCTTGTAGCGGTCGTGAAGAGATGAGCTTCCCGGAGGATACTGGCTAGGACATGTTGTGTGCATTGAGTTTCTTGATTGGTTCGTGTATTCCGCTGCTAGAGTATCTTTTTGGTTGACCCTTTCCCGCCGCGTGAGTATTTTGAGACGCTCTTTTGGTATCTAGTAACTGAGGTTACTTTGGAAATCGTTTTCTAAACTTTTGAGGGTCGGCTGTTTGGCCTTGCGATTTCAAATGAGTTTTTACGACGGTTTTTGATAAATGGATTTTATATGTTTGTGAATTTTTAAAGATAGTACCGTCGTTGGCCTCTTGGGCATTTGTAAATGTTTGCGAAAATTTCTTTTAGCCTTGTGGGTTCCATCTCGGGGCCCACGGCACTGTAATATTTCCGGTTAAATCTGGGGGTGTTACAGTAAGTTTCCTCTTTTGTGTGCTATATCTTGTGTTTCATGACTTTGTTTATATGCATGATGTGAGATGGAACTTATGTTGATACTTGTGGTATCTTGTGCATGAATTGGTTGGGATATAGTGATGGATTGAATCATGAGTGATGTAATGTGTTGTGAATTTATGGACATTGATGTATTCTATGAGATTGAATTGGTTGGGAAAGTGTACTGATGGTATTTGTTGAGAATCGACACAAATTATGTCGATCTTTGATCGAATTCTGTGTTTATGAGTTGTGCTTGTTGAACTCATTATTTTAGGTATTAGATAGTTGTGTAGATGGGAATCGAATATTTTGATTGACTATTATTTTCCGTTGCATATGTAATTTAAAATGATTTTTTGAATTTTATAAACTTGGGTATACTTTTGTAAAGAATCTGATTCCCTAAAATATTTTGACGGTGTGCATAAGCGGCTGCTTAATGTGCATATTGAAAATTGTTTGGATTTTGGCAAGCTAGCCTTATATTTTCAAATAGTTCCTTATGACGGTATTTGAAAATGTATTTTGGAAAGTATTTGAGTGTTTTGAAAAATGTTGCCGTCATTTAACCTTTTAGCATGATTGAAAGGATTTGGAAATGATTTCTAGCCAATGGTTACATTTTCGAATAACTCAAGGGTATGATTTGAAAATCTTTCACACCATAGAAATTTTTATGGTCTAAAATGAAAATGCGATTTTATTATAAAAAGAAGTGAAAGATGAAAACTTTTAAGGTTTTTAACTAGTGATGAGATTTTTTTTTCTGTAACGCTGATAGTTCCCAAGTTTTTAGCGAAAAGCGTTTCGCCACTATATTCGATTTAAACTTCAAGTTCAGATTTTGGAAAAGTTTATGATTTGAAAAATGACTCATTTTCGAAATTAGTACCTTTATAATTGGGTTAAGGTACAATGTGTGCATGATGTGGATATATCGCTTATGGCAATAGGCTAGTGTTGCGACTAATGCGTTTGCATGATAGGCCTAGTCGTTTTGACATATTTTCTTTGATTGCCATTCTCGTTGGAGAATTTTGGATTGTGTTATTAAATGTGTGCTGTATGGTTTGGATTCGTTTCGTAGATTGTATGGCATCATTTTCATGCGAAACGATAGCGCTTAGATCCTCATATTACACACTTATGTAAGCGCTTAGCGATTTCCCGTATCACTGTGTCGTGGATATCATTCAGAGCAGCTTCATAGCTGCTGAGCAATTTGTGCTATTCAACAGCATGTTTACGGCCATATTGTAACCCCCGAGATATTCAGGATTATTACAGCGCCGTAAATCCTAGATATAGGGATTTACTAGGCTAAGAATTTAAAAACAACATTATCAAATACCAACCGTAAAATTTATTATTACATCACAAGGCTGAAAGTACAAATCGGCCAACACCCGGAATCAAAACTCAAAAGATAAACAAAACGACAGTGTACTCGAGTACTTATTAAAACGAAAACACAATCTGACAAACCATCCTGGCCGTGACATCACTCTGCACCCTCGTCATCATGCAGCTCTATTGGTTATTTCCCCGCCCTCCTGTAGCCTGAACATACAATAAATATCCACCCCCAAAGGGGTTAGCAGAACGATGCTAGTACAAGTATGGTAATCTCATATTAGCATGCGCTAACTCATATTAGCGTGCGCTAACGAGCTCACACTCCACTGTCTCTTTCTATCCTCGGCTTTACTTACATTAAATAGCCTTTACATATGTTAAATACAACAATTAGCGTACGCTAACACCCTTTCATAGCGCGTGCTAACGACTTTACGAAGCTTACTGACGTCACTGTACTCGGCTTAGCGTGCGCTGGCATTTCTCTCATAGCGTGCACTAAGCACCGTTGACTCAACTTTTCTAAAAGCCGTCCAGGTTCATCCCGATATGTCCCTATCCAATATCCGTGATCCGATCTCACCTACCACTCCTGTCTCAATCATGTTGACCACGCATAGCGTACGCTAAGTGTCAACCTTTAGCGTGTGCTATTTACACATTTTAGCATACGCTACACTCACTGTTTAGCGTGCGCTAATTACGTGTAAGTACATACATGCATTAACATTAATGGAATCATATACTCACCAATACCGGACTATGAAATATGGAGGATCATGCTCGGATTAATAATACAGCACATGCAATGTCGCAAGGTTTAAATACAGATAAACTACATATCAAATATCTGGATATTACATACTCTCCCTCTAAAAAGAAGTTTTGTCCTAAAACTTAAGATGAAAATAATTTTGGGTATCTCGACTTCATACTATCTTCAGTCTCCCAAGTTGCTTCTTCGACTCCATGTCGTGACCATTGAACTTTAACCAAGGAGATGGTTTATTCCTCAATTTCTTGACTCGACTCTCGAGTATCTTAATTGGCTTCTCCCCAAATGTGCCATCGATAGCTACTTCGATCTCGCCGAAATCGATGACATGACTGGGATCCGGTATATACTTCTGTAACTGAGATACGTGAAACACATTATGAACATGACTCACCGATGGTGGCAAGACCAACCTATACGCCAACCCCCCAACTCTTTCAAGAATCTCGAATGGTCCGATATATCTCGGACTCAGCTTTCCTTTCCTCCCAAAACGAAAAATTCCTCGGGTAGGAAAAACTTTCAGAAGTATGTGATCCCCAATTCCAAACTCTAACGGCGACGGTGCAAGTATGCATAAGACTTCTGCCGACTCTGGGAAGTCAACAGCCTTTAACGAATCAAAGCTACCTTCTCTTGAGTCTGCACAATCAACTCTGGTCTTCGGTGTACCATGCAATCGGACTATTTCCGCAATAAACACTCGTGCCAACCTCTCTGGTCCCCATGTATCCTTAATGCCCAAAAAATGAGCCGATCTAGTTAGACGATCAACTATCACCCAAATTATATTCATCCCTGTTCTCATATTTGGCATATTGGTGATAAAGTCCATTTATATATCTTCTCACTTCCATTCAGGGATCGGAAGTGGCTTTAACATTCCAGCGGGTCGTTGATGTTCAATCTTAACCTGCTGACAAGTTAAAAACTTCGAAACATAATCTGCCACATCGCTCTTCATGTTGCCCCACCAAAAATTCTGCTTTAGATCTTTATACATCTTATTGGTGCCTGGGTGAATAGAATAGGGCGTACTGTGAGTTTCCTTCATGATTGTCTGCTTCAAAGCATCAATATTGGGAATACAAAGTCGACTTTGGAATCTCAGAACTCCATCTTCATGAATTACAGATCCTGGGGCCTTTCCCTTCCCTACTTCATCACGTAACCGAATCATCATAGGATCATTTAATTGCTTAGATTTGATTTCTTCGATTAACGATGAAGTTACTTCCATCACACACAATTCTCCTTGAACTCCTTGTAACCATACTTCAATTCCTTCATGGATCAGTTCTTGTTGTATGCTGGACTGGGACGTGAGTGTCTCCAGCATTCGAATAGAAACGGGTTTTCGGCTCAGTGCATCAGCCACTACGTTCGCTTTTCCTGGATGATAAAGAATTTCTAAGTCATAGTCTTTAATCAATTCCAGCCATATCCTATGTCGCATGTTCAACTCTTTCTGACTGAAAATGTATTTAAGACTCTTATGATCTGTGAAGATCTGACAGTGAGTCCCGTAAAAATAGTTTTTCCAAATCTTCAGGGCGAAAACAATAGCTGCTAGTTCTAAATCATGACTTGGATAATTTACTTCATATAGCTTCAACTGCCGTGAAGCGTAGGCGATCACCTTCTCATTTTGCATTAGTACACAACCGAGACCTTGATTTGAAGCATCACTGAAAAATACGAACCCTTCAGTTCCTTGCGGTAATGTTAAGATTGGAGCCGTCGTCAATCTCTTCTTAAGTTCGTTAAAACTGGCCTGACACATCTCGTTTTATTCAAACTTTTGGGTCTTCTGTAGTAATCGAGTAAGTGGAAGGGTAATTTTGTAAAACCCTTCTACGAACCGACGATAATACCCAGCAAGTCCTAAGAAACTTCTGACTTCCTTCACGTTCTTAGGAGACATCCATTCCAAAATTGCCTCGACTTTCTGGGGATCTACTCGGACCCCTTCCACTGATACCAAGTGACCAAAGAACATCACTTCCTTTAGCCAGAATTCACATATTGTAAGTTTGGTATATAACTGCTCGCTCCTCAAGAGGTTCAAATCGATCTGTATGCCCATGATCTACCGGACTCTTAGAGTAGACCAAAATATCATCGATAAACACAACTACGAATTTGTCCAAATACTCTATGAATACTCGATTCATTAACTGCATAACACAGCAGGCGCATTAGTGAGACCAAACGGCATCATCACAAACTTATAGTGCCCGTAACGAGTTCTGGAGGCTGACTTCGGGACATCAAATTCTTTAATCCTCAGTTGATGGTATCCCGATCTCAAATTAATCTTTGAAAACACTGTCGCTCCTTGCAACTGGTCGAACAAATCATCAATCCGTGGCAACAAGTACTTATTCTTGATCGTCATCCTGTTTAGCTCTCGGTAATCGATGTACAATCGAAGCGATCCATCTTTCTTTCGAATAAAAAGAACTGGCGCACCCCAGGGCGAAACACTTGGATGAATATAACCTTTGTCTAGCAATTCTTCCAGTTGCTTCTTCAATTCACACATCTCGGTAGGTGCCATACGATACAGCGCCTTAGAAATCGGCGTAGCTCCTGGTTCTAGCTCGATGGTAAACTCTACATCTCCTTATGGAGGTAGTCCAGGTAATTCGTCAGGGAATACGTCCGGAAATTCATTCACAACAGGAATGGCTTCTTTTTTCTTCATCACGTAACACGAGTATCCGGTAAAGCCCTATTTTAGTAGTTTGACGGCTTTCATAGCTTTGATCACTTTTCCTGAAGTTCCTGGTCTCCATCCTTCAAATAAGATTTCGGAACCATCTTCAGCTATCATCGAAATATTTCTCTTCCGGTAGTTCATAATAGATTCATAACAGTGAAACCAATCGTCTCCGAGAATCAGATCGTCTCCTTGTATTTCTACTACAATCAGATTTGAGGGCCAATCTTTGCCTCCAATCGATACAGGAAAATTTCTAGTTTCTAAATTCCCCACAATTCTCTCTCTACTTGGTAAACCCACAATATAAGGCTCACATTCATAAAAACAAGAAATGTTCAAATGATTAACACAAGATAATGATATAAACGAGTGTATAGCCCCTGTATTAAACAAAACACTTATTGGTTGCGAAAGGATCTGAACGGTACCTGATGCGACAGCTGCATTCTGATCGTCTGCCTTTCTCATCACATAAAGGCATGGAGGAGCAGACCCAGCACTTGATTCTTCTTTTCGATCGTACTGTCCTCTGGCTCTACCTCAGTCGAAATTCTGGGGTGTTTGTACACCCTGTTTCGTTTGAGGGACACTCGTCTCTCTCTGAACTGGCTGCGAAGTACGAGCTCCAAAAAATTTTGCAGCCTCTTCACAGAACACCGCATGATGTCCTTCTCGTCCACATTCGTAACATGCCACTAAGGGAAGTGAGCAATCACATCGATAATGTCCTGTCCGTACACAGTTAAAATATTTCCTGGTTGCATCCGCCATTGCTGATACTGATATGGAGTTCTTTCCACATTTGTATGGATGCGGAGGCCTCTTGAATGAATGAAAGGATGACTGGGCTTTGTGGGGCCTACTACTCTTGTGCTCTGTGAAATTACCAGAGACTTTCTGCTTTTTGGACTCATAAAACTTTTCCATGGCTGCTTCTTTCATCTCATACGCCACTGCTCTGTCTTGATATTGGCGGAGAGTGGTGCATTCAAAACCTGACATGTACCTTTGTATCTTCGGTCATATCAAAGTGAATCATCATTTCTGTGTCGGTTCTAACCAGGTGTCGAACAAACGCCAGTTGATTAAATGTCTTAATCGCCTGAGCCACCGGCACATCCGAAGGCTGCACAGAGAAAAAATATCAAACTTTGGCTTCTCTAACCAGACGAGGGCAATACTAAGCTTCCATCATAAGTTTCAACTCTCCCCAATCAGCATCATGACCGATAGGTCAGATAGCTTCCCACCTTTCGGATGCTTCTACCGTTAGGAAATATTGGGCGATGGGGGCTCTCCGATCGTCCGGGCAGTTAATCCCTGCAAATATTTTCTCTAGCTCTCTCAGCCAGTGATCCCACATTGGTGTCTCAGAAAAACCATCGAACTTTGGTGGGTGCATCTTTGCCACCTCCTGCAGCCATCTATCTCCTCGATTTCCCAAGTCTGGGACGCCTTGTTGTCTCTCTCCCGGCTGCAATCCTATAGCCACTTGCATTCTGTCCACAACTTGAGCAAATTGGGTCATTTGATTGACCACTTGACGAAAGATGTCGGGAACAGCAAGTTCGGCATTCGTTTCCATGGTTTGCCCTCGTTCATTGTTGAGGATTCTTGTTGTTCGCCAGAACTGTAGTTAGCATGATCTGACAGCGAATCAGGAACAGGGGGTGAAGCTTCCATCTCAGCATTTCTACATCCGCGTCCATGACCGCGACCACGTCCACGTTCCCCTCTCAACATACTGTAAGCATAAATACTCAATATACGGGGAACAATATCGTCCTTACATTCAATTATAAAAAGGTATAACATGTAAAGGACAAGATAGAGTTTAGGAAACTTACAACCACCGCTCACATGAAGACGTAGGCAGTACAGTGATGTTATTCGCAACCGGTTAACTCAAAAAGACACATCTGAACCCTAATTTAACCCAACGGCCAAGATATCCATAATCTTAGCTCTGATATCATATTCTGTAACACCCCGAGATATTCAGAATTATTACAGCGTTGTAGATCCTAGATATAAGGATTTTAGATCAACTTAAATCTATTGTAAAAATTATATATATATATATATATATATATATGGGCGCGTTCTATGCAGTACCAATATTAGATGCAGTACTTTACAGTACTAATTTATGCATGAGTTTTGTACTAATTATGCATGAAATATATGCATTTCGTGCATCAAAATTTCAATGCATTAAAATATGCAATATATTTGATGCATATAATCTAATATTTTACTGCATCGATATTTTGATGCATATATTGCATATAATGTATTTCCTTATGTTGGGATTTGAAAATATATGAATTATGACAATATGGAGTTTATTCCAAATTATAACTAGTCCCAAGTTGGGACCATAAATTTTTATTCCTAAATAGAGTTTATTCCTTAATAGAGTATTCTTTTTTAGAGGTTTTACTGTATATATAAAATTCAAGATACATGTTGAAAAATATTTTTGTTTGTGGCGGGTTTCGAACCCCCGTGGCCATGAGAAGTAGGTCGTGGCGCGACCAGTTGGGTTGGGATATCAGATTGTTAATTTTGCACGGATAATTATCTTACGTCTGATTACCAGGCATATTCATATTGTGTGTTTATTAATTATATGATTATTAATTTTTAGTATATGTTTGGTGTATGGCATGACCATAAATTGACCAGTATGATTGGATGTTCCAATTTAATTTTGGGTTGGTTTTAAAGCTTGCGTGTTGTTTATGTATAATTAGTTTTTACGGTCTGCGAGTCGTCTATTAATTTATTATTATTATGTACAGCCTGCATGTCGTTTGCCCTCTTGTAATTTACTTTACTACTGTAGTATAGTTTTTCATTAATGTAATGAAGACAAGAAGGAGATGAAGGACGAACTCAAGGAGTTAATTGATCGCGTATGACGTTCCAAGGAGTTGGAAGATCAATGAAGACCAATTATACCCTTCTAACTGACTTTTGTGATTTTCATGTTGGCTTATGAAAATCATGTTAGGATTATGGTCATGCTATACATGGTCCTATGCTTTATTATGTCATGTGATGCTATGTATGTTTAAATTTATGCATGTATGTGATGCGATGTATGTCTAGATATATGTTAGCTAACATAGACATGAAATATAGGATAAAACCCCTCGTTAAAAGTTTAATGCCATTCAATTAAAACATGTATCAAGAATTCGATCATCTTGAGCACGTCATGCCCAGTAAGATAGGATAGGTAATGGTGATATCTATGTGTTTTAATTAACTAAGAATTCAAAATAGTATTGATCCTTAAGGCATAAGATGGTATTATAACATGCTTGGGCATAAGATGCAAAATTATATAAGTTTAATATAATAATTATATATGATGTAATCGATAAAGAGTTAACCACATAGAGTAGCTCAATTCTAGGCGTCATGCCAAAGCTGAGTTTAAAATTGCGCAAAATGGGGTCTTAGCCCACTAAAATTATAAATGTTGTGAAATTGAGGATATTTTATTTTAGTGGAGTATTTTTCGAGAAATAGAAATGTGACTAAATACATTGCATATTTAAAATTTATAGATAATAGAATGGCATCAAACAACATATCCACCATTTCACTGCGATCCATCCTTGAGAAGGACAAGCTCAAGAAAAAGGCGACAACTATCTGGATTGGATTCGGATCTTTAGAATAGTTCTCAAGCAAGAAAAAAATTTGTACGTTCTTGACGAAGAAATTCCCAATGATCCTACTAACAATGCTAACATAGAAACAAAAGACAAAGTAAAGAAATATTGTGATGATTTTATTGATGTCAGTTGTCCTATGTTAGCTACCATTTGTCCAAAACTTCAAAAGAATCTGGAACAAATGGAAGCTTATGAGCTTAATGCTCACCTCAAGGAAATTTTCTCAAAGCACGCTTGGCAAGAGAGGTACGAAACCTTTCAAGCCTTGTATGCTTGCAAGATGATTGAGGGAACATTTGTCAGCGCTCATGTACTCAAAATGAAAAGATACATTGATCATCTTGATAGGCTTGGTTTTCCATTTTCAAAGGAGCACTCCACGGATGTGATCCTAAACTCATTACCCGATTGTTTCAGCCAGTTCATTCTGAACTATAATATGAATGAGATGGAAAACTCCATTGCTAAGCTACATGGGATGCTTAAAACGGCTGAGCAAAATACTCAGAAGAAACCAAGCCACGTGCTGATGGTCAGCAAAGGGAAGTTCTTCAAGAACAAAGGTAAGGGTAAAGGTAAAGCAAAAGTTGCCAAAGCTAAAGACTCAACTAAGCCAATTTTCAAGACAAAAGCTCCCAAAGATGGAAATTGCCATCATTGCAATAAACAAGTCCACTGGAAGAGAAATTACAAGGTTTACTTGGAAGAGCTAAAGCGTACCAAGGGTAGTGATACTATCACATGTATATTTATTATATAAGTTAACTTATCTATTTCTAACTCCTGGCTATTGGATACTGGATTTGGATCTCACACTTGTACGAATGTGCAGGGATTGAGAAGTAGTAGAGAGCTGAAGAAAGTGGAAGTAGATCTAAGAGTGGGCAATGGAGCAAGAATTGCTGCACTAGCCGTTAGCACTTATGATCTAGTTTTACCCAATTGGCTTTTGTTAGTTTTAAATAATTGCTATTATATTCCCACTATGAATATGAATATTATTTCTGTTTCTATATTAGATTGTGAAGTTACTTATTAAGAATAAGCACTACAACAAAAAAGGTCTTTCACAACATTTTTAAACGTTGTAATAGGTGTTTGACAACGTTTGTTAGAACGTTGTATTATCCGACGTTGTCTTAGGTCTATATTTATGACAATGTTCTTTAAACGTTGCGGAAACGTTGTTGTAATAGCGATCCCGTTTTTTGTTAAAAACCTTTAACAACATTTGGTAAACGTTGTTACTAACTTCAACAACGTTTAGTTAAACGTTGTCCTTGTTTATTGACAACGTTCTGAAAAGGTTGTTAATAAGTTCCACAACGTTTGAAAACACGTTGTCCTTGAGTATTCACAACATTTATGTAAAACGTTGTCGAAAGTTATTTTTCTAAAAAAAATATCTACCCCCAAATTCACCTATTGCACCTACTATAAATTTTTTTTTTCTCCTATTTGCTTCACCAATAAATTTCAAAGCAAAACAAAATTATAACAATTAGTTTACCAACACCAGTAAAAAAAGTTGATGTAACAAAATGCATTAAAATGGTTTAATTAATTTTCAAGCTCAAAAGACATAACTAGCTGCATGTCAATTGAACATCATAAACAAAAAGAAAACTCATAAAACCGGAAGATTCAGTCGTATTAAGCTGCAAAAAGTATAGCTATGAAAGAATCGGTTTAAAAAAATATGCTTTATGTATATCGTATACTGACAATTGATCAACATTAATAAATACCACGCTCCCTCCTGAGCCACGAATAACTCCAAGCTCGAGTTCTGGCAGACCGAGCTGTGTTTTGGTAGTAGCAACGCGAGCATGACATGCCTGCAGAATATATCGTATACATTGTAAACAAGAAGTATGAAGCGCTAAGAGTTAGTTTCGGACAGAATTAGGTATAGCATGGGTCACAAACGTGGGGCGGTTTAGTGTATCACTAAGTTACCGGAATATGGATTTACGGTGGGCGAAATAGGAGTAGCCAAGACGATGTCGGAACATTTGTCGCTAGAGTGAAATGTTTAATCAGACCAAACATAGACAAAATCCATTCTCTGATTTAGATTAGGCTTAACTGTAATATCCGCGTTTTCTATCCTTGGTAATTTCTATTTTTGGTGCATTTTCATTTCGGACAACTCGCCTGGCACTGTTTTGTAATTCTAAACCTATTTTATTCTTGGAGTTTTTCCGTTTAGACGGGTCTTGATAATGTTTTTACGTAATTTCATCTCGTGTTATATTCTGTCTCATGTGTATTCGATTCTCGTTAAATTCGTTCGATTCCGTTGTTTTCTTACTTCCATGAGTTCGTATGCTTGTGTAGAGCATGTTGCGAGTTTCGGATTGTTAATCCGACGTTGTGTCGTGATTCTTCGTATGTTTGGGCCGTTTTTGTAATTTCCTAGAAGTTTAGGGAATTTGTCCCTTATTCGACTTTGGTTGTGTACCTCAAATCGTTTTGGATTCCGTACTTCCATTTCGTGTTATTGTTGCCCAAATATCGATCCCTGTTTCTTTTATTCTCCTTCCGGATCATTTTTCGTCATTTTGGGACCCGAGGGGGGGTGTGGGCCGCGGCACAAGGATTGTGAGCCGCGGCACACACATCGCCCAGTTGTTGCCTAAACAAAGCATGTGCAGCCGCGGCACAAGGATTGTGCGCCGCGGCACAGCCGAGTGCCGCGCACACTTCTCCGGCCGCACACCCGTGTGACACTTGCGGCCAAAATCGATCAGATCGCGTGCACCGCTGGCAGCGCTGCACATGCCGAGTCTGAGCCGCGGCACACTTCGGATGAGCCGCGGCACAACGAGCGGTCACCACCACCGGTACAATTTTTGCTCTGTCGCGGCACGCTTTAGCCGAGCCGCGGCACACAACGCGGCCGCCGCTATATCTCGCTTCTTATTCAGCGAGAATCACTCATTTCCTCCCCCTTCTTCAACCGTGCGAGAGAGAGAGAGTCTTGAGAGGGAGAGTTCCTCCATCTATCACTTAATTGTGTAGATTTCTTCATCCCTTTTCGATCGGGTGGCTCGGATTGTGGATCTAACCCGTGGTTTTTGGATTTGAATGCTTGATTCATCAAGAGGTAAGAATTCCTTTAACCCTAGTATGATTTTGGGGAGGGTTTGGTGGTGATCTTGTGTTTTAATTCGAATTAACCGATGTTGTTATTAGATTTTGATAGTATACTCGTGACCCTTGGCTTTCTTGTTTTTGATTGGGATGAAATCCCGTTGTTATACCATTGACCGATTTCATTTCCTTATGCACTCTTGGTGTCCGATGAATTGTCCCAACGGGTAGAATTAGGATCAATTCTTACCTTTCCGCATTATTGAGACTTGTGTATACCGTTATTGTGTTAGGATTGGATTTGGGAGGATTGTTCGGACCGAAACCTATTCCGTCGTCGTTTCCTTCGTTTCGTTTCATTCAAGGCAAGTACATGTATTACATTTCGTTATGTATATTGTGATTTTCGAAATGAATGATGAATGGTGATTTTTGGGTGCGTGAGTTGTGTTCCTTCCACCCGGAGTGTCCGACGGGATGTCTGGGGGTCGATACTAAGGGGTACGGCCGCGGAAGTGGACTTGGGTGCGTGTGTGATTGAACTTCCACCCGGAGTGTCCGACGGGATGTCTGGAGGTCGATACTAAGGGGTACGGCCGAGGAAGTGGTATCCCACCCAGAGTATTCGACGGGATGTCTGGGGGTCGATACTAAGGGGTGCGGCCACGGGATACCAGTCGTGATTTTGTGATATCGTGATGATTGGAAATTGATGTGATGGCCAATGTAGTATTCCGGAATATATATGTGGCAGATGACTTATGTTTGAGACGATTGTGCAAAACCGTATTTTTGTATATAATGTTGTGTAATTGTGTACTTGCACTAGCTATTCGAATGCTAACCCCTTAAATGGGGGAAATGCGTCTTATGCATTTCAGGTACCGGGAGAGCTGAGGAGCAGGCACGGGGCACGCACGTAAAGGATGGGATGGCTTGATGATGTGGCTCGAGTCAGTACTTTTATGTTGTGTCATTGCATTTGTCAAGTACCAGAGTTAGACTGTTTACTTTGAAACTTGGTTTAAGTCCCCTGCGTGGGCAATGAATTGGTATTTATCTTATATTCATGTACTCCGTTTAAAACGTTCTGGCCGAGGCCACGGCCTTACTTTTGAATGCATCATTTGGGATTATTTTGTGGTTTATGTGTCAAGTGTCAGCCTGGTAGACCTCATGAGGGTTCTACGGCGTGTAACGTCCCATTTGTGTATTGGGGTGTTACATTTATGGTATCAGAGCCTTAGGTTTTGAATACCTAGGCTGTCGGTGAATTTTTGGGTCTGTCAGTTGCGTCATTAGAGTCAGTCGTTGAGCCTAATATCATCATGCTACTGTCTTTTCGTGCGACCCGTGGCTGTAAGTCTCCTCGAACTCTTATATCTCTGTAATTCGTTTTCTTACGTTGTTCGGAATCGTGACTTGTGTTACCAACTTTGTGAATTGTGAATCTTTCTGATCTTGTCCTTTTCTTACTTTCCTTCAGTATGTTGAGAGGTCGTGGTAGACCGGCTAGGGGACGCGGCCGAGGCCGTGGTCGGGTGCCGATAATGAGGAGGGCTCACTTTCTCGGTCCTCTGCGGACTCGGCCTCTCACTCGCTGCCGGGTAATAATGCCGACGCGGCTCTTGCCATACTTCAGCTTGGTAGCCCAACTTACTCGTATAGCTGGGGTGGACGCTAATCCGCCCGACACCTAAGAGGAGGCTAGTAAGTGGCTTCAGACGGTGACTAAGATGCACCCTCCTCGTTTCTCCGGATCCTCTGACTCCCTCGGTTGGGAGAATTGACTCTTTCAGTTGTCCAGGACCTTCGATGCCGTAGCTTGTCCTGAAGACAGGAGGGTACACATTGCCCAGTACCTCCTGGATAAGGAAGCTGCGGAATGGTGGGAGGCCGTTGTGCCCAGAGACCGTCGAGCTACTTGGGAGGAATTCAAGGCTGCTATGGAAGCAGAATATTGCCCACCGCCAGTTAAGGAGCGCAGAATTGTGGAGTTCTTCACCGCTACACCTCAGGACGTGCCTATTTCTCAGGCCATCATTACTTACAATCAGCAGTTGGGTTTCGTGAGAGATCAGGTGAGGACGGAGGCTGATAAAATCCGTTACTTCAATATGCGCATGAAGCCGCATATTAGGCAGAGTATGGCACCGCTCATGTGTGCCACTTTGAAAGAATACCAGGATCGCGCCCTAGCGATCGAGATGGCGGTTCCTAATCGAGTCGGTTCCGGAAGCTAAGAAGTAAGACCGGTGGATTCTCGGCCGAAGGGTGGCCGGGCCGAGGTCTCGCTCGCTCCCATACCGGGAAGAGGCCGTTCCATCGAGCCGGTGGATCTCGTGGTAACCATTCGGGCCAGTCACGCTTCGTGGCGGTGGTTTGTTTTAACTGCAACCAATATGAGCATTTGATGAAGGATTATCCTTTTCCCCCCGTTGCTTGCTTTACTTGCGGGCAGACCGGGCATCGGGCGGCTCATTGTGAGAGAGCCACCAGGGCCGCTAGAGTTCCGACTACCACTACCGATCAGAGGGATCATAATACTCCGGCTACTCAGTTCCGCAGGTTCGGTCGCGGTAGAGGTCGGGGACAACCGGATCGCCGCGCAGCCTCGAGCTCGGGTTCAGTCCACCCCCGACTGTATCAGATGAGGCGCACAAAGGAGGCAGACATTCCGGTGGCGTCAGGTACCACTCAGATCCTTACTCATCCAGTTTCCGTGCTTTTTGATTCGGGTGCTACCCATTCCTTTATTGCGTCGGATTGTGTGAATCGTATTGGCTTTAACTGCTTGTTTGAGTGTGAACCGTTTATGGTGGGTACGCCTAGCGGGGATCGTATGGTTGGGGACCGGGAAGTTAGAGATCGCCCCATGAGGATCGGGAGCCGAGATTGGCCCTCGAACCTCATTATTGTCGACCTCAAGGGTGAGGATTTAATCCTCGGGGACGATTGGTTAGAGCGTCACGGTTCTATCATGAACTATCGGACTCGTACTATCTCGATCGTGGCCGAGGATGGCACCGAGCATACTCTCGTCGGCTGTAAGCCGGGTAGATCGGGGAGCGTGATTAGCGCCTTGAAGGCGATGAAACTTCTGAACCGTGGTGTCGGCCACCGGTGCTATGCTCAAGGCGGAAGATGGTGGAGTTGACATGTCGTCAATTCCAGCTTGTTAGTGAGTATCCCGATGTCTTCCTGCATCGACTTGCCGGGTTACCACCACAATGAGAGGTGGAGTTTCCTATCGATCTAGAGCCGAATGCAGCCCCTATTTCTCGAGCACCGTACCGTATGGCACCGTCGGAGATGTTAGAGTTGAAGAACCAGTTGGGAGAATTGTTAGATAAAGGGTATATTCGACCGAGTGCATCGCCTTGGGGTGCGCCCGTACTTTTCGTTAAGAAGAAAGATGGGTCGCTTCGTTTATGCATCGATTATCGAGAATTAAACAAGTGACCATCAAAAATAAATACCATTTGCCCACGAATGACCATTTTTTAGATCAGCTTCAGGCGGCAGTCTTTTCAAGATTGATTTGCGATCGGGCTACTACCAGTTGAGAATTCGGGACGTCGATATTCCAAAGCCGCCTTCGCATTTGAGATATGGCCATTACGAGTTTGTGGTTATGCCTTCGGCCAACCAATGCCTCACAGTTGTTCATGCGATTGATGAACAAGGTTTTTATTGAGTATCTGGACAAATTCGTAGTCGTTTTTATCGACGATATTCTTATCTATTCACGGAGTCGGGAGGAACACGCCTTACATCTCCGAATTGTATTAGACACTTTGAGGACTGAGCAGTTGTACGCGAAGTTCTCTAAGTGTGAGTTTTGGCTCGAGGAAGTGACGTTCCTCGGGCACGTGATTTCAGCAGAGGGAGTTCGGGTAGATACGCATAAGATAGAGGCAGTGATGGCTTGGGAGCCGCCTAAGAATGTGAAGGAGGTGAGGAGTTTTCTGGTCTCGCCGGCTATTACCGCAGATTCGTTGAGGGATTTTCTAAGATCGCTAGACCACTCACTCAATTGCTCCGTAAAACTCGAAGTTTGAGTGATCGCAGACAGGCAGACGGCCTTTGACGAGTTAAAGAGACGTCTGACTACCGCGCCCGTTTTAGCATTGCCTCAGGGGAACGAGGACTTCATAGTGTATAGTGATGCTTCGGGCCTTGGTCTAGGGTGTGTTTTGATGCAGAGAGACAGAGTGATTGCTTATGCGTCCCGCCAATTGAAACCTTATGAAGTAAACTACCCCACGCACGATTTGGAGTTAGCTGCGGTCGTTTTCGCCTTAAAAATCTGGAGGCACTACCTCTATGGGTCATCATGTAAGATTTTTACGGATCACAAGAGTTTGAAGTACATCTTCAGCCAGAAAGAGTTGAACATGAGGCAGCGTAGGTGGTTAGAGCTAATTAAAGATTACGACCTCGAGATACTTTACCATCCGAGTAAGGCCAACGTAGTGGCTGATGCGTTGAGCAGAAAACCGATGGCTTTGCAGATGTTAGAGGTACTTACACCGCAGAGTAAGATCCAGCGAGATTTCATCCGTCAGAATATTGAGGTTTGGGTTCAGAGAGTTCAGGGCCAGTTATGTGCATTAGAGATCACTTCGTCCTTGACTAATGATATCAAGGCGAAGCAATATGACGATCCGTTTTTGGTCCAGCTGAGGGAGGATGTGAGGAAAGGGAAAGCCCCTGGATTTGTGGTTCACGATGATGGAGTTTTGAGGTTTCGCGGCAGACTTTGTGTACCATGTGATATTGGGCTGAGACAGAAAATCTTGAGCGAAGCCCATACCACGCCCTACTCCATACATCCTGGTACGAGTAAAATGTACAAGGACGTGAGGAGTAACTACTGGTGGAGTAATTTGAAGATGGATGTTAGCGAGTTTGTGGCGAAGTGTTTGACCACAATGTGTTAAGATTGAGCATCGGCGACCACTGGGCATTTACCACTTCCTATCCCAGAGTGGAAATGGGAGGATATTACTATGGATTTCATTACCGGTATGCCTAAGACTCGGATGGGAATGAACATGATTTGGGTCGTTGTTGATCGACTAACCAAATCAGCTCATTTTCTAAGTATTAAGGACACTTGGGGGCCGGAGAGGCTCGCACGAGTGTTTGTTGCAGAAATAGTGAGATTGCATGGGACCCCTAAGAGCATTGTTTCGGATCGTGATGGCCGGTTCATATCACATTTTTGGCAGGCCGTTCATAGAGCTTTGGGAACCGAGTTGAGACTTAGTACATCCTACCACCCTCAGACAGACGGACAGTTTTAGCGGACGATACAGACGCTAGAGGATATGCTGAGAGCCTGTGCCTTAGATTGGAAGGATGATTGGGAGACACACTTGTCGTTGATCGAGTTCACGTATAACAATAGTTGGCATGCCTCGATCAAAATGGCACCATTCGAAGCGTTGTATGGAAGGAGGTGCAGATCACCGTTGTGTTGGGATGATACGTCCGAGCTAATCGGTACCGAGCCCGACCAGATAGTTGAGACGAGGGAGAAGATTACCCTGATTCGGGGTAGATTGTTAACGGCCCAGAGTCGGCAGAAGTCTTATGCCGATACACGTCGCCGACCGTTGGAGTTTGAGGTGGGAGATCACGTCTTGCTTAAGGTGTCGCCGACACGGGGAGTTTACCGCTTCGGTCGGAAGGGTAAACTTAGTCCGAGATTTATCGGGCCGTTTGAGATTTTAGATAGAGTTGGAGAACTCGCGTGCTAGGCTTGCCGCCGTCCCTGAGCCACGTGCATAACGTATTTCATGTTTCCCAGCTTAGGAAGTACGTATCGGACCCTAGCCATATTATTGATTTTGGAGAGATCGAGTTGGGGCCCGACATTACCTTTGAGGAGAGGCCGATTCAGATCTTAGAGCGTCGAGTTAAGCAACTTAGGCACAAAATCATCCCTTTGGTCAAAGTGCAGTGGTCGAGGCATGGATCTGAGGAGGCCACATGGGAAACAGAGGAGAGTATGAGGTCGAGATACCCCGAGTTATTCGTGTTGTAAGTTTCGGGACGAAACTTATTTTTAGGGGGGATAATGTAATATCCGCGTTTTCTATCCTTGGTAATTTCTATTTTTAGTGCATTTTCGTTTCGGACAACTCGCCTGGCACTGTTTTGTAATTCTGAACCTATTTTATTCTTGGAGTTTTTCCGTTTAGACGGGTCTTGATAATGTTTTTACGTAATTTCATCTCGTGTTATATTCTGTCTCATGTGTATTCGATTCTCGTTAAATTCATTCGATTCCGTTGTTTTCTTACTTCCATGAGTTCGTATGCTTGTGTAGAGCATGTTGCGAGTTTCGGATTGTTAATCCGACGTTGTGTCGTGATTTTTCGTATGTTTGGGCCGTTTTTGTAATTTCCTAGAAGTTTAGGGAATTTGTCCCTTATTCTACTTTGGTTGTGTACCTCAGATCGTTTTGGGTTCCGTACTTCCATTTCGTGTTATTGTTGCCCAAATATCGATCCCTGTTGCTTTTATTCTCCTTCCGGATCATTTTTCGTCATTTTGGGACCCGAGGGGGGGTGTGGGCCGCGGCACAAGGATTGTGAGCCGCGGCACACACATCGCCCGCTTGCCGCTAAACAAATCGCACTGTGCCGCGGCACAAGGATTGTGCGCCGCGGCACACACCGAGCCGGGCCTGGCACACTTGTCGGCCGCGGCACACCCGTGTGACACTTGCCGGCCAAAATCGATCAGACCAGCGTGCCGCGGCGATACCGGCAGGCCGCGGCACATGCCGAGTCCGAGCCGCGCACACTTCGGATGAGCCGCTGCACAACGAGCGGCCACCACCACCGGGTACAATTTTTGCTCTGCGTGCCGCGCACGCTTTAGCCGAGCCGCGGCACACAACGCGGTCGGCGCTATATCCGCTTCTTATTCAATGAGAATCACTCATTTCCTCCCCTTCTTCAACCGTGCGAGAGAGAGAGTCTTGAGAGGGAGAGTTCCTCCAGCTAGCACTGCATGGTGTAGATTTCTTCATCCCTTTTCGATCGGGTGGCTCGGATTGCGGATCTAACCCGTGGTTTTTGGATTTGAATGCTTGATTCATCAAGAGGTAAGAATTCCTTTAACCCTAGTATGATTTTGGGGAGGGTTTGGTGGTGATCTTGTGTTTTAATTCGAATTAACCGATGTTGTTATTAGATTTTGATAGTATACTCGTGACCCTTGGCTTTCTTGTTTTTGATTGGGATGAAATCCCGTTGTTATACCATTGACCGATTTCATTTCCTTATGCACTCTTGGTGTCCGATGAATTGTCCCAACGGGTAGAATTAGGATTAATTCTTACCTTTCCGCATAATTGAGACTTGTGTATACCGTTATTGTGTTAGGATTGGATTTGGGAGGATTGTTCGGACCGAAACCTATTCCGTCGTCGTTTCCTTTGTTTCGTTTCATTCAAGGCAAGTACATGTATTACATTTCGTTATGTATATTGTGATTTTCGAAATGAATGATGAATGGTGATTTTTGGGTGCGTGAGTTGTGTTCCTTCCACCCGGAGTGTCCGACGGGATGTCTGGGGGTCGATACTAAGGGGTACGGCCGCGGAAGTGGACTTGGGTGCGTGTGTGATTGAACTTCCACCCGGAGTGTCCGACGGATGTCCGGGGTCGATACTAAGGGGTACGGCCGAGGAAGTGGTATCCCACCCGAGTGTTCGACGATGTCCGGGGTCGATACTAAGGGGTACGGCCACGGGATACCAGTCGTGATTTTGTGATATCGTGATGATTGGAAATTGATGTGATGGCCAATGTAGTATTCCGGAATATATATGTGGCAGATGACTTATGTTTGAGACGATTGTGCAAAACCGTATTTTTGTATATAATGTTGTGTAATTGTGTACTTGCACTAGCTATTCGAATGCTAACCCCTTAAATGGGGGAAATGCGTCTTATGCATTTCTGTACGGAGAGCTGAGGAGCAGGCACGGGGCACACACGTAAAGGATGGGATGGCTTGATGATGTGGCTCGAGTCAGTACTTTTATGTTGTGTCATTGCATTTGTCAAGTACCAGAGTTAGACTGTTTACTTTGAAACTTGGTTTAAGTCCCCTGCGTGGACAATGAATTGGTATTTATCTTATATTCATGTACTCCGTTTAAAACGTTCTGGCCGAGGCCACGGCCTTACTTACTTTTGAATGCATCATTTGGGATTATTTTGTGGTTTATGTGTCAAGTGTCAGCCTGGTAGACCTCATGAGGGTTCTACGGCGTGTAACGTCCCATTTGTGTATTGGGGTGTTACATTAACCAGCTAGATCGTGGTCGTTTTGGCTTAGGTGATCATTCGCAAAGGTGTTGTATTAACTACTGACTTATGTTATTATAACTCAGTTTAACAAAAAGCGAAAGTCAACAGTTAATCAAGAATGAAACCTATCCACAAAACAATCAATAAACATGCTTCAACTATAGGGCCATGGTCATCCCATAAATTTTACCGAGCCATGAAAATATTGAGAACCTATCATACTACTTTTTTGTGAAGATATTTTGTGCTAAGAAAAGTTTAATAAAACCAATAACTCTTGCACATCTTTATAATTTCAAGCATATAGTATCGGCCATACACTGCTCTAGTTCTGGACTTCAATCCACTGAGAGCTGCTGATAAATTTTGCTGAACAAGCTTTCTTGCATGCTCTCTGAACATGTCTTCAGCAAGCTACAAAAGATAACAAAACGCTAGTAACCAAATATAGAAAAATGCATCATGCTTCTCGACTCATGAGACTTTCCGACACTATGACATGTAAACTACTGAATATAACAAACATTTAGTGGTCGGTCTTTTTAGTGCCCAGTGGGCCATATGGGATATGCATAAAGATATTGATAACAACTTCACTGAAGACAATACCTCATCCGAAAGTCGATAAAGAAGTTGTGTTTCTCTAAGACTGATCAGCTCATTCACATGGACATCTGGGAAACAATTTAAGCCACATTAATATGGCATTTTCACCCAGATACTAACAAATCAAGTGTGAAGTGCAATAAAACTAAACAAGAGATCATGACAAGAAAAGGTAAACAGAAGAGACTATTTTCAAGCCATGACTTACCCCTTTAAAATGCATAAGTAAAGTCCGACAAAGGGTATGACACAATTTCAACATGTCGAATTTTGTTAACGTAATCATGAAGTACAAAGTTGACAAAAACTTAAGATAGCAAAGGTATGGAAGCAGAATGATTATTAGATAAGAGATTTATAGTAGACATATACCAAGAAGTTTGTGATTGTCATAACACATTAACACATAACCGATATGAATAATTTACCATGGGAAATTGATTCAAGCTTGACCGCGTACAACCTTTGTGCATTATCTCGGACAGCAACCTCTACCTGATAAACAGAAGGCATTAAAAGACAAAAGAATGTCCGAAAAGAACATGCTTATACTAGTTTGTGAAGTGTAAATTTAGAGCATTCACTTGATTACTTCAGACTTAAGAGAAACCAGAAGAGCCAATAATAGTTTAACCAATAATTATTACCTGAGAATTAGTAACCTTCAACACACGTTTCCATGGTAACAAAAAACTGGATGTTTCACCAAACACAAGATTTGAGACGTATATGAGCTTCTGAAAATTCGCCTACCAATCTGAGAAATAGTGGTTAAAAATTTGAAAATATGTGATCAACATTTACTCATTAAACAAAAAGTATTATCATAGTTTACTGCAAAATTAAAGCATTAAACGCAATATTTACCTCTATGTGCATGCCTGCTGCATCCGGTTCATCAATGCCCAATGAGTTTTTGAATTTAATAATGGTCTCAACTTCATTACCTTTGAGGTCTTCATTTCCAGGAGGAAGGACAGCAGATACAAATCTAAATATGTCCCATCAGAGAAATGAGTTTTCTACATACACAAACACACTGGTCATCAAGCACCTAGCATTTTCCCAAAAGCAAACATAAGCATTTATCACAATGAAAGGACAAGCAGTCACTTGCTGAATGATCCCTACCCTTGAAAGGTTATTTCCTTCGGTATTTTGCAAGGCATACTCAAACACCTAAACTTTTGATATAAGAGGCAAATGATCATAATCCGGAGCAAAACTAAGCATTAACTTATGCTCTTGGTTTAGAGTGATCTACAAAACCAGAAATAAGATGGAATGAACAATATATATGATTTATATGCCTGACATACCTTTCCCCTCCTCCTTTATCCGGGCTTGGGACCGGTAATGCAATGCAATATACAACAATTGCATTGGCGGAGTTAAAAAGTGGTTAGTTAATAAGTCGGGCACACGTCTTAAAAAAACAAGTAATACCAAGTTCTAAATGTTTAGCAATAAACCAACATAGGACACATATTGTGCATCAAAATAGAAATCCGAAATAGAAGTCCAGACATAATATTTTTAACTAATTGAAAGAAATGAATTTCTTAGGCCATGCGGTCGTACTCCCAACTGCATCCGCGATGACTGACATATCTGAGTTAGGCCTCCACAAATCAGCATTAGGAACCAAAGCTACTTGAACCCAAACCTTCCAAGCATCATTTCCAACGGGAACACCGTGCACCATAGCAATAGGATCCGTGGATGCAATTGTAGCTTCAACAAGAACCTTCTTTCGCCAATCCAATAATTTGCATTTGCGATCAACAGTGACACTTGTACGGGCATCTCTTGAAGTTGAACCATAACAATCACGAACATTAGAGCTACCATTATGTGACGGCGGAGTGGGTGACTTCCCATTCAAATTTTCCCTTGAACCAATACTATGCAAATGCGGAGAGGCCATGTTTGAATTTGCTTTCTCCTTTGACGCGAAACCCTAGGAACAATCACGAGTTAACATGTAAGTGAAAACTATAAATAACTCTAAAAACAATGTGATTGACTACAAAATACTTGCCTGCAAATGCATAAAGTGTCTCATCTCCGCCATTTTATTTTCTAAATGTTCAAACTTCTCCATTTTTTTATTTCGTTCTGAAACTTGATTCTCAAGTGCTTGGACTTTCTTTGAACTATTCATGTGGATACCTATTTTTGATGGGGTAATACCAAATCCTATCCCTCTAACTCTTCCATTTCTCTCGGGCCCGAGTATTTGAGAGACTGCGTCCTCATTAATTGATGTCAAATGGGAGGTTTGAGAGGATGTGATCTCTTGTATTTTACTCTTGAAAATTAGTAAACAAACAAGTATTAAATGATAGATTAGGCAAAATACTCCCTCCGTCCCAAAATAATCTTCTATTTTTTCTTTATTGTTACTACAATTGAACTTTGAGAAATAAACATGGATTGATTAGATTATAATATCAATAACAAGTTTTTGTATTTTTAATAGGATAGTTAAATCAACCTAAAATAATTACTCAAAGTTCATTCGCAATAATGACATAAAAGATTGGCATTTTGGGTGGAGGGAGTAAAAAAATAAAGTATGATTTAGTTGAAATGTCACTTACCACACAATCGGCAATAAATGGAGTTGGTACTTCACCATTCTTTTTAGTGTGTGCTTTACACCAAATATCTTCTCTCCTTAGAGGCTTTTCTGGATGCTCCTTTCTCTAAAAAGAATAAGCACTATTTAAATTAAAATACAAAACTGAAAATATGTAATAATATACTCCCTCCGTACCACCTCACTTGATGCCAAAAAAGTCAACTTGGTATCACATGAGGTGGTATAGAAGGAGTATTGATCAATTTATAGAAAGTTACCATTTCATCCGCTAGTCGAGCATACCCCTTCCGACTCATTGTATGTGGGGCATGATTGTTCGCCCTAATCTCCTTATACATTTTGCTCTTCATCTACGCCATTTCTTATGTTACAAACAAAAAATATACAACATAAACTAATTATAAAAAACTGAATTTACCTCAAATTCATTTGATAACTTTTCTGCGATAAAAGTGCTCCACTCTTGAAGAGATATGTTATCCGGTTTAAGGGTTGCAAATTTTGACTCTTTATCTCGCATTTTTGATGCATCTCTAAGAGATTCTATCAGCTTCGATTTAGACTGCCTCCAACGAGTGTCCATTTGTTGAATAATAAGCTTCTCGTGCGTGTCATCAATCTTGAATCTCCTCTGTACATAAACATCATATCACAAACAAGGGAACATGTACACTTTAATTTTTATGTTCAAACCCAATTAGATATATTATCATTACCTTAACACATGTCCACAAATCTTTCTTTGTTTCTTTCTCAACTTTCCTCCAATCATCAATATTGACCGGTACAAATTGTCGTGCTAAAGCACCCAAGAATGAAGATAACCACTCAGAATGCTCACCGATAGGCTATCCTCTTTCATTGAAATCCACCTCTATGAGTTTCGTAGGATTTGAGCATAACTCTCTCAACCTTGTTGGACCTCTTTTTTTCTTTCCCAATGCTTCTTGTTCTTCAACCAACTGCTCTTCACAGGTATATTCATTAGGAACTTCAGTAGAAACACGTGGAGGAGACATCCTCTGCATATTATGTTCAGGAGAGGGATTCGACCCTCTTTCACAAATTCGAATACATTCGTTCCCTTGTTGTTGCGAAATTGCAACCGATGCTAAATGTATTTTCTTCAAGCGCCTGCTCCCCTTTCTTGAACTCTGCATAGATCATTGTAAAGTTAGTAAACACAATATTTGTATGTATATATTTAATAACTAAAAACAATGACATATGCACAAAAAATCTGCATTGAAAAAATCTTGCTTACAAACTGATTTAAAAAAAAACTGCTTTTAAAAACTATGTTTTTTTTGCACTTTGCCCACTGAACTTATTTTTTGTTGCATTTTACCCTCTCAACTATGTATTTTTTCCCACTGTCCCCTGGTCAAATCATAAATTGACATATTTCCTTACATGATAGGGTCATGAGGTCTCTCAGTGCAAAAAATGATATTTCAGGGGGTTTAATATAATTTACTCAAAATTTCTATTTTGGACATGGAACTGATTTTCACAGTGTTTACTGTTTAAACATAACCATTGGAAATCTAATTTTAAAATCTGCTTTGAAAAAATGCAATAAACGAACATAATGACACTATAGTTGACATTGGGACGGAGGGAGTATATATCTTATAACTAAAAATAATGACATACACATGTAAAATCATTATGATAACACTAACTCTTACCTCTATCCCATCATTACCCATTGTGATCACATCGATAAACTTTGATAGAGTTATCTAAATATCCTCCTACTCAGCCTCCACCGATTATATGGAAGAAAATCAATCAAATAATTTTGTATATATGCTAGTACAAGTATAATGTGATAAACAAACATAATGACACTATAATTAAGAAAAAAATAGTCATAATAACCTAAATACTTATCAAATATACCAATATGTCATCACATCCCACTCTTGCGCAAGTACTATCTTGGCAATCATCGATTTTATCAAGCAAAGATACATCAAGTGGATTACACGACAATTCATTATTCTCATCATCACTCTTATCATAGATCTCCATATCATGATAGCCCCTTGGTGGTGGTCTGACAACAACTTGCCAATTAGATGTTTTGCTTTCTCTCCAATAGAATACTTGTGAGGCTTGCGTTGCTAGTATAAAAGGATCTCCTTTAAATTGATCTTGAAATTGAGCAAAGTTGACTAATGTAAATCCATATTCAACCTTCACTCCACGATAGATATTTGCCCAATCACACTTAAATAAGGGAATCTGAAACATAAGATAGTCCAACAATATAATGTTATGCAAGATCCCGTAATGACCTATTGTGTTGCTACTAGATTGGCAATTGACATTTGGACTAGATTGACGTATTGTAGTTGCTTCAAGTGAAACACCACTATTCTGTGTGGACTTTTCGGTGTCCTTGGTACGAAATCGACGACCATTTATTATATAGCCAGAATATGAGAGTGCTTGACTTCTAGGCCCATATGATTACCACTTTATTGTTTCAGGAACTTCTACTTCGCCTGAGGCTATTTGGTCTTTAACCTGTATATTTATTTTAAATAAATAACATACTTATTCACAATGTATAAACTAATAAAGTCCAAATAATATGTAAAAAAACCTTTTTTGTAAACCAACTAGAGAAAGTGTCTGAATGCATCTTTGAAAGTTGATCATCGGATAGATCAGTATGTAACATCTTTAACTCTTCCATATGCATCCTAAAAATAAATAATGTGAAAATATTCCTAAGAAACAAACTAGACAAAATTGCATATAACTTAAACTTACACTTCATATGGTTCCACTTCTGCCGTATTAAACAACACATATCGATGACCATTTTGCATGTCTTCATTAGACAATGTAGTATGCTCTCCTTTAGAAATTGGTCGTCCTTCAAATGTGTTTTCATTTTGGTATTCCTCATTGCGTTTATGTGTTTCAAATAGTGCACAACTTTCCTTAATGTACTCACAACAAAATCGTATGGATTCTTCAGCAAGATAGCCTTAACATATGCATCCTTCGGGTCGTGCAGGATTTCTAACATATTCCTTCCACGTCTTCATAAATCTAAAAATATTGGATATAAATTAGGAAGGAAAATATCATTCAAGCCTATTACCAGATAATAAATGGATATCGAATACCTTTCAAACGGGTACATCCAATGAAATTGATTTGATCCACAAAGACGAGTTTCTCGGCCTAAATGTATTATCAAGTAAATCATGCACAATGTATCAATTATCTCTTGTTCTGCAGCTTCAATTTTTTCGACATCAACCACTCTTTGGCTTATATCATAGAAAAATGAACAGAAACGAAGTAATGCATTTCTTGGCCCTTTTGGTTGAAGTCCTCTCAATGCGACTGGCAATAACTGTTGCATCAATACATGGTAATCATGGGACTTGAGTCCAAGTATCTTGTCATTCTGTGCAAAACTGTTTGCAATATTAGAGCTATACCCGTCGGGAACTTTCAAATTTCTTAGTCGCCAATAAAATGTCTCTATCTCAGAACTTGTTAACGTATGTTGGCCTGGTGGAAGGGCTAACTTACTATTCTCATCAAGCCTTGGGTGCAACTCTGGCCTAATTGCCATACTTTCCAAGTCTTTACGAGCACTATGGCCATCTTTTGATCTTCCTTTTATATCAAGCAAAGTGCATAGTAAACTCTCACCACAATTTTTTTCGATGTGCATTAAATCCAAACAGTGACATACCAACAAATGCTAAAAATAATATATTTTATTAGTTATCAGCTAGCTATTAACTATATCATTATATTGAATTAACATTAAAGCACAAAATTTGTTATACCTCGTAATATGGCAACTAAAAAAAATGATTTTTTCTTCCAATTCAGGACCTTAACTTTCTTTATAATCTTCCTCCTCCTTTTCTTCTTTCTCTTACCTTTTGCCCTTCCTTGTCTCGGTTCTTCATCACTGCTCATTTCATCCCATTTTCCCAAATCATTTTCAATCCCATTAACAACTGCTAAAATTTCAGAACCAGACAATATATGAGGTTTCCCCCTCTTCTCATGGGTTCCATCAAACCAACTCTTCTTCTTTCGGTAAGGATGATTGGATATAAGAAACCTTCGATGACCCATATACGCACACTTGTGACTGTGAGGTAGATAAATTGAACAAGTATTAGCACCACAAATAGGACATGCCATCTTACCCTTAGTCGTACACCCAGCTAGATTTCCATAAGCCGGAAAATCATTAATCGTCCACATGAGAATAACCTTCAGATTGAAAATGCTCTTCATAAATGCATCGTACACCTCAACCCCACTCATCCATAACTCTTTCAAATCTTCAATCAATGGCCTTAAATATACATCAATATCATTTCCTGGTTGCCTTGGACCAGGGATTACCAAAGTTAACATCATATTTTCCCTATTCATGCACAGCCAAGGGGGGAGGTTGTAATTAACAAGCATCACGGGCCAACAACTATGTGTAGAACTAAGATTACTATAAGGATTAAATCCATCTGTGGCAAGTCCAAGTCTTAAATTCCTAGGATCAAATGAAAAACATGTAATACCCGGTTGTAATTCAGTCATTATCATTCAGTAATTATCAGTCTGTAATTGTCACTCAGTGTATTTTCACTCAATTATAATCATTCATCAATCATGTTCTTTCACCGTGTTCACCGTTCGGATAAACTTCGAGTTGTGTATCGTTATTGTTCATTGTTTCAACTTTCCTCATATGAGTTCGACTTTGTTAGATCACCATTAATTTTTGGTAAATCCAAAAATTATAAATATTTGCAATATTATAGAGCATCGAGTTAGCTTTCCAATGGTTCAAACGGTGAGTCAATCGGATTCCGGACGAGAGAGTTATGGTCGTTTTAGCTCAACCGCTCATTTTTCAGTATTGGCCGATCACTGCCGAACGAACTCGGCCGTGTCGTCCGACACGGCCCGTGCCGTACTCGTCCGGAAGATGCCGAAGTGTTCGCCTCAGACCCGACCGTGTCGTCGGCACGGCCGAGTCGAACCCTTCCGGATAAGCGAGAATCGTCGCCCAACACGCCCGACCGTGTCGTGCAGCGCAGTCGAGTCATGCCGTCATTGTCGGACGGGTCATCGTCGGAAGGCCCTCGCGCGCGCGACCGTGTCAAGCGAGACACGGTCGAGTCACCGTCGGCCAGTGTCGGCCGGTATGCGACACGACCGTGCCGATCGGCACGGCCGTGTCGGCAGGTAGTCAACCCCTTTAAATCCGTTTTTTCAGCATTTCACCATTTCCTTCCAGCTTTTTCCACCTTTACGAGAGAGAGAAGCTTGAGGGAGAGTTTTCTTCATCAATTATCATTTGAGTGTGTATTTTTCATCACCTTCAATCATTTGGGAAGCTTGGATACTCGTTTAAACTCGTGTTCTTGGATCAAGTACTTGGATCTTCAAGAGGTAATTCCTTCAACACTTTGGACTTCGATTTTGTGTTGAAATATGATGTTTTGGACGTGATAATCATGTTATATGAAGGGATATGTATATGATTATGAGTTTGTATAAGGATTCATTGGATTATTGAGGAATTATTCGAGAACACCTTGAAAATCGAGTTGGAATTGGGGATTTTCGACTAGTTGTTGTTATAATCACGTTTTTGGATATTCATATCGGATTATTGATCATATTGGAGATGTTTTATTGGTTTGAAACACTTCTTGGAGATTTTGATATTGGTATATTGAGGTTTGATTGTAAACAATCGGAGTTTGGATACAACGTGTTTGATTTAATGCCTCTATGGACTTGGTTTAGTCGTATCGACATTTTGAGTTCGTTGTATTCGTGTTTGATTCGTATATTGAACGGATTGTTGGATATTGTATAATTCAAGGTTGTTCGAGCGACCGATATCTCAATTAGGACGTTGTTCGTGGAAGGATAATTGTCACCGGTGTTGTGTAAGTTAATTCTTACTCGGTTAAAAGGATATTCATCCCTTTTGTTGTTGTTCATTCATAATCATAACTCATTCATCATTATATTAATCGTATCAAAACTTGTTGTTATCAATTAATCGTTTCAGTCATAAGGAACGACGGTTCCAATCTTTTCATTGAGCTGTCATTTATTTCGTTACCATTCCACCTCGGTGAGTCATTATTCATTTTCGATGTCACTTTTGTTATATCGTGGCATTCCGGGTCATACTGGCGTGCCGGTTGGTATGTGTAGGGTTTTCATGTCGGGCACATTATAGTCGTGTGTTGGTTGTTGGCCTCACATTGGACTGTGCACACGAGTCAATGTGTCTCGTGAGACTGATTAGGTACAAGACCACGCGTGTATTGATCGTTGGTGGCTTGTGCACGGACACATTTCCATCCCGGGCGTAGTGTGGCGCCACCCTTTGAGCCGTACTGTTAGTTGATTCATATAGCATGTTTGATTGCGTATGTTTCGACAGGATATTTCATAACTTCAGATATAATCATGATTGTGTATTTTCAACTCTTGAGGATTGTTGTTCTTTGTAACTGACCCCGTTTGGGGATTTTGTTTTTCAGGTCATGGCAAGGCAAACGCACGGGAATAGCATGTTGATGTCGAAGAGTCCTAGTGATACTAGTAGGGGGCCCCGATCTTTCAGTTATTTATGTTATTGTCCTTTATTTTCCGCTGCATACTTTCATTTGAATACTCCGTTTCATTCAGTGTTGTGTATTTTATCTTCATATAAAATACACTAGTATTCGGTATTGTCCTGGTGTGTTGTAACTAAACTCCTCATCGGAGTAATTATTGTTGTAATGTAGTTCGGTACTACATTTATCTTGTGTAATTCATTCATTTTCATTTGCTTGGTGGGTCCCAGTTGGGGATCTACGGCACTGTAATATCCGCCTAGTTTGGGGTGTTACAGAGTTGGTATCGGAGCGTGGTTTTGAATACTACCTTCCGAGTCATGTCTCATTTGAAATCATCGTCATCAGACTAGTATCATTGGACTTTCGCGTCACGTGTGACCTGTGCAAATGCCGAGCCAATCAGACCGAAAGAACTGTAAGATTTCTAACGCCATGGTATAATTTCTGGCAATAGTCATTCATTCATCATTCATTAATTAACAATCCTCAAACATCATCATTCATTGTGATTAGGACGATCATGTTAACTCATTAATCACTTAATTCATTTCATTACTCAGTTAATAATCAGGACGATCATGTTAACTCATTAATTACTCAATTCATTTCATTACTCAGTTGTCAATCTGGATGATCATATTATCAATCTTGTTAAGTTATTCAAGATAATCATTTCAAGAATTTCATGAGATAATCATGTAACTTCAGTAAACCATTCATATAATCACTAAGTTAGAGCATGTATACTCATTTTCATCATCTCATGACATAATCATAACGTGCTAATCATGCGGGTAATATAATCATTATGCGACCTTCCTACTTCAGTATGGAGAGAAGCGTCGAGGATGCACGGAAGAATCGCAGACGGGCCGAAACCCGTGAAATAATCACTCGCTGTCGGGAAATCGTGCCCAGGACTCGGTTCGAGCAGAAGATGTTCGGGTTGATCCACTCACTTTTATGCAGGCCATGATGACCCATGTGCAGTTGCTCAATCATCATTGCGCCACTCTGACCGGATTAATCGAGAGAACTCTTCCGTATGAGCCAGCTGCTAAGGAAATTGCTAAGCAGCAACCTTCGTCTGCTAGCAAGAAATCGAAGAATCGTAATCCGTCTGAAGGAGGTCAGACAACCTTCAAGAAACCTCGTGCGGGCTCTACTTTTTCCGAGCGACCTCCTGTGACGTCTAAACCCGCGGAATCTCAGTCACGAGCGGCCAGTTCGGCCATCACCTGTTATAACTGTGGGGATCTTGGTCATGTCAGCACCAAATGTCCGAAGCGGACTGTCACGTGCCATAACTGTGGAATTGCTGGGCATAGGGCCCGTTTTTGCCGAAAGGACTCCAAGTCGGCTCCGGCGGCATCCCAAGCCCCGAAGCAACCAGCGTTTCAGAATCAGACTGCTTTGTCATCGTCGTTTAAGACAATGGAAGCAAATAGAGTTGGAGCTCGTATTTATCAGACGGGAGCGTCCGGTTCGGGGACCAGCAAGTCCCAGATTCATATGATGAGGAGGATCGACGATCCGGTGGTCCGAACGATTTCAGGTATACTCGTAATTTTATTTCAACTTGTATGTACCTTTTGATGCTGGTACACCGCATTCATTCATTTTCGAATCATGCTTGAATAGACTTATTTCGGGATAGTCCTATTGCTTGTGGACATCATACCATCGGTCTACCTGACGATGGAAGAATTTTCGGAATCATACCGATTTAAGCAAAATGACCGCGATTGGTTGATGGATCTAATCGTGGTGAATTTATCTTAGGACGATGTAATTTTCGGTATTAGTTGATTTAACCATCTTGATACTATCCTCAGTGTTTGTTAGCGTTTGGTCGCTATCTTTCCGTCGTTGGTTGTCGAATGTGTGCTTCAGGGAAGTAATCCCCCATTGTTCCAGTAGAATTTTTATTATGGCGGAAGCAGAGAAATTCCGCAATCGAACTATTCAATCATTCTTTATATCATTTTCATCGATTGGCCTTTCTAAGGCAATCGAGTTATTCAATCATTCCTTGTATCATTTCCATCGATTGGCCTTTCTAAGGCAATCGAGTTATTCAATCATTCCTTGTATCATTTCCATCGATTGGCCTTTCTAAGGCAATCGAGTTATTCAATCATTCCTTGTATCATTTTCATCGATTGGCCTTTCTAGGGCAATCGAGTTATTCAAACATTCATTGTATCATCTTCATCGATTGGCCTTTCTAAGGCAATCGAGTTGTTCAATCATTATTGGTATCTCTTTTTATCGATTGACCATTCTAGCGCAATCGAAATGTTCAATCATTCGTGGTATCATTGTCATCGATTGACGATGTATTTCCAGACAAGTTATCTGGTTGCCTACACATAGAGTAAGGGAATTCAGGAGTGAGTTGGAGCCGGTACGTCCCCTTTATCGAAGGCACCGTATCGGATGGCCCGACCAGAATGCAGTAGTTGAAGATTCAACTTGAGGAATAGTTCGAGGAAGGTTATCTTCGACCGATTGCGTCCCCGTGAGGAGCACCAGTGTGATCTGTCAAGGAGAAGGATGGCTCGTCTCGTATGTGTATTAATTACGGGAGTTGAACAGGTGATGATCAAGAGTAGTATCCCTTACCTGTATTGATGATCTTTTAGATCAACTTCGTGGAGCCTCGATATTTTCCAGGATCGACTTAAGATCTGGATATCACCGCCATGGATTCGAGAGTCGGATATCGCAAGGACAGCGTTTCATACACGCTATGGTCATTATGAGTTCGTAGTTATGCCGTTCGGGCTAACTATTACACCTGTGGTATTCATGGGGGTAATGAATCGGGTTTTCATCAATTTTTTTTTTGGATCAGTTTGTTGTTGTCTTCATCGAAGACATTTTGATTTATTCTCTTAGCCGAGAGGAACACGAGGTTCATCTTCTTGAGGTTCTCGACGTGTTGAGACGCGAGCAATTTTATGGAAGTTTTCTTAATGTGAGTTCTGGATGTCCGAAGTGACTTTTCTCGGACATGTGATTTCATTTGTCAGAGTTCATGTCGACCCTCAGAAGTCGGGGACTATCCGAGTTTGGCAACCTCCGAAAGATATTAAGTAAATCCGATGTTTCCTCGGATTAGCTGGTTAATTATCCAACCCACGGCCGGAGCTAGCAACCGTGGTTTTCGCGTTGGAAATTTGGCGTCGTTACCTTTATGGAATCACCTATCAGATCTTCACCAATCACAAGAGTTGAAGCATATATTTACTCACAAGGAGTTAAATATGCGACAGAGGCGGTGGTTGGAACTAATCAAAGATTTTGATATCGAAATCCTTTACCACCCGGGAAAAGCGAGCATTGTCGCCGACGCCTTGAGTCGTAAGTCCGTTCAGGAGCAGATGCTAGCTCGTTTCACAATTCAGAAGGAGCTCCAACAGGAATTCCTTAGACCCAAGATCGAGGTCTGGCTTCAGCGAATTCAGGGACAGCTTTGTATGTTAGAGATTTCATCATCTCTTGAGGATGCAATCAGGGAGAATCAGGGTTCAGACCCAGCATTGCTGCGCATTCTTGAGGATGTGGCTCAGGGGAAAGCCCCTGGATTCGTGATCCACGAGGATGGACTTTTGAGATTTAAGAATCGGATGTGTGTACCGGCGAATGACGAGTTGAAAAAACTCTATTTTGAGAGAAGCTCATGCTACCCCTTATTCTGTTCATCTGGGGTCCAGCAAGATGTACAAGGACTTGAAACAAAATTACTGGTGGAGTAATATGAAGCGAGAAGTCGCGGAATTTGTTTCGAGATGCTTAACTTGCCAACAAGTCAAGATTGAACATCAGCGACCGGCGGGTATGCTGAAACCTCTCCCTATTCCAGAGTGGAAGTGGGAAGACATTTTCATGGATTTCATTACGAGTTTGCCGACGAGTCGTCGTGGCATGAATACGATCTGGGTGATTGTGGACCGCGTAACTAAATCAGCTCATTTCCTTGAGATCAAGGATACGTGGGGTCCCGAGAGACTGGCCCAGTTATTCATCAAGGAGATAGTAAGACTGCACGGTACTCCTAAGAGTATCATTTCCGATCGTGACGGTCGATTTGTGTCTCATTTTTTGAAATCAGTTCATCAGGCTATGGGAACTCAGCTTAATCTCAGTACTGCCTTTCATCCTCAGTCCGACGGACAATTAGAGAGGACTATACAGACATTAGAGGACATGTTGATGGCATGCATCCTCGATTGGAAGGACGATTGGGAAGCCCAACTACCATAGATCGAGTTCACGTATAATAATAGTTGGCATGCCTCCATTAAGATGGCACCTTACGAGGCCTTGTACGGTCGTCGTTGTCGATCTCCTTTGTGTTAGGATGACTTGTCAGAATCAATCGGCACCGAGCCCGATATGCTTATAGCCGTCCGGGAGAAGGTAGCTTTGATCAAGAGTCGTATGTTGACAGCTCAGAGTCGACAGAAATCGTATGCGGATAATCGTCGCCGACCACTAGAGTTCGATACGGGTGACCATGTTTTGGTCAAGGTATCCCCGAGTCGAGGTATTTTTTTCGTTTCGGAAAAACGGGGGAAGTTGAGCCCAAGATTCATTGGACCGTTTGAAATTTTGGATCGAGTAGGCGTGTTAGCTTATCGATTGGCTTTACCTCCGGCTTTGAGCCGAATTCATAATGTGTTTCATGTCTCTCAGTTGCGGAAGTTTGTTGCCGACCCGAGTCACATACTTGATTCGGCCGAAAATCGAGATCGCGGATGAGCATTCGTACGAGGAGCGTCCTGTACGAGTGTTGGAGCGGCGAATCAAACAGTTGAGGGATAAGACGATCCCTTTGGTCAAGATTCAGTGGTCTAGACACGGAGTCGAAGAGGCCACTTGGGAAACCGAGAAGAATATGCGGGAGAGTTATCCCGAGTTGTTTGACCCTTAGTTTCGGGGACGAAACTCTTTTAAGGGGGGGTGTATGTAATACCCGGTTGTAATTCAGTCATTATCATTCAGTAATTATCAGTCTGTAATTGTCACTCAGTGTATTTTCACTCAATTATAATCATTCATCAATCATGTTCTTTCACCGTGTTCACCGTTCGGATAAACTTCGAGTTGTGTATCGTTATTGTTCATTGTTTCAACTTTCCTCATATGAGTTCGACTTTGTTAGATCACCATTAATTTTTGGTAAATCCAAAAATTCTAAATCTTTTGCAATATTATAGAGCATCGAGTTAGCTTTCCAATGGTTCAAACGGTGAGTCAATCGGAGTCCGGACGAGAGAGTAATGGTCGTTTTAGCTCAACCGCTCATTTTTCAGTATTGGACGATCACTGCCGAACGAACTCGGCCGTGTCGTCCGACACGGCCCGTGCCGTACTCGTCCGGAAGATGCCGAAGTGTCTGCCTCAGGACCCGACCGTGTCGTCTGACACGGCCGAGTCGAACCCTTCCGGATAAGCCAGAATCGTCTGCCCAACACGCCCGACCGTGTGTCGTCAGCACGGCCGAGTCATGCCGAAGTCATTGCCGGACGGGTCATCGTCGGAAGGCCCTCGCGCCGCGACCGTGTCAAGCGTGACACGGTCGAGTCATCGCCGGCCGGTATCGGCCGGTATGCGACACGACCGTCAGATCGGCACGGCCGTGTCCGGCAGGTAGTCAACCCTTTAAATCCGTTTTTCAAAGATTTCACCATTTCCTTCCAGCTTTTTCCACCTTTTACGAGAGAGAAGCTTGAGGGAGAGTTTTCTTCATCAATTATCATTTGAGTGTGTATTTTTCATCACCTTCAATCATTTGGGAAGCTTGGATACTCGTTTAAACTCGTGTTCTTCAGATCGAAGTACTTGGATCTTCAAGAGGTAATTCCTTCAACACTTTGGACTTCGATTTTGTGTTGAAATATGATGTTTTGGACGTGATAATCATGTTATATGAAGGGATATGTATATGATTATGAGTTTGTATAAGGATTCATTGGATTATTGAGGAATTATTCGAGAACACCTTGAAAATCGAGTTGGAATTGGGGATTTTCGACTAGTTGTTGTTATAATCACGTTTTTGGATATTCATATCGGATTATTGATCGTATTGGAGATGTTTTATTGGTTTGAAACACTTCTTGGAGATTTTGATATTGGTATATTGAGGTTTGATTGTAAACAATCGGAGTTTGGATACAACGTGTTTGATTTAATGCCTCTATGGACTTGGTTTAGTCGTATCGACATTTTGAGTTCGTTGTATTCGTGTTTGATTCGTATATTGAACGGATTGTTGGATATTGTATAATTCAAGGTTGTTCGAGCGACCGATATCTCAATTAGGACGTTGTTCGTGGAAGGATAATTGTCACCGGTGTTGTGTAAGTTAATTCTTACTCGGTTAAAAGGATATTCATCCCTTTTGTTGTTGTTCATTCATAATCATAACTCATTCATCATTATACTAATCGTATCAAAACTTGTTGTTATCAATTAATCGTTTCAGTCATAAGGAACGACGGTTCCAATCTTTTCATTGAGCTGTCATTTATTTCGTTACCATTCCACCTCGGTGAGTCATTATTCATTTTCGATGTCACTTTTGTTATATCGTGGCATTCCGGGTCATACTGGCGTGCCGGTTGGTATGTGTAGGGTTTTCATGTCGGGCACATTATAGTCGTGTGTTGGTTGTTGGCCTCACATTCGACTGTGCACACGAGTCATTGTGTCTCGTGAGACTGATTAGGTACAAGACCACGCGTGTATTGATCGTTGGTGGCTTGTGCACGGACACATTTCCATCCCGGGCGTAGTGTGGCGCCACCCTTTGAGCCGTACTGTTAGTTGATTTATATAGCATGTTTGATTGCGTATGTTTCGACAGGATATTTCATAACTTCAGATATAATCATGATTGTGTATTTTCAACTCTTGAGGATTGTTGTTCTTTATGTGACCCGTTTGGGGATTTTGTTTTTCGTGTCATGGCAAGGCAAACGCACGGGAATAGCATGTTGATGTCGAAGAGTCCTAGTGATACTAGTAGGGGGCCCCGATCTTTCGAGCTTATTCATGTTATTGTCCTTTATTTTCCATGAGACTTTCATTTGAATACTCCGTTTCATTCAGTGTTGTGTATTTTATCTTCATATAAAATACACTAGTATTCGGTATTGTCCTGGTGTGTTGTAACTAAACTCCTCATCGGAGTAATTATTGTTGTAATGTAGTTCGGTACTACATTTATCTTGTGTAATTCATTCATTTTCATTTGCTTGGTGGGTCCCAGTTGGGGATCTACGGCACTGTAATATCCGCCTAGTTTGGGGTGTTACAAAACAAGGCCACCTACTATCAATAGACTTCCACTGTGGTGAGTCAACAGGATGTCGCATTTTGTTATCATTACTATGATGACTGCTATGCCACAATAATTGTTCAGAATTATCTAATGATCTGAACATCCTTCTAAATCTGGGAATAATAGGAAAGTCTCTCAACACCTTGGCTGGTACCCCCTTTTTAATTTTACGCTCATCTCCTTTTCCTACCACTTTCCACCTGGATTTCCCACACCTTGGACAATTGTCTAGATCTTCCAAGTCTTTTCTAAATAAACAACAATCATTAGCACATGCATGTATTTTTTCATAACCCAAGTCAAAGTTCTTAAGTAATTTTTTTGCAGTATATGTGGAACTAGGAAGTACATTCTTCTGTGGCAACATGTGACCTAAAATTTTGAGAAGATCACTATATGCTTTATCAGAAATGTCATTAATGGCTTTATGTTTGAAAAGCACAACTGTCGCTGTCAACTTTGTATAGTCACTACAACCCATATATAAGGGAGTTTCTGCATCTTCTAATAATTTTGAAAACCCCTCATCTCCCATTGCTTCAGTATAATTTGGAATCGTTTCCTCGTTAACACGTGCATCTATGAACATCCTATATGTATCTGATATATCATCAAGATCAAATATCCTGTTGGAGGAAGTGCTAGGACATTCTTCCCCGTGAAAAATACAAACATCATATGTCTTATCCATACCATATATAACCAAGTGCGAGACTACATCATCACTAGACTGGTAATCCAAATTTCTGCATCGAGTACAAGGACATCTAATTTTAGAGGGATTTTCTAAACTTTCCAAACTTACTGCTACAAAATTTCTTACTCCTTCCCTGTAAGCAGCAGTTGGCCTACAAACAAAATTATACATATTACATAGCTGGCAGAAGACAACATGCAGCTATGAAACTACTATTTAAGCTTAGAGTGAAAACCTGGGCAGATTCACCCACGCTTTATCCATCGATATGAATTATGAGTACACCGAGAACACTACAAGAGTTAATAATATTAGCACAGTTTGAAGAATTAATAATTTAGTACATCTCATTGTACCTTAACTGCTAGCCCAAAGCTAACAAAAAATGTGAATCTTTTACTAATAATAGTGTTATAGTACTCTTATATTTTAACACAATAATCGACCACAGCAATATCTTAAACTAGGGATTCTGCCCTGCTCAAAATCTCAAAATCATGAGGGTTAGGGTATAGGGGAAACGAACGGGGAAGGAAGAGAGATGATTCAGTGTTGTTGTTGTTGTGGAGAGTGTTAAGAGCAGCTCCGTCTCCGACCAGTATCGCTGCCGATGCCCAAGAACTCCTTTGCGTCTGTGCTTTTGGGATTTGGGGGAAGAGAGGTTAATTTAGTTTGGGGGGAAGGTACCTGCGGGAATGGAACCATTCACCTTTTTCATTTTTTGTTTTTCTTTTTTCCTTTTTGTAGTTTATTGTATTAAGATTTTATTAAGATACATACAGTTTTAGTGAAACCATAATACAACGTTTATAAAAAAACGTTGTTATATCATTTTTCACAACGTTTACCAATTAAACGTTGTATTATACTGCAACGTTTCTTCATTAAACGTTGTCTATTCCCTTTACCACAACGCTTTTTTATAAACGTTGTCAACATAGAAATACTACAACGTTTTTAAAATAAATGTTGTCGAAAACCTAAATCACAATGTTTTTTAAAAACGTTGTTAACAAAAACGTTGTCAATGCCTCTTTTTGTTGTAGTGAAGAATATTCGTATTGAATTCAATGACTTTCTTTATGGTACTGCAAAGTTATATACTGACCTTTACAATATTGATCTAGATGAGTCCAATACTTTAGAAGTCTATAGCATTGCAACTAAGAAACCTAAGCTCAATGATTCTAAACCGACTTACTTATGGCACTATCGACTTAGCCACATAAATGAGCAATGTACTTCTAAACTCCATCACAATGTACTTTTAAACTCCTTTGACTATGAGCCATATGGGACATGCGAAACTTGTTTATTGGGCAAGATGGCGAAAAATCCTTTCACCAGTCATGGAGAAAAGGCTACTAACCTATTAGGCCTAGTACATAATGATGTATGTAGCACTCATCCCAGAGGCAGATATCAATACTTCGTCACTTTTACCGATGATTTTAGTTGGTATGGATATGTTTATCTTATGAAGCATAAACATAAATCTTTTTTGAAATGTTCAAAATATTCCATAGTGGAGTATAGAACCAACTTGGCAAGACGATTAAAGCCCTTTAATCGGATTAAGGTGGCGAATACTTGAGCCAAGAACTCGATGATCATCTTAGGAGTTGTAGAATTGTTTAAAAACTTACTCTTCTTGGAACACCTATACAGAAGTTGATTCAGGACCAAAGTCCGAGGAATGGCTAGAGGCCATGAAGTCATAGATGCAATCTATGTACGAAAATCAAGTTTGAGACTTGATAGATCTACTTGAGGGTGTTAGAACCATTGGGTGCAAATGAGTCTTCAAAAAGAAGAAAAACATAGGATGACAATATGCAAGCCTATAAAGCTAGACTAGTTGCAAAAGGTTATAGACAGACTCATGGTGTTGACCATGGTGAGCCTTTTCACCAGTAGTCAAAATCAATAGGAATTTTATTTGCTATTGCCGCATACTATGATTATGAGGTATGACTAATGGATGTCAAAACAGCATTTCTTAACGGAAACTTACTCAGGGATGTGTACATGACATAACCTGAGGGTTTTGTTCATCCCGAAAATTCTAAAAAGGTTTGCAAGCTTCAAAGATCCATTTATGGGTTGATGAAACTGTCAAAGAGTTTGGGTTTATTCAAAATGAAGATGAACCATGTGTGTACAAGAAGGTTAGTGAGAGCACAGTTATCTTCCTAGTCTTATATGTAGATACATATTACTCATTGAAAACGACATACCTACCTTACAGACAGTCAATACTTGGTTGGGAAGTTTTTTCTCCATCAAAGACTTAGGAAAAGCTGCTTATATTCTTGGGATAAAAATCTATAGAGATAGATCAAAGAGAATGATTGGTCTAATTCAGAATACCTACATTAATAAAATATTGAAGAGGTTCAATATACATGACTCCAAGATAGGACTCCTACCAATGTCACATGGCATTCATCTGAGTATGACTCAGAGTCCTTCACCTCCTGATGAGTGATCACGCATGAGAAAGATTCCATATGCTTCGGCTATTTGGATCGATCATGTATGCCATGATTTGTACTCAACCAAATGTATCATTTGCCCTTATCATGACAAGTAGATACCAATAAAATCTGGTGAAAGTCACTGGACAATAGTGAAAATCATCATAAAGTACTTAAGAAGAACTAAGGATGCATTCCAAATTTATGGATGCTTCAGAGACGAGTTGGATGTAAATGGTTACGCCGATGAAAGTTTCAAAATCGCTAGACATCATTTAAGATCGCAGATGATTTTGTGTTTTTTGTTTAAAATGGAGGTACTGTGAGTTGGAAATGTTCCAAGTAAAGCACGCTCATAGATTCTATAACTTAAGCTGAGTACGTGGAAGTATTGGATGCAGCCAAGGAGAATATGTGGATCTTTAGGTCCAATAAGTCATTACTGCGACAATGATGGTGCTATTGCGCGAGCTAAAGAGTAAAGGTCCGATTAGAGATACAGACACATACTCAGTATATACAATGTAGCAACATAAGAGAATGTTGCTGATCCACTTACCAAGCCTCTCTCACAAGGATAGCATGAAGATCATGCTAGATCGATATGACTAAATGTCATGAATAAATGGTCCTAGTGAAAGTGGGAGATTGTTGGCAATAGTGACCTAGGGCATTCGATGCCTAGATTTATAATTGTCACATTTAAATAAAGTTATTTGATAACATCTATTTCTCGTTGATTATTATAATATGTGCATGTTTTAATATTATAATAATTGAATAACAGTTATTCACGAATAATAAGATTATTCATATATCCCTGGTCCAATCACGTATAGTGGAGACTCAAGTAATTACTATAATAGTATAAGTTTGATTAATAATCATCGGATTATTATGTGCATGGTACGGATCAAACTTATGGGTATTGGTTGGAGGACGCAATACATGATAGAACCCCATTGAGATCACTTCATGGAAATATCATAAGTGAATCTCAATATAACAGTATGTCAACGAATCATTGAACTTTAGATTATCATAGAGTCCAACATGATAAATACTATGCCTTGACGTAATCCAATGTCACCTGAAACATGGTGATCATAAGGGTTAGCGATCAGGATTAGTGGGAGTCATGTAGAGGGCAAAAAATAATTAAGATGGGATTTTGTCCCTCTTTTTCGGGAGAGTGATATATGTGGGGCCCCTCGATAAGTAGAACTGAAGGAAATACATCGCCATGTTCAAATGAAGAGTCATTTGATTCAACAGTCCACTTAAGATCGAGAAAGAATTTGAACATAATAAGTATGACAATTTCCATTACTTAGCTCAAATATGATATCGCGTGACAAATAGATTTGATACGTTAAATGGTTTAATGGACTATAAACTTATATTATTTAGGTAGTCATAATGTCTCGCTAGAGACCACTTATGATTTATCATTTAATAACTTATTAAATGATTGTCGACATAATATAAGCATCTTGAGTCACATATACGACAATTTAAGACAAGCAATAATAATTAATAGATATACTATTGGCTATTATATTATTAAAGAAATAAAATAATGAGTGATGTATAATATAGAATATTATATATTATATTATTTAATTATATCAACTGGGAATAGTAAATATAATATTGGATATTATATTTATTAAAATATTAAATAATAAATAATATATAATATGGAATATATATTGTATTATTTAGTGAGTTAAGGGGTAACTAAGCAAATACTAGAGTTCTAACTCTAGGGTTTACTTAGTATAAATAAACGGTCTAAGACAAGGAGTTGTCATTAGAAAAAGATTACACAACCCTAGTTGTGAAGACTAGAAAATCGGCCCCCCTTTCTTCTCTGATTCGGCCGTCCCCTTCTATAGTAAAAGTCCCGGTTCGGCCCATGTTCTTCCGTTAGTTGATCTAGATCAACAATATAATCTTCTAGCAAGGAATCATCTATTGTACTGTTTATCAATATTATTCGTAAGGTTCTAGCAATCCGGCTTGTGCAAATTATTCGTTTGTGGATCACCGTAAGAGGAAGGTGATTTACATAAGATTCTCGTCCGGATTTAGATTTGTTCTTCGAATTAAGATAATTCGATGAATTTTTATTAAAACAATTAAATTACTGCATGAGATCCTCTTCTTGTTTTTTTTTATATTTATTCCACTGCGTTTTTGCACAAATTCGATGTATTAGATACACATAAAACCCAATATGTTGACATTGTCGTCGACACCATTATTCAGCATCTGGCAGCCCAATTAGCATGGATGAATAAAGGTGGGTATTGGATTGAGCCCTCAGTTGCGGACCACGGAGCTACTAAGTGGCTCCAAGATGTGATGAGAATGCATCCGCCTCATTTGTGGGTTCCTCTGATTGGTGGGGTTGGGGAGAACTGGCTCTTCCAGATGGGAAGAACGTTGGATACGGTAGCTTGTCCTGATGAGAGGAGGATACCTATGATAGAGGCTGGTTCACAAGCTAAGAGACACAAGACCTCTTGTAGTTTGATATAGGGTCAGAGGAGTGAGCTTATTGAACCTGTTGTTTCTTAACATTCTTCTAGGAGGATTCCTCATTCATTCGTGCAGTCCAAGAGTCTTACTCCCACAACAAAGTAAGGTGAGCGGTGCGAAGACGTGTTTCAACTGTAACCGTGATGGCCATACATAGAAGAATTGTCATTCGCCTTAGATTAACTATTTTAAGTGTGGTCAAGTGGGACACCAAGGGGTGCATTGTGAGACCATCGTGATGTACGAGAATCGGGGTTCCGCTCCTACTCCTGGAGGGCCCAGCAGTACCCGGTGAGGGTGGTTTGTGTGTTGTTTTGTGCTTGAACGCTTTTGTTTTATTATTTGGCACTTTATTATTTCTTGTTTTAAGTTTCTAAGACGAAACTTATTTTTAGTGGGGTAGAATATAATACCTGAGAATTTTGTTCCACTTGTCTGGAATTAATTGTGATTCTGTGTTGGATATTTTCTCTTCGATAATGATTACGTGGAACTATATCCATTGTGTACCGTGTAGCGCATCATGTTTTAGTTTTGGTTTAGCATGACTTTTTAGATGTTAATTTGTCGTATTTCAGGACCGTTCTGATGTCACAGGTAGCGTACGTTATGGATTTGAAGCAACATACACTAACATACATGTTGGTTGATGCAGTATCCTCTCAAGAGACTTTACGTACGCTGCATGAGTCAAATAGCGTACGTTATCCCTCGTTGCATACGTAATACTTGGATAATTGTGTATGTTAACATACCTGTAGGACCAATGCAGTGGCATCTAAGTAGAGCATTACGTACGTAACATTATGTCGCTTGCTTACATAAGTGTTGTTGCATACATTAACCATGCGACGTTGCGTACGTAACATGCTGCGGCCTATATATAGGCGGGCATCAAACTTTATTTCGCGTTTTTAATCAATATTTCTTCATTTCCTTCTTGCGGTCGATCGGGATGATTTGTGGGTAAGAGTGGGTCGAAATCTCATCATTCATCAACTTATTTGAATTCCTAGCAAGGATTAACACAATCTAATCTTTTGTTCTTCGTCGGATCAAATGTAATGTTCTTGAATCCCTAGAGTTGACTTTTTGGGGTTTGTTCTTGATTTCGATTCTAGTCTAATTTTGATAAATTGGTTGGTGTTATTTGATGGTTTTGTTCGTAATCTTTGAATTGTATATGCATATCTTGTACTCATTCAACTCGGTTGATAGATTTTGTGTTCTTGAGAAACTTTGAACATTTAATGTTCGATTAAATATTTCAATGAGTTTTCCTTTGGAGGTGGGTGTGTTTCCTGTCGTTATTGGTTGTTGTTCTTGTAGTAGTCATATTGTTGGTGTTCTCTCATGGAGGTTGTAGGTTTCGGTGCTTTCCCCTCGAGCCGTGTTCAATGGAATATCCGTGTGGTGATTCCGAGGCAAGTATTCTTGTCCATATGATTTAGATCTTGCGAATTGAAGTTGTGTAACGAATTGATGATAGTTGCTCATTCTTGTTGATTGTGTATTATGTGAATTTTCGCCATTAATGTGTAGTTATGTACTGATGTGTCTGATCGTTCCTTGTTGTGGTATTATGTCAATTATGATGATTTAGTTAGTTTACTATGCTATTGATGTGTATTGTGTCGAGTTGGGATTGACGGATACTTGTTGAGTTGGTATGATCATATAGGATGTGTAATTTAATTGTGGGTTGATCATTGGACATGTTGTGTTGATGGTGTGTTGTTGTAATGATTGTGGTGATGTTGTTTGTGTATTTCATGGTATAATTGAACGTATACTATTCGTGATGGATGTTGTGATGTTGATTGTGTCTATAAGTGGAAAAATGATTGTTGAGCCGAGATTATCCACCTAGGGATATCCGACGGGACGTATAGGGTTTCGTACTTGAGGGGCAGAACACAGATAATCATCGGATCATACATATGAGTGAGAAAGATTGTATTGTTCACCAGGGATGCCTGACGAGGCGTACGAGGATTCGTACCTTGAGGGGCGCTTCGCGAACATGAGATCATCCACCTAGGGATGTCCAACGGGACGTATAGGGTTTCGTACCTTGAAGGGAGGAACACGAATAACCATTGATTGTTGTGGAAATGCATGTTAAGCCGAGATTTTCCACCTAGGGATGTCCGACGGGGCATATATGGTTTCGTACGTTGAGGAGCAGAATACGGATAATCATCGGAGTGACAAGAAAATGTTTTGGGTTGATGAACCCCCAATGATTTATGTGATGTAATAAAAGATATTATGGAATACTAAATTATTTTGAAGTTAAGTATTTCGAAGGGATATTATATGGGAAATGGCTTTGGGTTGAGACCCTAATGTTTAAATGGTTTATAACTAAGGACTTGATGTCCAAAAAGGTTCTCCTTTTTATAAAACTCTTGTAATGTGAAACGAGATTTGGGATAGACCCTAATATTTTGAAATGGTTTATAACTTCGGACCTGAAGCATTAGAAGGCTTTTCCATTTTCTAAAATATCCGAGATGATGACTCGTTTCAAGAGACTTGAGTTGTTTTCTAAACATTATAAACTCTCGGGAAGTTCTCTTAACGTTTGTCATTGTCTATGACTAATATATTGTATGATTAGGATACTTGTACTAGCAAATTCGAATTGCTAACCCCTTAAATGGGGAAATGCATTTCATGCATTTCAGGTATGCTTAGTTTGGAAGCAGTCAGAGGGTTGGCATGGAAGATGACAAGCTGCAATACTAATCAATCGGGAGTCAGAGTTCTTTACATTGTTGAGTTGTATCCCATTTTCGCTCTTGTATATTGACCCCTGTGTGGATATATGATGTAATTTGTTCAGGTTGTATTTACTTATGTCTTTGGTGTGACCTCATCGGTTCGTGTATTTTTAGTTTTCGACCTTATTGGTATGTATTGTTATGTAGTTTGAACCTGGACAATCAAACATTATATTGTCTATCACAGTGTCTATCCTGATAGATCCTTGTGAGAAGGGTCTACAGCGTGTGACACTCTCGTGTGAGTTATGGGGGTGTTACAATAATGATTATATAGGTGGTAATTCTAGAATGAAAAAATGGGTAGAGATATGATGGAGTAAGGATTTCAATGTTGGTAGATTAGTGAGGATGGTAATTCATGAGAGAGAAAGTAGATAGAGAGATGTCGAGTACAAAGTTAATTATTGATACCAATTACTTGTGGTGGTAATTCTAGAGTAAGTAAATGGATATATACATGGAGGAGTAAACTATTGAATATTGATACTGATGACTTGATGTGGTAATTTTAGAGACAAAAAATTGTAGAGAGAGAGAAGTAAGAAATTGGATGTTGGTCCCGATTACTTGGGGTGGTAATTTTAGAGAGAGAAAGTGGATAGAGAGATAAAAAGTTGAATGTTGGTACCAGTGATGGCGGCGCCTAGTCTTCGCCTAGGCATCCAGGCAGTTTTCGGGGGACCATTTGGAAGGTTCGCCTCGACAGTCACTTTCAGTAGTCTCATTGGCGTCATTTAGGCGTAATAGTCGACGCCTAGATCGCCTACCTGGCCTAGCGATCCGCGACCCACATTTTGAAAAAAAAATTATTACGTATCTTAGGACCTGTAGTCTGTAATCTATACGCTAAAGAAATCATCCCAGTCCCTCGACTGCTTCAGATAACTCCAAGTACTTCCTCCTTCCGCTCACGCACCGCTGCAGCTCGCCGTGTAACACCACCAAGTTATTTAGGGAATATTACAGCGCCGTGATTCCCGCCGTGGGACCCACAAGGCTAATCATATGCGGAATCGTAAAACTTGACCGAGAAGGTCTAAATAAAATGAAAGGAAGGACGATACAAATGGCGTTCAAACCATATCCAAAATATCCAAATACATTACAACACGAACCAACACCTTGGCAACGCAGGCCGGAATATCAAGGAAACTGAAAAACAATACTCGAGGATTCAATAACCATTCCAGTACAACAACACTGAATGGAAGAACACAAAATATAACCGGAGATAGGACACAGTATCACGCTTGCCCATCATCTTCATGCCGACCCGATACCTGCCTGTCCGCTCTCCTGGAACCTAAAATACATAAAAAGTATTTCCCCCATAAAGGGGTTAGCCATCAAATAGTTAGTGCAAGTATATCGAATATGAAATACAATACTCCTCGACAATAAAGTAAAAGTAACCATCAATTCATCATTTCAAGACTAGTATTCCGGAATAGCTAAATCTCAGAGCATCAAATCAATACATACATGATCAACAGTGGAACCACACCAGAGGCTACTGAACCCTCAGAGGACCCGTCGGTCCATCCCATAGTGGTTAACACATATTATCCGTGGAATCGCACCAGAGGCTACGAAATCCTTAGAAGACCCGTCGGCCCATCCCATAGTGGATATAAATAAGCATGCCATTCATATATCTTACTTTCAAAGTCGAGAACGTACAATCATAAATATATACTTGCCTTTGAGACATCGAGACATTGAACGGAAAAGAGTATGAGTTCGGTAGGTCCAAGAACGCACTTCTGGCACCTAAGCGATTTTCAAGGAATATGATAATCAATAATCCATACTCAACTTACACGAAGAAACTCCCGAAACCCGCCTACGATTTACGAAACTACAAGGGTAAACAACTAGAGGTTGGAAAATCACCCAAACCTCCACAAGTCCGAACACAGCACAAACCAATCCGTAAAATCGTAGGAAAAGCATGTATACAGGGTAGATACATCATAATCTCAAGGTTCTGAAGCTCCAAAATGGAAAAATCGGACGAATCTAAGAAAAACCCCAAAATTCCTAAAATCACGGTTCTAAGGACTTTTACCTTGATTTGGAAGATGGAATGGATTAGATGATGTGAAATCTTTGTTCTCCAACCAAAGATGTTGATATCTGAAGAAGGGCCGCCTCCAAACTCTCTGAATCGCACAAAACCCACGTCTCCCGATTGGAAATGTGAGAAGAATGAGAAAAATGACGAAAAGTAAGCCAACTGTCCAATATATACTCGCCCAGTCTAGCGCACGCTACGCCTCAAATATTAGCGTGCGCTAGCGGGGTCACCGGGTAGTCCAGTGGCTTCTGCCGGCCCCGTTAGCGTGCATTAAGGATACTGTTGGGTGCGCTAATCGCCTTCCTTTAGCGTACACTACCCGAAAGTTAGCGTGCGCTACCTGGAAATTGGTGTCCAGAAATTGGAGTCCAGAACCTATTGTCCTCTGCCCTGCTCGAGTCTTAGCACGCGCTGTCGTGATAGCTTAGCGTGCGCTGCGCAACACATATAGCATGCTCTAGTTGAAGCCTAGCGTACATTACCTGATAGTCTAAACAGTCTGGAAACCTCCCTGCCTCTGCCGACCCAGCTCATTAGCGTACGCTACGGACGCGTTAGCGCGCGCTACTGACCAGGAATAGCGTGCACTAGTTAACTCCTAGCGTGCGTTAACTGCTAGTCCAGAGAGCAGTATTAGCTACTGTCCCTGCCCTGTCTGGTCCCGTAGCGCACGCTACGGCTCAAAGCTAGCGTGCTCTACTCAAGCAGAACTAGCATGCGTTAGCCTAGGCCTATCGTGCGCTATTTCTCTGACCCAGAACACTCCCGCAAGGTCTAAACAACCACGATCAAGATCCAAACAAGATACGAAACTCTATAACAATATCGACAACATCACAGCGAGTTCACAGAGCGACAAAATAGGAAGAACGGCAAGGTCAAACAGTTAATAAAAAGTTCGGGTATTACATTCTCCCCCTCTAAAAAGAAGTTTCGCCCCGAAACTTGAGAAATGAAAAGTTCGGGGTACTCCGATCGCATCTTATCTTCTTCTCCAAAGTCACCTCCTTGACTCCATGCCTCGACCATTGCACTTTAACCAACTGAATGGTCTTATGCTGAAGTTGTTTCTCACGACGTTCGAGGATCTTCACGGGTCTCTCCGGAAAGGTAATATCCTCGGCTACCTCAATCTCGCTATAGTCGATAACATGACTCGGATCCGGCACGTACTTTCTCAACTGAGACACATGAAAAACACTATGGACGTGACTCAAAGCTGGAGGTAACGCCAAGCGATAAGCCAAATCTCCAACCCGGTCCAAAATCTCGAAAGGTCCGATATACCTCAGACTAAGTTTCCCTTTTTTCCTGAAGCGGAAAACCCCTCTGGTCGGCGACACCTTGAGTAGAATATGATCCCCCACTTCGAACTCCAAAGCTCGAAGACGAGTATCAGCATAAGATTTCTGACGGCTCTGGGCAGTTAGTAACCGGTCTCGGGTAATAGAAATCTTTTCCTTAGTCTCCATCAACATATCCGACTCCTCAGTGCTTTTCTTTGTTTAACAGGATTGATGGTCGGCTGAGTGACTGGGCTTGTAGTTCTCTGTCCATGGCTGGTCGTTGTCAGCTTATTTGGTCTGTGTTATTTGCTCTCCACATTTATTGGGCCTGTATTTTTATCCTGCCTAAGGGCGTGCTTGCCCTCATTGAGAAGCGTTTAAGGCATTTTCTTTGGAATGGTTCTCGTGACTCTGAGCAAGCTAAAGTGGCTTGGTCTAAGGTTTGCTTGCCTGTAGTGTGTGGTGGCCTAGGTATTACTCCGTTGTGTGTTCAGAACCAGGCCCTTATGACCCGCCATATTTGGGCTCTCCTGGCTGGGTCTCCTCGTTCTGTTTGGGTTAGCTGGGTCCGCTCGTATAGAGTTCAGTAATGTTCTTTTTGGGATATTCCTATCTCTGCTGCGTCTTCCTGGTATTGGAAATAGCTGCTGAAGTTGCGTCTTATTGTCATGGACGCGTTTCAGTATTCTATTGGTGATGGCGCTTCCTTCTGATTATGGTCGGATCCTTGGCACCCTATGGGTTTGATTAGGCATTCTGTGCCTAGAGCGCTTCTTTGGACCGGCATTGATATGCATGCCCGTATTGGCTCTGTTATTTCTGATGGTCATTGGGTTTGGCCGGTAGTTGACCGTTCCGAGTTTCAGAAGGTTGTTTCTGCCCTCCCTCCTATTAATGGAGGCCAGGATTGCATCTCCTGGAGACCGCATAGCTCAGGTTCATATTCTTCCTCGTCTGCTCTTCAGTTCCTTAGTGCGTATTCTCCTTCTGTTCCATGGGCCCCTCTCCTTCTGGCGCCGGGAAGATTCCTAGGCACTCCTTCATCTTATGGTTGTCTATTCAGGATGATCTGTCGACTATGGATAAGCCTTAACTGCAGCATGTAGATGGTATTTGTGTCCTTTGTGGGATGGCGACTGAGTCTCATTCTCACTTATTCTTCATGTGCCCTTACTCTAGTAGGTGTATCTCTATTGCTAGGAGAGAGGTTAAATTTTGTTGGCCTCACTCTACGTGGAGTACAGGTATTCTTTGGGCAGCTAGGAGGTGGAGAGGTAAGCATGTGGTTAACGTGGCTTACCGTATCTTTCTTGCTGCGTTGGTCTACTTAATCTGGCAGGAGCGTAATGAGAGGAGATTCGGTCAGAGGCATCGAGATCCACACACAGTTACTATTCAGGGGATTGGTCTTGTTCATGACATCATCTCTCAGCATTGGCCACCTCATTCCTTATCTTCGGTCGCTGTTAGGCGTATTTGGAAGGTCGCTTGGTAGTTCAATTGTATCTCTTTTATTATCTTTTTGTTTCGTGCTGGTGGTGCACCTTCTGTTACGGTTGTTGGGTAATGGCCTGCCTTGTAGGCCAATCTTACTTTTTTTTAATGCAATTGACTTTTCCCAAAAAAAAAACATATCCGGCTCCGTTCCGATTAACTTCGAAGCCTCGTCCTAACATAATGGCGATCTACATCGCCTACCATAAAGTGCCTCGAACGATGCCATTTTGATCGACGCATGCCAACTATTATTGTAGGCAAACTCGATCAACGGTAAATGAAGCTCCCAATCATTACTCCAGTCTAGGGCACAAGCCCACAACATATCTTCCAACGTCTGAATCGTCCTCTCTGTTTGACCATCTGACTGAGGATGAAAGACGTGCTCAATCTCAACTCGGTACCCAAAGCCTGATGAACAGCCTGCCAAAAATGCAATACGAAACGACTGTCTCGATCAGAAACAATGGTCTTGGGGGCACCGTGCAATCTTACGATCTCAGCTATAAAAGTTCAAGCCAATCTCTCCGGTCCCCAAGTATCCTTAATACCCAAGAAGTGTGCAGACTTGGTCAGTCGATCGACAATTACCCAAATCATATTCATTCCGACCCTAGTTCTCGGCATGCCAGTGATAAAATTCATAGAGATGTCTTCCCACTTCCACTCGGGAATGGGAAGCGGCTTCAACAACCCCACTGGTCATTGATGTTCGATCTTGACTTGCTGACACATCAAGCATCGTCGTACAAACTCCGCGACATCCTTCTTCATGTTATTCCACCAAAAATTTTCGTTTCAAGTCCTTGTACATCTTACTCGTTCCAGGGTGGATTGAGTAAGGCGTAGCATGAGCTTCTCGGAGAATTCTCTGCCTCAACTCTAGATCATTCATAACACAAAGCCTGCCCTGGAATCTCATAATACTATCCTTGTGAACCATAAAGCCAGGGGCTTTTTCTTTAATTACATCTACCTTCAGTTGAGAGATCATCGGGTCACTCCACTGTTTCCCTTGGATGTCGTCAACCTAGGACGAAGTAATTTCGAGAGTGCACAACTGTCCTTGTACTCGTTGAAGCCAAACTTCTATTCTTTGCTCAATTAAATCCTGACAAATCTTCGTCTGAGATGTAAGAACCTCGAGCATTTGAAGAGATGCCGATTTGCGGCTCAAAGCATCCGCAACGACATTGGGTTTTCTGGGGTGGTAAAGAATTTCCAAATCGTAATCCTTTATCAACTCTAACCAATATCTCTGTCTCATATTCAACTCTTTCTGACTGAAGATATACTTCAGCTCTTGTGATCAGTATAAATCCGACACGGAGAACCATACAAATAATGCCGCCAAATCTTGAGTGCGAAGACAATTGCGGCAAACTCCAAATTGTGAGTAGGATAATTCATCTCATACGGTTTTAATTGTCGTGACGCAAAAGCTATCGTCTTATCGTGCTGCATAAGTATGCAGCCAAGACCTTGCCCCGAAGCATCACTATAAATCGCAAAGCCCTCACTACCATGTGGTAAAGCTAGAATCGGCGCTGAAGTCAAATGTCTCTTCAGCTCATCGAAGCTCTGTTGTCTCTCATACGTCCAAACAAACTTTTCTGTCTTCTGGAGTAATTTTGTAAGCGGACGAGCGAATTTTGAGAACCCCTCGACAAACTGACGGTAATACCCAGCAAGGTCCAGAAAGCTACAAATTTCCTTAACATTTTTAGGCGGTGCCTAATCTAGTACTGTCTCAATCTTCTGCGGGTCTACACGAACCCCTTCGGCTGAGATCACATGGCCAAGAAACATAACTTCTTCCAACCAGAACTCACATTTCGAGAATTTTGCATAGAGATGTTCGGTTCTCAAAATATCTAGTACCAAACGTAAGTGTCGGGCATGTTCCTCCTTATCTCGAGAATAGATCAAAATGTCATCAATAAAGACGACTACACATCTGTCGAGGTACTCGATGAATATCTTGTTCATTAACTGCAGGAATACTGCCGATGCATTAGTCAATCCAAAAGGCATAACTACAAATTCATAATGCCCATATCTCATCCGAAATATCGTCTTTGGAACATCGGACTCTCTCACCCTGAGTTGATAGTACCCTGATCTCAAATCAATTTTCGAGAAAACTGCAGCCCCCTGCAACTGATCAAATAAATCGTCTATATGAGGCAAAGGATACTTGTTCTTGATGGTCACTTTGTTCAGCTCACGGTAGTCGATGCATAAACGTAGTGAACCATCCTTCTTTCTCACAAAAAGAGCAGGCGCGCCCCAAGGCGAAGCGCTCGGTCTAATGTACCCTTTTTCTAATAAGTCTCCCAATTGATTCTATAATTATTGCATATCAGAAGGTGCCATACGATAAGGCGCCTTAGAAATCGGGACCGCATCAGGCTCTAAATCCATAGAAAATTCTATTTCTCAATCTGGCGGTAATCCCCGGAGGTCGTCTGGGAAAACGTCGGGATACTCATTAACAACTAGAATCAAAGAGAAATCGACTTCGTTCCCTTCCGTCTTCAAAGCATAACACCAATAGCCCGTGCAACCTTTATTCAAAAGTTTCACGGCCTTCATGGCGCTGATAAGAAACTTAGATTGCCCGTCTTACGTCCCAAAAATAAGTACTCAGATCCGTCTTCAGTCACCATGGTGATAACCTTAGTCCGTTAATTCATAATCGCTTGGTGACTATCAAGACAATCTTCGCTGAAGATCACATCCTCGCCTTCCATATCAACTACAATAAAATTCGATAACCAATCTATGCCGGCTATAACCACTGAAAAATCTCTAATCTCCCGGTTTCCCACAATTCTATCCCCGCTAGGTAGTTTCACAATGAAGGGATCGCAAGCAATCATACCAGTTATATTCAAACGGCATACACACTCCAAGGAAATGAAAGAATGTGCAGCACCCGTATCAAAAAGTACACGACCTGGATGAGATTATATTTGAATGGTACATGAGGCCACCGCCGCGTCGGGTTCGTCTGTTCGATGCATCTCGTAGATTCGTGGTTGTACCGAACCAACGCTAGAGTTTCCCCCTGCAGCATTCTGACCCCGTCCCCGGCCCCTGCCATAATTTTGCTGAGACTGACCAAAAGATTGTTGCTGATTCACGCCTTGATCTAGTGGCGCTGGGGCAGAAGCCCGAGTGTCTAGAGTCTGATTTGGTTTGGAACAATAAGCCACTCTATATCTCATTTGTACGCAGGTATGGTACTTCAAAGGTGGGAAATTGCATTCCAAATTGACGTGGCCTGGACGACCACAATAATAGCAAGTCACCGTGCGAGTTGTGGTGCCCGGAGTAGAACCTAAACTCTTCTTTCCTTTAGCAGAACGTGACAACTGCCCAGTGGAATGGTTAGTCGTCTGTGACCTTTGGAAGTTCCCACTCTTAGAGCCAGAAAAATTTTCCGCAATCTTCTGCTTCTTTGGTTCTTCATAGGCATCATTGTTGGGGCTTAACAAGTCATGGGCCAAAGCTCTGTCCTGATATTCCTTCAACGTGGTGCAAGAAAATCCAGCCATGTACCGCCGTAAGTCCATATTCATCCGCATATCAAAGTAACGGATCTTATCATGCTCGTTTCGCACCTGATCCTTCACGTGGATCAATTGTTGGTTGTACTCCACGATTGCCTGCGAAACGGAAATATACTATGGTTTGGCCTCGAAAAAGGCTCGAATTTGGCCTTCTTGCATTGGCCATGGACAAAACTCGGCCTCCAAAAGCTTTTTAAATTCTTCCCACGTAGCAACACGATCCTGTGGCTTGATGACTTTCCACCACGAAGCGGCCTCCTTGGTGAGGAAATACTGAGCAATCGGTACTTTCCTCGCTTCGGGACAATCAACCGCTTCAAAAATTTTCTCCAACTCCGCTAGCCAATCCTCCCAACCTAACGGGTCTGTGGCACCGCCAAACTGTGGAGGGTGCATACGGATCACATTTTGCAGTAAGGCGTCCGTAGTTGGGTTCAGATTGTTCAACTGAACGGCTTGGGCCAAAATGGTCATCTGGTTGGCCAATTGCTGAAGTACGTTCGCAACTCCAACATCCGCGCTGTTTCCCTGGCCAGTCGACTGGTCGTGCTGACTTTCGGTGTCAGGATGCACCGAGATAGATAGGATGGGGTTGGTCGATCCCGCAACGGAACTGAGGGAAACGGCCGTGCCACGTCCTCGTCCACGTCCACGTCCACGACCACGGTCTCGTCCCCTACTCGCTGACATACTGAAGAACACACAAGGCACGTAAGTACAATTCAATCGCACGTCATCGAAGTGACCGGTTCTCGAAAATACCAAAATAGAAGAGTAAGAGGTCTTACAAGTACCGGTCGCATTGTGATGATGGCAAAGTAGTGATACTGTAGACAACCGATGACTTAATCGACCCAAAAGACCGACAACCTAGGTATCCATAGACCTAAGCTCTGATACAATATTCTGTAACACCCCCAAGTTATTCAGGGAATATTACAGCGCCGTAAGGCCTGCCTTGGGACCCACAAGGCTAATCATATGTGGAATCGTAAAACTTGACCGAGAAGGTCTAAATAAAATGAAAGGAAGGACGATACAAATGGCGTTCAAACCATATCCAAAATATCCAAATACATTACAACACGAACCAACACCTTGGCAACGCAGGCCGGAATATCAAGGAAACTGAAAAACAATACTCGAGGATTCAATAACCATTCCAGTACAACAACATTGAATGGAGGAACACAAAATATAATCGGAGATAAGACACAGTATCACACTTGCCCATCATCTTCATGCTGACCCGATACCTGCCTGTCCACTCTCCTGGAACCTGAAATACATAAAAAGTATTTCCCCCATAAAGGGGTTAGCCATCGAATAGCTAGTGCAAGTAAATCAAATATGAAATACAATACTCCTGGACAATAAATTAAAAGTAACCATCATTTCATCATTTCAAGACTAGTATTCCGGAATAGCTAAATCTCATATCATTAAATCAATACATACATGATCAACCGTGGAACCGCACCAGAGGATACGGAACCCTCAGAGGACCCATCGGTCCATCCCACAGTGGTTAACTTATATTATCCGTGGAATCGCACTAGAGGATAAGAAACCCTCAAAGGACCTGTCAGCCTATTCCAGAGTGGATATAAATAATCATGCCATTCATATATCTTACTTTCAAAGTCGAGAACATACAATCATAAATATATACTTGCCTTTGAGACATCGAGAAATTGAACGGAAAAAAGTATGAGTTCGGTAGGTTCAAGAACGCACTTTTAGCACCTAAACGATTCGCAAGCAATATGATAATCAATAATCCATACTCAAATTACACGAAGAAACTCCCGAAACCCGCCTACGATTTACGAAACTACAAGGGTAAACAACTAGAGGTTGGAAAATCACCCAAACCTCCACAAGTCCAAACAGGGCACAAACCAATCCATAAAATCGTAGGAAAAGCATGTATACAGGGTAGATACATCATAATCTCAAGGTTCTCAAGCTCCAAAACGGATAAATCAAACGAATCTAAGAAAAACCCCAAAACTCCCAAAATTAGGGTTCTAAGAATTTTTACCTTGATTTGGAAGATGGAATGGAGATGATGTGAAATCTTTGTTCTCCAACCAAAGATGTTGATATCTGAAGAAGGGTCGCGTCCAAACTCTCCGAATCGCCCAAAACCCACTGCTCCCGATCCGAAATGTGAGAAGAACGAGAAAAATGACGAAAAGGAAGTCAATTGTCCAATATATACTCGCCCAGTCTAGCGCACGCTACGCCTCAAATATTAGCGTGCGCTAGCGGGGTCACCGAGAAGTCCAGTGGCTTCTGCCGGCCCCGTTAGCGTGCGTTAAGGATACCGTTGCGTGCGCTAATCGCCTTCCTTTAGCATGCGCTAGCTGAAAGATAGCGTGCGCTACCTGGAAATTGGTGTCCAGAAATTGGAGTCCAGAACTTACTGTCATCTGCCCTGCTCGAGTCTTAGCGCGCGCTGTCGTGATAGCTTAGCGTGCGCTACGCAACACATATAGCGTGCGCTAGCCGAAGCCTAGCGTACGTTACCTGATATTCCGCATGCTGAAACATCCTCGCCTCTGCCGACCCGGCTCGTCGTGCGCTACGAGCACGATGGCGCGTCTTGACCACGAATAGCGTGCGGTAGTTAACTCCTAGCGTGCGTCAACTGCTAGTCCAGAGAGCAGTATTAGCTACTATACTTGCCCTGTCTGGTCCCTTAGCGCACACTACGGCTCAAAGCTAGCATGCGCTACTCAAGCAGAATTAGCGTGCATTAGCCTAGGCCTAGCGTGCGCTATTTCTCTGACCCAGAACACTTCCGCGAGGTCTAAACAACCACTATCAAGATCCAAACAAGATACGAAACTCTATAACAATATCGAAAACATCACAACGAGTTTACAGAGCGACAAAATAGGAAGAACGGCAAGGTTAAATAGTTAATAAAAAGTACGGGTATTACACGCCGCCCCCCGCCGATCGCCAGGTACTTTCTTTCTTTCTTTTCATTCTTTTTCTCCTCTTGCTTTCTTTTTTTTTTCTTCGTTCTATTTTTTCTTTTTCTTTTTTCTTTCCTTCTTTTTACTACTCCTTTCTTTTTGTTTTTTCATTATACTTTTTTCTTTCCTGTATGTTTTTTATTTCTTTGTTGTACTTTTCCTTTTTCTTTCACGTTTCTATTTCTATTTCATTTCTGCATTTCGCTTTTTTATTTCCGTAATTTTTTTGTCTAATTATATTTTAATGTATTTACAGGCCCAAACATTATTATGGCTGAAGCTAATTCTACCGAAAATTATGATCCGTCCAAAGATCCTAATCGAAAGGCCAAATCGAATGATCTGGGATGGAAATATGGTTTTTGGACAGACTTGAACAACAAAGATTTGATTGAATGTTCGCTTTGTCACAAACAAATGCACTCGGGGATAAAGAAATTGAAGCAACACCTAGCTGCCGGTTATGGAGATGTTGCTAAATGTCCCCAAACAACCACAGAAATTATGAGGGAAATGCAACGGTAAATATCTAAGACTACAAGGAATAAGCATGTCATTTGGGATATTGGTGATAGTGATGATAATGACATTAGTACACAATCATTATCTTGTGGCTCTATTACTCAACAAGTTTGGGAACAGCCGTTAAAACAAAGCATTTAGCTTTGAAATTTGCAGGACTGCATGTTAGGAGTATGCCCTCGAATGCCACTCAGAAGTTGTTGAGTGAGGGCATTGTACTTGTAATTATGTAAACCATTTATATAAGGCAAAGGAATGTTTCTTTATTTACTGGTAGTTACTGGCATTCCTAACTCGTAAATATACATATAGAAACTAGTCCGAGTATTTGAGAACAAAACGTTCCACTCCTTATTGGATAAGGGGGTCGGCACTGGAAAGGTTTATAGCTCAAATACTTAATCGTTCGCAAGTCGATGAAACTTGACTGGGCGTTAAGTTTATGTAAAGACTTGTATGACGTGTTCTTTGACAAGGAGAGTGCCTGTCGAACACTAATGGTTAGTGGGAGCACACGTTATAGGTATGCTAATTAGATTAGTATACTCGAACCGACTCACCCTCGATTTGTCACACGGATTTCACTCCGGGACAGTCAATGACGGAATCGAAAGGTTGTGATAGGTATTCGTGAACCTTCGACTTGAGGATTTAGTAGGGATGTGCTTGTGACGTCAAGATTTTCATTAGAGTAGTTCGACCCTATAAATCGGAAGGCGGGGGTCAACCTCGACGTGCATCTTGACGGGCAAGTAGCAGTCCATCAATACCAAGATAGAATTCTTTCTCCGTTAGTGAACGGGTTATATGTCCTATGCGGTTATCGCGATGAGATCATAAGTCTTTGGCCAAAGCATTGGAGCTAGATGTATTAGATACACGAGAGCTCGATGATCTCGATTTGCATTAATGCATGCATAGCGTCAAGTACAGATAGGGTTTGACTGACCGTGACTCTATAACTTGATCGGGACATTTGAAAGAAGGGTTTATACGTATACTGGTATTCACGACAGAATGGTTCTTGAATGATCCCAATCATTCGTTTTCAGTTGGGGTACAGTGTAGGCCGCCAGGCTGGCTAGGTGGTGCTACTACTCTTTGGTTCCTCCCATTGCTAACTGAGACGGACCTACCGAGTCGCGCATTAGGATTGACGACGGAATGAATCAAGCTTAATTCTCTCATTATGAATATTAGATATTGGATATCTAATTCGGGACATTGGATGTTTAAATTGATTTATTGGATAAATTAATTTACGACCTAATGAATTAAATAAATTACTGGGTGATAAATTTAATTCATGGATATAATTATTTCTTGGAGAAATTAATTATGTCATAATGTATTTGATATGATAAAATTAATTGGATTAATTAATCGATATAAATACATCGGAACGGAATCGGAGTTTATCTGTTTGGACTCACGGGAGTCCGAAACGAACCGAACTCATCCGTTTTTTCATCATATCCGCCGCCCCACTTTCCACCTTATTCCCTTTTCTTTTTGTTCCCATTGATTAATGGGTAATAATGACATGGTGGGGTTGATTCTCATTTGATGAGTTGTTTTAAGGTGAGTGGAATTTGAATAAGAAAAGAAGACTTCATTCTCTCATTTTTAATAGGCATTCATACGGATCTATCATAGAGAGTTAAACAGAGAGAAAAGTTCTTCTCAAAGTAGTCTTCTTCTTCTTCACTTTCCTCTTGGTTTTCTTAGAGAAAATTCAAGAGTAAAATTGAGAGTTATGAGTTATACACTTAGAGTGTGATGATCTCATATTGGAAGCTTTATCACTTAGCTCTAGCCGCATCCTCGGAAGATAGCAAGGTGATCGTCGTTCCAATCGTTTCTCCGGCGCGTGGCAAGTAGAGACGCGGTGCTTTCGGCGTTGGATCATTCAAGAGCTTGGAGCGGATTGAATTGCAAGGAGATCGCCTAAAGCTTGGGGAATAGCTCGAGAGAAGATTACCATTTAATCAACGGACTTCGAGGGTATGTGTTTCTCGTATCTTCTTTGTTCATTCAATATTCGTATATACGTAGCTCGATCGATCCTCGTAGGGATTCGGATCGAATTTATTTTCGTTTTACCGCTTCCGCTGGGCCTTCGTTTTAGGCACCGAATCCCAACAGTGGTATCAGAGAGTAGGTCTTGCGATCGTATATACGATATTGGCATTTGGAATGCTTGATTAGATGGTGAATGATTTGGAATCATTTTAGTCATAATCGTGGTATATGTTTTTCGTTCGTAATAATTGTATTTTTCGTAAGTTTATGTCTAAATATAAATCTTAAATTTCTGGGAAATATGATTTATATTGAAGATATGAAAGTCGGAAAATATTGATATTGGATATCCGGTCGAAAATATAGCCCCGAATCGTCGTCGGACGACTTTTTGGACAAAAAGGGTAATTTGGCCGAGACTCGACTGTGTCTGGGTGACACGGCCGTGTCCGCAGATGTGGCCAAAGCACGCTGGAAACCCGGCCGTGTCGCGACACGGCGTGTCCGCCGGAAGGCTTCGAAGTGACTCGACCGTGTCGAGCGACACGGCCATGTCCGGCAGAATGTCTAGGACATCGCCCGGCATGACCCGACCGTGTCTGGCGACACGGGCCGTGTCTGGCCGCGGCAGTGCCGGCGATGACTCGGCCGAGCAGCCATTTTTCACCCGGCTCGATTTTTTCGTGTATTCTTAAAAAATTAATCTCCCGCATGTTAAATTGGATTTAATATGATTAAAATGATTTATAGTATTTCATTTTATAAGGGAAATTTAATTAATTGGAATATTTATGGCCGACCGAATTATTTTGAACGTTATCAAATTACCGATTGTGTGAATCGATTGGATCGGTTCGTATTGTTGATTGGATCAATGTATCTCTACGTTTTCCATTTATATAGTATTTATTGGATGAATGCTCTTTGAATGGGGATGTGGTTCGTGGACTTAGATTTGAATCGTTCGTTTTATTCGATTGGGTTGTAAAGGCCGTTTTGAGCCTATTTATTTTACTAGAAATGTTTGTATCTAGGATGCAATTTTCGATGTAAAATTTATATGTAATGACAAAGACCGGAGGAAGATCCATTTCGAGAAGACGAAGATTCAAGACGAAGACTTGTAATTAGATTACGGAGTTTTTGTTTTCTAGGTACGGTCCATGAACCACATGTTGGTAGCAACTAGGTTGTGAATGGTTTTTTCATATTGTATGAATACCACAAACGCGCTAATATGATTAATGTGCAAAGTGTAACGTTAATCGCGAAAATTCTCTCACAATAAATAATTAAGTTTATAAGGTTTCAAGGTTTTCCTTCCTCCATCGAAGTTTTCGAAATTTAAATCCAAACCGGATGTGCTATGCTTCCGAGTTATCGGGGTAGTCGTTCGGGAGGACGGATAAATTACCGGAGCGCATTGGATGCCTTCGGTTGGAGCAAATTTTATCCCTAGAAACCACGATAGGTTGCCGGATAAGATTCAATTGTGAAACCGATTGCGTCGATGGTATAAACTTAACTTGTTCACGAACCATAGAAATCGTATAGGTTGAGGGAGTGAACAAGGGGAAAAAGAAGATCGAATCATCCATTAGATGGGTTGGTGTTGGACACCACTTTATGAAAATTAATAGACTAGAAACCTGCTCGGTTGCCCTCTATTAAGATTTATAAAGAACTCGATCACCACTATGAAGTAGAGCGACGATACTTAGGATATCACATGGGAGTGTGTTATTCCGATAAAAATAGTGGGAGCCGGGTAACAAGAATAGAAAAGACCTTAATTCTATACTCGATCATAATATAACAAGTCACTAATTAACTGCTATACTTAATGCACATAACTCTCAATATGACAATGAATCCACTCGCAATTCTACTCGAAAAGAACACCTTAATGGGACCTAACTTTGTGGATTGGCTCCGAAATCGATGATTGTCCTCGGATAGAGGCACTGGGATACGTCTTGGAGACGGACATTCCCGCACCTCCTGTGCGGACCCGAGCCAATCAGGAAGAGATTGAAAACCACGAAAAGTGGGTTAAGGATGACGTGAAAGTCCGTGCTTATATGATGGCTTCCATGTCTAATGAGCTTCAAAGAGCTCATGAGAAAATGACTTCGCTGGCGATTCTATCTCACTTAACCGAACTTTATGGTGAGCACAAAGAATCGCTAGATATGAGATATCCAAGCAACTGTTCGGTGCAAGGATGAAGGAAGGTGAGAAGGTTGGGGAACACGTCCTCAAAATGATATCCATGATCGAGAGATTGGAGGCTCTTGATTTTAAAATGGATACTTCTCTCCAAACCGACCTTATCCTATAGTCTCTCCCTGATTCCTTCTCACAGTTTGTTATGAACTTCAACTGCAATGAGATTGCATGTAACTTAGCTGAGCTAATGAAAAAACTGGTGACCGCTCAGTCTCAGATGAAGACCCCGCGGATGAAGGAGTCTGCACTTGTGATTTCTTCTGGACTTCGGAAGTCTAAGAATAAGAAGAAAAAGACCAAGAAGCAGACTGAACCACAAGCTAAGGACCTTAAGGGAAAGGGCAAGGCCCCGATGGTTCCAAAGAACAAGAAGAAGAAGGATGCTTGTCTCAAGTGCGGTGAGCTGGGCCACTGGGCTAGAGACTGTCCGATTCTTCATGGCACTCTTTTAGTTTTGGAAACAAATTGTTCTGCTACTGTATTTTCTACTTCCTGGATACTGGATTCTGGTGCTAGTTCTCATATTTGTACCGTGAATCAGGATCTGGAACAAAGTAGGAAGCTTGGAGCTGGAGAAGTTATGATCATAGTCGGAAGCGGGCATAGTGTCGAGGCGACCGACATAGGATCACTTCTTTTGGATTTAGAATCCGGATTTGTTTTAATTTTAGATGATGTACTTGTTTTGCCCAAGGGGCATAATAACATTTAACCTTTCCGGTCATGGATCGAAAAGGCTTTTCATTTTTCATTGGTAATAGTTCCTGCAAATTTATTTTAGAAATAAACTTGTGGGCGCTGCTACATTGTTAAATGGACTGTATCATCTTAACCTAAGTAACAAAGTCGTTGTGAATACTAAGACTAGGAAACGCGGTAAGGATGAAACTAATCAAGTTTTGAAATGGCATCTTAGACTTGGTCATGTTGGTCAGACCAAGGTTTACAAAATGGAAAAGGATGGACTTATGGGTCCACTGGGATCTGATCCCTTTCCTACTTGTGAATCTTGCCTTAAAGGCAAAATAACTAAGTCCCCCTTCACAGGGACTTTTGAAAGAGCCGCTGATAAACTGGGATTAATCCATACTGACGTTTGTGGTGCTTTGGAAGCAGCACGTGACGGATATCAATATTTCATTACGTTTACAGATGATCATACTAGGTATGGTTATGTATACCTAATGAAACATAAATCCGAGGCCTTTGAGAAATTCCAGGAATTCAAGGCCCTAGTCGAGAAACAAACTGGTAATCATATCAAAGCACTTCGGTCGGACGGAGGTGGCGAGTATATGAATACGGAGTTTGACGAGTTCCTTAAGGAACATGGAATAGTTTCACAACTAACACCTCTAGGTACTCCTCAGTTAAATGGTGTGTCAGAAAGAAGGAACCGGACCCTGTTGAACATGGACCGTTCCATGCTAGGCTATACTGACTTGCCGATTTACCTGTGGGGGTATGCACTCCTGACTGCCGCGTATATCTTGAACAGATGTTCTTCCAAATCCGTTCCTAAAACTCCACATGAGATGTGGGAAGGAAGGAAACCAAGTCTTAATCATATTAGGATTTGGGGATGTCCCGCCTATGTCAAGAAGACTAAGGTGGAATAAGTTGGAAGCTAGGTCTGCGAAGGGACGTTTCATTGGATTCCTGTCTGGGACGATGGGATATATATTCTACATGCCCAAAGATCGAAAGATCGTTGTTGCTTTACAAGAACACTTCCTGGAAGATGAGTTCATTCAGGAAGGCGCAGCAGGTAGAAGTATTTCTTTGGAAGAATACAATGAAACTCCTAAAGAGACACCTGCGCAAGAAAATGGAACCGAACCTTCTGAAACACAAGTACAACCACCTAGTAGGTCTAGTAGGGTGTCTCAATTACCTAAGAGGTATAGTTTTATGCACTTGGAGGAACTGGGTTTCCTCGAGGTTCCAAGTGATAAACAAGAGACCGACCCACGACCAATGACCTAGCAATGGTGGATGTAGACTCCATGAAATGGACTGTAGCAGTCTTCATGTAGTTGGGACCTTCATTTTGATGAGACGGTTAAAGAGTTTGACTTCGTGCAAAATGAAGAGGAATCTTGTGTATACAAGAGGGTTAGTGGGAGCAAGATCGCATTCTTAGTACTATATGTAGATGACATTCTACTAATAGGAAATGATGTAGGAATGCTTAGTTCTGTGAAAGCTTGGCTTTCGAGTAATTTCTCCATGAAAGACTTGGGAGAAGCAACCTATATTCTTGGTATTCGGCTCTACCGGGATAGAGCGAAGAGAACAATAGGCCTTTCCCAAGCCCTCTATATAGATAAGATCTTAAAGCGATTTAAGATGGATGATTCTAAAAGAGGGTTCCTACCGATGAACCATGGAATAAAACTTACCTTGAAGATGTGTCCTCATAGTGAGGAACAATGAAAGGAAATGAGTTATATACCATATGATTCGGCAGTGGGTAGCCTCACATATACTTTATTGTGTACGAGACCTGACATTGCGCATGCTGGGAGCGTGGTAAGTAGGTTTCGGGATAACCCAGTTCGGGAACATTAGACCGCCATAAAGAACGTTCTCAAGTACTTTAGAAGGACTAGAGATCTGGTTCTTATATATGGTGGTGGAGAACTGAATGTGATGGGATTCACTGTATTGGACTTCCAAGGACAGAAAGACGATTCTATGTCTACTTTTGGCTACATTTACTCTTAATGGAGGAGCAGTATCTTGGTATAGTGCCAAGAATAGCGCGACTGCTAATTCCACCTGTTAGGCTGAGTATGAAGCGGCCTCGGAGGCCTCCAAAGGAAGAATTTAGAAGTTACTGGGTAAACTTCACGTGACACCTGGTGCTGCGCTGCCGAAGCAGTACCATAGGCCTAGGAGCCAAGGTTTCATAACAGTTCCAAACATATTGAGAGAGAGTATCATCTCGTAAGAGCATTCATTCGCAAAGAGATACATTGAGCTGCATAGAGTAGAGTCAGCCGACTACGTCGCTGATCCACTGACCTAGCCACTTTCTCAGATTAGCTTAGAGCGTCATCTGGAGAACATGGGTATTAGATACCATAGTGTGTGGCATTGAGTGCAAGTGGGAGATTGTTAGGAGTATGCCCTCGAATGCCACTCAGAGGTTGTTGAGTGAGGGCATTGTACTTGTAATTATGTAAACCATTTATATAAGGCAAAGGAATGTTTCTTTATTTACTGGTAGTTACTGGCATTCCTAACTCGTAAATATACATATAGAAACTAGTCCGTGTATTTGAGAACAAAACGTTCCACTCCTTATTGGATAAGGGGGTCGGCACTGGAAAGGTTTATAGCTCAAATACTTAATCGTTCGCAAGTCGATGAAACTTGACTGGGCGTTAAGTTTATGTAAAGACTTGTATGACGTGTTCTTTGACAAGGAGAGTGCCTGTCGAACACTAATGGTTAGTGGGAGCACACGTTATAGGTATGCTAATTAGATTAGTATACTCGAACCGACTCACCCTCGATTTGTCACACGGATTTCACTCCGGGACAGTCAATGACGGAATCGAAAGGTTGTGATAGGTATTCGTGAACCTTCGACTTGAGGATTTAGTAGGGATGTGCTTGTGACGTCAAGATTTTCATTAGAGTAGTTCGACCCTATAAACCGGAAGGCGGGGGTCAACCTCGACGTGCATCTTGACGGACAAGTAGCAGGTCCTACTGAATACCAAGATAGGATTCTTTCTCCTGTTAGTGAACGGGTTATATGTCCTATGCGGTTATTGGCAGATGAGATCATAAGTCTTTGGCCAAAGCATTGGAGCTAGCTGTATTAGATACACGAGAGCTCGATGATCTCGATTTGCATTAATGCATGCATAGCGTCAAGTACAGATAGGGTTTAACTGACCGTGACTCTATAACTTGATCGGGACATTTGAAAGAAGGGTTTATACGTATACTGGTATTCACGACAGAATGGTTCTTGAATGATCCCAATCATTCGTTCTCAGTTGGGGTACAGTGTAGGCCGCCAGGCTGGCTAGGTGGTGCTACTACTCTTTGGTTCCTCCCATTGCTAACTGAGACGGACCTACCGAGTCGCGCATTAGGATTGACGACGGAATGAATCAAGCTTAATTCTCTCATTATGAATATTAGATATTGGATATCTAATTCGGGACATTGGATGTTTAAATTGATTTATTGGATAAATTAATTTACGGCCTAATGAATTAAATAAATTACTGGGTGATAAATTTAATTCATGGATATAATTATTTCTTGGAGAAATTAATTATGTCATAATATATTTGATATGATAAAATTAATTGGATTAATTAATCGATATAAATACATCGGAACGGAATCGGAGTTTATCTGTTTGGACTCACGGGAGTCCGAAACGAACCGAACTCATCCGTTTTTTCATCATATCCGCCGCCCCACTTTCCACCTTATTCCCTTTTGTTTTTGTTCCCATTGATTAATGGGTAATAATGACATGGTGGGGTTGATTCTCATTTGATGAGTTGTTTTAAGGTGAGTGGAATTTAAATAAGACAAGAAGACTTCATTCTCTCATTTTTAATAGGCATTCATACGGATCTATCATAGAGAGTTAAACAGAGAGAAAAGTTCTTCTCAAAGTAGTCTTCTTCTTCTTCACTTTCCTCTTGGTTTTCTTAGAGAAAATTCAAGAGTATAATTGAAAGTTATGAGTTATACACTTAGAGTGTGATGATATCATATTGGAAGCTTTATCACTTAGCTCTAGCCGCATCCTCGGAGGATAGCAAGGTGATCGTCGTTCCAATCGTTTCTCCGGCGCGTGGCAAGTAGAGACGCGGTGCTTTCGGCGTTGGATCATTCAAGAGCTTGGAGCGGATTGAATTGCAAGGAGATCGCCTAAAGCTTGTGGAATAGCTCGATAGAAGATTACCATTTAATCAACGGACTTCGAGGGTATGTGTTTCTCGTATCTTCTTTGTTCATTCAATATTCGTATATACGTAGCTCGATCGATCCTCGTAGGGATTCGGATCGAATTTATTTTCGTTTTACCGCTTCCGCTGGGCCTTCGTTTTAGGCACCGAATCCCAACAGTGGTATCAGAGAGTAGGTCTTGCGATCGTATATACGATATTGGCATTTGGAATGCTTGATTAGATGGTGAATGATTTGGAATCATTTTAGTCATAATCGTGGTATATGTTTTTCGTTCGTAATAATTGTATTTTTCGTAAGTTTATGTCTAAATATAAATCTTATATTTCTGGGAAATATGATTTATATTGAAGATATGAAAGTCGGAAAATATTGATATTGGATATCCGGTCGAAAATCTAGCCACGAATCGTCGTCGGACGACTTTTTGGACAAAAAGGGTAATCTGGCCGAGAGTGACTCGACCGTGTCCTGGGTGACACGGTCGTGTCCGGCAGTCAGGCGACACGGTCGTGTCTGGCCGGTAGGCTTCAGGAAGTGACTCGACCGTGTCAGGCGACACGGCCGTGTCTGGCAGGAATGTCTGGGACACTGCCGGCATGACCCGACCGTGTCTGGCGACACGGGCCGTGTCTGGCCGGCAGGCTGCCGGCAGTGACTCGGCCAGGCAGGCCATTTTTCACCCGGCTCGATTTTTTCGTGTATTCTTAAAAAATTAATCTCCCGCATGTTAAATTGGATTTAATATGATTAAAATGATTTATAGTATTTCATTTGATAAGGGAAATTTGATTAATTGGAATATTTATGGCCGACCGAATTATTTTGAACGTTATCAAATTACCGATTGTGTGAATCGATTGGATCGGTTCGTATTGTTGATTGGATCAATGTATCTCTACGTTTTCCATTTTTATAGTATTTATTGGATGAATGCTCTTTGAATGGGGATGTGGTTCGTGGACTTAGATTTGAATCGTTCGTTTTATTCGATTGGGTTGTAAAGGCCGTTTTGAGCCTATTTATTTTACTAGAAATGTTTGTATCTAGGATGCAATTTTCGATGTAAAATTTATATGTAATGACAAAGACCGGAGGAAGATCCATTTCGAGAAGACGAAGATTCAAGACGAAGACTTGTAATTAGATTACGGAGTTTTTGTTTTCTAGGTACGGTCCATGAACCACATGTTGGTAGCAACTAGGTTGTGAATGGTTTTTTCATATTGTATGAATACCACAAACGCGCTAATATGATTAATGTGCAAAGTGTAACGTTAATCGCGAAAATTCTCTCACAATAAATAATTAAGTTTATAAGGTTTCAAGGTTTTCCTTCCCTCCATCGAGTTTTTGGGAAATTTAAATCCAAACCGGATGTGCTATGCTTCCGAGTTATCGGGGTAGTCGTTCGGGGAGGACGGATAAATTACCGGGAGCGCATTGGATGCCTTCGGTTGGAGCAAATTTTATCCCTAGAAACCTGATAGGTTGCCGGATAAGATTCAATTGTGAAACTTATTGCGTCGATGGTATAAACTTAACTTGTTCACGAACCATAGAAATCGTATAGGTTGAGGGGAGTGAACAAGGGGAAAAAGAAGATCGAATCATCCATTAGATGGGTTGGTGTTGGACACCACTTTATGAAAATTAATAGACTAGAAACCTGTTCGGTTGCCCTCTATTAAGATTTATAAAGAACTCGATCACCACTATGAAGTAGAGCGACGATACTTCCGGATATCACATGGGAGTGTGTTATTCCGATAAAAATAGTGGGAGCTGGGTAACAAGAATAGAAAAGACCTTAATTCTATACTCAGATCATAATATAACAAGTCACTAATTAACTGCTATACTTAATGCGACATAACTCTCAATATGACAATGAATCCACTCGCAATTCTACTCGAAAAGAACACCTTAATGGGACCTAACTTTGTGGATCGCTCCGAAATCTGATGATTGTCCTCAGTATAGAGGCACTGGGATACGTCTTGGAGACGGACATTCCCGCACCTCCTGTGCGGACCCGAGCCAATCAGGAAGAGATTGAAAACCACGAAAAGTGGGTTAAGGATGACGTGAAAGTCCGTGCTTATATGATGGCTTCCATGTCTAATGAGCTTCAAAGAGCTCATGAGAAAATGACTTCTGCTAGGCAGATTCTATCTCACTTAACCGAACTTTATGGTGAGCATAGCAGAACTGCTAGATATGAGATATCCAAGCAACTGTTCGGTGCAAGGATGAAGGAAGGTGAGAAGGTTGGGGAACACGTCCTCAAAATGATATCCATGATCGAGAGATTGGAGGCTCTTGATTTTAAAATGGATACTTCTCTCCAAACCGACCTTATCCTATAGTCTCTCCCTGATTCCTTCTCACAGTTTGTTATGAACTTCAACTGCAATGAGATTGCATGTAACTTAGCTGAGCTAATGAACAAACTGGTGACCGCTCAGTCTCAGATGAAGACCCCGCGGATGAAGGAGTCTGCACTTGTGATTTCTTCTGGACTTCAGAAGTCTAAGAATAAGAAGAAAAAGACCAAGAAGCGGACTGGACCACAAGCTAAGGACCTTAAGTGAAAGGGCAAGGCCCCGATGGTTCCAAAGAACAAGAAGAAGAAGGATGCTTGTCTCAAGTGCGGTGAGCTGGGCCACTGGGCTAGAGACTGTCCGATTCTTCATGGCACTTCGTGCATGTAACTTTTAGTTTTGGAAACAAATTGTTCTGCTACTGTATTTTCTACTTCCTGGATACTGGATTCTGGTGCTAGTTCTCATATTTGTACCGTGAATCAGGATCTGGAACAAAGTAGGAAGCTTGGAGCTGGAGAAGTTATGATCACAGTCGGAAGCGGGCATAGTGTCGAGGCGACCGACATAGGATCACTTCTTTTGGATTTAGAATCCGGATTTGTTTTAATTTTAGATGATGTACTTGTTTTGCCCAAGGGGCATAATAACATTTAACCTTTCCGGTCATGGATCGAAAAGGCTTTTCATTTTTCATTGGTAATGGTTCCTGCAAATTTATTTTAGAAATAAACTTGTGGGCGCTGCTACATTGTTAAATGGACTGTATCATCTTAACTTAAGTAACAAAGTCATTGTGAATACTAAGACTAGGAAACGCGGTAAGGATGAAACTAATCAAGTTTTGAAATGGCATCTTAGACTTGGTCATGTTGGTCAGACCAAGGTTTACAAAATGGAAAAGGATGGACTTATGGGTCCACTGGGATCTGATCCCTTTCCTACTTGTGAATCTTGCCTTAAAGGCAAAATAACTAAGTCCCCCTTCACAGGGACTTTTGAAAGAGCCGCTGATAAACTGGGATTAATCCATACTGACGTTTGTGGTGCTTTGGAAGCAGCACGTGACGGATATCAATATTTCATTACGTTTACAGATGATCATACTAGGTATGGTTATGTATACCTAATGAAACATAAATCCGAGGCCTTTGAGAAATTTCAGGAATTCAAGGCCCTAGTCGAGAAACAAACTGGTAATCATATCAAAGCACTTCGGTCGGACCGAGGTGGCGAGTATATGAATACGGAGTTTGACGAGTTCCTTAAGGAACATGGAATAGTTTCACAACTAACACCTCCAGGTACTCCTCAGTTAAATGGTGTGTCAGAAAGAAGGAACCGGACCCTGTTGAACATGGACCGTTCCATGCTAGGCTATACTGACTTGCCGATTTACCTGTGGGGGTATGCACTTCTGACTGCCGCGTATATCTTGAACAGATGTCCTTCCAAATCCGTTCCTAAAACTCCACATGAGATGTGGGAAGGAAGGAAACCAAGTCTTAATCATATTAGGATTTGGGGATGTCCCGCCTATGTCAAGAAGACTAAGGTGGAATAAGTTGGAAGCTAGGTCTGCGAAGGGACGTTTCATTAGATTCCTGTCTGGGACGATGGGATATCTATTCTACATGCCCGAAGATCGAAAGATCATTGTTGCTTTACAAGAACACTTCCTGGAAGATGAGTTCATTCAGGAAGGCGGAGCAGGTAGAAGTATTTCTTTGGAAGAATACAATGAAACTCCTAAAGAGACACATGTGCAAGAAAATGGAACCGAACCTTCTGAAACACAAGTATAACCACCTAGTAGGTCTAGTAGGGTGTCTCAATTACCTAAGAGGTATAGTTTTATGCACTTGGAGGAACTGGGTTTCCTCGAGGTTCCAAGTGATAAACAAGAGACCGACCCACGACCAATGACCTAGCAATGGTGGATGTAGACTGCATGAAATGGACTGTAGCAGTCTTCATGTAGTTGGGACCTTCATTTTGATGAGACGGTTAAAGAGTTTGACTTCGTGCAAAATGAAGAGGAATCTTGTGTATACAAGAGGGTTAGTGGGAGCAAGATCGCATTCTTAGTACTATATGTAGATGACATTCTACTAATAGGAAATGATGTAGGAATGCTTAGTTCTGTGAAAGCTTGGCTTTCGAGTAATTTCTCCATGAAAGACTTGGGAGAAGCAACCTATATTCTTGGTATTCGGCTCTACCGGGATAGAGCGAAGCGAACAATAGGCCTTTCCCAAGCCCTCTATATAGATAAGATCTTAAAGCGATTTAAGATGGATGATTCTAAAAGAGGGTTCCTACCGATGCAACATGGAATAAAACTTACCTTGAAGATGTGTCCTCATAGTGAGGAACAATGAAAGGAAATGAGTTATATACCATATGATTCGGCAGTGGATAGCCTCACATATGCTTTATTGTGTACGAGACCTGACATTGCGCATGCTGGGAGCGTGGTAAGTAGGTTTCTGCCAACCTGCCTGGGAACATTAGACCGCCATAAAGAACGTTCTCAAGTACTTTAGAAGGACTAGAGATCTGGTTCTTATATATGATGGTGGAGAACTGAATGTGATGGGATTCACTGTATTGGACTTCCAAGGATAGAAAGACGATTCTATGTCTACTTCTGGCTACATTTACTCTTAATGGAGGAGCAGTATCTTGGCATAGTGCCAAGAATAGCGCGACCGCTAATTCCACCTGTTAGGCTGAGTATGAAGCGGCCTCGGAGGCCTCCAAAGGAAGAATTTAGAAGTTACTGGGTAAACTTCACGTGACACCTGGTGCTTTACGAGCAAAGACTCACGTGCCTAGGAGCCAAGGTTTCATAACAGCCCAAACATATTGAGAGAGAGTATCATCTCGTAAGAGCATTCATTCGCAAAGAGATACATTGAGCCGCATAGAGTAGAGTCACCGACCACGTCGCCGATCCACCGACCTAGCCACTTTCTCAGATTAGCTTAGAGCGTCATCTGGAGAACATGGGTATTAGATACCATAGTGTGTGGCATTGAGTTCAAGTTGGAGATTGTTAGGAGTATGCCCTCGAATGCCACTCAGAGGTTGTTGAGTGAGGGCATTGTACTTGTAATTATGTAAACCATTTATATAAGGCAAAGGAATGTTTCTTTATTTACTGGTAGTTACTGGAATTCCTAACTCGTAAATATACATATAGAAACTAGTCCGTGTATTTGAGAACAAAACGTTCCACTCCTTATTGGATAAGGGGGTCGGCACTGGAAAGGTTTATAGCTCAAATACTTAATCGTTCGCAAGTCGATGAAACTTGGTAGGCGTTAAGTTTATGTAAAGACTTGTATGACGTGTTCTTTGACAAGGAGAGTGCCTGTCGAACACTAATGGTTAGTGGGAGCACACGTTATAGGTATGCTAATTAGATTAGTATACTCGAACCGACTCACCCTCGATTTGTCACACGGATTTCACTCCGGGACACCAATGACTAATCGAAAGGTTGTGATAGGTATTCGTGAACCTTCGACTTGAGGATTTAGTAGGGATGTGCTTGTGACGTCAAGATTTTCATTAGAGTAGTTCGACCCTATAAACCGGAAGGCGGGGGTCAACCTCGACGTGCATCTTGACGGACAAGTAGCAGGTCCTACTGAATACCAAGATAGAATTATTTCTCCTGTTAGTGAACGGGTTATATGTCCTATGCGGTTATTGGCAGATGAGATCATAAGTCTTTGGCCAAAGCATTGGAGCTAGCTGTATTAGATACACGAGAGCTCGATGATCTCGATTTGCATTAATGCATGCATAGCGTCAAGTATAGATAGGGTTTGACTGACCGTGACTCTATAACTTGATCGGGACATTTGAAAGAAGGGTTTATACGTATACTGGTATTCACGACAGAATGGTTCTTGAATGATCTCAATCATTCGTTCTCAGTTGGGGTACAGTGTAGGCCGCCAGGCTGGCTAGGTGGTCCTACTACTCTTTGGTTCCTCCCATTACTAACTGAGACGGACCTACCGAGTCGCGCATTAGGATTGACGACGGAATGAATCAAGCTTAATTCTCTCATTATGAATATTAGATATTGGATATCTAATTCGGGACATTGGATGTTTAAATTGATTTATTGGATAAATTAATTTACGGCCTAATGAATTAAATAAATTACTGGGTGATAAATTTAATTCATGGATATAATTATTTCTTGGAGAAATTAATTATGTCATAATGTATTTGATATGATAAAATTAATTGGATTAATTAATCGATATAAATACATCGATACGGAATCGGAGTTTATCTGTTTGGACTCACGAATCCAAACGAACCGAACTCATCCGCTTTTTCATCATAGCCGCCCCACTTTCCACCTTATTCCCTTTTGTTTTTGTTCCCATTGATTAATGGGTAATAATGACATGGTGGGGTTGATTCTCATTTGATGAGTTGTTTTAAGGTGAGTGGAATTTGAATAAGAAAAGAAGACTTCATTCTCTCATTTTTAATAGGCATTCATACGGATCTATCATATAGAGTTAAACAGAGAGAAAAGTTCTTCTCAAAGTAGTCTTCTTCTTCTTCACTTTCCTCTTGGTTTTCTTAGAGAAAATTCAAGAGTATAATTGAGAGTTATGAGTTATACACTTAGAGTGTGATGATCTCATATTGGAAGCTTTATCACTTAGCTCTAGCCGCATCCTCGGAGGATAGCAAGGTGATCTTCGTTCCGATCGTTTCTCCGGCGCGTGGCAAGTAGAGACGCGGTGCTTTCGGCGTTGGATCATTCAAGAGCTTGGAGCGGATTGAATTGCAAGGAGATCGCCTAAAGCTTGGGGAATAGCTCGAGAGAAGATTACCATTTAATCAACGGACTTCGAGGGTATGTGTTTCTCGTATCTTCTTTGTTCATTCAATATTCGTATATACGTAGCTCGATCGATCCTCGTAGGGATTCGGATCTAATTTATTTTCGTTTTACCGCTTCCGCTGGGCCTTCGTTTTAGGCACCGAATCCCAACACTGCAACCAAGAGTAGGAACACAAAACATGTTGAATTATGCAATGGTTCCAAAAACTCCTGAAGAGGTTTTGGAAGCGAGACATACTAAGGGTAGTACCCAAATGATAACTGAAGGTTGCACAAAGATCCCGGAAGAGAAAGAGAGAATGCATATGCACGTCGCCAATTTCTTCTATGAGAATGGCATATCATTCAACGCGGGAAACTCAAGGAGCTATGAAATAATGGTTGAGTCGATTGCCCAAATTGGACCTGGGGTAAAGACCCCTAGTTATCATAATTTGTGGGAACTCTACTTGAGAGGACCAAAAAAGAAACAGACTTAGTGAAAAGAGAAGCACAAAATAGCTTGGAAGCAATATGGGTGCACACTTATGTTGGATGGATGGACAAATAGAAGGAATCAGCACTTGATTAATTTTCTTGTCAATAGTCCAGAAGGGAATTTTTCCTCAGAGTCCGTTGATACATATGAACAACCGATGATAAAAAATGTTAGCAAACTTGATTAAGAAGAAAACTGAAGAAATCGGCAAGGACCTTGTTGTTCAAATAGTTACGGATAATGGTGCCAATTATAAGGCGACCGACAAACAACTAGAGCAGAGTACCTACACTTTATTAGACTCCATGTGTTGCGCATTTCCTTGACCTTATGTTGGAAGACATTCAAAAATTGAATGAATTCAAGTCTAAGATTGAGAGTGCTAGGCGTGTCACTACATTTATCTATAGACATGGGAGGATTCATTATGCTATGAGGAAGAATACGGGTGGGAAGGATCTTGTGCGACTCGGGGCTACTCGATTTGTTAGTGAGGATTGGTACAGTTCAAAATTGGCCAACACGGAAGCAAGAAAAAGTGTGTGTGACACTGTACTTTCTTCTAGGTTTTGGTGTCCAGTTGAAGATTATATAAGAGCATCACACTCGCTTCTTATTGTATTGAGGACAGTTGATGGTGATGAAACTCCAGCTATGGCTGAGGTTTCCATAGCTATGATCGTTACCATGAACAAAATCAAGGAGTCATTTGCGCACAATCAAAGATTGTTGAAAAAATTGACAGAAATTGTTGAGACCCGATGGGCGGATCAAATGGAAGTGAATTATATGGGGCCATGTTGTTCTTAAATCCTTCCAAATATTTTGATCTTAAAGTAAATGATAAAAATATACTCGTGCACAACGAGCTATGTTCAGTGATGTGCTTGAAAAAAATAATCACCAATAATGATTTGCATGTCAAGATAAGTGATCAAATGGATGATTATGACAACATGCGAGGAAGCTATGGAAAGTAATTGGCAATCAAGCAATAAAAACAAAGAATCCTCGTAAGTCTTTTTACATTCGTTAAACCAAATATTATATTATTCATATAATCTATATTATAGTTTTTAGAACGCTTTTTGAACCTTCTTTGAACTAAGTATTTCATTATTGTTTTTGACATGTTAGTTGATTGGTGGAATGCTTTTGGTGGTCTACATATTGAGCTCCAATCACTTGCTATGCGCATAATTAGTCTTTGTTGTTCTTCTTCCGGTTGTGAGCGCAATTGGAGCACATCTGAGTTTGTAAGTATTAAAATTATTATTATTATCAATAAGTAAAATATTAAACTTAAAACTCTAAAGTGATTTTATTTTTATTTTTGATTTTTAGATCCACAAGAAGAAAGAAATCAGTTAGAGCATAATAGATTGAATGATTTGGTTTACATTCAATATAATCAAAAAACTGCAATGAGGTTTCAAAAGAGGCGTGAAAAAGGGTCTAACTTCAACCCATCAATCATAGAAGATTTTCAATGGGATAATGAATGAGTTGATAGTAGTGATGATTTTGTTCATACCGGGGAAGATCTTTCGTGGCGTCTTGTTGATGAAACAATTGGTGCATCAAGCAATCTTGAGGGTCGTAGTCTTTCTAGGAGAGCTGATGTTGGTCAAACTACGGGCTCATCGATCTTGAGTTATTCTCGACGCCGTAATACAACTACATCAAGGTTGATTGACGAGGATGAAGTGGTTAAACCTTTTCCACATGATGAAGATATTGAGGATGACAACGAGCTGGGGAACAAGAGGATGCGACTACTACTGATGATCATGCTCATGAAAATGAGGGATTTATTGATAACTTGTTTGATGATATTTGAGACTTGGCTTATTGAAGACGAGGGATTTGATATGAAACTCTAGTTGTTATTTATTATGTATTTATATAGTTTATGGTATGTTTTTTAAGTCTTGTAGACTGGGATGAATGTTATTTGTTATTTAACTTATCATGTTTTAAGAATAATTCATATATATTATATATTATAAAATAATATATGTTATATATAAAACTGGTCGCCTAGACGTCGCCTAGGCGTCCAGGCAGTCTGATGGCACCGCGAATTGACAGGCCGCCGTGACAACCATGATTGGTACTGATTACTTGAGGTGGTAATTTTGGAGATATAAGATGTATAGAAAGACCAGGAGAGTAAAAAGTTAAATATTGGTACTGATTACTTAGGGTGATAATTATAGCGTGAGAAAATGGGTAGAGAGATGAGGGAGTAGAAAGAGACGAGGGAGTAAAACGTTGAATCTTGATACCGATTACTTGGGGTGGTAATTCATGGGTGAGAAAGTTGGTAGAGAGAGAAGTAAAAAGTTGAATTTTAGCACCGATTAGTTGGGGTGGTAATTCATGAGAGAGAAAGTGGATAGAGATATGGGGGAGTAAAAAGTTGAATTTTGGTACCTCCTACTTGGGGTGGTAATTGATGAGAGAGAAAGTGGCTAGAGAGATGGGGGAGTAAAATTTTAAATTTTGGTACAGATTACTTGGGATGGTAATTCATGAGAGAGAAAGTGGATAGAGAGATGTGGAGTGCAAAGTTCTAGCTTCAACAATGAGCGGGACAAGACAACCAACTCGGGGGTACGGGAATAAGATCAAGGTTAAATATTTGCACTGATTACTTGGTGGGTAATTTAGAGTGAGAAAGTGGTGGAGTTATGGAGGAGTAAAATATTGAATATTTATCGATTACTTAGGGTGGTAATTTTAGAGAGATAAAATGGGTAGAGAGATAAACAGTTGAATGTGGGTACCGATTACTTGGGATGATAATTTTAGAGCGAGAAAGCAGATAGAGATATGGGGAAGTAAAAAGTTGAATATTGGTACCGATTACTTGGATGGTAATTCTGGAGTGTGAAAGCGGGTGGAGATATGATGGAATAAAAAGTTGAATATTGATACCGATTATTTCGGGTGGTAACTTATGAGAGTTGAAAGCGGGTTGAGAGATAAAAAGTAAAATATTGAATATTGGTATCCATTACTTATGGTGGTAATTAATGAGAGAGGTCTTGGGTTGGTGGTCCAGTGGTAGGACGCCTACTCCCAAGACACTCCTTTGGAGAGGTCTTGGGTTCTAACCCCACCAAGGAGGTGAAAGAGGAAGTTTTTCTCTTTATAATCCTCTAGCTCCCCGGGGCTACCTCGAGCGACCGCTAATCAATGTTTAATCTCGCGTCAAGCGGCAGTGTGGGAGTATTTTCTTGCTGGGAACCCGGAGGTGCTGACCAATCAGTGGCTGTTCTCCCGAGAACTGTGCTGGGAACCTGAGGCGCTGTTAATCAGTTAAGGATTTCTCCTTGTGCGCAGAAGTGTACAGAAAAGGCATTGGGAACCCTGGAATTGCTCGAGCGACTCGCGATTTACTTCTCTCAATGGGTTAGGAGTGGGTTCATTGATGGACTAGAATTAGTCCGGCTAAGCTGGGATCACCTAGTTATCAAAAAAAAAAAAAATTAATGAGAGAGTAAGTGGGTAGAGAGATGGGAGAGCAAAAAGTTGAATTTTGGTACCGATTATTTGGAGTGAAAATTAATGAGAGAGAAAAGGGGTAGAGTGATGGAACAGTAAAAAGTTGAATGTTGGTACCGATTACTTGGGGTGATAATTCTATAGTGAGAAAGTGGGTAGAGAGACGGAGGTGTAAAAAATTGAATGTTGATACGAAAAAGAGGGTAGAGAGATGGAGGAGTAAAATGTTAAATATTGGTACCAATTACTTAAAATAATAATTTTAGATTGAGAAAACGGGTAGAGAAATGGGAGTGTAAAAAGCTGAATATTGGTACCGATTACCTAGGGTGGTAATTCATGAGAGAGAAAGTGGATAGAAATATGGGAAAGAAAAAAAGTTGAATGTTGGTACTGGTTACTTGATGTGGCAATTCATGAGAAATAAAGTGGATAGAGAGATTGAAGAGTAAGAAGTTGACTAACGATTGATGTGGTAATTATAAAGTGAGAAAGTGGGTAGAGAGATGTAGGTGTAAAAAGTTGAATGTTGGTAGATTATTTGGGATGATAACTCGAGAGACAGAAAGTCAATGGAGATTGAGAGGATGTTGTAAAAAGTTGAATATTACTTAGAATGTTAACTGTTAAAAAGTATTTCTATATTATTAAGTAAAATGTGAATTATTAGTAAAAAAAAATTATCCGAATTAATTATCAATTTTAATATAAGGTTTAATTATTAGTCACCCCCTCTTTTTTTTAAGGCAAATTACACCATCTAATACTATATTTTATAAAAAACTATAAAAATATCACAGTATTAAAATAATTTCAAGAATCACGACTCTAGTCTCTAACTAGTATTCAAGATGCAATATATCAAGTAACCAAATTGCTAACTGCAAGTATCAATATACTTCACCGGAAAATGAGGTCAGGTACTAAATAACTGGTATCCAAATATATTATTTCAGATAATTAAATTATTCATTAAAAGTATCTAATATCTCTATTTTATTAATTATTTCTATATTAAATTTTTGTAATTATAAATAATTGTATAAAGATGTAGAAGTACGTGTTTTTTAACTTGTACTTCGAGCTCTTTGACAGCCTTCCACTTGGGCAAATCTTTTTCCCCTCAAAAATCCACTCTTCCGTAGTTCCATTATTAGGGTTCTGCCCAGTATCTCCTAGAGAACCAAAATCCTTTTACTTCAATGAAATTCAAACCTCCGCCAAGGAGGAACAAAGTCGATCCAGTACCTTCTTCCAGGTAAATATTTTCGTCCTTCGATTACCATGTACACGCTGGATGAGTAGAAGGGGTTTATAAAGTGTTAAAAAGCTACCGCTTGTGCATTTCTGGAAGACTCCTGTTATGATTATCCAATTTCGTTCTGTTAGTTATCAAAGGCAGGATGACAATCCTCAAAGTCCATTCCGCATAAATTGCTGAAGAAAATGGAAGCGAAGGAATGAAAAATTAGAGAGTGATTTTGAAAAGAGAAAAACAAGGATTGGCTCATTTTCCTGTATCATAACCTTTTAGCGTGATTGGAAATCCGTTCCTTTTGTACATTTCCTTTCTACGCACTAGATGACAATGATGAAATAATTTTGCAAGAAATCGATCAACTTTTAGTGTGTAATGGAGATAAGATGAACTGTAATGCTTAAAATTGATTTAATTTTATATAGCAAAAGTATAATTGAAAATAATTGGTAGGTAGGTATATGTGATTGGATGAATATTGAAACTTGTGGGGAAATATGTGGTAATGATTGGTTTTCAAAAGTGTGTTTACGTGATTGCCGACGGAGAAAGTGAGTGAGTAATAGTGAATTTTCTGAAAGTTTACATAGGCAATCACATATTCGTGGTAAAATAATTTCTTAAGCCGAATAAAAATGACAAAATTTGGTATCAGACCGCAGATTCCCTCTCCCCCCCACCCTATCCTGCTAATCAGTTTACCTAGTCGTAAAAGTGAAATCGTATGAAATTAACTGAACTGTGGGGAATGGTGGTGGTAGATTGTCTTATGCTGTCTAATTACCTTGACTTATGAAAGAGATACAAGGGTGCTTGTTCTCAATTACTCGGAGTTATCTTGTGGGAACTCTTTTCAATTTTAATTCTGTTTCAGTTTTACTCTGTCTCACTTTGTCATGCATCTGGGATCTACTAGCTATGAATATAAGTTCATGACTTCTCTAATTTTTTGCCTTTCTCCTCGCAAATGGAAAAGGTTTTCGTGCTGACAAACATTCCGTGGTTCCGTTGAATACGTTTCTAAACCCTGTCGTATGTTTGATGTCTGCAGTTCCTATCATTGTACACCCTTTATAGACTTACCATCCGAAAAGAGAGACACAGATATAACTCTTATGAGGAAATCAATGGTATGTGTCCTTGTTCCGATTATAGTTGGTTTATCATATGTAATTTTGTTTTAGTTGTAATTCGACCATCTTATACATGATGAATGTTCCAGGTTCACGAGACTCAGGCTGGCAAAGTTAGTCTAAAGATTCAGCAGGCAAGAAATTATGCAGTGACCCAGGCACAACAAGATGGTTGCACAGGCAATTTTAGAATATTTGACTCACCATTTGGAAATTATCTCGTCCCTGTTATTCCAACTCGTTCAGAACTTGACGGATGATGACTCTGCTAGTTTAGATCGTGTTAAGAACCCCGTTAATTGAAAGTAAGCATGATTAAGGTTTATCTCTTCTGATATCATCAACAACAACAACAACATCTAAGCCTTAGTCCCAAAATGATTTGGGGTCGGCTAACATGAATCAAACTTTGAAACCGTCAATGATCGTTACATAAATAACATAAAAGGAAAAAAAGAGGGAAAAAAGTAGAGAAAAAAAATAAATAAAAAAAGAGAATGAATGTTAAAAAAAAGAACAAAAAAAATGAAAAATCCTGAAAAATAAATTAAAAGATAACATAAATTAAAAGAAAATAGGAAAAAAAAGAAGAAAACAAAAATCAGATTCCATCTGTCATCCGTATTCCTTCCCGCCACATTTGCCTCTCCATCGCCATACTTTCTCTAATTCCAAGATCATTTTCAATCATCTTTATCCAAGTTTTCTTGGGTCTTCCTCTACCTTTCACAATATTACTTGTTCCCCAACTTTCTATCCTCCTCACTAGGGCATCAACAGTTCTTCTTCTTACATGACCAAACCATCGTAATCGATTCTCCATTATCTTGTCTTCTATAGATGCAACTCTTACCTTCTCTCTAATCACTTCATTTCTGAGCCGATCCTTTTTTGTATGACCACAGATCCATCGTAGCATACGCATCTCCGCCACATTCATCTTTTGAACGTGACACTGTTTTACAGCCCAACACTCGGTGTCATATTACAGTGTAGGCCTAATTGCCGTGCGGTAAAATTTACCCATTAATCTATAGGCATGTCAGGATCACATAAAACCCCTGTGGCACTGTTCCACTTCAACCACCCTGCCTTTATTCTGTGAGTCACATCGCCATCTCTCTCCATCCTTTTGGATGATAGATCCAACATACCGAAAGAAAGTGGATCCATGAACAACTTTTCCATCAAATGTGATCATCCCCGCCTCTCTATCACTGTTTCGCTAAACCTACACTCCATATATTCAGTCTTACTTCTGCTCAGCCTAAAGCCTCGAGCTTCCAAAGTATCCCTCCAAAGTTCCAATTTCCGTTGCACTCTAACATTCGTTTCATCAATCAACACAATATCATCTGCGAATATCATGCACCACGGAACGTCATTTTGAATTTCTCGGGTCAATTCGTCCATGACTATGGCAAAGAGAAAAGGACTAAGAGCAGATCCGTGATGCACGCCAATCGTAATAGGGAATTCTTCTGTCCTCCCAACATTAGTACGTACACTTGTACTAGCTCCCTCATACATGTCCTTTATAATGTCAATATATTTCCGCGATACACCCTTCTTTGCTAAGGCCCACCAAAGTACTTCCCTTGGTACTTTATCATATGCCTTCTCTAAATCAATAAAAACCATATGTAGATCTTTCTTTTTATCTCGATAATGTTCCATCAACTGCCGGATAAGATAAATTGCTTCCATGGTCGATCTTCTAGGCATAAATCTAAACTGATTTTCTGTTATCTTCACACATTTCCTGATCCTTTGTTCAATCACTCGTTCCCACAACTTCATGGTATGACTCATTAGTTTAATTCCGCGATAATTAGAACAATCTTGAACATCACATTTGTTCTTATACAAAGGGACGAGAATACTTTTCCTCCATGCTGATTGCATCTTATTGCTTCTCCAGATTTATTGAAAAGCATAGTTACCCATTTGATCCCTCTCTCCCACAAACACCTCCAAACTTCAATAGGTATACCATCTGTTCCTTCTGCTTTCTTTGACCTCATCTTCTTCAATGCCATTGTCACTTCACCCTTTTGAATTCTCCTCTTAAACTCTCGGTTAACCATACTTGAGGGGATGTTTAAATTCGCAATATCTTGTTCTTGGTGGCCATTGAACAGGGTATCAAAGTATGCCCTCCATCTCTCTTTTATCTCTTAATCTTGAACCAAAACTTTTTGGTCAGTATCTTTTACACATTTAACTTTTCCAATATCTCGCGTCCTCTTCTCTCTCATTCGAGCAAGTTGATAGATATCTTTTTCCCCTTCTTTTGTATCTAATCTTGCATATAATTCTTGATTGACCTTTGATCGGGCATTTCACACTGCCTTTTTAGCTTCTGTTCGAGCTTTCTTGTACTTCTCATAATTCTCATCGCTCGAGCATTTACCCAGTACCTTATAACATTCACGTTTGGTCTTTATTGCTTGCTTAACTTCATCACTCTACCAAGATGTGTCCTTACTTGATGGTATGTTTCCTTTAGATTATCCTAAGACTTCTTTTTTATAATAAGAACTGGACGGGCAGCGGCCCCCTAGACAACACAGACCAAGATTTTTGGCGTGTTTTCCAATTTCCACTACTCTATTAGTTTTTTATGGATTTGTATATATATATATATATTTTTAATTTTAATATATATAAGGGAGTTTCAAAATAATCTAGCCTATAGCCCCAAAATTTTCAAGGTCGGCCCTGATTCATCCCCGTTTTGAATGGGACGTTCATAGATGGCACACTCTGGGTGGCAATCCGTATGAAGACCCACTTCCGGGTGGCAAACCCTCTTGGGTCCACATTCGGGTAGCCCCTTCCCGTACCCCCCGAATCCGGTAGGTCGGACCAAATTGTTACGCATATAAGCTAGGAAGCCCAAGCTTAACCCAAAACCATGGTCAAAAGTAAAAGTTGACTCCCACTTATATACCCTACATACTTTCAGGTGGAATCGATGGGGATATCGTAACACAAGGGTTCTTAGTCAAAATCCAATTGATTAGACACCTTCATTGTCTTAAAACTTCTTGAGTCAGGCAATTTCCCCCCTTAATCGCTGCTCACCTTGTTGCCAGGTTGAGTCATTTTTTTTTTGCCAGGAAAAACGTCCAGAGTGGACGGAGGTTGAGGCGGGACCCACAAACCTATGAGATAGAAAAAAATCGAGAAATACAAGCAATCTGACCCAAACTATGACAAAATGGGCCATAGCCTGGATCCTAAAAACTAAGGCCTGCTAAATAAATGCAAAGTGCACCACTGTACGTGGGCTAATGAACAGGCCCGCAAACGATAAATCAACTATAATAAATCACAAATGCTATCTAAATCGAAGCGACGGGTAACCAAGATGATCCATCCATATAAGGGAGATAAGATACGGAGGAGCAGTATCTGAAGTGTACGTCTGGATGCTGAGAGACGACAAGTCAAGCTCAAAAATGTAGTCTCGAAAAATGTGAGTGACTTTGAACTGGATGTCTCTGAGAATGTGTCGAATACGCATAAGAATGTGGCGAAAGCCCCATTGACCAGACGTAAGGAGGGTCACCACAGCAGTTGCATCTAGCTCAATCCAAATATATCTCGAATGCTGAGAAGTCAAAATCAAACCAACAACAAGCGCCTGGATCTCAGCATCAAAACTGGACGAAACCTGGAAAGAGGAGTGAAGAGCAAGAAGGAATGATGATCTCTGATGAGGCCTCCACCACAGGCAATTTGAGTGTCTCTGTCGAACGAACCATCTGTGTTCAGCTTAATCTAAGGAGTCTTGTGTCGAAGCCAAACAACAGGAACGGGGCGATGTGCATGAGCAAGGGGATAGGAAGCTCGCTGAAAGCAGTCAGGAGGCAAGCACCCCGCTCAGAACTTCGAAGTTATAAGCCCCAAGCAAGAAATGTAAAGCCCTTATGCTTTACACTATACCTTTCTGTCCAGATGAACCAAAGGATCAGACAAGAAATATAAAAGCTGCGTGCCTAAAGTGTGAGTTTTGCTGCTCGGTAGCATAAACTCGGGCACGCAAAAGCTCGGCGAGTCAGGCCGAGTTATTGTGAGTCGGCTATTATTGTGATATAAAAAAGGGAAAAACGTGCAGAAGAGACTTTTTTCCCTCGCGATTTTTTATAACCCTAAAGCGTAGAAGAATACGACTTCCACCAGGAGCACGCACGTCTTCTTTGTTCTCTTTCCTTCGTCCTAGACCAAGCGATTTTTTATAACCCCAAGCGTAGAAGAATACGACTTCCACCAGGAGCCCGCACGTCTTCTTTGTTCTCTTTCCTTCGTCCAAGACCAACTATAAGCGTGTGACTCATCTGGTTTGAATTTGTTTGTCTTGTTGTTTCATATTCCAAGTCTCATATTTTTAATTTATATCATTTTCATCCCTTTAAGTTGTAAAATTTATAAAAACACCCCGTAAGTTTTTGATATGCAAAATGGATTTTGAAAAAACCCCATATTTTCTTAATACCTGGGCTTTTCAATAATATTCTAGACTTGTTTGCTAGTTTGCAAACTATTTGTCCATATCATATTAATCAAAATATTATTTATATTAAAACAACAACATCATCATCATCAATCGCACCATAATCCCAATTATATTGTGTTTAGTGACATGGAGATTAAAGTATCAATTAATTGTCTAAAATTAGTTAACACTATAAATTTTACGCCGGGTGCCTTCCAGTCCCAACTTTCATAGGAAGGAGAAATGAGATGAAATTCCAAAACCGATGCTTTCATGTTTGCATGCATTGACTATATGTGTAAGGTGTAAGTTGTTCATTTGGTTATTGTACTAGCGTAATTGCTAACCCTTTGGGGACCCGTTTTGGGAAAATTCGTTTTATGAATTTCAGGTCACGTTAATCGAGACGAACGGGCGCTGGACCAGTACGCGGATGATGGTCGTGCGTGACGAATGTTCATGAGTGGTGTTTTGTTGTTTTCTATCCCTGGATCAATTGTCATCTTGTAAACTAATAGAAGTACTCGAGTACTTAAGAGTTTTATTTGTTCGGATTGAGATGTTTGTCTATTATATTTGTGTTGGATGATTGCGTTGTTGATTGACCGGTTGAAACGAGTGGATTTTTTTTTGCGTCTTTATGATGAGATGTTATTTGTTGATTCCGCGAGTCGATGAGTATGTTTTGTCGTTTAGCCTGGTGGATTTCATGCAGGGATCCACGGCGCTATAATATACCCTGAATATCTTGGGGGTGTTACAGAAAATGGTATCGGAGCGCTAGGTTTATGGATACCTAGGCTTGTCGGTTTATTGGGTCTTGTTGTGTTTCGTTTTGCACATCGTCATCACGCTACCATGATTCCGGTGCTTCCAGTTCCCGTAAGTTTTTCCTTACTCTGTTCCTTGTTTCCTTGTATCGCACCTTCGATTCTTGACTTGTGATTGTTTTTCTTCTCATACTTACCATCGTATGACTTTTGATACTTACTTAACACCAGTATGGATACTGGAAGAGGCCGTGGTCGTGGTTGTGGACGCGGTCGGGGATGTGGGGCAGCCGGTGAGGCGGCCACGTTACATTTTTTTGGAGCCGGCAGCACCGGTGACCGTCATAGCCATGCTTCTACTCAAGATGGCTCCGACCTTGGTGTTGCAGCTGTTATGCAACAAATGGTGAACCAGATGGCGGCAATAGCTCAAGCGGTTCAGAACCCGAATCTGGCCCATGCTGCTCGGGACGGAGCACACTGTTGGCTTCAGGATGTCACCAAGATGCATCCTCCTCAATTTTCGGGAGCCTTAGACCCGATTGGCTGGGAGGGGTGGATCAAGGAGATATCCAAGGTTTTTATTGCCACCAACTGTTCCGAGGACCGTAAGGTCCCTATTGCCTAGTATTTTCTCACTGGGGATGCTACTGACTGGTGGGAGGCCGTTGAGCCCAAGGACCGCGCTGTTATATGGGATGAGTTTAAGGACCTGATGGAGACCGAATATTGCCCGTGGACGGTCAAAAAGGCTCGAGTTCATGCCTTCTTTGACGCTCAGCCTCGGGATATCCCTGTTTCTCAGGCTATTGCTGACTTCAACCGGGAGTCGGGCTTCGTGAAGGCCCAGGTTAGAGAGGAGAGGGACAAGATTTTTCACTTCTCCAGGCGAATGAAATTATCGATTCGTGACTACATGTCTGGGCTCATTTGCACCACCTTGAAGGATTATCAGAGTCGAGCTCTTGCCTATGATATGTCTGTGACGGCCAGTGAGGCGGCTCGCGAGAGCAAGAAGCAGAAGTCCGCCGGGAATTTTTCGGGCCACAAGGGTGGGGGTCAGCAGAAATCCCAGTTTGCTAACCTTCCCGCTGGTGGTGGTCCAGCTCGTTCTACTGGGGGTTCCCGCGGGACTGCCAATACTCCTTCCCGTGATGTGAAGTGTTTTAACTGTGGCCGTGCGGGCCACGTCAGTGGTACTTGTTTGAGTCCTTTGCTGACATGTAATCGGTGTGGCCAGCCGGGCCACAAGGCTGCTTTCTATGCCGAGAGAGAGAGACTTCTTGGTGCCGAGGCTTCCATTCCAGCGCCTAGGGAACCAAGTGTGAATCAGGGATCGTTTGCTCCTCAGTCTCCACCGAGTGCCAGTCGAGGGAGAGGCCGGTCGCCTGCTAGAGGGGGCTTCAAAGGCCTGCCCGCCCACCCGCGTGTTTATGAGATGAGGAGGGCCGATGACCCATCCGCCACCGTTGCCACAGGTACCGTTCGCATTCATTCTCATCCTGTCAGTATGCTTTTCGATTCTGGTGCTACACATTCATTCATCTCCCTGGATTGTGTGCGCCGTTTGAGTCTCGATTGTTTGACGCCTTGTGAGTCTTTCATCGTTAAGCTTCGTAGCGGTGATAGGATCGTTGGTTATCAAGAGGTCCGAGACTGTTTTGTATTTATTTGCGAGAGGGCTTGGCTCTCTGATCTTATTGTTGTGGGTATTGAGGGTGAAGATTTAATTCTTGGGGATGATTGGCTCGATCGGCATGGTGCGATTATGAACTACCGCACGAGAATCATCACTATGTTAACCGAGGACGGCACCGAGCACTCTTTCGCAGGGCGAAAGAGGGGAAACCAGAAGTTTGTTATTAACGCTTTGAAGGCGATGAGTCTCCTGCGGAAGGGGTGTACTTGTTATTGGTGTTACGCCTTGAAGGCGGAGAGTGGTGGAGTCGAGCTTGCATCGATTCCAGTTGTTAGTGAGTTTCCTGACGTTTTTCCTGACGAGTTACCGGGTTGCCACCGAACAGTGAGGTAGAGTTTGCTATCGAGTTAGAGCCGGGTGCGGCTCCGATTTCGAAGGCACCGTATTGCATGGCTCCTTCAGAGATAGCTGAGTTGAAGAAGCAGTTGAGTGAGCTTCTTGCATCGGGATATATTCGACCGAGCACTTCGCCTTGGGACGCACCGGTTCTGTTTGTGCGGAAGAAAGATGGTTCATTGCGTTTTTGTATCGACTATCGCGAGCTAAACAAGGTGACCATCAAGAACAAGTATCCCTTGCCGAGTATTGATGACTTGTTCGATCAGTTGCATGGAGCTGCGGTTTTCTCGAAGATCGACTTGAGATTGGGTTACTATCAACTTCGGGTGAAGGAGTCTGATGTTCCGAAAACAGCTTTTCAGACGAGATACGGACATTACGAGTTTGTGGTCATGCCCTTCGGGTTAACTAATGCACCGGCGGTGTTCATGCAGTTGATGAACAAAGTCTTTATCAAGTATTTGGATAAGTGTGTCGTCGTCTTCATTGACGATATCCTTATTTATTCGAGGAATGAGGTGGAGCACGCACATCATCTGCGAGTGGTGTTAGACATTTTGAGGACCGAGCAACTCTATGCGAAGTTATGGAAATGTGAGTTCTGGCTGAAGGAGGTAATATTTCTAGGTCACGTGATTTCAGCCGAGGGAGTCCGTGTGGATCCGCAGAAAATCAAGGCAGTGTTGGATTGGGCACCGTCTAAGAACGTGAAGGAGATCCGTAGTTTCTTGGGTTTGGCTGGCTACTACCGTAGGTTCGTCGAGGGTTTATCGAAACTAGCTCGGCCACTTACAAAGTTGCTCCAGAAGTCCGAGACGTTCGTCTGGAATGACGAGAGGCAGGCGAGTTTTGAGGAGCTGAAGAGGCGTTTAACTTCAGCCCTGGTTTTAGCATTGCGGTGTGGCAACGAGTGTTTTGCTGTTTATAGTGATGCTTCGGGTCAGGGTTTTGGGCGCGTATTGATGCAGCACGATAAGACCATTGCGTATGCGTCGAGATAGTTGAGGCCGTACGAGCTTCACCACCCTACTCACGACTTGGAGTTAGCGGTAGTTGTTTTCGCACTCAAGATCTGGCATCATTATCTGTTTGGCTCCGCATGTCAGATTTTTACCAACTATAAAAGTCTGAAGTACATATTCACCCAGCGGGAGTTGAATATGAGGCAGAGGAGGTGGTTGGAATTGATTAAGGATTATGACCTCGAAATCCTTTATCATCTGGGCAAGACGAACGTCGTGGACGATGCCTTGAGTCGGAAACTGGTTGCGTTGAGGACACTTGAGATTCTTACGTCTCAATCTGAGCTTCAGTGGGTTTTGATAGAGTTGGATGTTGAGATTTTATTGCCGGGAGCGGTCAGACAACTTTGCGCTTTAGAGATTTCGTCGTCGTTTGTCGGTGAAATTAAACTGAAGCAATTGGAGGATCCGATGATTACTCAAATCCGAGAGAATGTTCTTAAGGGAAAGTCTCCTGGGTTTGTGATCCACGAAGATGGCGTATTGAGATTCCAGAATCGGCTTTGTGTGCTGAACGACTCGGAATTGAGGCAGAGTATTTTACGGAAGGCCCATGCTACGCCTTACTCTGTTCATCCTGGTTCGAGCATGAAGGAGGTTGTTGCACGGTTTGTAGCGAGATGTTTGACTTGTCAGTAGGTCAAAATCGAGCATCAGCGACCAACTGGGTTATTGCAGTCACTTCCCGTCCCGGAATGGAAATGAGAAGATATTTCGATGGACTTCATCACGAGTTTGCCGAGATCGAGATCAGGCATGAACATGGTTTGGGTGATTGTGGATCGTCTGACCAAGTCGGCACATTTTCTGGGTATCAAGGATACTTGGAGTCCGGAAAAGCTGGCTCGGGTGTTTATTGCGCAAATTGTGAGACTTCATGGTACTCTGAAGTCTATTGTTTTGGATCTGGATGGCCGTTTCGTATCGCACTTTTGGCAGGCAGTGCATAAGGCGTTGGGTACTCGTTTGCGTCTGAGTACTTCTTTTCACCCTTAGTCGGATGGACAGTCGGAGCGTACTATCTAGACGTTTGAGGATATGTTGCGCGCTTGTGCCCTCGATTGGAGCAGTGATTGGGAGGAGCATTTACCATTGATCGAGTTCACGTACAACAATAGTTGGCCCGCGTCGATTCGGATGGCACCGTATGAAGCGCTTTATAGGCGGCGTTGTCGTTCACCGATTTGTTGGAAAGAGGCATCCGATTTGGTTGGGACCGAACCGGATATCGTTAAGGAGATGAGGCGGAAAGTGGAATTGATTCGGGAGAGGATGTTGACTGCTCAGAGTCGACAGAAGTCATATGCTGACATCCGTCTTCGACCCTTGGAGTTCGAGGTGGGAGACTACGTTTTGCTAAAGGTGTCGCCGACGAGGGGAGTTTTCCGCTTCGGGAAGAAGGGAAAGTTGAGCCCGAGATTTATTGGGCCCTTTGAGATTATCGAGAGAGTAGGCGAGTTGGCCTACCGGTTGGCGTTACCTCCGGCCTTGAGTCACGTTCATAGTGCTTTCCATATTTCCCAGTTGAGGAAATACGTCCCGGATCCTAGTCACGTCATCGATTATGGTGAGATTGATATCGCCGAGGATATTACCTTCAAGGAGCGACCCTTGAAGATTTTCGAGCACCATGAGAAGCGGCTGAGGCATAAGACCATTCCTTTGGTCAAGGTGCAGTGGTCGAGGCATGGTGTCGAGGAGGCAACTTGGGAAACCGAGGATAGCATACATGCTAGGTTCCCGGAGTTGTTTGTTTCTTAAGTTTCGGGACGAAACTTATTTTTAGAGGGGTAGAATGTAATATCTGCATTTTTCTTTTCTCGGTATTCTTATTTTTGGTGTCTTTTTCGTTTTTAGCGACTCGCTTGTAACTGTTTCGACATTTTGAATCTATTTTATTCTTGGAGTTTCTCCATTTGGACGAGTTTCAGAGATGTTTTGATATTATTCCGTAATATGTCATGTATTCTCGCATGGACGTTCGATTCTCGTAGAACCCGTTCGATTTTGTAATTTCTTTGGTTGCACGAGTTCGTATGGTTGAGTCGTTCGTGTTGTAAGTTTCGGTTTATTGATCCGACGTCGTATCGTGATTTTCGGACGTCTGGGCCGTTTTGTAATTTCCTATAAGTTTAAGGAATTTTACCTTCCTTGTCGTTTCTCGGATTCCTCGGTAGTCGGAATTGTATTCTCCTGCAACATTCAGCATCATCGTCGTGAATATTTTATATTTACGCGTTGGGTTCTATCCTTGTGTTGCGTCTCATTTTCGGACCGCCCGGTGCAGCTAACTTTGTTCAGCAGTGTTGAATTGCTGCATGCATAACGTGCGTTATGCATGGTTCCTAGCGTGCGCTATCGATACCCACATAACGTACGTTATACCCTAGTGTTAACGTACGTTATGACCCTCAGTGTTTTGGACAGTGAGTCTGCCCGGATTTGGCCGAATCCTTACGTACGTAAACATGCTGGTGTTACGTACGTAAAACCTCCTTGTAGCGTGCGCTAGCTGTCTGATGTAGCGTATGCTACCGGCAGCAATGATTTGGGCAGATTGTTCTGCCGAGCCATTACGCAAGCTAACACATGTGTGTTACATACGTAATGAGCATAACGTATGTTAACAACTGCATGTTATCGTACGTAATGAGAGGTCAGGTTTTATAATCCTGAGTTGACCTTGCATTCGCGACATTCTTCCTTTTTCCTCATTCCGTCCACAATGGGAGTTTTGGAGAGTTTTTCAACGATTCTTCAAGTTTTGCCCGTGGAAATTCTTGGGAGATCGAGTATTGTCTTCCTAGTGTAGTTTATCATCATCATAGTCGTCTTCCTCTGTCCGAATCAAGGTAAATATTCTAAGAACCCTACTTTTAGGTAAATTGGGGGTTTTCGATTTTATTGTTCGATTCGTTCTGTGTTGTTGATTAATTCATGATGAATATGATTAATCTTGTTGGTATTCTCGGTTTCCCTATGGATTCATGGTATATTTCGTGGTATTTGCGTAATCGAGAGGGTTTGGTTGTGGTCCACCCTCGTTGTTGTTCTTGTACGAATATACATGAATCGTAGGCGGGTTTTCGGGTGTATTCCATTTCCATATTCGTTTAGAAATGGTTGTGACTGTATTCTTCGAATAGTTAGATTCGGTTTTGCCGGTTCCTAGTGGTCGTGTTTGATCCTTCCTTTCCGTTCGTGTCACCGTCTATTGATCGAGGCAAGTATCCTTATGAACTTACAATCTTGACATGGTAGTATTGCATGAGAATTGTGTGTGTGTGTGTGTATGCTCACTACGGGTTAGATCTGACGTGGTCTCGGTAGGGGTCCACAGAGACATGGATCGACGAGTTTGCTTTTAACCACCACGGGTTAGATCCGACGGGGTCTCAGTAGGGGTCCACAGAGACGTGGATCGACGGTTAATTGTGGTGCATTTTATAAATGTGTTTTGAATTATTGGCGTTTCCGGAAATGTGTGTTTCAACCGATGCTTTCATCTTTGCATGCATTGACTATATGTGCAAGGTGTAAGTTGTTCATTTGGTTACTTGTACTAGCGTAACTGCTAACCCCTTTGGGGACTCGTTTTGGGGAAATTCGTTGTATGAATTTCAGGTCAGGTTCATCGAGACAAACGGGTGCTGGACCAGTACGCAGATGATGGTCGTGCGTGACGAATGTGCATGAGTGGTGTTTTGTTGTTTTCTATCCCTTGATCAATTGTCATCTTGTAAACTAATAGAAGTACTCGAGTACTTTGGAGTTTTATTTGTTCGAATTGAGATGTTTGTCTATTATATTTGTGTTGGATGATTGCGTTGTTTATTGACCGGTTGAACCGAGTGGATTATTTTGTTTTGCGTCTTTATGACGAGGTGTTATTTGTTGATTCTGCGAGTCGATGAGTATGTTTGGTCTTTTAGCCTGGTGGGCTCCATGCAGGGATCCACAGCGCTGTAATATACCCTGAATATCTTGGGGTATTACATTTGGGAGGAAGACATTGCTTTGTTCTCGTGAATAAATGAAAGACTGATCCTTAATTTATAATCTCAACAGCTCGTTACGTACGTTATAAATTAACACTAACGTACGTAGTGCTCCTCAATTACGCTACAGGTCCTACATAGCGTACGTAACATCATTCCAGAGCTCACTGCCTCGTTTCGTTCCATCGCTTACGTACGTCATGTATAGGCCATAACGTATGTAATACATACGTTGACTTGCTACAGTAACTGTCCATTTAGCGTAAGTAATGTGTAGTCCATAACGTATGTAATACACGACATTGACTCGCCCGTCCACGTTCTGCGCCGAAAGCTGCCGACCAAGGGACCCACTCGTCGGTCATAGCCTGATCCTGTCCGATTTTCTTCATAACGTACGTTATGCACTCTACGTAACGTATGCTACGCCTGTGTCTTAACCTACAAGCTCCTATGCTTAACGTACGCTACGCTTGTATTGACAACGTCCTCTCTGATCAGCCAACTATATCTCACCTGATACTTTAACGTACGTAAAGACTTGATGTTAACATACGTAACTGTTGGGAATTAACATACGTAAGCTCATATGCTTAATGTACGTTATGGCTTCTATACTTAGCCATTTACACTGATCTTGCTCGTCGTCTCAATATACCGAATACATATACACAACACACTATATCCTCAAATGCAATTGTCGACCAAGTACGACAATTATACCAATACAGATGTCTAAGTCCTTCATTTATTTTATCCATACTGTATAGATTCCACATTGTACAATATAATTCGGATAAAATAACATTAAACAATCATGGTAGAAATTCAGGATATTACATACTACACCACTTAAAATAAGTTTCGTCCTCGAAACTTGCAATCCGTCACAAAAAAAAAACCGTTCAACCAAAATATCCCGAAACCATCACGACAACAATCAATCATAATTATTAACGAATAATCAAAACAATATACTTATAAATGCGCAAAGTCGATGGTCTCCTGTGATACTAGCAAGTGACTAAATACGCTTACAATCACAATTCCATGAGTCTCAACCAAATATATCATCTTCGGAAGAAATATTCTATCCGTGTCAAATCCTGTCTGCCTGATTACACAATCAAGTCCCAATCCTGCTAAAAATCAATAATACACGATACATCTGTGAGACAACTGCTCAAAACAATGGCAACAAATCCCAAAACATCGACTTAAAATTCGAACGCTCATACGATCATTAACAATGATCATTAACCGAGAATACCATTGACATGATAAACTCCAATATCACCAACGAACGATCAACAATAATCGAGAATACCCTCACACGGTAAGTTCCAACATGATCAACACAGAACCATAGGGATAGATATACGGACGAATAAAATTCTCAAAACGCTACACCAATCGCATACAATGGATCTCAAAGAAACACACACGACTATTGAACATACCCCTTGGGCGTATGAACAACCAGTTACAACCCGTCGAACATACCCAATCATACATGGGGTGGGAATGACCAATCAATACCCAAAACAACCATCCTGGGGTCACCATCCCCAAATCCACACTTACATAGAAATCATTCAAAAATCACTATGGTAAAATTGCGCTACTACCATACTTAAGTTCGAATATCCTTTCATCGTACCATTGATGTGTTATCCAGTTTGTGAGTCACACTCATAACTTTACCATAATATGCACTATGTACTAAATGCGTATGTATATCAATCACATTTTCAAAATCAGTTTGAAATCATATAATCTTGTTAAGAAGACAAATTTTCGAAAGTTCTTTCAAGAATTTCAAAACTCAAACATAAATTTTCGTAAGACCACGAAATCAATTGTCGAAAAATTAAATCGGCTTGCTTACGTCAAGTTCTCAATGACAATTCTTTTCGAATACACACGATTAAGTAAAATGGAATTATGCAAATGATTGACCACACACATACTCCTGGATACCAGTTCGGCTTGTCACCAAATCCACTGACATTTCATCGGAAAACCACACGATAGAGTTCCAAAATCTCAATATATAGACTCCGATAAAAACTCCTTTTGCACATATGACTCGCAAGGTCGCCATTAACCCATCCTGGATCACCTCAACTATGCTATGACAAAATATTGAATAATCGAAAAATCAAACACAACGAAAGACTACCCGAGAAGTCTCATTTGAACAAATAAATCAAAACCCCGAAAGGTAGTAATAAAATGCATAAACGATTAGTAAAGTGTTTTACAAATCTCGGGAGTTTTAGAAAATAGAAAAGTCTTTTTGAAATATTAGGGTCTCAGTCCAATCCCATTCCACATTGCAAGAAGTTTATAAAATAGAAAAACCCCTTTTTCGACCCCAAGTCCTAAATTATAAAACTATTTCAAAATCGATTGGGTCTCGGCCCAAAAATCATATTCCGTAAAACATCCGTGAAACATTCATTTTGAAAAGTATCATTTTCAAATGCCCAAAAACAGTTTCATATCTCAAAATGAACTAACATGACTACATGTTCTTCTCAACCATTCAAAATATTCTCCCAAATACATAACTCTGTTTCCCAAGTTTAATCGACATATTGATATAATCACAGTTTCTCAAGATACATCAACTTATAACTACGAATAACTTCAATGCAATTCAAACATCCAAATACTTACAGATCGTGAAGCCGACGAATCCCCCTGGAACATGTCGCAACTCTAGAAAATACTCGACACAGATATTTTCAAAACACACATTTTGCAAAATCAGTTCAACTCGAGAACACAACACATCTCTATCAGAAGAAACACGTTAATACCATTTGGAAAAGTTTACAACAACCACAGTACCACAGTGGTAAACCACATAACACACAAGCCCGAGTGAACAACAAAACCCAGGGCTCTAGAATTCGTGAATCGACAACTCGAATGACGTGACAAAAGTACGACTCGACTCTACCCGATTGCCTAGGTTTTCTCAACCTAAGCTCCGATACCATATTCTGTAACACCCCCAGAGCCATCTAGGAATATTACAGCACCGGTGGGCCCCGAGATGGAACCCACAAGACTAAAAGACATTTTTGTAAACATTTACAAACGCCCAAGAGGCTAACGACAGTACTATCTTTTAAAAACATTTGAAGACTTATCAAAACCGTCGTAAAAATCTACAAGGCCGAAATGCCAAAACTCAACAGTTTAAAAACATACGTTAAGCTATCGCTTACACGTACCGACAAAATAGATTAGAAAACAATTTCCAAAGTAACTCAAGTTGCCAAAAACCAAACGGGCATTTAAGAAATACTCACGCAGCGGGAAGGACAATAATTAAAAATACTCTAGCAGCGGAATACAACATATAATCAGAATACTCGATTCACAAACACATGCCATAGCCAGTATCCTCCGAGAAGCTCATCTCTTCACGACCGCTACAAGCTTGATGACCAAAGAACCTAAAAAAAGCCCACGATGGGGTCAGCCATAATATCCAACAATGAAAACGATCACATCGCGTCGATAATTACATACCAATGGAAATACTAAGTAAGAATACGACCAATGTAATCTTATCGCCGTAATTTTACCAAACTCATAATACTTCTCATCAAATTAACCATTATCACATTTCACATATCGTAATCTCGATTAACCAATAAACTCAAACATAATATCCATACGGTACCTCAAGCAATACCCAAGATTCTCAAAATATCATCATAACTCGTAATACGGTAATATACCAGCTCTGACCAATTCGATCCATCGGATAACACCATCAAATTCCAACACGGTAATCGATTGTCCATCAAAGACAAATACCAAGGGAAATATGGAACATACCTCAAGATACGAAATGCCACGACAATCATGGGTAATCCGATGATCTAGCGTTCACTGCATAAATCCCAAGATGATCCCGTCGGACCAACACGAGATGGATAAACCCGTCCAATGATCCAGCGCACGCTAGCATAGATCCCAAGATGATCCCGTCAGATCAACACGGGGTGGACATATGACAACAATGCACAAATGCATATTAACAACAATACATAAATGCATGACAACAACAATACACGAATGTATCACAACATGATCGACACAAAATGACAAAAATGATTAGAGTACTTGCCCCAAGTCCTTTGAGAGCAATCTCGATGTCTAAATCATCACCAACTATTATCCTCAATATTCGACGGTCCAAAATGTCACGAATGGTAGATAATTCATATCTTCGTCTTTATCACAATGTATCCTCGATACCCAAGTATACCAATAACAAAAGTAAATCATATACATTATGATTTAAATTCCCAAAATCCTAAAACAACGTACAATCCCAAATTTCCAGAGTTCACAATTATAATCATTGATATACGAATTATGAACGAATGAAACTGAAACCATTCATTAAATGCTATAAACTGTGCAAATAATAACTTGCCTCGATACCGATACGATGATGATGAAGCCGCTACCAATTCCTTGTCTTCGTCTACAAACTCCTCGGCTCCCGGCCAAAGCGATTCACGAACGTCCTTCGAACACGACCGCAATACACTTTTCTAATCAATGATCAATTATCACAACCTATTGCAATAATCAATAAACAGCAATCCAATAACAATCAATAACTACCATAACCAATCAGTTTCAACGGTTCAATGACACCTCGATCATATACAAAACCAAATAGTATAATTCAAACCATTATGAACTCATATCCACAATACGAACTGAATTCCGATAATCATTATTAACAATCAATATAACTGATCAACAAACTCAACGGTTCCACAATATCTCGATTAAACACAATCTGAACAACCCAAATCAATAACTCACGAATCCATAACCACAATACGATTCCATAATCCGATAGTCTTATCAACGATCAACTCACCCCGATAGCAAGGAATACATAACATACTCTATTCCGAAATCACACGAATTAACAAGATTCCTCCTTGTTCATAATTGTAAATTTCATGGTAAAACAATACTATCAGCATAATCGACAATCCGAACTATCTAAATAGTTCAATACCATCGATGGTCTTGTTATAAGTTTAACCATAATCTTTCCGGATTCAAAATTGTTATATATCATTAATCAATCGTCAATCAGCATGACTTAACGAACATTCTATCTTCATAGCTAAAAAAGTACCGATAATTCAACATACCATCATCTTGCTATGTTCTATTTATCAAAAGTTCTTCAAGAACACTAAGTGATTTGAAACCATGTTCATAGTCATCAAATCAACATAATTCGATATCCTTTAACATGTAGATAATCATCCAACTCATAATCCAAGGCATATATCATCATATCCTTCAACATACATCTCTCATAACATTAAGAATCACAACAACAACACTATAATCATCATCTTACGAAGTAGATAAGGATAACAATACCAAGAATCCGAAATCAAGGTGTAGAGTTCATCAACATACCTCAAGAACATGAACAACACCATCAAACACATCAAGGATCAACAATATCTTTATATCCAAGCCTCAAATTCATGATTCCAAGCTCATAACCAAGTTACAAGAGGCTTATCTTCACTAACATACGCAGCGGGACGGATTTGGGAGGAAGACATTGCTTTGTTCTCGTGAAGAAATGAAAGACCGATCCTTGGTTTATAATATGCACAGCTCGTTACGTACGTTATCAATTAACATTAACATACGTAGTGCTCCTTACGTACGCTACAGGTCCTACATAGCGTACTTAACATCATTCCAGAGCTCACTGCCTCGTTTCGTTCGATCGCTTACGTACGTCATGCATAGGCCATAGCGTACATAATACATACGTTGACTTACTACAGTAACTGTCCATTTAGCGTACATAATTTGTAGTCCATAATGTATGTAATACACGACATTGCCCGTCCAAGTTCTGCGCTGAAAGCTACCGACCAAGGGACCCACTTGTCGGTCATAGCCTGATCCTGTCCGATTCTCTTCATAACGTACGTTATGTACTCTACGTAACATACACTACGTTTGTGTCTTAACGTACGTAAGCTCCTATTCTTAACGTACGCTATGCTTGTATTGACAACGTCCTCTCTGATTAGCCAACTATATCTCACTTGATACTTTAACGTACGTAAAGGCCTAATGTTAACGTACGTAACTATTGGGAATTAATATACATAAGCTCATATGCTTAACGTACGTTATGGCTTCTATACTTAGCCATTTACACTGATCTTGCTTGTCGTCTCAATATACCGAATACGTATACACAACACACTATATCCTCAAATGCAATTGTCGACCAAGTACGACAATTATACCAATACAGATGTCTAAGTCCTTCATTTATTTTATCCATACTGTATAGATTCCACACTGTACAATATAATTCGGATAAAATAACATTAAACAATCATGGTAGAAATTCAGGATATTACAACAGCACGGCAATTGCCAAGGCCTACTGATGGGTATTGGAACAATGTCCAGAATTGTTCAAGAAGCTACTGTTGAAAGATGCATTTTCAAACTCATATGGGATTCTTCGACAGAGCCAGTTGGAGGAGAGGTCTAGTGAAGATAGCCTCAAAAGACTGATTTCTGGCAGAATTTTGCCAATAAAAGCAATTCTGACAAGTCCAAGTACAGGAGGTGGGACAAAATGCCAAATGATTTTGGAATTTCACTAGAGAGTTGATTTCTACTGAGATCCAAAGTACTTAATGATTTCCATGAGATTATATTTGAAGGAAGGTGGCCAGAGTCGATTCCCGTCTAGTAAAATAGTGAATAGTAATGGAAGAGCAGTCAGTTCTTTAGGTATTGAATCACTTAATAAGTTGTTACTTTCCTCCAACACTGTCAATCTCCCCCAAGAAGATATTCCTGTCGGAATAGGACCTAAAAACTGGTTGTTTATCAGCTCGGCCAACGATAGTTGAGGCCCGATCTTTCCGGAAGCTGACCGAAAAATAAGTTGTCACTTAGCATCAACGTAGTTAAGTTGATAGATGTCCGTAAACCATCCGGGATTTTACCCGAAAATCGATTTTCATTAACTCGAATGATTTCCAAACTGCTGTACGCCGAGAGCCTTTGGCAATTCACCTTGTTAAGATAATGGCCTAAATGATTTATTAATTAAGGGCCGGTATTATGCAGCCCAGCCCAGCCCAGACTAATAATTACCCCCACCAGGCCCGGCTTCTGGATTGTTCCCTATCTCTAATCTCGCCCGTTGATTTAGATGGCACAATCCCATCCGTCGGTTTCTTATATTTGTTTCACTCCCGTGTAACCCTAGCCTCACTTCTCTGTTTCTATTTCTCTCTCATCTTTCTCTCGCTCTCCGCCGTCAGAAATGGAAACTCATTTTTCCTTCCCTTTTTGCTCGGCTGTGCCGTTCCGATTTAGAATGAAATCGAAACCCTTATCAAAATAATGATAAGAAAGGATTTGATTCCCCGAAAATCGCTGGCCTTCCATTTGGGTTTTTTGCCTATATATCCTGGGCGATATGGGCTTGAGGAAGACACACGAAAAATTCATCTGAGTGAGAAAAAATATAGCCTCCAAGTATCTTTGTGATTTATGAGTGAAAAACCAAATTTCTGAGTGAAATTGCTTAAGGCCGATTTGGGGGTGTTTCTTCTGGGAATTATTTGAAACCGACTGGGGGTGGTTCTTGTCTGGGCTGCTGGTCGCTGATACTCGAGGAGCCTAGGACGTGGGTACTGGATTTGGAGGACTAAGCCGAGGCCGACTTCGGTTGATTCTCACCACCTCCGCCTCTCGATTTTCAGATCTTGTGTGATCTGTTCAGTTTGATTTCTTGAACTTTAATTTTCTTTTCTTTGTGTTTTCTTTGAGGTTAATTCATTTTTTCCCTCTGTGTAATTTATTGTTAGTAACTTTGTTGTGTAATCCTTAATCCCCGTAACCATAAGAACTTTATTTGTAATTCGTTTACTGCTTTGTTGTGTAATTTTATGTATTTCGGATAGATACCCTACAGTGGTATCAGAGCCTCTAAAAGGGATTGCTATTTAGAAGGGCGTACGGATTCCAGCCGAGGGATCCGCTCAGGTATTGCATTTCATACCCTGTCTCTTTTATTTTCGGTACTGTGGTGTGCTGCCCGTTATTGTGTTAGCTTCCGTCTGTTTAATTGATCTTGTCTGGGTGACTGTGATTGCTTCGATTTACTATCTTTGTGTTGAGACTATTGTAGTCGCTATCTCCGAGCATACCAAACCCATTTGCCTGGACCGTAATTGTTTCTCGGATCTTGTGGGGGCTCCGGGATACGATTCCAGCTCGTATTGTTTTAAAATCTGGTGTGATTTTAATCTTTGTGATAACTGCGTGATACCGGGATACGTTTCCAGCTCGTACTGTTTTAAAATCTGGTGTGATTTTAGTCTTTGTGATATCTGCATGATACTTAACTGTTATCTCAGTTTCTACATTATTAACAGTGCACTGAGTTGCTATTTTAAATCTTGTGTGATTTTTACAAATATTAAAATGGGCTCTCTTACTTCATTTACAATGGCACCTTTCGACGGCAAAGGAGATTTTAGAATTTGGCAACAGAAAATGAAATCTATACTTGTCCAACAAAAATGTTTTAAGGCCATTGAAGGTACTTTTCAGTCTGATGTGTCTTCTGAGTAACGTGAGGAATTGATTGAGTTTTCTCATTCATCTATAATCTTGAACTTATCTGATTCTGTGATTAGACGAATAGGCAAAACTGAAAATACTAAATAGTTTTGGGATAAACTTGAGGAAACATTTACTGAAACATCTTTGCCGAATAAATTATTCCTTCTTGAAAAGTTTTTTCGATATAAGCTGGATTTGAATAAAGATATTGATGGTAATCTTGATACTTTTACAAAGTTAGTACAAGATATAAAACAAACGGGTGATAAAAACATTGATGATTATTCCCCTATTGTGCTCTTGAATGCCATCCCTTATGCTTATAATGATGTGAAATCTGCTATCAAATATGGGAGGGATTCTGTTATTTTAGATACTGTTATAAGTGGCTTAAAGAGTAAGGAACTAGACTTGCAAGTTAATAAGGTTTCTAAACCGGTGTCTGATGTCAATTTTGTAAGGTCTAAGCAACACCTTAAAAAGAAACTGTTTAACAAAACTGATTCTGAGAAGTCTAATAAGAAAAAGGGGCAATGGAAGGATAAATCTAAGTTTCGGCCTAAGAATCGCAAATGCTATAACTGTGGCGAATTTGGTCATTATATACAAGAATGCACTAAGCCTAAAAAGAATTTGCAAAATGATCAGGCTAATTTGACTGTTGGGGATGTCTTTATGGTTATTGATGATTTGCGTCTCTCTGTGAATGTGCTTTCTGGTTTGTGTGAAAACGAATGGTTGCTGGATTCTGGATGCACTCATCATATGACTCCTTATAAGCAGCATTTTACGAGTTATACTAATCTTGGTGATCGGTATGTTTATATGCCTGATAAGGTGAAATGGATAGTGGCCGGAGTAGGGAATGTGTGTTTGAAATTTGCTGATGGTACTCAATTCACTCTAAAAAATGTCAGACATATCCCTGACTTATCTCATAATCTGATATCTTGTACTACTTTGAAAGATGAGGGCCTTAGGGGTTGTTGGGAGAATGATTGCATGAAAATTTGCAGAGGCTCCTTAATATTGTTTAAAGGAATCCGAAAATTTAATTTATACATTTGTCAAACCGAAACTGCTGCATGTTCTAATCTGGTTTATGCGGATAAAACTGAATTATGGCATAATAAGTTAGGACACATGAGCATGAAGGGATTAGATATCTTGCATAAACAAAAGTATTTTGGAAAGGATAAAATCTCTAAGATGTCTTTCTGTGACTCTTGCATGTATGGTAAACAACATAAAACTCAATTTCCAAAACCTCCCGATTCCCTGATCCCGTTTTTGAGAAAAATGGTCAGAGTTCCAATGTGCTTGATTATGTTCATGCTGATGTTTGGGGTCCTGCCAGTGTTCCGACTCATGGTAGGAATCTTTATTTCTTGTCCATTATTGATGATTACTCGAGGAAAGTTTTGGTATTTTCACTCAAACTGAAATTTGATGTGTTTGAAAAATTTCAAACTTGGAAAACTTTGGTGGAAAATCAAACCGGAAAACGGATTAAAAAGATAAGGACCGATAATGGCCTTGAATTCTGCAATACTCAATTTGATACTATGTGTTCTGAAAATGGCATCATTAGGCATAAGACAGTTCCTTATACCCCTCAACAGAACGAGGTGGCTGAGCGAATGAACCGAACCCTCCTTGAAAAAGTTGGGGCCATGCTCGCCACTTCTGGAATGTCCAAAAGTTTTTGGGGTGAGGCTCTTTTAACTGCTGCCTATCTTATCAATAGATCACCTTCTGTTCCATTGATGGTAATTACCCCGAGTCTGTGTGGTCGGGTCATACTATTGATTTTTCAAACATTCGTGTGTTTGGTTGTGCTGCTTATGTGCATCAAAATGTTGACAAACTTGAACCCAGGTCCTTGAGATGTGTTTTTCTTGGCTACCCTGATGGTGTTAAAGGTTATCGTTTATGGGTCAAAACTGAACCCGGATTGAAGTTGATTACGAGTAGGGATGTGGTCTTTAATGAAACTGAATTTCCTTGTCTTGATAATCCTTTACCTACTCCTGTTGTAACACTCCCAAAACTGACCGGGAATATTACAGCGCCGTGGGCCCCATATTGGAACCCACAAGGCTAAAATCATTTTCGCAAACGTTTAAAAAAATGCCAAAAGGCCAATGACGATAATGTTTTAAATATTCAAATATTTTCAAAACGTTGTTCCCAATTACCGTCAGAAAATACCGTTTCAAAACTCAAGGCAAAGACCTCAAAAGGGCGTTTAGAAAGTAAACACGAGTTGGAAAATACTGAAAACCATTATAAAATTTCACACGCAGCGAATAGAGACACAATTAAATACATTTGCAGCGGAATTATAAAAACGGAAAGAACTCTCGAATCCCAATAACCACGTCATAGCCAGTATCACCGGAAAGCTCATCCCTTCACGACCGCTACTAGCTCGAACTCCGAGTACCTAAAAGATAAAGCCCACGACGGGGTCAGCCATAATACTCAACAATGATAACGATCACATACAAAAACAATACATATCAATGTAATTACAAGGTAAGAATAATCCAGTGTAGTCTTACCGACATAACCTTACCAACCCATCACAATCCATATCAAATCAATCCTTACCATAATCACATCTCGCGTTCTTAAGTGACGGATAAATTCAATAGTAACCACCTGAGCTGTATCCGAAACGATACCAAGATTCTCGAACATAAACATATCTCCAAAATGGAATAATCTGGCCAAGTCCGATTCTACCGGCTGGGTCGCACAATCGGATCCCAATCCTGATAAAAACCGATATCACACGATACATCTGCAAATCAACTGTCCCGAAATAATGGCAAGTCCCGGATATCAATACAAAGCATGAATGCTCACACAATCAATAATGATAAACAATCAATGCATCACAACGGAAATATCAATGACATGATATTTCCACACAAGATCGACAAAGGATCAACCACGAACGAAAATACCATGATGTGGTAACTCCAACAAGATCAATGAAGAATCAATAACCGAGAATACCGACGACACGGTAAGGATCAATGAATAATCAATAATCGAGAATACCGACGACACGGTAAGGATCAATGAAGAATCAATAACCGAGAATACCGACGACACGGTATGAATCAATGAAGAATCAATAACCGAGAATACCGACGACACGGTAAACTCCAATAACATCAGTCAAGGACTAATAACCAAGAATACCAACGGTGAGACAACTCCCAAACAGAATCAATAAGGATCAATAACGAACGAGATTACCAATGACAGGGTGAACTCCAAACGAGATTAATAAAGGATCGATATCAATGAGTTGACCATCGATATGGTAACTCCGAACGAGATTAGTAAAGGTTCAACGGAGACAGATACACGAGAAAATAAAATCGTCGACCATATACAGATTATATATACGGAATTACAAGGACAACCCGAATTTCAAACATATACGATTATACATGGACTGTGAACAACCAATCAATAAGACTCAAGATGGACGTCACGATACGCTCGATCCGGACACGTGTCAGTGTACAAGCCAACCACGGTATTGATCAGATACTCGTCTGGTCTCGTACCTAATCAGCCTCACGAAGTACGTCTCATGTGCACCGTTCAATATGAGGTCGAAACCAACACATGCTACACGTGCCCGCCCCTAAAATCCTACACATGAACGATCAGAACGTATCTGACTCCAGATATGCCACGATACAACATGACAACAAATCTCAAAGAAACGCATATCCATCAAGGATCAGAAGACTTCCCAAAAGAGCAAAAGTAACTCGATCATGAAAGACCGACACGACCACAATGTCGTATTTCCATCAGACAACAGTCCACATCATGCTCAACAATGCATATAATATTAACACATAAACCCCAAGGCAGTAGCCAAGGGTCACGGAAGCATCTCACAGGAATACTTCAGAACGTGGGTGCCATTTAGGTCTTATCCCCTAACACATTTCCATTCGGGTACCATACAGGTTTTATCCCCAACACATCGGCCCCACAGATTACATCTCAAAGAAAGAGCACATCACAAAACGTAACAAACAATGATGCACACTCACCGCATGAAATATCAACACACACACATGCAATAATGCAACATGATGATTATCATAATCTAACAATATTAATTTACCTCAAGCTGGAGACGCTAACCTTTCTATGACCAACCGCCCTGAACGAATACACGGTTTATCCGAAAAATCTAAAATGCAATACAGTCCGTTACTAATACCAAATCACCATACCGAGTTCAACATCGGCAGGATAACTAGCCTTGATATCTAACTTCTCATATAATAGACCAATTCTAATTCACGTTCCCATTTCCACTAGACATCCTTAAAATCATATACATTACGATTTATCTCAGTCCAATCATAATATACGTACAATCATTCCGACAACCCATATTCCACGATACCATTGCTATATGAATCATAAATGAATGAAAACGAAATTATTTATTAACATTATGAACTGAGCAAGCATAACTTGCCTCGTTACCGATATGATGAAGTTGTGACCAATCCCATCGTCTTCATCTACAAGATCCGTAGCCCCGTCCAAGGCGATTCATGCATCCTCCGATTCCAATCGCAGCACAACGGTTAATCATCAATGATCACTTAACGCAACCTAGCGCAATGATCAATTAACAATACGTTTGATAACAATCAATACAACCGATATAACCAACTAATCAAACTCAACGGTTCAACGACATTTCGATCATACGAAACCAACCATATCAACTCTTAACAATACGAATACAAGCCGAGATTCGATAATCAATAATTCTAACAATGTATTCAATATTCTTGGTTCCGACTTCAATCTTAATTACGGATTAACACGGCTCATCTTTGTAAATTCATTGGAATAAAATTATCGATTACCATCACGAATATTCATATGCCAAAATTAACCGTAATCCTTCTTAATTCCATAAAATCACGACATGTATAATTCAAGTGTTCTTCAAGGATATGAATCAATCCATAATCATGTTTGTAGCCAACAAAACGACATGATTTGATGGGTTCTATCATCTAAACCATAATTTAATTCATAATCCAAGGTATATATCATCATGTTCCTTAACATACGATTTATACAACCTCAAGAATCACAACAACAACACCGTAACCATCATCATACGAGGAAGACATCAACAACAACATCAAAATTCGAAATAGAAGAGAGGGATTATCCAACATACCACTTGAAGATGAATAATACCATCAAACACTCGAAGAATCATTAACATCTTCATATCCAAGCCTCAAATCCATGTTCCCAAGCTCATAACCAAGTTAAAAGTGTCTAAAACACACTTAGAAGTGAAGAAGGATGGATATGGAGAGGAAAATCTCTTTGGTTCGTGAGGGAAATGAAAGTCCACACTTCATTTTATAAACTGCTTTGTTCATTACGTACGTTATCACTCAAAGTTAACGTACGTAATGCTCTCTAGCGTACGCTACACATCCAACTTAGCGTACGTAACATCATTTCAGAACTCACTGACCTATTTTGTTCACTTGCTTACGTACGTAATCCTTTTTCCATAGCGTACGTAATATAGCCACTACCAAAAAAAGTACTTTAGCCGACGACCCGAAAAAAAACGGCCGACGACTATAAAGTGTCGTCGGCTAAACTTCGCACTTTAGCCGACGACTCAAAATACCGTCGGCTAAAGGGTTTTAGCCGACGAATTGGTGGAGGTCGTCGTCTAAAGCTCGAAATAGTCGTCGGCTATATTAAAGTGATTTAGCCGACGACCATCATAACGTTTAGCCGACCGAGAAGAAAAAAAAATAATATACTTTGGCCGACGACCTAGATCTAGGTGGTCGGCTAAACTCCTTCCGAAAAAATAATAATGTAATGGTTTGGCCGACGACCTAGATCTAGGTCGTCGGCTAAATCCTTTTAAAAAAATAATTTACTTTGGCGACGACCTAGATCTAGGTGGTCGACTAAACTCCTTCCGAAAAATAATATTGTAAGGGTTTGGCCACGATCTAGATCTAGATCGTCGACTAAAAACTTTTAAAAAAATAATATACTTTGTGACGACCTATATCGAGGTCGTCGGCTAAACTCTTTCGAAAAAAAATAATAATGTAATGGTTTAGCCGACGACCTAGATCTAGGTCGTGGCTAAACTCCTTTTTTAAAAAAATAATATACTTTAGCCGACGACCTAGATCTAGGTCGTCGGCTAAACCTCCAAGTGAAAATTATTTATAGTTCAGGGAACACCAACCCAATCTTGCACCTCTCCCCGCAGAGCACATTTCTATTCCCGATTCTTTCAATTATTCCCGAAAAAAGCTTGTGAGTTGCTACTTTGAGTTGTGCTAGCTGGAGTGCCGAAGGTTTCTATCGGTTGTTATAATCACCATTTCGATTAAGGTATGTATTTTATTGTATTTTTTATTGTGATTTCGAAACTTTGTATTATTCATGTTACATTCGATTGCTTTTATGTAAAACGATTAAGTTTTATGATGATAATCATTATGATTAATTGTTTGTTATGATTTCATTTATAATTTGAACAATATTAGTTAGTTGGATTAATATTGGAAAATGTATACATTTTCAGGATGGATAAGAGTTGGATTGGGTTACGAAAATGGGATCCAAGTGTAATGCATGGGATGAAGCAGTTTATGAGATTTGTAAAAGAGCACGACAGTGGTAATACGTTGCACTACTGTCCATGTAATAAATGTAGATGTCGCAGTGATATGTTTCGTTTTCCATTTGATGAGGTCTGGGAACACCTAAAGAAGAATGGTTTTTGGAGTAAATATACATGTTGGATATACCACGGTGAAGCACCGAATTCTGTTATTCCGTATGATCACGGACAATTTAGTAGTAACGGCGAGTTCACCGATCCGAAGAGGAGGTTGATTGATGATGTGTTTGGTTTTTTCGAGACGTTTGTACCAACTGAGCAAATTCCACGACCCCGTAGACCGTTGCCTTGCAATACTGCTGGGCTTGGCCAGTCTGATAAGCTAATTCAGCTCCAACAGACCCCTCTATACCCAGGGTGTAACATGACTGTTCTTGATTGTGTCATGGAAACGATGAGATTAAAGGTGGAAAACAAATCATCCATCAAGTCTGTAGATGATTACTTGGAGCTTACGAGTAATATGCTTCCACAGGGTCATCATCTTACTAATACATATTAAAAAATGAGACGAATTTTGAAAGATCTTGGTCTTTCCTACATTAAGATCCACGTCTGCATGTATGATTGTGTTCTATTCTGGGGGCATCCTAATGAAGACCTCACGAGATGTCCTGTATGTGATATAGAGAGATATAGGGTCACTCCTTATGGAAAAGAGAAACCGGTGAAGGTACTTTGGTATTTTCCACTGAAGGACAGGTTGGAACGGCTTTTTATGTCTCCTCACACGGCAAAAGCAATGAGATGGCATGCCGAGCCGCGCACTAATGACAGGGATACTATGATACACCCTTCAGATGGAGAAGCGTGGAAGCATATAGATAGGGAGTATCCGAATTTTTCTTCAGATATCCGAAATGTGAGGCTCGGGATTGCATCTGATGGTTTCAACCCTTTTGGTAACATGAGTCTTTCATATACCATATGGCCTGTTGTAGTGATTCCTTACAATCTTCCTCCGTGGATGTGTATGCGGAAGGAGTATAATATGTTGACCTTGTTAGTCTCGGGGCCGGGATATCCGGGAAAGTGTATCGATGTGTATATGAGACCTTTGATAGAGGAGCTGAAATTGTTGTGGGAGCAAGGTCATCCCACGTACGACAATTATTCGTCCGAGACGTTCTACTTGCACGCCATGTGTATCGGCACTATTAGTGATTTTCCTGCATATGGAATGCTGTCTGGATCTGTTATTAGCGGATATAGAGGTTGTCCAGTGTGTTTGAATGCAGATTGTGCTAGGTACCACTGTAGGAAAGTTATCCGAATGCGTCATCGGATATGGCTTGACAGGGAACATGAGTGGCGTATGGATTCTGCAGCATTTAATGGCACTGTAGAAATGGGCGAGCCACCACGACAGTGGACAGGTGATGAAATACTATCAATTCTTAATGAGTACGATTTTGGTCAGCTTAGCAACCATCCTGATGTGCTTGCAGCAACCCCCGAAAGGCCCGACAGGTATAAGTATTGGTCGCACAAAAGTATATTCTGGGAATTGCCTTACTGGTCCAAGTTACTGATAAGGAACTTCTTAGATGTCATGCACATTGAAAAGAATGTTTGCGAAAGTGTGGTTGGGACAACCTTAGGTTGGGATGGAAAGACCAAAGACGGGCCAAAAGCACGCAAAGGTTTGGAAGAAATGAGCATAAGAAAACATCTGTGGTTGAAAACTGTCAAGGGAAAACAAAAAATGCCTAAGGCAGCTTACACCATCACTCCCGAGCAGAGAACTGAGATATTTTGCTGGATAAAGACTGCTAGGTATCCTACCGGGTATGCTGGAAATATAGGAAGATGTGTTAATTTCAGGGAGAACAAGTTAACTGGTTTGAAGAGTCATGATTGTCATATCCTACTCCAACGCCTATTTCCGGTATTTATTCGACCGTACTTACCAAAACAGGTGGTCGAGCCGTGTGTTGCATTGTCAAGATTTTTCCAGAAACTATGTACGAGAGAAGTCAAGAGATCTGATTTGCGTAAAATGCAAGATGCGATCATCTAGATCAACTATGAGCGAATATTTCCTCCAAACTTTTTTGACCTCATGCCTCACCTCATGATCCACCTTCCCAGGCAGTTATTGGTCACTGGTCCAGTGCACTACACGTGGATGTACCCGGTTGAAAGGCAACTCGGTGATTACAAAGACTCCGTGGCCAATAAGTCTGCACCAGAAGGATGCATTGCAGAATCTTACCTTGCGTCGGAGTGTATTACGTATATCAAGTTGTATTTAGGCAACTTCGATCTCCCTTCCCGCTCTATTCCAGCAGATAAAATACAATTCAATCTTTCTATCATATCCACTGAGGTTGACGTCTATGGGAGGTTGCCAGGAAGACAATTAGACCCGTACGAGTCACGAATTGCACATTGGTGGATATTGCTCAATTGTCCGAAGTTCGATCTTGGAAAGACATCCACTTGTCATGCGATATGGTGCGAGGTGACACTAGATTCCACAATGACACTTTTGCCGACTATTTTGGAGAATGGGTACGTATACATTCAATTGCTATTGCATTTTGGACTTAAGATATTTTTACATAAAAAGTTTATTTACGAGATGACACACATACAAGATGACGGACACCCTAATCGGTCGCGTGAACTTATGCTTCTTTCTATGAAGCCGGTTATGTCAAGAATTTATTCGATGGCCAAAGTCAACGGTGTCACATTCGTATGCCTTGGGAGAGACCAAAAAGAAGATGTCAAAATGCAGGGTTATGATAGATGGTGGATATTACGGTGTTCTTTTGGAAGTGGTAGAACTAATTTACGGGAAGGCATGACAATTTACTTGTTTAAGTGTCGATGGTACGGCACCGCCTTGGAACCGATATGCAAGACGACTACGGGCTGTTATCTGTTGACACTTCCACTTCATGGTATGAAAGTGATCCTTTTGTATTTGCTACATCAGCAAAGTCGGTGTATTATTTGGACGACTTGGTGAAGAAAGGCACATGGAAGGTAGTGAATGTTGTGACAACGAGGAATATTTTTAGTCTTTGCTACACTGGGAGAAACAACAGTGCGATGACGATGATGCTTATCAAGAGCCAAATGCAGCAAATATTCCACCATCAACGACAATTACAATGAATAATGTTCCTGAAGGACGAGTCGTCCGACTCCGTGGTGATGCTCGCGGGTACGTTGACGTTGATACAAACGAATTACTTGAAAATTCTGATGACGATAATGTGGACGACTTGAGGCATATGTTACCGGATATCAACTCAGATAATGAGACAGACTGTAGTGATAATTCAAACTATGAGCCATAAATTTAGTAGATGTATATTTTTATTTGTTAAATATAATTAAAAAAATAGTAATACTAATAATCATAATCATAACATTAATATAATATCAATAATATTATTAAAAAAAAACTGGGGGTTTAGCCGACGACAACATCTACGTCGTCGGCTAAAGTTTTTTTAAAAAAAAAATTATACTTTAGCCGACGACATATATGACGGTCGTCGGCTAAACTCAGAAGTGACCCGACCGTGTTAGACAACACGGTCGGGTCGATCATCTGATGTGTTTTCCCATTCAGGCGGGTGCGACACGGCCCGTGTCCCCTGACACGATCGACTAATGTTTTTTTTAAAAAAAAATTGAACTTTAGCCGACGACTTATAAGAAGGTCGTCGGCTAAACCCCCGACCGTGTCCATCAACACAACCCGTGTCGCACCCGCCCAGAAATTGAAAACAAACTGTTTGCTGCCCGACCGTGTTGTCTAACACAGTCGGGTCACTTCCGGGTTTAGCCGACGACCGTCATATATGTCGTCGGCTAAAGTATAATTTTTTTAAAAACTTTAGCCGACGACGTAGATCTTGTCGTCGGCTAAACCCCACCTTTATCGTTTCTCGTACCTCCCTTTTCTTATTTTCTTCTTACGCCCCTTAGCCATTCGCCCGCCGATCACCCCACCCCAACCCCAATCGCCCGCCGATCGTCACCCGCCCCAACCGGTCACCTAGCCGCCGTCGCCCGTCTTACGGTTTAGCCGATCGTCGACCCGCCCGACCCTCCAGGCCCGCCCCTCGCCCGCCGCCCCGGTCCCGTTGCCCGCCCGCCCGACGCCCTCCGCCCGTCGCCCTCCAGCCCGTCGCCCTCCGCCCGTCGCCCTCCGCTCCGCCCGTCGCCCTCCAGCCCGGCCGTGGTAACCCTTGTCATTTTTTTTTATTTTGTTTGTTGAATTTATTGTATTTGTTTGATGAATTTGTTTAGATTATGTGATGAATTAGATAAAATGTTTAATGAGTTGTGATGCAATATTTGATGAATTTAGTATTTTCAATATTTTGTGTTTAATGAGTTGCGAATTTGATGAATTTGTTTGAGGAGTAAGGGATTGTATAGCCGGCGTTAATCGAAAGATTAACGTGGTATGTCATTGATAATTACTGTTGTGTTGAATTGTTTAGTTGATGAATTTGTTTAGATTATTTGATGAATTTGTTTAGAAATATTTGATGAATTTGTTTGAGGAGGAAGGAATTTTATAGCCGGCGTTAATCGAAAGATTAACGTGGTATGGCATTGATAATTACTGTTGTGTTGAGTTGTGAATTTGATTTATTTGTTTAGATTATGGATAGAATAAAGAAAGCGTTGGGGAAGAAGTCGACAAAGTCGACCACTCCCGATTCGGGGGGGAGTTCCGCAGCCTCTAGTAAGGCGGATCCCGGTACACTATACATATCTCAGAGCAGCGTTCGTGCCCGCCAGATACTAGAAGCTACCGGCATGAACGCTGACGATTTTTATAGGGCGGCAGATGCGCCCGCCGCACTAGCGGCGTTTATCCTTTCGTACACCACGGCCGACCCCCTCGCGGCCAGGAGACTCGTATGCCTCCCATCCACCGACCCACGTCTAGCCCTCACACATCAGGAGATGTACGGAGTTCCTCGTCCGCGGTGCCCCACGGTCCGCCGCCGACTCTATTCATGCCTCCGATGGTTCCGACTATTCCAGAGGTCGATGAGTCGGGAGCCCGAGTTCCCGTTCGATTGATTAGCCCTGACGAGGCATACGTCTATGAGTCTTGGCCAGACAACATGTTTTGGCGCAGTTGTCGGGTTTCGAAGACGAAACTGTATGAGGAGATAGAGAGGGAGAAGGAGAATGGGAAAAATGTAGTCGGGAGGAGAAGAAAAAGAAGAAGACTCGTGGCCCAAAGAAAGTGCAGCGCTCGACTGCACGTAAGTAAGCATGGCCGTTATGAGATTCCTCTGCATGCACACGGCCGGCCGGTGATGTCTTCGATCTTTGCGGCGTCATATAGCCGTAATGTTGGCTTTGTCATTGGACGAGTCCCCATTTTGTGGCCCGATTGGGGGGACGTGCCGCAATGCGTGAAGGATGCTTTGAATAATGCTATGTCGGTAAGTTAATAAATATTTAATAAGTGTTTTTCAATCAACACGTAGTTCTTGAAAATGCAATATGTGATGTTTTTAAATTATTGCGTATTTATGCTATTCATAGGTGTGGTTTGTCATTCCCGACTCTACTACGTACTTGGTGTGACGAGGTGCGATCTACCAAGTAAGTCATTTTAATTTATTTTGTATCTACATTGTTTGCGTAATTTTTTTCTTACGAATGATATATGTTGTGCAACGTGTGTTGTAGGTACAAATCTTGGAAAAATGAGATGCACATGTTCAGATGACTGGGTGATACCGAGAGGCTACCGGAAGAATTCAAGTTCCGGAGTACAGTGGAAGTGGCTACGCGCCCATTTTCGCGACCCGAGTTCATGGTATGACTAAAATACCCTCATTTCATTCTTCCTCTTTGATTTTATTTTTTGAATTCTAAATATAAACTCCATTTTTTAAATTAATGTTTGAATATAAAAAATATTTGAAGTTCGGTTTTTAAATTAGAAAAATCGGAACTTCATGTATTTTAAAATTGAATATTATTAATATTAAAAAATCGGAATTTTTATTCAAAAGTGGAAATAAATTGTTTTAATAAAAATAAAAACTAGAATATTATTTTCCATAAAAAATAAAAATCAATATTGTATTTTATTTATTAAAAAAATGCTAGTATTTAATAAAAAATAATAATATTTCGATTTTATTTTTTTGAATTCTAAATATAAACTCGATTCTAAATAATATTTTTTGAAGGCGACTAGCTTGACCAACACGACCAATCGTCTTGATGCATTGACCATCACGATGCGGGTTCGATCGTTAGCGAGTTGCGCACGAGGCCATTTCTTGATTCGTTGGATGTATTTGCCTACGTGACTCGAAAGCATTTCCGAACCGTCCCGATGAGCATGTAAGTCTTTTTTATTTTATTTTAGTAATAAAATAAATGCCTTTGTATCATACTTTTATTGATATTCAAATATTTATTTTCATATTAACTTAGGAGCGTGTGCGGGAGGAGTCTCGAGAGGATGCTTGCTGAGATTGCTCGGGAGCGATATCCGGACTTAGCGGAGGCCCGGCCTCGGTTACGCCATTGGACGGATCGATCGGAGTCGATCCTTATGTTCGCGCTAGGGTGTGGGTACCGTCTACCCTCCTAGAGGTAGTCGTTACCGCACTAAGATGATGGGAGCCGAGGGTCACCATGTATTGAAAGATACCCCGGCTTCAGGCGCCCTCGCGGACGGATGCACGGATCGCCTATCTCGAGGAGCGATTGAGGCGGAGAGGAGCTCGGGCCGAGAATGAAAGGAGGACTCGAGGCGGTTACATGAGAGCGAGCGAGAGGAGGAGTCGCGGTTAGAGAGTTTCCAGAGGCAGCGAGGCCATGATGGACTATATGATGGCCCGGCGAGACCATTACTCGGTGGAGCTGCGAGCACTGCTCCACCGCCTTCTCTGTTCGGACAGACCCCATCTTCACGGCCTCGTGACGAGGATCTAGGGATGGTGGTAATCCTTCTACTACTACATTTCGACATTTAGATGATTTTGGCGGTGGATTCTAGTTGTGTTGTTGTAGTACTCTTGTATATTTATATTTGTGTAAGAATAGTGAAAGTGATTAAATTGACGCTACTAGTATGTTGATGAAATTAATGTTCTTGAATATGTTGTGCGTTGATTGTTGTTGATAATGAGAGTGGTGTATAAAAATTGCGGGTGCAAAAATACGGGTTTTGGGATCCCAAAATCTGAATTAATTTTTTTTTTTTTAAAAAATGATTTTAGCCGACGACATATAAGACGGTCGTCGGATAAAGTAATTTTTTTTTTTTTTTTAAAAAGGGTTTTAGCCGACGACAAATAAAACGGTCGTCGGCTAAAGTAATTTTTTTAAAAAAATAGTGTTTTAGCGACGACACAGTAAGACGGTGTCGGCTAAAATAATTTAATTTTTTTAAAAAATGGTTTTAGCGACGACATATAAGGCGTTAAATCGGCTAAACTATATTTTTTAAAAAATGGTTTTAGTAAGCCGTCTCGTTAAGGTCGTCGGCTAAATTTTTTTTTTTCCAACGGGTTTAGCCGACGACCGTGTAGTAGTGGTCGGCTAATGGTTGAACTTTAGCCGACGACTGCACAAAGGTCGTCGGCTAAACCTTGGCCGACGAATATCGGTCGACGGTTTTTTAGCCGACGGCTGGCATGATTAGCCGACGACTTTGGGGTTTAGCCGACCACTTTAAGTCGTCGGCTAAAGTCTGATTTTTGGTAGTGAGCCGTTGACTTGCTACAGTATTTTACTTATTTACGTACGTAATGCTCCATCCTTAACGTACGTAAGGCTCGAAGTTGACTCGCTCGCGCCAAAAGCTGCCGACACCGGGCCCACCTACCGACCACGACTCGATGCTGTCCGATTCCCTTCTTAACGTACGTTATATACCCAACTTAACGTACGCTAAGCCTGCTTAGTTACGTAAGTAAGCTTCATCACTTAACGTACGTAATGGCTTTCATACTTAGCCATTTTTGCTCCTGTCTGTCGTCTCAATATACTGAATACGTACACGCGACATACTGAATACATATGCTCATTCCGATAACATTCTCATACGATACATATGATGCACGATTTCCTTAAACACAACTGTCGACCAAGTACGGCAATTGTACAAATACTCATACAGTATATCCGACATCGAAAAACACCTCAAGCATGTAATATCCTAGAATTAAATATAGCCTCGATAGATATACTGGCACGTCTGCCACAGTTCCCAAAATTATTCACCCATGCTGTATTGGTCCCACTCTGTACAGTACAACTCAAATAAAATAATGTGAAAAATCGTAGCGAAATTCTAGGATATTACACCTGTGTTAGCTGCTGATAATTCTACGCACCCTGCTCAGATTAGGGTGGAGCATCTTAGTGATAATGAGTTACCTGTTGAATCTGATAATATGGAAAATCCTGAATCTTCTAATGCTCAATTTGATAACCACTCTGTAAATGGAGATGAATCTGAATCTGTTCCTGACTTGTCTGACTATCAATTAACTAGGGATAGGCTTAGATGGAACGTTAGAAGACCAATACATTTAGATGATTTCCATATGGCTTCTTTTGCTTTCAATGTGTTTGATATGCTTGATGGGAATGAACCTAAAACTTACAATGATGCTTTGTTATCTGATAAATCAAATGAATGGTTAAGTGCAATGAATGAAGAAATGACATTCTTGCATGCGAACGATACTTGGAAACTTGTTCCAAAACCTAAAAACTGTTCTTTGATTGATTGTAAGTAAATTATGCCAATGACCGGGATGAATGTAAGTCCACAACTCCATATATGTTTACCTTGTGTGGATCGTGCATTTCATGGAAATCTCAACTTCAGCATATAGTTACATTGTCTACTACTGAAGCTGAATATATTGCCACCACTGAAGCCTTTAAAGAGGCTATTTGGTTGAAAGGTTTACTTACTGAGATTGGTGTTCTTCGTGATAATGTTGTGGTCTTTTCTGACAGTCAATCTAGCATCCATTTGTGTAGAAATCATGTTTTCCATGATCGTACAAAGCATATTGACGTCAGGCGACACTTCATTTGTGATATCGTGGAGAAGGGCATAATTGATTTGAAGAAAATCCCGTCCCATTCTAATCCTGCAGATATGTGCACGAAGTGCCTACCGGTCGAGAAAATCATATCTTGCAAGTTGATACTAAATATCGACTCCCTTAACTGAAGACACTCCAGTCTTCTAGTTCGCTATCTTTGTGATAGCTTTTTCAAGTTTTCTTCGTGATTCGTAATTTCGTCTTTCTTAGTGATTGTTTTTATACTTGTACTAACTTTGTGTGGTGTGCAGGTGGTGTGACGTTCGGCGATGATAACCTCCTTATCAAGAAATTACCCCGATGGCTCATTTGGTCCGGGTGGAGATTTGTTAAGATAATGGCCCAAATGATTTATTAATTATGGGTCGGTATTATGCAGCCCAGCCCAGACTAATAATTACCCCCACCAGGCCCGGCTTCTGGATTGTTCCCTATCTCTAATCTCGCCCGTTGATTTAGATGGGACAATCCCATCCGTCGGTTTCTTGTATTTGTTTCACTCCCGTGTAACCCTAGCCTCACTTCTCTGTTTCTGTTTCTCTCTCATCTTTCTCTCGCTCTCCGCCGTCAGAAATGGAAACTCGTTTTCCTTCCCTGTTTGCTCGGTTGTGCCGTTACGATTTAGAAGGAAATCGAAACCCTTATCAAAATAATGATAAGAAAGGATTTGATTCCCCGAAAATCGCTGGCCTTCCGTTTGGGTTTTTTGCCTATATATTCTGGGCGATCTGGGCTTGGGGAAGACACACGAAAAAATCATCTGAGTGAGAAAAAATATAGCCTCCAAGTATCTTTGTGATTTCTGAGTGAAAAACCAAATTTCTGAGTGAAATTGCTTAAGGCCGATTTGGGAGTGTTTCTTCTGGGAACTATTTGAAACCGACTGGGGGTGGTTCTTGTCTGGGCTGCTGGTCGCTGATACTCGAGGAGCCTAGAACGTGGGTACTGGATTTGGAGGACTGAGCCGAGGCCGACTTCGGTTGATTCTCACCACCTCCGCCTCTCGGTTTTCGGATCTTGTGTGATCTGTTCGGTTTGATTTCTTGAACTTTAATTTTCTGTTCTTTGTGTTCGGGTCTTTGAGGTTAATTCGTTTTTTCCCTCTGTGTAATTCGTTGTTAGTAAGTTTGTTGTGTAATCCTTAATCCCCGTAACCATAGGAACCTTATTTGTAATTCGTTTACTGCTTTGTTGTGTAATTTTATGTATTCCGGATAGATACCCTACACACCTATCAGCTTGTTTTCAAAGGCAACCACTCGTATCAGTACCTTATTTGCACATAGATCCTTCGGCAGTTCACCCACAAATTGGTTCGAAGAAACTTGGAATCTTTTCAAAGGTGAGTATCGATGGAAACCCAATGGCAGTTCACCAGACATATTATTACTGTACAGCCAGACGTCCACAATCTCCGATATTCTGCCTATGCTTGCAGGTACTTCACTAGACAAAATATTAAAACACAAAGCAAACCCATCAGGCTCGTCAATTTTCCGAAATCATCCGGGATTGTCCCAGTCAAGATATTTTTGGAAAGATAAAAACCTGCAACTTCAAGGATTCAACTCTGAGGAATGAAACCGGACAATCGATTTTTGTAAAGAAACAAGAGAGCTGAGTAGTTGAGAAGAAATAGGCGGTCAGGAATACATCCGTTTAAGTTGTTCACGGATAAACCAAGGATTCAAGTGCGGACATATTTGAGATTCCATCAGGGATTTCTCCAATCAAATTTGCTTCGATCATCCCCAGATTTTTTAAGGTCTTCAACTTAGTGAAACCGGATAGGATGGACTGAGGTGCAAACTCGTTATAACTCAAAATTAGCTCTTCGAGATCCGACAGGTCATTGATATCTGGCAGGAAAGAGTGTTGAACAAGTTAAGCAGCCAGCTGACGACTGACGAGGCTCGGCAAGTTTTCAATTGCCGCAGGGATATCACCTGTGAAGTTATTGGCTGCCAAGTTTAAGTATTGAAGACGGGGCGAAAGGCGGTTTACGTCGTCAGGGATTGTGCCAATGAAATAGTTTTGTGAGAGGTCCAGGTACTCGAGCTTGGAACAGTTGTAGAGGACCGTAGGGAGAAACCAGGGATATAATTCAATCGGAGAACAAATATGTGTGACATTATTGAGGTCGCATATGGATTGTGGGATTGTTGGGGTGATGCTTCCATTGATAATCGCGAGTCTTGTGACTGAGCCATCTGTAGTGCATGTGAACTCCGTCCACATGCAGTGGTTGGATAACGTTGTCCAGTGGCGAGAGAGGGGGGATTGGACCAATGTTGTTTAAGAGTGAGGAGAATGGTTCGTTCCTGAATCCTGATTAGGGTCAGTGATTTGTATGGTTCCATGTAGGGGTAGATTGAAGAAGAAAAGGAAGAGGAGGATATGGAGGTAGATTTGGGAGGAAGTTAAGGTGTCTACGGCCATAATTGTTATTGAGATGTTGGCATGCATGTAATCTAGTTTACAGGTTCAGATTGTTTGGTGGGGGTTGCAAATTGTAATGTGAAACCTGGTGGAGGAGAGATCAGAAGTTGATTTTGAATACTCACCAACTTTGAAAGTTCGACATTGTTACGTTCTCTAGTTTTGGATTATCCATTTTGTTTTGTATTTTTGTTGTTAATTATCTCAAAGATACTATGTGTTAGGATTGTTTCTAAAAAGAACTATTATATCGTTTTTGGTTTGGTTCGATTTAATATATACTGAACTACTATTATTAGAGTATTTAATTTGATAATTTAGTTATCCTAGATTTTCTTAATAATAAAATCCTAGTATAGTACAATTTACTTGTAATATTTTATTTTTGTATTGTTAATTTTTTGTTTTTGTATTCTTAATTTTTAGTTGTGATTAAAAATAAATCTTCTTTTATAGGTAACTTTTAGTAGTATCAAGAATACAACTTTACATAGATTTATTATAAATTATGATTGAAGTTGATTTAATTGCTAAAAGTAATTTTAATATAACTCCTAATTGTGCATGATTTCCGAAATTAATCTTTTTGAATAATTTTTTTTCTTTTTCTACTTAACTCTCCGTCCCATGGACCCATCTCGTCTTTCCTTCCCGCTGAACTAAAGGTTAAGTAAAAAAAAAGGTTCAGTGGTAATGCAAAAATGAAACAAAATTTGGGTGTATGTGTAGGTTCTCCCATTTATTCTGAAGCTACAATTGATAGTAGATGAGACATTATAACAAATAAATGTTTGTTATAAACGTGAGAGAACAAAAAGAAAATGAACTAAGAGGATAATAATGTGTATTGCTTATGAGAGCAAAATGTCTTTATTTATAGGTACACATTTAGGGTTTCAGAGGTATATTGGTTCATCAATAAATACATTAATTACAACCCCCTTGAATAACCACTAATACATGTTGCCTCATTAAAAGCTTGCTGGAAAAATCCGTGGAACAAAATTCGTTCGAAGTAAAAAGAGTACAGCTGCTCCCCCTGGAACTGATCATAGTTAATCTTTGAGTTGACGCATTCCGATCTTGTGTATCAGTTTTCTAAATGTTGATGTTGGGAATATTTTTGTGTATAGGTCTGCAATATTATTACTTGAGCGAATCTGTTGAACATCAATTGCATTTTTGACTTGCTCCATGGATTGAAATTATTTCATAATGATTTGAAGATGTTGCTGTTAGAGTTTGCTTCACAGATTTCCAAAAGATAGTAGTTTCTCCATGTCTGAATACATAGCCTGTTTGTGATTTGCTGTTATGCGGGTCCGAAATATATCCTGCATCTGTATATCCCACCACAGAACATCCATAACTTTTGTAATAATATAACCCAAGGTCGGTGTTGCTCTTTAGATAATGTAAAATATGCATGGCACTATCTCAATGTCTTATAGTGTGTGTAGAGCTATACCTTGCCAGGAGATTTACAGAAAAAGTTATATCTGGTCTAGTAAAATTTACAAGATAAGTTAATGCACCAATTGCACTGAGATATGGCACTTCAGGACCAAGTACTGTTTCTCCATCTATGCTTTCAGGGTTATATTGGTTATTAATCAATAAATATATTAATTACAACACTCCCCATTGAATAACCTTTAATACTGCCGCTTCCTTAAAACCTTGCCGGGAAAACCCGTGGGACAAAATCCAGTCGAAGGAAAAGGAGTACAACTACTCCCCCTAGAATCGATCATAATAGATCTTTGAGTTTGACGCATTCCGATCTTGTGTACCAGTCTTATGAATGTTGATATTGGCAACACTTTTGTGAATATAGGTCCGCCATATTATCACTTTAGTGAATCTGTTGAACATCAATTTTGCCATATTTTTGGGGATCACACGTATAGAAAGGCTTAAGGGAAATATGATTTGTCCTTTCACCTTTGATATAGCCTTCGTTGCATTGTGTAATACAAGCCTCATTCATATTATACAGTTGGATTCTCCTTTGTCGTAGTTAGTTCACATGACTCTTCAATGTGATGCACCATATTACATACGTATTCTCGGCTTGCTTCATGGGTTGCAACTATTTTATAACGATTTAAAGATGTTGTTGTTAGGGTTTACTACACAAATTTCCAAGACATAATAGTTTCTTCACGTCTGAGTACATAGTCTGTTTGTGGTTTGCCCTTATGCGGGTCCAAAAGATAGCCTGCATGTCTTTTGAATATCCAAAACTTTTGAATAATATAACCCAAGGTCGACGGTGTCCTTTAGATAACGTAAAAGATGCTTGGCACTACCTCAATGTATTACAGTGGGTGTAGAGTACCTTGCCAGGAGATTTACATAAAAGCTATATCTGGTCTAGTACAATTAGCAAGAAAAGTTAATGCACCAATTGCACTGAGATATGGTACTTCAGGACCAAGTACCGTTTCTCCATACTCAAGTGGTCGAAATGGATCCTTAGTTACATCAAGCTTCCTAACGACCATGAGTGATATAAGCAGATCTGATTTATCCATGTAAAAACGTTTTAACACATTGTCAGTATAAGAAAATTGATTAACAAATATTCCTCTAGAGACATGTTTAATTTGAAAACCCAAACAAAACTTTGTTTTGCCTAAATATTTCATCTTATATTTATTTTTTTAAGTATTCAGCAGTTCTATTGAGCTCTTCAGGAGTTCTAGTTAAGTTTAAGCCATTAACATAAACTGCTATAATTGCGAATCTACTATCTATTTCTTTATGAAAACGCAAGGGCAGACAACATTATTTTTATACCCTTTTTTCAATATATATTCGCGGAGTCTATTATACCACATACGCCCGGCTATTTTAGCATGCACTACGATCTTTGCAGCTTAACCAAGAACATGCTTTTGGGATATGAATTACTTGTTGCTGGTAATATAACCGCTTCTAAGATTGTCATGTATGTCATTATCAAGTGAAGCATAGATACGCAATTACTACATCCATGAGGTGCATATCAAGCCTTTATGACACATCCAGACTAATCAAAAATCTAAAAGTAATTGTGTTACTAGAGAGTACATTTCCTCATAATCAATTCTTGGTCTTTGAGAAAAACTTCGTGTTACGAGTCTCGCTTTGGATCTCGTAATTTCCTGATGTTCACTTTTTATTTATAACAAAGACCCATTTGTATCCTACTAGGATAATATTTTTTATAATTTGAACAACAGGCCCAAAGACCTTTCGTTTTTCCAAGGAATTTAATTCAGCTTCTATGACTTCTTTTCCATTTTGGCCAATAATCTCTATTTCGACAGTTTCCAATAGACTTCAGTTCAGGATACTCATTTGAAACTAATGAGCATATTAAAGGCAAATATGTCATCCACGATGATATTTTCTCTCTCTCCAATAATTTACTAGAAGATGAATAATCTACTAGATCTTATTATTTTCAGGCATTAATAGTTCTTCAGGAACTACATTATTTTCATTTGATTGATCAACCATCATTACTATTTGGTTCTTAGCTTGCCCCTTTCTTTTTCTAGGAACCAAGTCTTTTGAACTAATTGGTCGATCACGCTTTTGGCGTACTTTGGATTCAATTGCTGCTACTACTTGTTCTTCAGGGACATCAATCCAGGCTGGTGCATTTGTAGCAGGTATATAGGATTTTGTCACTCTCCGTGTATCAAAAAAGCATCTAGTAGTTGATTTGTAACCTTTTGGAAGTGAATGATCTTTTCAACCTCTTATTCATATTGACTATTCTGCGGATCACATTGTCCTAGAGTTTTTCATTCCAAGAGATATCATGTTGTTTTTCTGGATGTAGTTTTGCCCCACTTAATGTTGGGTATGACATTTCATTAAAATTAGAGTCTGCAAGGCATGCAGTAAATAGATATTTGCGGTGCAGTAAATAAATCATGTGTCAAAGGTTCAAGATACCTTATAACTGGAGGTGCATCAAGCCCAGCATATATCCCAAATCTTCATTAAGACTGATTTTGTGCATTATGGGGGTGCAATCAGGACTTGAACAACACAACTAAAAGTTTGTAAATGAGAAACACCAGGTTCTCGACCAGAGACGAGTTCCGTTGGCCTAATACGAACTAATTTTTCTACATGTAATATGGCATGATCCCAAGCAGAAGTTGGGAGTTTTAATTTCATAAGTAATGGTCTTACAATCAGTTTAAGACGTTTAATAAGAGACTCTGCTAGACCATTTTGTTATTGGACATAAGCGACTAAATGTTAAACCTCAATTCTAATTGCCATGCAATGATCGTCAAATGCTTGAGATCTAAACTAACTAGCATTGTCAAGATGAATTGCCTTGATTGGATTATCAGGCAATTGAGCTTATAATTTTATTATTTGAGCAAGTAGTCTTGCAAATGCTACATTTCTTGAAAGTAAGCTCACATAGGACAATATAGGAGACATATCAATCAAAAGTATCAAAAATTCCACATGGTGGGTGACGTGGGTCTATTGGTCCACAAATATCTCCTTGAGTTTTTTCTAGGAAAGATGCAAATTCAATGCTAACTTTCATACGTGAAGGCCTACTAATTAACTTGCCTTGTGCACAAGCATCACATGAGATTCCATTTGCTAAAAGAATCTTCTAGTTTTTTATATTATACCCATATGATGTATTGGTTATTCAACGCAACATAGTTTCTCCCTGGTGTCCAAATCTATAATGTCAAAAGCATAAAGATATTTGGTTATTGTATTTCAAGTTCATGATATGATTTGCCTTAATTGCCTTAATGAATGTATAATACATTTTGGAAGGTAATATCTAGAACTTTTCTTTTGTTTATTCATTATTACCTTCTCGTATTGTCTCGATGTGGTATCCATTACAACGGATATCCTTAAAACTTACTAGAGTAAAATGCATAATCTATAACTAATTTGGTATTGTTAGAAAATAATACATGATCTTCCAGAGCCTCCAATGATATTTGATGCACCTAATATGGTATTAACAATATCTTCTGCTAATATTAATTTTAAAAAGTATTTCTTATCTTGGAGAATGGTGTGTATAGTTGCAATGTCGACTAGACAAATATCACAAGAATATATTGGAATTTCTGTAATGATTTAAAGAAACTTTTAGAGCAAAAAATTTTAATTATTATGAAATAATTATTTTAATTCTCCCAAAACAACCAAAGTCAAATCAACATGTTGAAAAAAACATAGCAAAAGCAAAGCAACAATTCTCAAACTAAACAACATCGTCGAGCACACCACCCCCAATCAAGTGATTAATATTTTTTTTGTTGGATCAATAAAGAATCGGAGACATCTTGGGGAGTTGTATCAAGTGGGATATCATAATCAAGGACATGAGTTTCGATCTTCTCTTTTCCGTTGACTGATTTCCCATAAAGACCCACGAGGTGTTTCGCCGTACCATAGGTACGAGACCATTGCCCGTCATGCCACATCTATGCATTTATCTTCTTTTTTGGACGAGTTAGTATCATTGTATGTTTTGTGTCTTTTGTTGTTTTATATTTCACTATGGTATGTACCACGTCCAAAATCACGCCCACATCCATATCCGCGCCCACATCCATGCTTGTTTCCCCAGTCACGCCCACGCCAATTTCCATGATTAGATGTAGCATTGACTTTAGGCAACGCTGCAGAACTAGTGGATCGTTATTCGTGAATTTGCATGAGAAACTCATTATTTTGCTCTCAACCAACAAACAAGATATGAGTTCAGAAATTTTTTTGCAACCACGCTCTCGATATTGCTGTTGCAAGATCATATTTGTAGAATTGAACGTGGGGAATATTTCCTCAAGCGTATCTACATAAGCTATTTTTCTCCAAACAGTTTTAATGTAGAGTTGATTTTTGAACAACTATGAATTTATTTTTCTAAACCAAGTTTTAATGTAGAGCTGATTTTTGAACAACCATGAATTGTAAGCACTCACGTTTAAAATCTTGCAAGTGAAGATATATCCGTTGTTGTCGGGCTCTCGGAAGGATTACAGTCTCCTGATGGTCAAACCTCTCCTTTAAACTTTTTCATACCTCACTTGGTTCTTTGACGGTGACATACTCAACTTTCATATCATTATGGAGATGATGACGAAGGAAAATTAGTGCCTTAGCACGATCCTGTTGGGATTATTTCTTTCTTTCTTTTATTGTCTCATCCAGACCCTTTGAGATTATGTGGATATCAGCATCAAAAGTTCATGACAAATAGTTCTTGCCAGATATATCAAGTACAACAAGCTCAAGTTTGGTGATATTGTCCATATGTAAATCTACATAGTAAAAATGGACCAAGTTATTATCAACATAACGTAAAAATAAATTTTCCTCCGGGGATAAACATAGTGCGACGTTTCACTTTTGTATTTAAAATTTATGCTACTTGAGCATATTATTTAATTTATAATATTATCGTCTATCAATATTGTTCAGAAATATTGCATTATCACGGGAAGTTAGGTATAAATATGATTTGATCTTTTAGAGCAGGTATATTTTTTTTAAAAAATTACAATTGATTGTGCTACTTTGGGAGCAATAATTTTAAGAAAAAATCGTACACGACAGAAAATACAATAATACAAAACCGAATAAATCATAGGATAATAAATGTTATCATATTCAACTAGAATATAATGAGATAATAATGTGTTTATTCAGAATTATGACATGTATTTTATCTAAATAATCTTCTGGACTATTAAGAATTATTTGATCATGTTTCTTCAAAAAATAATAATAAACTGATTTGGTAATAAATTTCGAGACTATTATATATATATATACTGTTTATATATGGTATGGTAGAAATCAAAATAATATGTATAAATATAATATTGAGTATGTATATATTATGTACGTTCAATGTAATACTAAATAAAATCCAAAAACAAACAAAAAACAGTGAACCACCAATTTTTTTTCCTTAGTGAATACCTATTCCTCATTATTATAATGAGAATAAATTTAAATCACTATTAAACTGAAGGACCATAAATTCAACATGAAAAGGTTATAAACCCTTTCTGCCATGACAATCTGTTCTGATTTTTTTTTTTAGGATGATTGAACGTATGAAATAGAATACACAAATCTATACGTCTATTAAAACAAACTCGTGACACATGTCACTTTGTAAGTTATTCGATTTTTTTTAAATATAGCTTATATATATAAGGATGTATTCTTAAATTTCTAGATTTTTTTGGATATGTGTTGTGGGAGTTTTATTCCACAACTTACCCTCATCTACCAATAAAAAAATCTTCCTTTATTTGCTTAACTAAAAATTCTAAATGTTTATAATTTTGTATATCAAGTTTATTTTAAATGAAAAATATATCAAATTAATTCTTATTTTACGATCTTCAATTAGATATCCATATTGAATATAATAAATTTGATGGATTTATATTAATGGCCGATTGCACAAAAAACTTTTATTAGAAAAATATGAATATTAATTTTCAGTAAAATTAATTGATGCAAATAAAAATAAATCACCTCATTCTTATAAAATTAGATTTAAGACTCATATTAATTACATAAAAAATAAATTATGATATTTATTTAACTATAATAACTAAAAATAATAAAAAACACTGCGCGCACACACATATTAGGATTTAATCACATATTACTTTCGTCACAAACTTTGTTCCTACCTTTTTTCGGTATGTTCAGATTGTTCATGTAATGAACACTAATTGACTTACCACTACGCTAATGTGATACTTTTTCTTCAATTATATTACATTTCATAATATAGTCAATAAGTTTTTTATTGACACTAGGCTAATGTGATACTCAGGCTCAAGCACAAATTTGGAGATCGAGAAATTATTTTCTAATAAGCGAATATTTTATCTAGTGCATCGCACGGGAGAATATCTAGTAAAAGAAAAAGAAGAGCAAATAGTATTTTTACTTTGGGAGATATGCAAATTTAATTGACAGAATGATCGTGCTGATAACGTATTATAAATTTGAGAGAAAAAAGAGAAATTATTTTCTCGATGTGTCAGAAAATGAGTGAGGAAAAATTTGTTTTCAAGAACAACTTTGAGATAACATGTTATAAATTTGAGAGAAAAAAGAGAAATGAGTGAGGAATTATACCCCAGACAATGGGTGCCGTGGCATATTATTTGGAGATCGAGAAATTATTTTCTAATAAGCGAATATTTTATCTGGTGTATCGCACGGGAGAACATCTAGTAAAAGAAAAAGAAGAGCAAATAGTATTTCTACTTTGAGAGATATGCAAATTTAATTGACAGAATGATCGTGCTGATAACGTGTTATAAATTTGAGAGAAAAAAGAGAAATTATTTTCTCGATGTGTGCCGCGGCACACTCAGAAAATGAGTGAGGAAAAATTTGTTCTCAAGAACAAATTTGGAGATCGAGAAATTATTTTCTAATAAGCGAATATTTTATCTGGTGCATCGCATGGGAGAACATCTAGTAAAAGAAAAAGAAGAGCAAATAGTATTTCTACTTTGGGAGATATGCAAATTTAATTGACAGAATGATCGTGCTGATAACGTGTTATAAATTTGAGAGAAAAAAGAGAAAAAAGGAAGAGAATAATAATGTATGTTTTGTTTATGAGGACCAAATACCTTTATTTATAGGCGCATATCAAGGATTTCAAGTTTATATTGATCATTTATCAATAAATACATTAATTACAACAGTTAAAATATAAATGTAACAAGGCAATCTCTCTCTCTCTCCCTCCCTCCCCTCTCTCTCTCTCTCTCTCTCTCTCTCTCTCTCTATATATATATATATATATATATATATGAAATATTTTAAAAAAAAGGTTATTAATTATATTAAAATATAAATTTACATATCCATACTTAATATTAAAAGAGAGTTGCAAGAAAATTTAAAGGACATGTGTCACCACCACATTATTTCTCTTTTTAAAAATCTTAAAAAATTGAATATTTAGTTTGGGAGTGAAGGGATGGTTATTCCATATATAATATCTACCAATTAAAAATTTTCTATCATTTTATTTCTTTTATTTTTAACTTAATAGTTTAAACAATTATAACTTTTTCGTATCAATTTTATTTTTGATAAAAAATATATCAAATTAATTCTTACTTCGTATTCTTTTAATTTGACATCCATATAGTATATATATAAAGTAATTTGAATATAATAGTGACATATTAGATGATTAAAATATTACCATATAAAAATATAAGAATATTGAAAAAATATATATTTTTAGTTTATTTTCATACTTTTGTACTTTAACAGTTATTTGATTTTTCAGAATTATTTTGTTCTGATTGTAAAATAATAAAATAATTATTATAATGCCAAATCATATAAAAAATTTATATTAGTAAGAATATGAGTTGGATACTTTTAATGAAAGTTGATAATAATAAATATAATTTAATTTATTATTTATAAAATTAAATATAAGACTCATATTGTACTACATGAAAAATAAATGCCTATGCTTAATTAACTTATGGTTTTTCTATCACGTGTCCTTAGATTTATAAAATAAAGCAAATCAAATAATAGTTTATGTGTATGTGTGTGTATATTGGCCCATGTATATTTTCTAATAATTTTACAATATTATTGAAATTCAATCACATATTACTAATATAATAAAATATTTAATATTTTACGCCGTGCAGCGCATGGGAGGACATCTAGTTTCATGATAAACATGAATTATTAACACACTTTAGACGCAACTTACGTAAAATATTTTGAGTAATACGGTTGGGAAAAACACACAATAATATCACAAAGGAAATACGGAATACCTTCGTTTGACAACTTTTCCAATCTCAACTGTAACTTTGAGGTTACCGACAAGTAGAGTAAATCAAACACAACTTGACAAACAGTACAAATGATATAAAAAATAATAAACAACGAGACAATATTTAGCGTGGAAGACCTCTCAAATCAAGAGTAAAAACCACGGGACCTCCGGCCACTTAAACTTCCACTGTCACCAATTCACAATATACGATTCTTCCCTAGCACAACTAGAGGTATACAATAATCGTCAAATAATTGGTAATAAACAATCTTCAAGTATTTGAAATACACAACAACAACAAGATCGAGAAATAAAAATGCTAAAAATAGCTTACACAAGAAGCTTACAAAATACCCAAACTTCCGGACACCAAAACTCGATCTACTCCCGTGAAAAGATTTGTCCAATTGCAACCAAGCTATTGTCAAAATATCACGACGATCCGATCGATACAACTCCAGAAAATCAAAAAAGTGTAATCTCTCTTTTCTACTCTCTCTCTTGCTCTCTCTCGTGTATGTATGCTCTCAAAAATATTGGGATGAAGTGATGAAGAAAACGCAGCACAAATGCTGCTAAAAAGAACTCCCAAAGTTGAGTTGACTTCATGTACCGCGGCCCAGACAATGTGTGCCGCGGCACACTCAGAAAATGAGTGAGGAAAAATTCCCAGGGGGCCGCGACACAGAGAACATGTGCTGCGGCGTGGAGTCCAGCGAGTTTGAGTGTTTTTTAGCAAAAGTGGTGTGCCGCGGCACACTCCCTCCTGTGCCGCGGCGCAGCCTGTTTCGGGCCTATATTCCAGAAATAATTCCTACAAATACTACACACACAAAAATACACACCCCTACTTTATAGGGGTCGTACCCCTACTTTGTAGGGGTTGTACCGAGTGCTTTATAGGTAGTAGGTATGTTAAATAATATTATAATAAAAATTTATAAAGCACCCGATACAACACCTACAAAGCAGGGTTACAACCCCTATAAAGCAGGGGTGTCCAAGCAGCCGGTACAACCCTACAAAGCAAGGGTACAACCCCTTTAAAGCAGGGATACAATCCCTACAAAGCAGAGATGTGCATTTTTGTGTGCATTTGTGTGTGAGTAGTATTACTCAAATATTTTTCCTCGAGAAACATGAATGGCACAACAATCCCTCATGAATTTATACCAATATAAATAGTGAATGACTAATAAAAGTTAGGTGTTCATAATTATGACACGACCTATTAGCAAAAATACGATTATAAATATGTATTGAAAACATTAACAACGTAAGAACACACAATATGACACGATACAACACAACAAAAATCCATAAAATCGTAAATATATGAATATGGTCGGGACACACTTCAAAGATGTATATTGAATATTTCCGGATGTACTACGTATAAAAGGACATATTGCAATGCCAATGTAACAGAGAAATTAAGTAGAGTCGAGGAAGAAGTGCTTAATGCAATGTTCAATCCACTATTATATATTTGTGTAATATATCAACTTGAAGAGTAAGAATGTCCTTGAAGAGAAATTTCTCTATATCACCATTATTATAAGATAAGGAAGCTATGCCACAATCTACGATATTTGGTGAGAAGCTGGGGTAAAATTTATTATTAGAATATCTTACAATAGTATATATTATATATGCTTGAGTAGATAATTCCGAGTAATTAATCAAACATGTATTATGTATGTTTGAGTGGATACCCCGTGAAACTAATTAAATATATATTATTATTGCTTAATACCATCCCAAGCTACAAACTGAGAATATATATATATATATATATTGGATAGATTTACTATAATATCCGCAATTTCGATTATCGGTAAAAATTTTTTTTGGCAGGAGTCCATTTTAACGGCTCACTTGTGACCGTTTCATCATTTTGAGAATGATTAATTCTGCACTTTTTGACATCCGAGTTCGTTTCATTGTCGTTTTGCTGAGTTCCATGCTTTTTGGCGACTTTTCTGCATTTGAGTTCGATTCTTGCGAATCTCATTCGAAACTATTGTTTCGTGTTTCCCGTAAGTCTGTTTAAATTTGGTAGACGTGTTGTAAACTTTAGTTTGGTTATTCGATCACGTATCGTGATTTTCGGGCATTCTGAGCCATTTCGTAATTTCCTAAAGTCGTGGGTATCCATCTTCGTATTTATTATTTCGACCGTTTTCATGGTCGCGTGTGAGTTTGATTAGAGCTCAAACTCTTAGTATGATCATATTCTGGAGCTTTCTGTGTGTATCTTGAACTTGAAGATTCGGTCGAAGAAATCCGTCGTCGTACCCATTTTTGATGGTACTGTTGCGTTATTTCTGAGTCGTTAGCGCACGCTACATCTGGGTGATTAGCGCGTGCTAAGGTGCAGTCGTTAGCGCACGCTATGGTTTTGGTAGCGCACGCTAACTGGTAGTTCGAGGCAGTCCAGGAGCTACTGGACTGGGACTGAGGTCTCGTTAGCGCACGCTACGGTTGGTAGATAGCGCGTGCTATCGTATGCTTAGCGCACGCTATCTATCCTTTCTAGCGCACGCTACATGATAGGTGCAGATCTGTCCAGGAGCCACTGGACTGGATTCTTGGCTCGTTAGCGCACGCTACGCGTACTGTCTAGCGCACGCTAATAGTGTTGCGGGCGGAATGTCTGGGGCGCTGACCCCGTTAGCGCGTGCTAATGCGGTGTGTTTAGCGCACGCTAATAACTGTCCAGTATAAACACTAGACAACACCCTTTATTCCGTCATTTCTCTCCCTTTTCGTCTCTTTTCGTCGGGAGCAAGTTCTTGGGGCGATTTTGGGCGCTCTCCATCATCAAGCGTCATCTTGGGATGGATTTGTATGTGTTTAACATCATTTAATCCACTGTTCTTCGCCGGATAAAGGTATTTTTTCTTGTTTCACTAAAGTTGACTTTTTGGGAGTTTTGTTCTTGATTCTAAATCCAATCCGATTTAGGCGAATCGATTGGTGTTGGATGTTGTTGTTAAACATGTTTTATGGATTGTATATCTATATCTTCGGTTCATTTCCGAAGGGTGATTTCGGTGCTCTTGAGGTGTAGTGAATATTTAATATTCGATTAAATGTTCGAATGAGTTTTCCTTCGATAGCTTGTTGTGATCTCCATTGTTTTTGGTCTTGATCCTCGTCGTAATCATGTTTTTTTTGTTTCTTCCAGAGGATTATAGGTGCTCGATGTAACACCCCCAAGATATTCGAGGTGTATTACAGCGCCGTGGACCCCTACCTGGGATCCACCAGGCTAACACAAGAAAACACCTCTCGACTAACCGTCTCGGTTAGCAAGGAAACAATTGTTAACAACAAGAACATAAAACAACACGTCCGGTACAACCGGCATAATAAACATCAACCGACAAATACAGTAACTCCAATAAAGACCAATCACAATCTGAGAGGAAAAGCCTAAGTACTCGCGAGTACAATCTATAAGTTTACAATTTGGAAAACACCCACATCAAAAGAGACAGTAGAAAATAACAAGACTCAATTGCACATGTCAACAACCTTGGCCGACATCCTCGTACCATCCCAGCGCCGCTCAAATGCAGGTGAACATAACCTGAAATCCATAACAAGAATTTCCCCGACAACGGGTCCCCAAAGGGGTTAGCAATTACGCTAGTACAAGTATTCAAGGCAAACCAATCGCTTACACATTTCATAGTACATGCACCAATATCATTTCGAAAACCAAAACAAGACATGTCTTTTTCCGGAAAACATACAGTCCACAATTAGCCTTGAGAACAGGGCGGCAGCATACATTCTCACTCGAGGCCTCATAGGGACCCTAACGAGTTGGCTACAATTACAGAAAAACAAAACCACGTACACGCTATGCCGTGAGAACAGGGCGGCAGCATACATTCTCACTCGAGGCCTTGCAAGGACCCTAACGAGTTGGCTAGCGGTACGAAACTCATGAAATCCAGGGCGGCAGCATAGATTTCCCTCCTTGACCCCGTCGGGCCAACACAAGGTGAGTAAATTACACACAATAAACATTACCATTTCATGTTAAGCTTAAAGGTTTCCAAAAATACTTGCCTTGAATTATTGACGCGGCAAGACGGAAAGGAAAGTCACCGACGAACGCTAGGAACCAATGAAACCGAACCTAACGATTCGAAGAATACAATCACAACCATTTCTAAATGAATACGGAATTGGAATACACCCGAAAACCCGCCTACGATTCATGTATATTCGTATATAACAACAACGAGGGCGGACCACAACCAAACCCTCTCGATTCCGTAAAAATCACGAAATATACCATGAATCCGTAGGGAAACTAAGAATACCAACAAGATTAATCATATTCATCATGAATTAATCGACAAAAGGGAACGTATAGGGCATATACGCGAAAATCCCCAAATCTACCCAAATGTAGGGTTCTAAAGATCTTACCTTGATTATTTGGATCGAAGGATGTTATAGGATGATTGATCAACGATATAACCTCAAGAACTTCATGGATTTGTTGTTCAATAACATGGTTTCGTCTCCTCAGAAACCCGACCGGGACCGAAGAGAAATGAAATGAAAAATGACGGAGAAAGTCGGAGTCTGTCATTTATATCTTTGGGCCGGAACTAGCGTGCGCTAGCCTTCCCGCCTAGCGTGCGCTATCGGCCCGATGTCGGCCGAGCACACTCGGCCATGGCCCGCACGACCCGGCACCACCGACCAGTCCGCCGACCGTGACTCGACCGCCCGACTCCCGCTAGCGTGCGCTCTGGCCGGAAGCTTCTGCAGCGCGCTAGCCGGCATCCGGTAGCCCGGGTCGACAACTCATCCCGTGCGTCGCTAGTCGGCCGTGGCGTCGCTACCCCTGCCCGGTTAGCGCGTGCTACGGCGGCGATGGCGTGCGCTACCGCCGATCTGGCCGAGTCGAACCTCGAATACCTCTGCCCGGGCCGATAGCGTCTGGCCGGTGACTCGGCAGCGTGCGCTACTGCCGAGCTAGCGCCAGGCGTCCGGCCGTGGCGTGCGCTCGCCGGTTCTGCCGTGCTGCTCGGCGATGTCGGCACTCGTCCGGCGATCCATAGCCGTCCGGCAGCTTTCGGCCCACGACCCGACGCCTCGATTTAAACGCACGCAGGCGGACACGGCGAAAAGTTCACGGACGACGTCAATGACTCGAGATGAAAGCGTAATGCAATAATTAATCATACGCGACCAAGAAAAGGGTCAAGGCGACAAATACTGAGATATGGATACCCATAACTTTCAAGAAATTACAAAATGGCCCAAAGCGCCGGAAATCACGATCGTGATCGAATATCAAACCGAAGTTCACAACACGTCTAACAAAGTTAAAGCGGACTTGCGGGAAACTCGAAGCAGCCCGATTTGGACGAGATTCGCAAGAATCGAACTCAAGTGCGGAAAAGTCGCTAAAAAGCACAGAACTCAACAAAACAACACCGAAACGAACTCGGATGACAAAAAGTGTAGAATTAATCATTCTCAGAATGACGAAACGGTCATGAGCGAGTCGTCAAAACGGACTCCAGTCGAAAAAAGAAATTTACCGAAAATCAAAAATTGCGGATATTACATTCTACCCTCCTTAAAAGAAGTTTCGTCCCGAAACTTAAAATAAGTAGGGAGAAGCAATATCCCTTGCCAGGAAAACTCGACGAGATACACAAAACCGAAGACTCGCGCCTGACGGCGAAACGCTGCAAGGAACGCAAAGAGACATACGGCGAGAAAATACGCTCTAGGGCGACTAACGCAACGTCACCGGTAGAGACATAATAAAATCAACGAGTGACAAGCGTCATTAAACGGATAATACAATCAAGTCAATTATCCGAACAATCACAAAACACAACGAATGAAAATCAATATGATTGACCAACCCAACGGTTCATCAATCAAAATGCGAGGCAACGCTGAACAAATACCGAATTCCACCGCCCAAGGGTTGGAAGATCGAAAACGAGATTAATTTCCCGAACTTAAGGAAATTACGAAGGAGCTTGAACGCTCAACAATCACGAAACGAGAACAAAAACCGAACAAACAAACGATTGAGACAACAAAAATCGAACAATCATGTCCGAAACACGTAGGATAATAAAATTCAAACAACAACTCCCAGGATGACCTGGTGAGAACAGCAAGACGTGCATTCCCACAATATCCACAGGAAAGGGAATAGCGATTGAAAAGCCACAACGACAAACGAGCTATTCCGAAACAATACCACCCTCGTTCGATCAACAAAAGCAAGGGATAGGGAAGGTTCAGAAATGTTAACGAGCATAAACGAGTTGATAGAGCTAAAAATACAGAAGTTCAAAATCCGATCCACTCTGAATAAAAGAACTATTAGAACCAAAAGATGTTACTTCCGAACAAGATTCACAATAGTCGAACCGAATTCGGAAAAGTCACAGCGATAACCAGATCGACTCAAAACCAGATTACAGCTCGTTCGAATGATGAAACCAAGGTATAGATCAAGTTCAGAAGGTATCAATGAACACGAGCGAATCGATAGACTGGAGAAAGAGAAGATATAGAAGTCAAAATAGTATGGGTATTACTTTTGACCTCGCTCCCGAAACCCACAACAATGGAACCAAGGTAACAATACAATAAGCAACCGACACGATGCGGAATAATCACCGATGCACACAGTCATACCAACCCGAGCTCTAACAGCTCGCATATATGCGATAACGCATAAACCGTTACGAGGCGACAACATCCAATATCAATATCACCCCTCGCAGAGGCTACCACGACACTGTGTGGCGAACGACTCAACACTCACACCACCAATTCAACAACAACTCGGGGTTAACACCCTAACGAGAGCACGAACATCACACATATATTCCCGGACCACAATTAGGAATGATAGGTTTTGGAAACAAAACCATCTTTTGAAAATAACTTGCAAGCACCAGTTGATCTTGAGTATCATATATCAAAAAGTAGTACAAACATCGTCATCGAGACAAAAAAAAAATCATCTTGCGTTTAAAAAAAAAGAAATGAAGACACCTTTCGTTAAATTAAAACTTGTCAGCTATATTCGACCTTCGGGTCTAAGCGAATGCATTTCTAAATCATTAGAAATATTTCAAAATATTTTGATCCTCAAAGTAGAATAATTTTGAAACATAGCGTGACACTAGTAGGCATCTTGAGAGCACTGTGAGAAAATAATTTATTTTAAAAGTACGTCTCGAGGTTTATTTTCTAAGATACTCAAGGTTTTTCGTATACAATAGGCCATACTGCCCAAAATTCGCACGTATCAACCTTTACTTAAACACATCATATCACACGCATCAAATCGCTCAAAATCACGACAGTGATATACAATCCTCAGGATATGTTTAACAACATCGTTAAAACAACAATCGGTTTATCAAAACTGGATGGAAAACGATATCAAGCACAAAACTCCAAAAAAATCAACTCTAGGGATTCAAGAAAATACCTAGATTCGGCGAAGAACAATGGATTAGATGATGTTAAAAATCATCTAGGATACTCCAGAACACCTTTGGGTGGAAGAAAAATCAGCCCAGATGCGAAACCGAGTCGCTACGTCTCAAACTCATGGAGGAAGGAGAAGAAATGAAGAAAATGCAACTTCCAGGCTGGTGTCCAGTATTTATACTGGACACAATTAGCGTGCGCTAATCATTAAGGTTAGCGTGCGCTATCACGGCACCAAACAAAACTCCTGACCAAAAAATACACTGTTAGCGTGCGCTAACCCCAAGTATTAGCGTGCGCTAACGAGAACTTCAGGCCCAGTCCAGTAACTCCTGGACTGCCCTGAACTACCAGGTAGCGTGCGCTATCCTCCCCTTAGCGTGCTACCAACGCACTCTTGCGCGCGCTAGCTGCAAAGCGTAGCGTGCGCTAACGACCCACAGAGACAACAACAGAACACATCAGAAAAATTACATGCCGTAAACCTTTCTCACAAGGATTTACCAGGCTAAGCACAATTTCCCATGTCATTTCGAAAATGCTAAAAAGACCAATGACAGTAATATTTTCCAAAGCTCACAAAATCATTTGTCAAACCATCATGAAATGTTCAAGGCCAAAATGCCAAAACTCGATTCAGGGAATCGGTTTTACGAAATAAAACTCAGTTTACAAAATACCGAAAGCCGTTTGAAAGAACTCACGCAGCGGATAAAATATGGTACGAAAATACATCAGCAGTGACGACACTCCTCGTATAAACCAAATCCGAGAGTCTAATAAACACATATCGTGAAATCAAAATCCACAGAAGGATTCCATCATTTAACGACTAATCATACAAATAACTCGTGTCACACGAGGCACACCACAAGGAAGGGAGTTTAACATCCATAGGTCGCACGTAAGTGACGACCACCCCTCGATACTAATCACGACCAATGATCTCAAACGACGCGTCGCGATGCGACTAAGTCAGACAAAATCCGACGAGACAAAACTCAAAAAAAAACACAACTTGACTCGACAGCCTAGGTTTCCCCAGGCTAATCTGATTTTAAAATCGTATACTCTAGTTATTCGAAAATAAAACCGATAAGTTAAAATCGTTTTCAAGACCCTTTCAAATACGACAAGGGCTTAACAGCGGTGGCATTTTATAAAATGTCCTAAAACACTTTTAAACACGACCTTTAAATACCGACTCAAGGTTTTATTTGAAAATACAAGGCTGGCTCGCCCAAATTCATGTCACTTTCAAAAACCCACAATACGATCAAGTCTAAGAAATTTTCAAGCATGCACGCCGCATGTATTATTATTAATAGAAACACATTGGTTGTAAATAACAATAATTAGCCAAGTACCAACAATTTCCGAACACACGCATATACGGCATTCAAAAATCACCAGTTCAACAAGCGCAACTCGGGAATACTAATTCCAAGCATATGTCAAACTATCTCTTCAAGTTTGACAGCGTAACCAAAGATCACCGATTTGGACGTATGTCGAAACCAGCTATGTGAGTTTCTCAACAAACTCTGCCATCAACACCTATACCGGAACATATCAATGTCCAAAACTTCTACATCATACTGCACCCTTCGGTGTCCAACCCATCAGTACATTCGGCTCAACATACATTTAGTATATCGCAATTACCAAACACAGATTCCATCATACAACAAAAGACTAGAGAGTCAAGCCCTCTCACAATATACCACGGAGCAAAATTTGGATCTTTCGATCACCAACGATCCCACCAATGCTAGGAAGTTTAGCGATGGAAGGCTCGCAAAACGACAAACGGTCAAGCCCAGAACGGTGCACATACTCCAGAGAGATAAAGGACTGCGCAATACTAGAATCAAAAGTGCACGAACCGGATGGATCGAAAAACAACTCGACAATAAGTACGAGAGAGGCAATCACAGTTCAAGAAGTGGAATTTCAATACGAGAAAACAAGAGAATCGAGTAAGGAAAACTTACGAGCCTTTGGATGTCTTGAGATGCGGCGTGGTGTGACAATGTGCAAAACAAAACACAACTAGACCCGAATAACCAACAAGCCTAGGTATCCATAAACCTAGAGCTCGATACCATTTTCGTAACACCCCAAGATATTCGAGGTGTATTACGGCGCCGTGGACCCTACAGGATCCACCAGGCTAACACAAGAAAACACCTCTCGACTAACCGTCTCGGTTAGCAAGGAAACAATTGTTAACAACAAGAACATAAAACAACACGTCCGGTACAACCGGCATAATAAACATCACCGACAAATACAGAACTCCAACAAAGACCAATCACAATCGAGAGGAAAAGCCTAAGTACTCATGAGTACAATCTATAAGTTTACAATTTGGAAAACACCCACATCAAAAGAGACGGTAGGAAATAACAAGACTCGATTGCACATGTCAACAACCTTGGCCGACATCCTCGTACCATCCAGCCGCTCAAATGCAGTTGAACATAACTGATAACAAGAATTTCCCGACAACGGGTCCCCAAAGGGGTTAGCAATTACGCTAGTACAAGTATTCAAGGCAAACCAATCGCTTACACATTTCATAGTACATGCACCAATATCATTTCGAAAACCAAAACAAGACATGTCTTTTCCGGAAAACATACAGTCCACAATTAGCCTTGAGAACAGGGCGGCAGCATACATTCTCACTCGAGGCCTCATAGGGACCCTAACGAGTTGGCTACAATTACAGAAAAACAAAACCACGTACACGCTATGCCGTGAGAACAGGGCGGCAGCATACATTCTCACTCGAGGCCTTGCAAGGACCCTAACGAGTTGGCTAGCGGTACGAAACTCATGAAATCCAGGGCGGCAGCATAGATTTCCCTCCTTGACCCCGTCGGGCCAACACAAGGTGAGTAAATTACACACAATATACATTACCATTTCATGTTAAGCTTAAAGGTTTCCAAAAATACTTGCCTTGAATTATTGACGACGCAACGAACGGAAAGGAAAGTCACCGACGAACGCTAGGAACCAATGAAACCGAACCTAACGATTCGAAGAATACAATCACAACCATTTCTAAATGAATACGGAATTGGAATACACCCGAAAACCCGCCTACGATTCATGTATATTCGTATATAAACAACAACGAGGGCGGACCACAACCAAACCCTCTCGATTCCGTAAAAATCACGAAATATACCATGAATCCGTAGGGAAACTAAGAATACCAACAAGATTAATCATATTCATCATGAATTAATCGACAAAACGGAACGAATCGGGCAAAAACGCGAAAATCCCCAAATCTACCCAAAAGTAGGGTTCTAAAGATCTAACCTTGATTCGCTGGATCGAAGGATGTTATAGGATGATTGATCAACGATATAACCTCAAGAACTTCATGGATTTGTTGTTCAACAACATGGTTTCGTCTCCTCCGAAACCCTGACCATGGACCGAAGAGAAATGAAATGAAAAATGACGGAGAAAGTCATTGATACATCATTTATATCTTTGGGCGGAACTAGCGTCGCTAGCCTTCCCGACCTAGCGTGCGCTATCGGCCCGATGTCGGCCGAGCACACTCGGCCATGGCCCGCACGACCGGCACCACCGACCAGTGCCGACCGTGACTCGACCGCCCGACTCCGCTAGCGTGCGCTACGGCCGGAAGCTTCGCGCGCTAGCGGCACATCCGGAGAGCCACTGGGTGACAACTCATCCGTGCGTCGCTAGTCGGCGGCGTCGCTACCCTGCCCGGTTAGCACGCTACGACCCGGCGATGGCGTGCGCTACCGCCGATCTGGCCAGTCGAGAACCTCGAGAATACCTCTGCGAGCCCGATAGCGTCTGGCTGGGCGACTCGGCAGCGTGCGCTACATCTGCCGAGCTAGCCTAGCGCTGCGTCCGGCCCGTAGCGTGCGCTCGCCGGTTCTGCCGTGCTGCTCGGCGATGTCAAGACTCATCCGGCGATCCATAACCGTCCGGCGATCCATAGCCGTCCGGCGGTACTTTCGGCCGCCACGACCCGACGCCTCGATTTAAACGCACGCAGGCGGACACGGCGAAAAGTTCGCGGACGGCGTCAACGACTCGAGATGAAAACCTAATGCAATAATTAATCATACGCGACCAAGAAAAGGGTCAAGGCGACAAATACGAGATATGGATACCGTAACTTTCAAGAAATTACAAAATGGCCCAAAACGCCTTGAAATCACGATATGTGATCGAATATCCAAACCGAAGTTCACAACACGTCTAACAAAGTTAAACGGACTTGCGGGAAACTCAAGCAGCGATTTGGACGAGATTCGCAAGAATCGAACTCAAGTGCGGAAAAGTCGCTAAAAAGCACAGAACTCAACAAAACAACACCGAAACGAACTCGGATGACAAAAAGTGTAGAATTAATCATTCTCAGAATGACGAAACGGTCGTGAGCGAGTCGTCAAAACGGACTCCAGTCGAAAAAAGAAATTTACCGAAAATCAAAAATTGCGGATATTACACTCGAGGATTCCGAGTTGATCTCCATTTTTTGTCGGTAATTCGTGTGGTGTTATTCTCATAGGTTCGCGGTGCTATTGTATTCTTGATTATGTTCAGGAGTTCGGGGCTGCCCGACCACATCTCGTTCATCGTCTCATTTTGATCGTGGTTTCGAGGCAAGTATTTTCTTATACGATTTGTGTCCTGTAAATAGAGTTTTAGATGTTGGATCTACGATGGTTGGTTCACCCTCGTAAATATGATTCGTGTGAGTTGATTATGATTTGATTACTTTGAATGTTGAAGGCCTTAATGATAACCCTGCTTGTTTAATGTTGTGGAATCGTGTATTCCATGTTAATTATGTTGTTGTGTTGAGATTGATTGTTCATGATGGAGGTATTGTGATGAGTATGATAATGGTGTCGGATAAGTGGCCATCTCTAGTAAGTATTCTTAATGAACTTACATTCTTATCATATTAGTATTGCATGAGTGGCGTGTGTGTATGCTCACTACGAGTTAGATCCGACGGGGTCTCAGTAGGGGTCCACAGAGGCGTGGATCCGCGAGCTTTGCTTTTAACCACTACGGGTTAGATCCGACGGGTCTCGGTAGTGGTCCACAGAGGCGTGAGTCCGCGATTAATTGTGGTCCATATTTATAAATGTGTTTTGGGTTATGGCGTTTCCGTAAACGAGTGTTTTTAAACGATTATTTCATGATTGCATGCATTTTACCAAATGTGTAAGAGGTAAGTTGTTCATTTGGCCTACTTGGCTAGGATGGCACTAGAGTATTTTGTCGTATGTGTTTAGTCCTTTAGTTGTGAGGTTTTGATGTTGGAAAACGGAACTTGCTTTTGTTCTCGTGTACTGTGATTTGATGAGATTTGGGATGAGATCCCAACAGTTTTGTAAAGGTCGTTTTACGGAAAGTGATTTTGGGCCGAGACCCATTCATTTTGAAATGGTTATTTTTCAACTAAGGACTCGAGGTCCAACAAGGTTTCTACTTTTAAAATCCCCGAGATGAGAAATTTATTTTCAAACACTTCATTGATTGCTTTCTAATTAATAAAAGCTCTCGGGAAGGCTTTGTTAGTTAATTGTCTCGCGATTCTATTTGTTTGTTACATTTCATATGATTATGTACTTGCACTAGCAAAATAGTTGGATTTTGCTAACCTCCGAGTAATCGGGGGGTGAATGTCTGTATTGCACTCAGGTTTTGGGGAGCAAAACACAGGGTCGGCACGAAGGATGATGAAAGATTATTGATACTAATCACATGATGATCCATACGATGTCGTATTGGCTTGGTTGTACTTTATTTCCGCTGCAGTATCTTCCCCGTTGTACGGGAGTGTGTTGTATTTTGACCCCTGCGTGGGTATGTATTGAGATTGAGTTGTATGTATTAATTGAAAGACCAAATTGGTCTATTCAGTCGTCTTTGTTTAGCCTTAAAGGCGATGTTGAGATGTTTAATTATGTTACCAGCTTGGCATATCCTTGAGAGAAGGGTTTACGGCGTGTAATATCCCTGAGTGGATTGGGGGTGTTACATAAATGGTATCAGAGCATAGGTTGTGGAAACCTAGGCTGTCGGTTCAAGTTGTGTCTATTGAATTTTGTCTCGTCGGATTTTATCTGACTGAGTCCTGTCGCGATGCATCGTCTGAGTTTGTTGGTCGTGATTAGTATCATGGGGCGATCATCATCTTCGTGCAAACTATGGATGTAAGTCTCCCTTCTTTCTGTTGTGCCTCGTGTGGCATGAGCTACTTGTATGATTATTTGTTAAGTGATGGAATCTTTCTGTGAATTTTGATTTCGTGATATGTGGTTATTCGACTCTCATATTTTTTTATATGAGGAGTGGTGTCGCTGCTAATATATTTTTGACTGTTAGTTTCGTCCGCTGATTGTGTATTTCAAAGTGATTTCGTTTTGTGAGTATTCACGTGAAACCTTTATGCTTAATATGGAATGGGAATGTATATATGTTTGATTTGCTCGCTCCGGGAGGGTCCGACGAGGCCTCAAGGAAATCCGCGACTTCATTCCGGATTCACGAGTTTGTTCGCTAGCCAGTTTGGAAGGGTCATTAGAAGCCTCGAATGGGATCAGTGGCTTCGCCCCGATCCTAGGTGGGTTTCAACTATGATATTTGACTGTTTTTTTTCCGGTAAAAGACATGTATTGTTTTGATTTTAAACGATTTGATGCGTGTACTATGATGTGTATAAGCAAATGTTGATACGTGTGAATATTGGGCATTCTGGCCTATTGGATTCCTGAAAACCTTGAGTATCTTAGAAAATAAATTTCGAGACGCACTTTTAAAATGATTATTTTCTCACAGTATTTTCAAGGTGCCTACTAGTGCCACAGTATGTTTCAAGATTCTTCTACCTTGAGGACCAAAATATTTTGAGATATTTTCAGTAATTTGAAAACGCGTTTGCTTAGACCCGAAGGTCGAATATTTCTGAAAGTTTTAATTAAAAGAAAGGTGTCATCATTTTTATCAAATGCAAGATGGGTTTTCAAAGTCTCGATAATGATGTTTCATGTTTGTATTACTTTTTTCGAAATATGATACTCAAGATCAACTGATGTTCCCAAAATTGTTTTCAAAAAGGGGGTTTTCATTTTTTTCTTAAAACTTATCGTTCCTGTTTGCGGTCCGGGAATGTATGTATGATGTTCGCACTTTCGTTAGGGTGTTAGCTCCCGAGTTGTGATTGAATTGGTGGTGTGAGCGTTGAGTCATTCGCCATGCATTTGTTGTGTTAGCCCTTGGTGAGAGGTGTGATGTTAGTCTTTAATGTTGTTGTTTCGTGGTGATTTGCGTGTTACCGCACATGTGCGAGCTGTTAGATCTTGGGTTTGTATGATTCCGTATATCTGTGATTGTTTCATGATGTTTTGTGATTGTGTGCTGGTTATCGCTCGGGCTGTTGAAATCGCCGAATGTATGCCATCGTTGCTGTGATTTGGTGTATGTAGGTTGTCTTATGTGGATATGTTGTGCCGTGTTGGCATCTCTGGTATGTTGTTTTGCGATGTTATATTCCATTGTACCTAGCAGTTGTATTTTTGGTATGCCGAGGTGCTTCATCTATAATGTGCCGGAGCATGTACGTGCAAATTGTCCTTCCCCTCTAGTAGCAGATTATAAATGTGGACTCGAGGGACATAGAATCCAGTTTTGCGAGTTGGTTACCGAGTCTTCCGGGGTACGAACTTCAGAACAGTTATCAGGATCGACTTTGAGAGGCCTTTGAAAGATGTTTCTGTCGGTTGCTTGTTGTGTTGTCACCTTGCTTTCGTTGTTGTGAGTTTTGGGGATGACACTTCTTTTATCAGGTTTTGGAGAGTATAACATAGGGTCGGCACAAAGGATGATGAAAAATAATCGATACTAATCACATGAGGATCCATATGATGTTGTATTGGTTTGGTTGTACTTTATTTCCGCTGCAGTATCTTCCCCGTTGTACATGAGTGTGTTGTATTTTGACCCTTGCGTGGGTATGTATTGAGATTGAGTTGTATGTATTAATTGAAAGACCAAATCGGTCTACTGAGTCGTCTTTCTTTAGCCTTAAAGGCGATGTTGATATGTTTAATTATGTTACCAGCCTGGTAGATCCTTGAGAGAAGGGTTTACGGCGTGTAATATCCCTGAGTGGATTGGGGGTGTTATATTTACTATCTATATTCAAACACATACTATATGATTTATCGAATACTTATACTCTCTGTTATTTTTTCCTCCTCCAACGGCTAGTTAATGGCTATAAAATGGTTTCATTTTATAAATACATCTACTTCTTATCCAAAACTGATTCACCTCCTTCTATCTTTTTCAAATTCTCAAAAATAAAAATTCTTCAAGATGTTTTATCAACTCTTTTTAGTATTCTACACTACGCTGGTCTTAGCATATACCGTATCAGTTGTTTATGTAAAGTATAAGAAGGAAAAAGAATCTTTAATTTTAATCACAAGTCTTTTTTTATCCTATACTTGGAATTTTGATAAATCTTAACATGTAATAATATCTCTTTTATTCTGAATAAAATCTTTGTGTTTCTTGAATGATAAAGTAGTAATGATGTGTATGTTCTTTCATATAGTTATGCACCATGTCAAATCTTGTCAAGCTTGATTTCGAGGCACTTGATATAACTGGAAGAAATTATCTATCAGGGGTGTTGGATGCTGAAATCCACCTTGACGCTAAAGGTCATGGTGATACGATAATTGAGTCAAAGAAAATATCATCTCAAAAAAATACAAAAGCTATGATTTTTATTCGTCGCCACCTTAGTGAGGGATTAAAAATTCAATACCTCACAATCAAAGATCCTAAAGATCTTTGGAAAGCACTAAAAGAACCCTACGACCATCAGAAAATAGGGACCCTCCCAAAAGATTGTTCTGAGTGGGTCAAACTTCGTTTATAGGACCTTAAATCTGTTAGTGAATATAATTCAGACATATTTTAGATCAGTTCAAAACTGAAGTTATGTGGAGAAAATATTACTGACAATGACATGCTGGAAAAAGTGGTTCACAACATTCCATGTTTCAAACATGATCTTACAACAGCAATATCATGAACGGTGTTTCACAAATATTCTGAATTAATTTCATGTTTTTTTTTGGCAGAACAAAATAATGAATGTAAATGAAAATCATGATCTCACCCCACCAGATCTATTCCAATCCCTTATGTTAATGCAACATCATCTGGTTATAACCATAGCCATGAATGCATGTATGTCAGAGGTCATGACCGTGGTCGTGGTCGTGGACATGGAAGGGGGAGAAGTTTCCAGCTTAATTATCATAAGACAGACAAGGAAAGGAAACACGAAAAAGATAATAGTGGTCTGAGTTAGATAAGAAGGTAAGATATTCGTTATCATCATGGTATGAAATGCCACTAGCCACGTACATGTCATACACCAAAGCATCTTACTTGTAATATCCAGAGGTAAAGTTTTTCATTTTTACTACTTATATTTGTTGGATATAGTGTCCTAAGACAATTGATGTCCCTAGATTTGTAATTATCACATTTATATAAAGTTATTTACTAATATCTATTTCTCATTGGTTATTATCGTGTGTTTATTTTAATATATAATAATATTTATTCATGAATAATAAGATTATTCAACTATCCCTGGTCCAATCATGTAGAATAGAGACTAAAGTGATTAATATACTAGTATACATTTGATTGATAACGTTGGATGATTATACGTATTGTACTGATCAAACTTATGTGTATTGGTTGGAGAACATAATATTGGACAAACCCGCATTGAGATCACTGCATGGAAATATCATAAGTGAATCTCAATATAGTAGTATGTCGATAAATTTTTGAACCTGAGATTATCATAGAGTCCAACACGATAACTGCTATGCCTTGACGTAATCCAACGTTATTTGAAATATGATGATCATAAAGGTTAGCAATCGGGATTAATGGAAGTCATATAGAGGACAACGAATAATCAAGATAGAGATTTGTCCCTCTCTTTCGAGAGAGAGATATCTGCTAGCCCATCTCGATAAGTAGGACCGAAGGAAATGCATGGCCATGCTCAAATAAAGAGTCATTTGATTCAATCAGTATATTAAAGATCAAGAAAGCATTTGAACATAATAAGTATGCATGTTTCTATGATTTAGTTCAAATATGATATCACGTGACAAATGAATTTGACACGTTAACCACGTGTATTTCTTATCCTTCCGCAAAAGGCTCGTCATCGGTTGAGCGATCTTAGAAAACCCTTCCACAAATCTCCGGTAATAGCCTGCTAATCCGAGAAAGCTTTGGATTTCCTTAACATTCTTTGGAGGTTGAGAATCTCGGATAGCCTCCGTCTTGTGAGGGTTGACACGTACCCCATCTGATGAAATCACATGTATGGGAAACGTCACCTCGGACATCCATAACTCGCACTTGGAAAATTTTCCATAGAGTTGCTCTCATCTCAACACGTCGAGGACCTGATGAAGGTGAAGTTCGTCCTCCTCTCGGTCACGTGAATAAATCAAAATGTCATCAATGAAAACCACCACAAACTGATCTAAATAGTCGATGAAAAATCGGTTCACTAATTCCATGAATACCATAGATGCATTAGTTAATCCAAATGGCATCACTACAAACTCGTAGTGCCCATAGCATGTTCGAAATGCCATTCTTGCGATATCCGACTCTCGAATCCGCAACTGATGATACCTAGATCTTAAATCGATCTTGGAAAATACTGAAGCTCCCTGGAGCTGTTCTAAGAGATCATCGATGCAGGGTAGGGGATACTTATTCTTGATCGTTACCGTGTTCAGCTCCCGATAATCAATACATAAGCAAAGTGAACCATCTTTCTTCTTGACAAGAAACACTGGTGCTCCCCACGGGGATGCATTCGGTCGGATATAACCCTTATCGATCAATTACTCCAGTTGATTCTTAAGTTCCTGCATTTTGGTCGGGGCCATACGATATGGTGCTTTTGATATTAGGGACGTACCATGCTCCAACTCTATCATGAATTCAACATCTCTCTGTGGTGGTAAACCAGGTAACTCGTCTGGAAACACGTCGGCATAGTCTCTCACTGTTAGGAGTATGCCCTCGAATGCCACTCAGAGGTTGTTGAGTGAGGGCATTGTACTTGTAATTATGTAAACCATTTATATAAGGCAAAGGAATGTTTCTTTATTTACTGGTAGTTACTGGCATTCCTAACTCGTAAATATACATAAAGAAACTAGTCCGTGTATTTGAGAACAAAACGTTCCACTCCTTATTGGATAAGGGGGTCGGCACTGGAAAGGTTTATAGCTCAAATACTTAATCGTTCGCAAGTCGATGAAACTTGACTGGGCGTTAAGTTTATGTGAAGACTTGTATGACGTGTTCTTTGACATGGAGAGTGCCTGTCGAACACTAATGGTTAGTGGGAGCACACGTTATAGGTATGCTAATTAGATTAGTATACTCGAACCGACTCACCCTCGATTCGTCACACGGATTTCACTCCGGGACGATCAATGACGGAATCGAAAGGTTGTGATAGGTATTCGTGAACCTTCGACTTGAGGATTTAGTAGGGATGTGCTTGTGACGTCAAGATTTTCATTAGAGTAGTTCGACCCTGTAAACCTAAGGCGGGGTCAACTCGACGTGCATCTTGACGGCAAGTAGCAGTCCTACTCAATACCAAGATAGAATTCTTTCTCCCGTTAGTGAGCGGGTTAGATGTCCTATGCGGTTATTGGCGGATGAGATCATAAGTCTTTGGCCAAAGCATTGGAGCCAGTTGTATTAGATACACGGCACTCGATGATCTCGATTTGCATTAACGCATGCATAGCGTCAAGTACAGATAGGGTTTGGTAGACCGTGACCCTAAAACTTGATCGGGACATTCGAAAGAAGGGTTTATACGTTCTTGGTATTCACGACGAATGGTTCTTGAATGATCCCAATCATTCGTTCTCGATGGGGTAAGTGGTGTAGGCCGCCAGGCTGGCTAGGTGGTGCTACTACTCTTTGGTTCCTCCCATTCCGATCGAGACGGACCTACCGAGTCGCGCATTAGGATTGACGACGGAATGAATCGAGCTTAATCTCTCATTATAAATATTAGATATTGGATATCTAATTTGGGACATTGGATGTCTAAATCGATTTATTGGATAAATTGATTTACGGCCTAATGGATTAAATAAATTCTTGGGTGATTAATTTAATTCGTGAATATAATTATTTCTTGGAGAAATTAATTATATTATTATGTATTTAATGTGATTAATTGATTGGATTAATTAATCGACACAAATACATCGGAACGGAATAGGAGTTTATCTGTTTGGACTCACGGGAGTCCGAAACGAATCAAACTCATCTGATTCCTTCTAGATGGCCACCCCATCACCTACTCCCTTACTTTGTCTTGGTCTACACTTTCTAGGATGGTGGACTAGTGACCAAGACAAGGGGACAAATATCACACCTTGGTGATATTGTCTAAAGTAGGAGATCATGGGAGTTGAATAAGAATATAAGTGGAGACAAACTCTCACTTGAAAAAATGAATTCCAGTAGTGAGCTTTGAAGTAGTGAGAGAGAAAATTATTTTTCTTAGTCTTCATCTTCATCTTCTTCTTCACTTTTATTCTTGAGTTTTCTTGGAGAAAATTCAAGATACATTAAGAGAGATATATTATACACTTAGAGTGTAATAACAAGAGCTTCACCACTTGATTCTAGCCGTAACCTTAGAGGTTAATCAAGTGTTGTTGTTCCGGTCGTTTTTCCGGCGCGTGGCAAGTAGAGACGCGGTGTTTTCGGCGTTGGATCGTTCAAGGGCTTGGAGCGGATTGAACTCGTAGAGATCAAACTAAAGCTTGGGGAATAGCTCAAGAGAAGGTTTCCATTTAATCAACGGACTTCGAGGGTTAGTTTCTTACGACTCTTGCTTTTCGTTTTGATATTCGTATATACGTAGCTCGATCGATCCTCGTAGGGATTCGGATCGAATTAATTTTCGTTTTACCGCTTCCGCTGGGCCTTCGTTTTAGGCACCGAATCTCAACAGTGGTATCGGAGCGTAGGTCTTGCGATCGTATATACAATATTGGCATTTAGAATGCTCGATTAAATGGTGAATGATTTGGAATCATTTTAGTCATAATCGTGGTATATGTTTTTCGTTCGTAATAATTGTATTTTTCGTAAGTTTATGTCTAAATATAAATCTTAAATTTCTGGGAAATATGATTTATATTGAAGATATGAAAGTCGGAAAATATTGATATTGGATATCCGGTCGAAAATCTAGCCCCGAATCGTCGTCGGACGACTTTTTGGACAAAAAGGGTATTTTGGCCGAGGATGACTCGACCGTGTCCTGGGTGACACGGTCGTGTCCGGCAGTGTGGCCAGGCCACTGCCGGGAGACCCGACCGTGTCGAGACACGGGCGTGTCTGGCCGAAAGTGACTCGGCCGTGTCTGGATGACACGGCCGTGTACGGCACCGCCAAGTCATCGCGAGCGACCCGACCGTGTCCTGGGTGACTCGGTCGTGTCTGGCCGGCATCTTCCGAGGGTGACTCGCCAAGCCGGAGTGATCGCCGGTAGTCGCCGAGGGTGACTTGGCCATGCCGGCCTGCTTTCACCCCGGCTCGATTTTTCCGTGTATTCTTAAAAATTAATCTCCCGCATGTTAAATTGGATTTAATATGATTAAAATGATTTATGGTATTTCATTTTATAAGGGAAATTTGATTAATTGGAATATTTATGGTCGAGCGAATTATTTTGAACGTTATTACATTACCGATTGTGTGAATCGATTGGATCGGTTCGTATTGTTGATTGGATCAATGTATCTCTACGCTTTCCATTTATTTAGTATTTATTGGATGAATGCTTTTGAATGGGGATGTGGTTCGTGGACTTAGTTTTGAATCGTTCGTTTTATTCGATTGGGTTGTAAAGGCCGTTTTGAGCCTATTTATTTTACTAGAAAAATTTGTATCTAGGATGCAATTTTCAATGTAAAATTTATATGTAATGACGAAGACCGGAGGAAGATCCATTTTGAGAAGACGAAGATTCAAGACGAAGACTTGTAATTAGATTACGGAGTTTTTGTTTTCTAGGAACGGTCCATGAACCACATGTTGGTAGCAACTAGGTTGTGATTGGTTGTTTCATATTGTATGAATGCCACAAACGCGCTTAAACGATTTAATGTGCAAAGTGTAACGTTAATCGCGATAATTCTCCCACAACAAATAATTAAGTTTATAAGGTTTCAAGGTTTTCCTTCCCTCCATCGAGTTTTCGGGAAATTGAAATCCAAACCGGATGTGCTATGCTTCCGAGTTATCGGGGTAGTCGTCGGGAGGACGGATAAATTACCGGAGCGCATTGGATGCCTTCGGTTGGAGCAAATTTTATCCCTAGAAACCCGATAGGTTGCTTGATAAGATTCAATTGTGAAACCGATTTGCGTCGATGGTATAAACTTAACTTGTTCACGAACCATAGAAACCGTATAGGTTGAGGGGAGTGAACAAGGGGAAAAAGAAGATCGAATCATCCATTAGATGGGTTGGTGTTGGACACCACTTTATGAAAATTAATAGACTAGAAACTGCTCGGTTGCCCTCTATTAAGATTTATAAAGAACTCGATCACCACTATGAAGTAGAGCGACGATACTTCGGATTTCACATGGGAGTGTGTTATTCCGATAAAAATAGTGGGAGCCGGGTAACAAGAATAGAAAGGACCTTAATTCTATACTCGGATCATAATATAACAAGTCACTAATTAACTGCTATACTTAATGCGGACATAACTCAATATGACAATGAATCCACTCGCAATTCTACTCGAAAAGAACACCTTAATGGGACCTAACTTTGTGGATTGGCTCCATGATCGATGATTGTCCTCGTGATAGAGGCACTGGGATACGTCTTGGAGACGGACATTCCGGCGCCTCCTATGCGGACTCGAGCCAATCAGAAGAGATTGAAAACCACGAAAAGTGGGTTAAGGATGACGTGAAAGTCCGTGCTTATATGATGGCTTCCATGTCTAATGAGCTTCAGAGCTCATGAGAAAATGACTTCGCTGGCGATTCTATCTCACTTAACCGAGCTTTATGGTGAGCACAGCAGAATCGCTAGATATGAGATATCCAAGCAAGCTGTTCGGTGCAAGGATGAAGGAAGGTGAGAAGGTTGGGGAACATGTCCTCAAAATGATATCCATGATCGAGAGATTGGAGGCTCTTGATTTTAAAATGGATACTTCTCTCCAAACCGACCTTATCCTACAGTCTCTCCCCGATTCCTTCTCACGCTTGTTATGAACTTCAACCGCAATGAGATTGCATGTAATTTAGCCGGGCTAATGAACAAACTTGTGACCGCTCGCCTCAAATGAAGACTCCGCGGATGAAGGAGTCTGCTCTTGTGATTTCTTACGGACCTCGGAGGTCTAAGAATAAGAAGAAAAAGACCAAGAAGCGGACTGGACCACAAGCTAAGGACCTTAAGGGTAAGGGCAAGGCCCCAATGGTTCAAGAACAAGAAGAAAAAGGATACTTGTCTCAAGTGCGGTGAGTGGGCCACCGGGCTAGAGACTGTCCGATTCTTCATGGCACTTCGTGCAGAACTTTTAGTTTTGGAAACAAATTGTTACGCTCTTGTATTTTCTACTTCTGGATAATGGATTACGGTGCTAGTTCTCATATTTGTACCGTGAATCGGATGCGGAACAAAGTAGGAAGCTTGGAGCCGGAGAAGTTATGATCACAATCGGAAGCGGGCATAGTGTCGAGGCGACCGACATAGGATCACTTCTTTTGGGTTTAGAATCCGGCTTTGTTTTGACTTTAGAAGATGTACTTGTTTTGCCCAAGGGGCACAAAACATTGTATCCATTCCGGTCATGGACCGAAAAGGCTTTTCATTTTTCATTGGTGATGGTTCTGCAAAATTTATTTTAGAAATAAACTAGTGGGTACCGCTACATTGTTGAATGGATTGTATCATCTAAATCTCAAAGAACAAAGTAGTTGTGAATACTATGACTAGAAAACGTGGTAGGGATGAAACCAATCAAGTTTTGAAATGGCATCTTAGACTTGGTCATGTTGGTCGACCAAGGTTTACAAGATGGAAAAGATGGACTTATGGGTCCATTGGGATCGGATCCCTTTCCTACTTGTGAATCTTGCCTTAAAGGCAAAATGACTAAGTCCCCTTCACAGGACTTTTGAAAGAGCCGCCGATAAATCGGGATTAATCCATACCGACGTATGTGGTGCTTTAGAAGCGACGTGACGGATATCAATATTTCATTACGTTTACAGATGATCATACTAGGTATGGTTATGTATACTTAATGAAACATAAATCCGAGGCCTTTGAGAAATTCCAGGATTTCAAGGCCCTAGTCGAGAAACAAACTGGTAATCATATCAAAGCACTTCGGTCGGACCGAGGTGGCGAGTATATGAGTACGGAGTTTGACGAGTTCCTTAAGGAACATGGAATAGTTTCACAACTAACACCTCCAGGTACTCCTCAGTTAAATGGTGTGTCAGAAAGAAGGAACCGGACCCTGTTGAACATGGTCCGTTCCATGCTGGGCTATACTGACTTGCCGATTTACCTGTGGGGGTATGCACTCCTGACTGCCGCGTATATCTTGAACAGATGTCCTTCCAAATCCGTTCCTAAAACTCCACATGAGATGTGGGAAGGAAGGAAACCAAGTCTTAATCACATTAGGATTTGGGGATGTCCCGCCTATGTCAAGAAGACTAAGGTGGAAAAGTTGGAAGCTAGGTCTGCGAAGGGACGTTTCATAGGATTCCCATCTGGGACGATGGGATATCTATTCTACATGCCCGAAGATCGAAGGATCGTTGTTGCTTTACAAGCACACTTCCTGGAAGATGAGTTCATTCAGGAAGGCGGAGCGGTAGAAGTATTTCTTTAGAAGAATACAATGAAACTTCTCGAGAGACACTGCAAGAAACTGGAACCGAACTTTCTGAAACACAAGTACAACCACCTCGTAGGTCTAGTAGGGTGTCTCATTTACCTGAGAGGTATGGGCTTGTGCACTTGGAGGAGCTGGGTCTCCATGAGGTTCCAAGTGATAGCCAAGAGACCGACCCAACGACCTATGACCAAGCGATGGTGGATGTAGACTCGCGAAATGGCGTGAAGCTATGGAAGCGAGATAGACTCGATGCATGTCAATCAGTCTGGACTCTAGTAGACCGCCCCAAGGGTATAGTGCCTATTGGGAACAAGTGGATCTACAAGAGAAAGACCGATGGTGATGGCAAGGTTGACGCCTATAAGGCCGGGCTTGTGGCAAAGGGTTATACCTGTAAGGAAGGGATCGACACACGATACCTTCTCGCCCGTAGCCATGATCAAGTCTATTCGCATGATGCTTGCTATAGCCGCCTACCACGATTATGAGATATGGCAAATGGACGTAAAGACGGCTTTCCTTAATGGATTCCTCGAGGAGGAAATCTATATGGAGCAGCCTAAAGGCTTTGTGTCCAAGTCGATATTCAGAAAGTGTGCAAGCTTCACGTTCCATTTATGGATCAAGCAAGCGTCACAGAGTTGGAATCTTCGTTTTGACGAGGCAACAAAGAGTTTGACTTCGTGCAAAATGAAGAGGAACCTTGTGTATACAAGAGGGTTAGTGGGAGCAAGATCGCATTCTTAGTACTATATGTAGATGACATTCTACTAATAGGAAATGATGTGGGAATGCTCGATTACGAAAGCTTGGCTTTCGAGTAATTTCTCCATGAAAGACTTGGGAGAAGCTACCTATATTCTTGGTATTCGACTCTCCGGATAGAGCGAAGAGAACAATAGGTCTTTCCCAAGCCCTCTATATAGATAAAATCTTAAAGCGATTTAAGATGGATGATTCTAAAAGAGGGTTCCTACCGATGCGACATGGAATAAAACTCACCTTGAAGATGTGTCCTCAAAATGAGGAACAACGAAAGGAAATGAGTAATATACCATATGCTTCGGCCGTGGGTAGCCTTATGTATGCTCTGTTGTGTACAAGACCTGACATTGCGTATCTTGTAAGCGTGGTGAGTAGGTTTCGTGCAAACCTGTAGGGAACATTGGATCGCCAGAAAGAACGTTCTCAAGTACTTGAGAAGGACTAGAGATATGGTTACGATGTATGGTGGTGGAGAATGGATGTGGTGGGATTCACCGATTCGGACTTCCAAGGACCGAAGGACGACTCGATGTCCACTTCGGCTACATATTTACTCTTAATGGAGGAGCAAGATCTTGGCGTAGTGCCAAGCAAAGCGCGACCGCCGATTCCACTGTCAGCCGAGTATCAAGCCCTCGGAGGCTTCCAAGGAAGGGTTCGATTAAGAAGTTTCGGGAGAACTTCAAGTGATACCATGTGCCGAGTCACTGTTCATTTATCGCGACAACGACGAGCCGTAGCGCAGCCAAGGAGCCGAGGTTTCACAACAAAGACCAAACATATTGAGAGGAAGTATCATCTCGTAAGAGAATTTGTTCGCAAGGGATACATTGTCCGCATAGAGTAGACTCGGCCGACAACGTCGCCGATCCACCGACCAAGCCACTATCTCGGACTAGCTTGGAGCGTCATCCTGAGAACATGGGTATTAGATACCATAGTGTGTGGCATTGAGTGCAAGTGGGAGATTGTTAGGAGTATGCCCTCGAATGCCACTCAGAGGTTGTTGAGTGAGGGCATTGTACTTGTAATTATGTAAACCATTTATATAAGGCAAAGGAATGTTTCTTTATTTACTGGTAGTTACTGGCATTCCTAACTCGTAAATATACATAAAGAAACTAGTCCGTGTATTTGAGAACAAAACGTTCCACTCCTTATTGGATAAGGGGGTCGGCACTGGAAAGGTTTATAGCTCAAATACTTAATCGTTCGCAAGTCGATGAAACTTGACTGGGCGTTAAGTTTATGTGAAGACTTGTATGACGTGTTCTTTGACATGGAGAGTGCCTGTCGAACACTAATAGTTAGTGGGAGCACACGTTATAGGTATGCTAATTAGATTAGTATACTCGAACCGACTCACCCTCGATTCGTCACACGGATTTCACTCCGGATACCAATGACGGAATCGAAAGGTTGTGATAGGTATTCGTGAACCTTCGACTTGAGGATTTAGTAGGGATGTGCTTGTGACGTCAAGATTTTCATTAGAGTAGTTCGACCACGTAAACCGGAAGGCGGGGTCAACTCGACGTGCATCTTGACGGGCAAGTAGCGGTGTCCTATCGAATACCAAGATAGAATTCTTTCTCCCGTTAGTGAGCGGGTTAGATGTCCTATGCGGTTATTGGCAGATGAGATCATAATTCTTTGGCCAAAGCATTGGAGCCAGTTGTATTAGATACACGACAGCTCGATGATCTCGATTTGCATTAACGCATGCATAGCGTCAAGTACAGATAGGGTTTGACTGACCGTGACCCTAAAACTTGATCGGGACATTAGAAAGAAGGGTTTATACGTTTACTGGTATTCACGACAGAATGGTTCTTGAATGATCCCAATCATTCGTTCTCAGTTGGGGTACAGTGTAGGCCGCCAGTCTGGCTAGGTGGTGCTACTACTCTTTGGTTCCTCCCATTGCTGACTGAGACGGACCTACCGAGTCGCGCATTAGGATTGACGACGGAATGAATCGAGCTTAATCTCTCATTATAAATATTAGATATTGGATATCTAATTTGGGACATTGGATGTCTAAATCGATTTATTGGATAAATTGATTTACGGCCTAATGGATTAAATAAATTACTGGTTGATTAATTTAATTCGTGAATATAATTATTTCTTGGAGAAATTAATTATATTTTTATGTATTTAATGTGATTAATTGATTGGATTAATTAATCGTCTCAAATACATCGGAACGGAATAGGAGTTTATCTGTCGGACTCACGGAGTCCGAAACGAATCGAACTCATCCGATTCCTTCTAGATGGCCACCCCATCACCTACTCCTTACTTTGTCTTGGTCTACACTTTCTAGGATGGTGGACTAGTGACCAAGACAAGGGGACAAATATCACACCTTGGTGATATTGTCTAAAGTAGGAGATCATGGGAGTTGAATAAGAATATAAGTGGAGACAAACTCTCACTTGAAAAAATGAATTCAGTAGTGAGCTTTGAAGTAGTGAGAGAGAAAATTATTTTTCTTAGTCTTCATCTTCATCTTCTTCTTCACTTTTATTCTTGAGTTTTCTTGGAGAAAATTCAAGATACATTAAGAGAGATATATTATACGTTAGAGTGTAATAACAAGAGCTTCACCACTTGATTCTAGCCGTAACCTTAGAGGTTAATCAAGTGTTGTTGTTCGATCGTTTTCCGGCGCGTGGCAAGTAGAGACGCGGTGTTTTCGGCGTTGGATCGTTCAAGGGCTTGGAGCGGATTGAACTCGTAGAGATCAAACTAAAGCTTGGGGAATAGCTCAAGAGAAGGTTTCCATTTAATCAACGGACTTCGAGGGTTAGTTTCTTACGACTCTTGCTTTTCGTTTTTGATATTCGTATATACGTAGCTCGATCGATCCTCGTAGGGATTCGGATCGAATTAATTTTCGTTTTACCGCTTCCGCTGGGCCTTCGTTTTAGGCACCGAATCTCAACACTCACTACTAGGATATCTGTCAACGTCACTGATGATTTCTCGGTCTTGGTCATATAGTACCAATAACCGACACACCCCTGATTGAGTAACTTCACTGCTTTCATCATATTGATAACTCTTTCGGATCGGCTGGGGTTACCCTCCTGAAATACACACTCGACTCCATCGTCTGAAATGATAGTGACCATACGCTTACGAATGCTAAGGATGGCATCATGACGATCCATCCAATTAATACCCAAGATTACATCGTCTTTAGGTAAGTTTACCATGATTAGGTCCGCCAACCATTCACGGCCATTAAGCTGAATCGGACAGTTCTTAACTTCATGATTTTCGATAATTCTTCTACCGTCTGGTAGACCAATGACATAAGGTTCGCAACTAGTAGCACTATCCAGGTGTAGTCTACTCAAACATGAATCGAAAATGAATGAATGTGATGCGCCAGTATAAAAAAGGGTACACACAGGTTGAGATAGAATTTCAAGTGTACCTGAGATCATTCGGGCCTCCGGATCATCGGTCCTCTTCATCTCGTAAATTCGGAGCTTGCCAGTCCCTGCACCGGATGCTCCTGTCTGATAACTATAGGCCCCGCCTTTATTCGCTCTTTTCATTTTAAACGACGCGGACTGAGTGGCCTGATTCTGAACAACCGACTGCTTCGGGGTTTGAGATGCCGTCGGAGCAGGTCTAGAATCTCTTCGGCAGAAACGGGCCTTATGCCTGGTAATTCCACAGTTGTTACACGTGATAGTCTGGCTCGGACACTTAGAACTGTAATGACCCTATTCTCCACAGTAGAAATAGGTGATGATCGAACTGGCCACTAGGGACTGAGATTCCGCAGGTTTAGGCACCGTAGGAGGTCGCTCAGAAAAAATAGAACCCGTGTGAGGCTTCTTGAAGGTTACCCGACTACCCTCGGACTGATTACGATTCTTCGATTTCTTGCTAGAAGATGAAGGTTGTTGGTTAGCAATTTCCTTAGCGGTAAGCTCATAAGTAAGAGCTTTCTCGATGAATTCGGCCAGCGTGGCGCAATGATGATTAAGCAATTGCATCCGCATACGAGGCTTCAACCTTTTACTAAAGTACTTGATTTTATCCGCCTCGGAGTGGATAATGGATGAGTCAAAGGGAAGTATCTCCTGAAACTTCTCGGCGATGGCGAGAATATCATCTTCTGCTGAGGGATAGGGACTGAGTAATTCCGATAAATTGGCCTCCCTGAGTGGGGCCGGATAATACCTTTCCAACATGAGGGTCTTAAACTAGTCCCAAGTGCAAGGTCCGTCAGTGGGTTTGAAAGATAGCCACCATAAGTGAGTGCTCTTACCCATATAGTAAGCTGCGACTGAAACTTTGTGCCCTTCGGGACACTCCACCATAGCAAATAGCTTCTCTAAATGTTCAAGCCAGTGAATAATATCCACCGGCTCAGATGAGCCCTCAAAAGTAGGTGGTCTCTGGTGAGAGATGTCGCCAATAATACTGCTCACACTCCCCTCTTGCCTCTGAGGTGGCGGAGGAGGAGCCTGTTGAGTCTGATTGGTTGAGTTCTGCATCGTCTCCATTAGACGTGCCATCTGAGTCATCTGGGCCATCGTGCCCTACATAAAAGTGAATGGATCAACCCGAACACCTTCCGATTGAGCTGTATCCTGGGTACGACTTCCTGACAGTGAGTGATTATCTCTAGGTGAATGAGTGGCCTCGTCAGCTGAGTTGGCAGCGTCGCTACCTGTTGAGTTTGCATTATTCCTCGCGTTCGCGTGGGTATTCACACATGCTCCTGGGTTTCGACCCGCACCACGACCTCTTCCCCTGCGTCCTCTGACAGCTCTCTCCATACTGAAGTAGGAAAGTCACATGATAATTATAGATCTCTGATGAATATCGCATTATGATTACATTATGAAACGATAATAATAAGCATACACGCTATAACACAATGAACGCATTAATAATGCAGTAAAATGATCGTCGACGTTACGCCAGAATATGATAAGATCACATGAAAGATGAACTGAGGTGACGTGATTATCTGATGAAATTCCTAAAATAATTATCTTGAACACGTTAACAAGATTAATAATATGATCCACGAGAGTAATAACTGAACAATGAGATTAACTGATTGATTAATGAGTTGACATGATCGACACGATCCAAACGAAAATGATGATTGAGGATTGTTGGCTGGTGAATGATGAATGAGTGATTCTTATTGCCAGAAATTATACCGTGGCGTCAGAAATCTTACTGTTCTTTGGTCTGAGGGGCACATGACGCGAAAGTCCAATGATACTAGTCTGATTAATGATGATTCTCAATGAGACATGACTCGGATAAGTAGTATTGAAAACCACGCTCTGATACCAACTCTGTAACACCCAAAACTAGGCGGCTATCACAGTGCCCGTGGACCCCCAACTGGGACCCACCAGGCGAATGAAATACAATGATTTAAATAATATAACTGTAATACCGAACCACATTATATTACCAATTTCTCTAATGAGGAATTTCAAGTACAATACACCCACGAATACAGAATACATATATATTTCATATGAAGATGAAATATACAACACCAAATTAAAATGAAAATCCAATAAAAATGCAGCGGGAACACACATGAAGGAAACATGAATAGCTGAAAGGACTGAGCCCCCTACTAGTATCACTGGAACTCCTCACCATAAACGTTCTCTTCCCGTGCCTTTGCCTTTCCATGACCTGAAAACAACATCCCTAACGGGGTCAGTTACACAGAACAAAAATTCTCAAGAGTTGAACAAATACAATAATCACATGACTAGTTATGAAATTAGGTCTGGAAGAGGGGCATCATAGTATGCCCGAAATGGGACGTGCAAGTGCACAAGTAGTCGAGTGTCTGGTGTCCCGCATATACACATGCCACTTGGCCTAATTAGTCTCACAGAGGCACGTTACCGTGTGCACGGTCCAATGTGTCCGGATACCAGCATATACACATGACAATAGTGTGGCCGACTAAAAATTCCACACGTATACCATCCGACACGTAATACGATCCCGAAAGGTTACAAGAACATAAGTAACCATGATGAATAAGAATAAATAGAAATCCGACAATGGTCAACAATGACTCACCGAGGTGAAATAATGACGCAATGAGTGGTTGCTCAAATAAAATGGTTAGAACCGTCGTTCCTCGTGAATTGAATGATTAGTTTGATAATTACAAGTCTCAACATGATTGATATATTATGCATGAATTATACGTATGAATGAACAACAACGAAAGGAATGATTATCCTTTTAACTGAGCAAGAATTAACTTACCTCAATTACCGGTGAAGAAAAGTCCTTCCCCGAATGAACATCCTTAAGGTGATTATAGGTCGCTCGAACAACCTTGAATAACATAATCACCAACAATTCGCTTAATATACGAATCAAGCATGATCACAACCAACTCAAAAAGTCGACACAAAAACCCAAACTCATTGGGGCAATCTAACAAACACATTGTAAACAACCTTCAGTTGTTTACAACAAATCTCAATTATATCGATACCACGCCTCCAATGAGTGATTCAATCCAACAAAACATCATCAATACAATCAATAATACAATAGGAATACTCCATTCGAGATTACGACAACATCTAATCGAAACCCCAAAATTCCAAAGTCAACATTCAAGGTGTTCTTGAACAATTCCCCAAATACTCAACAATTCCGAAATATACACCAATAAATCCATAAGAACACATGTATCCAAGGTAGATAATCCATATCTAACATATTCTAACACAATAGAAAGCTAACTCGAAGAGATCGGGAAGAAAACCCCCAAATCCCGAAATTCTAGGTTCATGAAAATTTTACCTTGATTTGGAGCGGTGGAGAGGATTAAATGTTGATTAATCTAAACTAGAAGCTTAGAGGTGTTGCTAGATGATTGAAGCTCGAAGAACTCTTCACGAATCGCCCAAAATTGCTCGGAATTGCCCAAGGAAGGAGGAGAAATGAAGAAATGACGAAATGGGGCTGAACTGTCCTATTTATACTCAGGACAGCTTAGCGTGCGCTAGCAACTGAAAATAGCGTGTGTAACAGGTTCACCAGGTAGTCCAGTGAACTATGCCTGTGTCGTTAGCATTCGCTACCAAAGTTGTAGCGTGCTAATGCCTTACCATTAGCATACGTTAACCGGATGTTAGCGTGCGCTACCTGATAGTTGGTGCTTGTGTTATACTCCACTAAAATGGCCATAACTTTCTGCATGATTAATATTTTTGAGATCTATAAAGTGGACATGAAACTAGACTTCCATGTTTTTCCAGTTATATGAGATACACTACCTAGTTCTTCTTGTGCAATTACATAATTACAATTCTTTCCAGCCTTTCTGTACATTTGTGTTTTGATTTATGTTAAGTGTTTGATGTTGGTTTTCGAACTAAGGAACGCGTAGCGAAATCAAGTATTGGTTGCGGTTGTTAGTAGCTTTATACGTTAAACGGTTAGTTGGGTTCTCTATGAGAACCATAGCTTTTATTATTAAAACTTCAATTGAATGCAAAGACCTAAACTCCAAGAATGTAGATCGTGTATGATGTCTGTTAGACTTCATTAAGCTCGATCGGCCGCTAAACTTAGTTGTTTACAATTAAAGGAGGAGCAGCACTGAAGCATAAAGAAGAGTTGAAATTCATTTTGCTTGCGTTTATTGCTTATCTAGATGGGTTTTCTATGCGAAAATGATTTGAGCTTTGCTCTATTTTGATGAAATATTTTACAAACAAATTATGATTTCAAATGATTATGATGCATAAAAACTTTTCTGTAAATTCTTGTGAACCTATCACCATTGGCTTGCCAACCTATGAAATGATCAGATCCTGAGCTAGACAAAGGTCGTTGTCTAGGGTTAGTGTACATAGTACTTGGGATTGTGAGCTCTCGTCGGAGTGGCCGATCTCGGGGAGTAACGTTCGTGGGAGGTGGCTACTTCCCTAGCATAATTATGGATATGGTGAATCATGAATACAAAGACTTCAAGGTGACAGGGATATTAGTTTCGCCAACAATTTCCTTCCGTGCCATGGAAAATCTAGTGCGCCAGTCACTAAAGATGCTCAATTCAGCGACAATAACAATGAAATTTCAAATCCAGAATCACATTCCACCTATTGAAATTTCAGATGATGCAACATTGAGTTTCTTTATGGAAATTTCTCAAAAAAGCCCAGACTACGGAAAGTATCCAATTATAGTTGAAGAAGAAGACATCAGACAACTAGCCATATGTTGTGTAGAAGATGTATATACAAACAATTCAGTGAACTCAGAGAACCAAAGCTCTGCTATGATCCCTTTATTAACTGAAGATTTGGGGAACAGACTACATGCAGAAAGAGTGGCACAATATATCATTGGAATAGAAAATACAATCCAGGCACTGGGCGAATGCAATGAGGAAAAAGAAAACCAAGTCATTACAACAGTAGGAAATATTATAGTCAGGAAAATCAAGTATATGCAAACAAGGATATTTTGTCCAAAACTTTGAGATTGCAGTCAATGCTAAATAATCGACAGCATAAGGTACAACGATCTTCTTCGAGATACTATGTGCTGATTTGCATAGACAACCAAAAATGTGGGTGGAAGGTCAGGGCATCTAGAGTGGGCCACACAAGCTTGTTTAAGATAAGAGAATTCAACAACATACATACATGTTCATCTGATATCTTGATGAGTTCTCATAGGCAAGCAACAAGTGAACTTGTCAGTGAATGCATAAAAAACAAGTTTACAAATCTCAAGAGAGTAACACTCCAAAAGACATCGTAGATGACATGATGGAGGAGTATAATGTCTCTATCTCCTACCAAAAGGCATGGCGATCAAGAGAAAAGGCATTGACAAAAGTACGTGGAAATCCTCACGACTACTCATAGATACCTTCATGGTTGCACATGACAACAATTGCAAATCCAGGTACGTAGTTAAATGTATAATATATGTTGTATCACTTGTGACTACCAATATTTGAAGATTTGGTTACCCAATTATACAGGTCTGGTGATTTTTATATTAACAGTATTAATTTATAATTTATGTGCCTGATTATTGAAATACACAAAAAATATGACACAGTACCAAGCTCAGATCTAGTGTAACTAGTTTTGAGTATATGAATTGAAATAATTAATCTGAAATATATTATTGTCAATTTAACAGGAACTATCACAAACTTGTCACTGGATACCAATGGCGCTTTGTGTACTTGTATTTTGCCCTTGGCCCATCGATAGTTGCATGGGATAATTGTTTCCCCATTATAGTAATTGACGGCACATTTCTTTGTTCTACGTATATGGGAACCTTACTCACAGCTTGTGCCCAAGATGCAAATAGATCTATTGTTCTGCTTGCATTCGCAGTCGTTGATAGTGAGAACGAAGATTCATGGACATGGTTTTCTTCTAATCTGAGGAAATCATTTACAGTGCGAACTGGAGAGTGTATTGTATCTGACCGACATCATGCCATTGCAAAAGGATTGGACACCATATTTCCAGATATTATGCACGGTGCATGCACTTATCATGTTCTAAAAAATATTAAAAAAAGATTCAAGAAAGGAGGAGTGGATGTGAAAAATGCCTATAATGGTGTATGCAGAGCATACAATTTACAGGAATTTGATAAACATATGGCAGATTTAGATTCCATTGATAAATGAATAAGGCCATTTCTGGAAAATGAGGTTACATTGAGTAAATGCACAAGACTCCATGGACCAACAAGTAGATATGCAACAATGACTTCAAACATTGTTGAATCCTTGAATAGTGCCATCAAGTCAATAAGAGAGTTGCCAACTTCCACAATGATTGAGTGTCTCCGTTGTTTAACTCAACAATGGTACTTTGCAAACAAGCAAGTTACATTGTCTACCTTCACTACTCTCTCAACATATGCCGAGAAGAAACTTGCAACAATCATCAATGACTCCAAAAAACTCAAGGTTAGTATCACTTTCAAGATTAAATATAAATTTGAATAATCTTACATGTATAAAAAAATCATTACTTACTAATAATTTCACATAATTAATATTAAGAATTTAAAAAGACAAGTACATTTTAACTAATATAAATTTTGACTGACAAAATAAATTAGTTGGTAGTATACTCTGAACAATTCTTTATAATTTAATACTGCACTAGCCTAAACTAATGTATAGCATACCATTATTACAATGTATAATATACCTTATGTATGTCTCTTTGTACATGTTGTAAGCTCAAACTTGGTTATATTCACAGTATATGATGTCAACAAACAATATATTGTGAATATATCAGAAAGAACTTATACATGCTAAGAATTTCAATATCATGAGATGCCGTGCACACATGCCGCAGCAATCATTAGAAAGAGAAATTTCAGCTGCTATGATTTTTGTTCAAAATTGTACAGCAAAGATGCTTTGGTAGCGACTTATTCATCATCTATCATGCCAGTCGGAGATCCAGAAAATTGGGAGGTACCAGAAAATATTAGGTGTCTAAAGGTGTGCCCACCAATCACAAGAAGACCTCCAGGTAGACCAAAGGCAGGAAGATACGAAAACTCAATGGAACAACAAAGCCAAATCAGATGCACCAAACTCAAAGGCCATAATAGAAAAACTTGCAAAAACCCACCTGTTGTGTAAAATATTATTTATCCTCGTAGTTTGAATAATTAACTATCCTTTTATATAAATATTTTTTTTTGGTATTCTAGTATATTTTTAATCACTAACTAAAAAACTAGAATCAAGAATATATAAGTTTAAATATCCAATTATGCTTTTTCCAGTATCCATACATGGACAATATTTTACATAATTGAATCTTGCAGACACCATACATATATATATATATATATATATATTACATTATCTATAGGATTGTTAAATGATACATACATTCATAAAATAACTGTTACATGAAATATAGTTTCAAAACTAGTCTAAATTTAAGTATCCATTTATGCTTTGCTTGTAACACCCCCAATCCACTCAGGGATATTACACGTCGTAGACCCTCTCCTCGAGGATCTACCAGGCTGATAACTAAATCAAACATCTAAACATCGCCTTTAAGGCTAAAATGACTCAGTAGACCGGCTTGGTCTTTCAATAAGTACTTACAACTCAATTCCAAACACATACCCACACAGGGGTCAAAATACAATAAACTCCCATACAACGGGGAAAAGATACTACAGCGGAAAAGAAAAAAATACAACTAGACCAATCCGACATCAACGGATCCTCGTGTGATTAGTATCGTTCATATTTCATCATCCTTCGTGCCGACCCTGTGCTATGCTCCAAAACCTGAATGCAAAAATAGACATCCACCCCCCGAATACTCGGGGGTTAGCAAAACTCCACTGTTTTGGTAGTGCAAGTACAAGTGCAAAAATACGAGCCATACAATACAAGTTCCAAGAACAATAATAATCAGGAATCCTCAAAAATCCAAACGTGACGAAAAGTACTTCCCGAGGCAAGAGTTTGGTAAAACATTCTAAAAACCGAAAGGTCCCAAAGCAAGGGAAAACTATTTATAAAACAGTTTGAATTGCCATCGAGAGTTTTAATAGGAAACAATTTAGGATTACCGAATCCTTTGCTTTCCAAAAATCAACAAGGTCACAGCCCAAAGGTTTTGTTTTCGCAAATAAAACCAACCATAATGCACAAGGTTAAAAGCCCACGTCATGCGTCCTCGACGGACATAAGATACACACGCACCCGTGAAGTTTCACTCGTGAATCCAGGTCGAAGCCAATGGAATTCCCTCCGTGGCCCCGTCGAACCCTCCCGAGGTGAGCAAACACATTCACAAAACATAAGCAACCGCACTCGTGAATCCAGGGCTATACCATTAGACTCCCTCCGTGATCCCATCGGACCCTCCCGAGGTGAGCGAAAAAACAATCATAAAATATATACACGTAGCGGTGAAGTTTCACTCGTGAACCCAGGTCGAAGCCATTGGAATTCTCTCCATGGTCCCGTCGAACCCTCCCGAGGTGAGCAAACACATTCACAAAACACAGTACTCACATCGCCTAGGACCGGGTCGAAGCCACAAATCCCACTCCGTGATCCCGTCGGACCCTCCCGAGCTGGCTAGCGAAATACTAAAGCACCACACGTCACCTAGGACCGGGACGAAGCCACGAATCCCACTCGAGGCCTCGAAGGACCCTCCCGAGCTGGCTAGCGAATCAAACTCAAGCACGAGTAACATATCACACCGAGGATATCCAAACAATTCACCCAGAGGCATCAAACACTTAGTAAAACAACACGTCAACCACAATGCACCGAAATGAAACAATATACGTCCACACGCAAATACCAAGTGCATCATCAACACCAAACATGTCCATAAGATTCACATACTCGTTCGAGAAACACACCAATCACAAAACACACACGATTTGAAAGAGGGCCTTTAACAAGGCTAACCAAATCTTTTGAAAACTCGTTTTAAACAATCAAACAAATATATAAAGACGATCACCAATTATCATATTCACAAAACAAGAATAGTATGGGCAAGGTACTTGCCTCGATACCACGAGCAATGGAAAAATGAACGGATACGGCCGGGTAGCCCTCAAATTCCCGAACACTATCTAGAACGCGAGCAAGACCAAATTACTACGGGAAAACACCACATGAATCATCAATCACCAACGGAATTCAACATCGGAATCATCGAGCACCTATAATCCTCCGTAAGGAATAATAAAACATGATTACGACGAGAATCAAGGCCGAAAACAACGGAAATCCCAACAAACTATCAAAGGGAACTCATTCGAACATTTAATCGAACATTAAATGTTCAAGACCCTTCAAGAACAAAGAAATCACCCCTCGGGTCGAATGAACCAAAGATACGAGTATCCAATCCTTAGAACAAGTTCAAAACAACGTTTATACAATAATTAATTGATCAAAAACGGATTGAAATCGAAATCAAAAAGGAAAATCCCCAAATCTACAAAAACAAGGGTTCAAGCCAAAATACCTTGATTTGGATGAAGGATTCAAGTAGAGGTCGAAAATATACAACAAGACTTGAGGTGGATGATCTCTACAAGTTTGGGAGCACTCAAATCGCCCAAAAATCGCCCACAAATCGCCCTAGATGGAAGGAGGAAGAAGAGAGGAGAAAAATGAAGTTTTCTCCTCGAAAATCTACTAAAAAACGCAGAAAAAGCCCGTGTGCCGCGGCACAGGATGAGTGTGCCGCGGCCCAGGGCCAAAAAAACCGCCCAGGAATCAGCTTAGTGCCGCGGCACAGCTGAAGTGTGCCGCGGCACACGGTATAGCCCACTCCAACACGAAAAAGGCACATCGTATAGTCTTAGCTATTTCGACCATAACTCCCTCGTCTGGACTCCAATTGACTTACCGTTTGAACCATTGTAAAGCTAACTTGATGCTCTATAATGTTGCAAAGATTCAGAATTTTTGGAGTTTCCAAGAATTAATGGTGACTTTACAAAGTCGAACTCCCACGTGAAAAAGTCGATTAAGGACACGGAACTCAATAAAATGACACCGAAACGAACTCGGATGACAAAAAGTGCAGAATTAATCATTCTCGGAATGACGAAATGGTCATGATAGAGTTGTCAAAATGAACTTCCTCCGAAAAAAGAAAATTACCGAAATTCAAAATTGCGGATATTACATTGCCCAGTATCCACAAATAGAAAATAGTTTACATAATGAAAACTTGAATAATGAAATATTATAATGATACATCGTGCAAAAAATAGTAATAATAAATAATTCTTATGTGAAATGAAACTTTCACAAATTCTCTAAATTTAAGTATCCATTTTTTCTTTTTCCAGTATTCATACCTAGACAATAGTTTATGTAATTCTGTATCTTCCATACACCTTACATATATATATATATATATATCATATTATCTATAGCATTGTTTATTGATACATACAATCGCAAAAATATATTAATAAATAAATAATTATTATGTGAATAGTTTACATAATTACATCTTGCATACAAAATAAATATTAAGTTATCTATAATATAATACTAATAAAAAAAGTATTCCCTAACGTTTTGTTTGGTATCTACAAATAAAACATATTATGTATCTAGATTCTACATACAACACATATATACAGTTCATATAATATTGTTTAATAAAACATATAGTCAAACCAAAATAAACTTCTTACAAATCTGGTAACCAAAATAACTTCAACGATATAACATAATAACTGAAATAAAACCATTCTCATCAACATAAACTAAACATGCCAACTAAAAAAAAAAATCACATAATAGTAAGTATTCAATCTCATCAACATTCAAAATAACCCAAATAAAACTACAATTAAAAACTTCACACAATATTTCACTAAACATCCGCACTGCACTTTTTAAGAGATCTTCTACCAGGAAATTCAGTGTCCGACTCATAACCACTCATTTCCTTACTTCTCCCATGCAGAAAAAGGTAGACACATAATTTACTACGATACTCCTTCACTTCAAATCTTCGGCACAAGTCATCCATCCTTCGCCAGATAAAATACTCCGCAAAACCAATGGTAAAAACACCGCAATCACTACAAAAGATAAAAGTAAGCTATCGTAAAAACATCATATAGATCCTCACAATCACTAAAAAAGAGAATTTCAGACCAACTTAATAAACTCACCATTGAACCTGCTCTGGGACAGACTTTGCAAATTCCAGTTCAATTGCATCTTCAAAACCTTTATCACAGTACTAGGGCGTAGTGAAATCAGCATCATTTCTTCCTTTCCAAAAACCACAGTGAGACAAAATTATAGGAAGCCCAATAATATAAGGTTCACAAACATCCATGATCTTGGTCTGCATAGTGATACAATTTGGATGAAATGTGTTGTACACAACAACGCGCCGACGATGCACATCAAATACCAGTAAAAACCAATGAGCAGGACCATCCATATTAATAGGAAATAAAATGTAGTCAACCTCAACCCAAGGTGTGTTAACGCACATCGAATAACCAAGAATATAGTCACATATATCATTATCTCGGGCCAACACATTAGTATCTCCAAGCTTCTCACAATACTCATTGTACAAGCTAGTCAACTTGACATGGAACCATGAATCAACTGTTGTAACCTTAATCAAAACATGAGGAGAATGTCGCGCCAACTTCCTCAAGTAGTAAAATCAAATGTTGATATGCTGTCAGGAAAAAAAATAACCCAACATAACATTTACTAGGTAATACAACATTAAATAATGGAGTGACATATTTGTGAATAAACTTACATCATGATCAAGTCATTTGTTTGGAGTCAACAAATTATAAAACCACAATTTACTACTAACACAGGTAAACCCAAAACTGAGTGGAGGTTCAATAATATCACTGCTCCCAGGAAATTTATAAACCCTACAATTAAAATAGATAAAATCATTTTTCCCAACAATAAATTATATAATAATTGTTAGTGGCAAAAAAGTTAAACGAACCTCTTTCGAGAATTGAACCCAATCCTGAACCACTGATCAAAAGTTTCAATCTCATCCCTTTCAGGCATTTTCAAACATTCCAACGGAAACGCACACATCCCTTTCCGTATATCTCTTGCATATGGAACAATTTCCTTGCACTCAGCCGAACCAAATTCTGTAGTAAAAGGACTTTTATAAACTGCACTCTTAACCACTGCACGCTTACCTCTGGTGACAACTTTTCCAACACTTTGCTCCAAATCATCAATAATTTTGATATCTTGAGTAGTAAAAATTATGTCATCCATTATATTACTACTCTTCATATCAGCGTCATCCTATAGTGTGAAACATCCAGAAAATTAAATAACAAGTTATAGGATACCAAAATAAGTAAGATTGTTACCATCTCTAATACCTCTTGACACTTGGATATTCCTTGACTAAGAAGATCAAATGAGGGATATTCCTGAATGATTGGTTCCTGAAATAAAATACAATTGTATAAACAACTTATTATACACAAAATATCAAGATTGTAACATTCAAACTCACATTACAACTCAAATATTTAATGAATAATTAATAACTCATATGTAGACCAGACAAATTAACCTTATAAACTATTCAATCAAACAACTTTTAAGTTCTACACAAAATAACAATAAAGGTTTTTACCAGATTGGTAACTAAGAAAATATTGGCAAATAACTAATTATGCTAATAAATATCTTATATTGTAATACCCGTACTTTTATTGACTGTTTAACTTTGCCGTTCTCCTTATTTTGTCGCTCTGTAAATGCTTGGAGATGTTGTTGATATTGTTATTGAGTTTCGTAACTTGTTTGGGTCTTGATCGTGTTGTTCTAGACCTTGCGGAAGTGTTCTGGGCCAGAGAAATAGCGCACGTTAGGCCTAGGCTAACGCACGCTAATTCTGCTTGATTAGCGCACGCTAGCTTTTAGCCGTATCGCGCGCTAAGGGGATCAGCCAGGTCAGAACCAGTAACCCAGACTGCTCTATGGACTGGCGGATTAACGCACGCTAGGAGTTGTTAGCGCGCGCTATTCGTGGTTAGTAGCGCACGCTAACACCCGTCCGTAGCGCACGCTACCGGGCTGGTTGGCAGAGGCAGTGAGTTTGCCAGGTTTTCTGGACTATCAGGTAGCGTACGCTAGGCTTTGGCTAGTGCACGCTAAAGCTGTTGCATAACGCACGCTAAGCCATAGCGGTAGCGCACGCTAAGGTTTGAGCAGGACAGAGACAGTAAGTTCTGGACTCCAGAACTGGATGCCACATTTTGGGCTAGCGCACGCTAGAGATAGACGTTTAGCGTGCGCTAACGGGGCCGGCAGAAGCCACTGGACTACCCGGTGACTTCGTTAGCGCACGCTAATGATGGAGGCGTAGCGTGCGCTAGACTGGGCAGATATATATATGACAGTTGACTCCCATTTCGTCATTTTTCACCTTCTTCACTCTTTTTCGACGGGATTAGATCGGGAGAGACGATTTCAGGGATTTGGAGGCGATCTTCCTTCTAGCAAAAACATATTTTGGTGGAGAACAAGGATTTCACAACATTTAATCCATCCTATCGTCCGAATCAAGGTAAAAATCCTTAGAACCCTACTTTTTGGGAATTTTGGGGTTTTTCGTAGATTCGTCCGATTTATCCATTTTGAAGCTTGAGAACCTTGAGATTATGATGTATCTATACCGTATACATGCTTTCCTATGATTTTATGGATTGGATTGTGCCGTTTTCGGACTTATGAGAGTTTGGACGATTTTCCAACCTCTAGTTGTTTATCCGTGTATTTTCACGTAACGTAGTTGGGTTTCGGGGGTTTCTTCGTGTAGTTTGAATATGGATAATTAATTATCATATTCCTTGCGAATCGTTTAGGTTCCGGAAGCGCGTTCTTGGACCTAACGAACTCATACCCTTTTTCCATTCGATTTCTCGATGTCTCAAAGGCAAGTATATATTTATGATTGTACGTTCTTGACTTCGAAAGTAAGAAATATTGATGGTATGATATGAACGAACCGTTTCTACGGCATTCATAGATATATTGATGGCATGATATGAACGAACCGTTTCTATGGCATTCATATATAAATTGATGGCATGATATGAACGAACCGTTTCTACGGCATTCATACATGTATTGACGGATGATATGAACGAACCATTTCTACGGCATTCATACACGTCTCGATGTGACGCTATGAGATTTAGTTATTCTGGAATACTAATCTTGAATCAATGAATTGTCGGTTACTTTTACTTTATTGTCGAGGAGTATTGTGTTTCATACTTGATATACTTGCACTAGCTATTCGGCGGCTAACCCCTTTATGGGGGAAATACGTTTTATGTATTTCAGGTTCTAGGAGAGCGGACAGGCAAGTATCGGGTCGGCATAAAGATGGTGGGCAAGTGTGATACTGTGTCTTTCTTCCAGTTATGTTTTGAGTTTTCCATTCAGTGTCGTTGTACTGGATTGGTTATTGAATACTCGAGTATTGTTTTCTATTTTCCTTGATGTTCCGGCCTGTGTTTGCCGAGGTATTGATTCGTGTTGTGACGTCTTTGAATACATTGGTTATGTTTTGAATACCCTTTGTATTGTTTTTCATTTCATTGTGTGTAGACCTTCTCGGTCAAAATTTATAGTTCCGCGTATGTTTAGCCTTGTGGGTCCCACGACGGGGCTTACGGCGCTGTAATATTCCCTGAATAACTTGGGGGTGTTACAGAATATGGTATCAGAGCTTAGGTCTATGGATACCTAGGCTGTCGGTCTTTTGGGTCGAATGAGTCGTCATTTGTCCACAGTATCACTACTCTGCCATCATCATAGTGCGACCGGTACTTGTAAGACCTCTTACTCTTCTGGTGTTTCCTTATTCGTTTTGCTTCTTTTTATTGGTATTATTGAGAATCGATCACTTTGATGACGTGCGATTGAATTGTGCTTACGTACCTTGTGTGTTCTTCAGTATGTCAACTGGTAGGGGCCGTGGCCGTGGTCGTGGCCGTGGACGAGGAAGGGGTCGTGGCGCGGCCGTTTCCATCAGTTCAGTTACGGGGTCGACCAACCCCAGTTTGTCGAACTCGGTGCACCCTGACACCGAAAGCCAACACGACCAGTCGAATGGCCAGGGGAACAACGCGGACGTTGGAGTTGTGAATGCACTTCAACAATTGGCTACTCAGATGACCATTTTAACCCAAACTGTTCAGCTGAATAATCCGAACCCGAACACAGATGCCTTGCTTCAGAATGTAATCCGCATGTACCCTCCACAATTTGGCGGTGCCACAGACCCGTTAGGTTGGGAAGATTGGCTAGCGGAATTGGAAAAGATTTTCGAGGCGGTTGATTGCCCCGAAGTGAGGAAAGTACCGATTGCTCAGTATTTCCTCACTAAGGAGGCCGCTACCTGGTGGAAGGTCATCAAGCCACAGGATCGTATTGCCACGTGGGATGAATTTAAGGAGCTTTTGGAGGCCGAGTTTTGTCCTTGGGCGGTGCGAGAGGGCCAAATCCGAGCCTTTTTCCAGGCTAAACCACAAGATATTCCCGTTTCGCAGGCGATCGTGGAGTACAACCAACAATTGATCCATGTGAAGGATCAAGTGCGTAACGAGCGTGATAAGATCCGCTATTTTGATATGCGGATGAATTTGGACTTACGGCGGTACATGGACGGATTTGCTTGTACCACACTGAAAGAGTATCAGGACAGAGCTTTAGCCCATGATATGTTGAACCCCGACAATGATACCGTTGAAGAACCGAAGAAGCAGAAAGTCACGGGAAATTTTTCTAACTCTAAGAGTGGCAACTTTCAGAAGTCACAGACGACTAGCCGTTTAGCCGGACAGTCATCACGTTCTAATAAAGGAAAGAGGGGTTACCGTCCCACTCCGGGTACCACAAATCGCACAGTGACTTGCTATAATTGTGGCCGTCCAGGCCACTTTAATTCGGAATGAAACTTTCCACCATTGAAGTGTCACACGTGCGGAAAGATGGGATATAGAGCGGTCTATTGTTCCGAGCCAAATCAGACTTTGGACACTCGGGCTTCTGCCCCAACACCACTTGATCAAGGTATGAACCAGCGACAATCTTTTGGTCAACCTCAGCAGAATTTTGGCAGGGGCCGGGGACGGGGTCAGAACGCTGGAGGGGGAAACTCTAGTGTTGGTTCGGTGCAACCACGGGTTTATGAGATGCATCGAACAGACAAACCCAACGCGGCGGTGGCTTCAGGTACCATTCATATTTTATCTCATCCAGTCCGTGTACTTTTTGATACGGGTGCTATACATTCTTTTATTTCTTTGGAGTGTGTACGCCGTTTGAATATAACTTGTTTGACTACTTGCGATCCTTTTATCATGAAACTGCCTAGCGGGGATAGAATTGTGGGGAATCGAAAGATTAGAGATTTTCTGGTGATTATATCCGGTATGGAATGGTTATCGGATCTGATTGTAGTTGATATGGAAGGCGAGGACGTGATCCTCGGCGAGGATTGGCTTGATAGTCACCAAACGATTATGAATTACCGTACCAAGGTTATCACCATGATGACTAAAGACGGATTTGAGTACTCATTTTTGGGACGTAAGTCGGGCCAATCCAAGTTACTTATCAGTGCCATGAAGGCCGTAAAACTTTTGAATAAAGGTTGTACGGGATTTTGGTGTTATGCCTTGAAAATGGAAGGAAACGAAGTCGATTTCTCTTCGCTTCCGGTTATTAATGAGTACCCCGATGTTTTTCCGGATGACCTCCCGGGATTACCGCCGGATCGAGAGATAGAATTTACCGTGGACTTAGAGCCAGATGCGGCTCCGATTTCTAAAGCACCTTACAGGATGGCACCTTCCGAGATGCAAGAATTGAAGAATCAATTGGGAGAACTTCTGGAAAAAGGGCACATCAGACCGAGTGCTTCGCCTTGGGGCGCGCCTGTTCTCTTCGTGAGGAAGAAGGATGGTTCACTACGTTTGTGCATCGACTACCGTGAGCTGAACAAAGTAACCATCAAGAACAAATATCCTTTGCCTCGTATAGACGATTTATTTGATCAATTGCAAGGGTCCGCGGTTTTCTCGTAGATTGATTTAAGATCCGGGTATTATCAACTCAGGGTGAGGGAGTCCGACGTTCTGAAGACGGCGTTTCGGACGAAATATGGGCATTATGAATTTGTAGTTATGCCTTTTGGGTTGACTAATGCGCTGGCAGTATTCATGCAGTTAATGAATAAAATATTCATTGAGTACCTCGACAGGTGTGTAGTCGTCTTTATCGACGACATCCTGATCTATTCTCGAGATAAGAAGGAACATGCCCGACACTTGCGTTTGGTTTTAGACATTTTGAGAACCGAGCACCTCTATGCAAAATTCTCGAAATGTGAGTTTTGGTTGGAAGAAGTTATGTTTCTCGGCCATGTTATTTCGGCCGAAGGGGTTCGTGTAGACCCGCAGAAGATTGAGGCAGTGCTAGATTAGGCACCGCCTAAAAATGTTAAGGAAGTTTGTAGCTTTTTGGGCCTTGCTGGGTATTACCGTCGGTTTGTCGAGGGGTTCTCGAAACTCGCTCGACCGCTTACGATATTGCTCCAGAAGACCGAAAAGTTTATTTGGACGGATGAGAGACAACAGAGATTCGATGAACTGAAGAGACGATTGACTTCAGCGCCAATTCTAACTTTACCACATGGTAGCGAAGGCTTTGCAGTGTATAGTGACGCTTCGGGTCAAGGCCTGGGTTGTGTTCTTATGCAGCATGATAATACAATAGCTTTTGCGTCACGACAATTAAAGCCTTATGAGATGAATTATCCTACTCACGATTTAGATTTGGCCGCAATTGTCTTCGCACTCAAGATTTGGCGGCATTATTTGTATGGTTCACCGTGCCGGATTTATACCGATCACAAGAGCCTAAAGTACATTTTCAGTCAGAAGGAGCTAAATATGAGACAGAGACGTTGGTTAGAGTTGATAAAGGATTATGATTTGGAAATTATTTACCACCCCGGGAAAGCCAATGTCGTTGCGGATGCTTTGAGCCACAAATCGGCGTCTCTTCAAATTCTCGAGGTTCTTGCATCGCAGACGAAAATTCGTCAGGATTTAATTGAGCAAGGGATAGAAGTTTGGCTTCAGCGAGTACAAGGACAGTTGTGTACTCTCGAAATTACTTCGTCCTTGGTTGATGACATCAAAGGGAAGCAGTGGAGTGACCCGATGATTTCTCAACTGAAGGAAGATGTAATTAAAGGAAAAGCTCCTGGCTTTATGGTTCACGAGGATAGTATTCTGAGATTTCAGGCGTGCTTTGTGTTAGAACGATTTAGAGTTGAGGCAGAGAATTCTCCGAGAAGCTCATGCTACGCCTTACTCAATCCACCCCGGGACGAGTAAGATGTACAAAGATTTGAAGCGCAATTTTTGGTGGAATAACATGAAGAAGGATGTTACGGAGTTTATACTACGGTTCCTGATGTGTCAACAAGTTAAGATCGACATCAACGACCAGCGGGGTTGTTGAAACCACTTCCCATTCCCGAGTGGAAGTGGGAAGACATCTCGATGGATTTCATCACTGGCATGCCGAGAACTCGGGCCGGAATGAATATGATTTGGGTAATTGTCAATAGGTTGGCCAAGTCTGCACACTTCTTGGGTATTAAGGATACTTGGGGACCAGATAGACTAGCTCGAACTTTTATTGCTGAGATCGTGAGGTTACACGGTGCCCCCAAGACCATTGTTTCTGATCGAGACGGCCGTTTCGTATCGCATTTTTGGCAGTCCGTTCATCAGGCTCTGGGTACGGAGTTGAGATTGAGCACTTCCTTTCATCCTCAGTCGGATGGTCAGACAGAGAGGACGATTCAGACGTTGGAAGATGTGTTACGGGCTTGTGCCGTGGATTGGAGTAATGATTGGGAGCTTCACTTACCGTTGATCGAGTTTGCTTACAATAATAGTTGGCATGCGTCGATCAAAATAGCACCCTTCGAGGCACTCTATGGTAGGCGATGTAGGTCACCATTATGTTGAGACGAGGCTTCTGAGCTAGTTGGGACGGAGCCGGATATGTTGATGGAGACTAAGGAAAAGATTTCTATTATCCGGGACCGATTCTTTGGCGCCCAGTCGCCGAAATCTTATGCTGATACTGGTCGTCGACCCTTGGAGTTCGAAGTGGGGGATCATGTCTTACTCAAGGTGTCGCCGACCCGTGGAGTTTTCCGCTTCGGGAAAAAGGGGAAACTTAGTCCGAGGTATATCGGACCTTTCGAGATTTTGGACAGAGTTGGAGATTTAGCTTATCGCTTGGCGTTGCCTCCAGCTTTGAGTCACGTCCATAGTGTTTTTCATGTGTCTCAGTTGAGAAAGTACGTACCGGATCCGAGCCACATTATCGATTACAGTGAGATTGACGTAGCCGAGGATCTAACCTTTCCGGAGAGACCTGTGAAGATCCTTGAGCGTCGCGAGAAACAACTTCGGCATAAGACCATTCCACTGGTTAAAGTGCAATGGTCGAGACATGGAGTCGAGGAGGCAACTTGGGAGACGGAAGAGAAGATGCGGGTGGAATACCCCGAACTATTTATTTCTTAAGTTTCGGGACGAAACTTCTTTTTAGAGGGGTAGAATGTAATACCCGTACTTTTATTGACTGTTTGACTTTGCCGTTCTCCTTATTTTGTCGCTCTGTAAATGCTTCGAGATGTTGTTGATATTGTTATTGAGTTTCGTATCTTGTTTGGGTCTTGATCGTGTTGTTCTAGACCTTGCGGAAGTGTTCTGGGCCAGAGAAATAGCGCACGTTAGGCCTAGGCTAACGCACGCTAATTCTGCTTGATTAGCGCACGCTAGCTTTGAGCCGTAGCGCGCTAAGGGATCGGCCAGTCGAGAACCGATAACCTGCATCGCTCTGGATCGGGCGGATTAACGCACGCTAGGAGTTGTTAGCGCGCGCTATTCGTGGTTAGTAGCGCACGCTAACACCCGTCCGTAGCGCACGCTACCGGGCTGGTTGGCAGAGGCAGTGAGGTTTCCAAGTTTTCTGGACTATCAGGTAGCGTACGCTAGGCTTCGGCTAGCGCACGCTAAAGCTGTTGCATAACGCACGCTAAGCCATAGCGGTAGCGCACGCTAAGGTTTGAGCAGGACAGAGACAGTAAGTTCTGGACTCCAGAACTGGATGCCATATTTTGGGCTAGCGCACGCTAGAGATAGACGTTTAGCGCGCTAACGGGCGGCGAAGCCCTTTGGACTACCGGTGACTTCGCTAGCGCACGCTAATGATGGAGCGTAGCGTGCGCTAGGCCCAGGCGATATATATATGACAGTTGACTCCCATTTCGTCATTTTTCACCTTCTTCACTCTTTTTCGACGGGATTAGATCGGGAGAGACGATTTCAGGCGTTTGGAGGCGATCTTCCTTCTAGCAAAAACATATTTTGGTGTAGAACAAGGATTTCACAACACTTAATCCATCCTATCGTCCGAATCAAGGTAAAAATCCTTAGAACCCTACTTTTTGGGAATTTTGGGGTTTTTCGTAGATTCGTCCGATTTATCCGTTTTGAAGCTTGATAACCTTGAGATTATGATGTATCTATACCGTATACATGCTTTCCTATGATTTTATGGATTGGATTGTGCCGTTTTCGGACTTGTGAGAGTTTGGACGATTTTCCAACCTCTAGTTGTTTATCGGTGTATTTTCACGTAACGTAGTTGGGTTTCGGGGGTTTCTTCGTGTAGTTTGAATATGGATAATTAATTATCATATTCCTTGCGAATCGTTTAGGTGCCGGAAGCGCGTTCTTGGACCTACCGAACTCATACCCTTTTTCCATTCGATTTCTCGATGTCTCAAAGGCAAGTATATATTTATGATTGTACGTTCTCAACTTTGAAAGTAAGAAATATTGATGGTATGATATGAACGAACCGTTTCTACGGCATTCATAGATATATTGATGGCATGATATGAACGAACCGTTTCTACGGCATTCATATACGAATTGATGGCATGATATGAACGAACCGTTTCTACGGCATTCATACATGTATTGACGGATGATATGAACGAACCGTTTCTACGGCATTCATACACGTCTCGATGTGACGCTATGAGATTTAGTTATTCCGGAATACTAATCTTGAATCAATGAATTTTCGGTTACTTTTACTTTATTGTCGAGGAGTATTGTGTTTCATACTTGATATACTTGCACTAGCTATTCGACGGCTAACCCCTTTATGGGGGAAATACGTTTTATGTATTTCAGGTTCTAGGAGAGCGGACAGGCAAGTATCGGGTCGGCATGAAGATGGTGGGCAAGTGTGATACTGTGTCTTTCTTCCAGTTATGTTTTGAGTTTTCCATTCAGTGTCGTTGTACTGGATTGGTTATTGAATACTCGAGTATTGTTTTCTATTTTTCTTGATGTTCCAGCCTGTGTTTGCCGAGGTATTGATTCGTGTTGTGACGTCTTTGAATACATTGGTTATGTTTTGAATACCCTTTGTATTGTTTTTCATTTCATTGTGTGTAGACCTTCTCGGTCAAAATTTATAGTTCCGCGTATGTTTAGCCTTGTGGGTCCCACGGTGGGGCTTACGGCGCTGTAATATTCCCTGAATAACTTGGGGGTGTTACATATATAATACACATATCCAATCTGGTAAATTTGGTACCTGAGTACCAAATTTTTACAATGGAACAGATCAAACTTTTAACACCTAAAAATAAGTTTCCACAAGCCATACTAACCTTCCCAGAGGAACCATCATTTCATGATTGACTACTTTCTCAACAACTACAGCCTCATCTGTGAGTTGATCTCCAAATCCCATCTTTCCTATGGACACAGTTGGTATATTCTGTGAAAAAAATAACACTGTCATATATATAGGTAACCATAAGAATGATACTCAGGTAACTAAATTGTGCAAAAATAGTATCCTACAATAATATGCATAGATATGTTATCAAAAACTGGTATCCTAATTAACCATCTATAATAATACAAAATAAAAAAAAAACAGCCTTGACAATATTATCCAAATAAATAGTAATACTACAAAAAGGAGATTGACAACAATAAAAATAACTAATAATACAAAAAAAACAAGAATAGATAGAAAAAGAAAACCTGAACAGTATTATCCTCATCAGCCATGTTTTTTTATAAACTTCTCCAGGTGAAGAAGGTCTGCCTTTAAATGTCCCTGAATGTGCACCACCACTTCCAGAAAAAACGTCAGCAACTCCAACAAATCCTTCAACAGTTGCATTTACTCCGCCATTTGACTTCATTTTATCTTCATGACCAAACTGAACTTCTTTCAGTAAACACTTAACTTGACTAATTATCTCAGTCTAGGTACTAAGCAACTGAGCGACAAAATCACACCTCAACTTCCAAATTTCTTCAATTACTTTCACAATACTGGATTCTAGTGAATTTACCCTTTCCTCAACTAATTTTTTAAATTCAGCATTCATATAAGAACTTCCAATAAAAACCTTCTTCGGTTTTGTTACAAATTTCTGCTCTACTCCAACACCAACATCAGCTATTTGTAAGAACCTAAACCCTCCTAAAAAATCCATTCTCTCCAACTCCTCAACAGTGGGTCTAAGAAACTCAATTCTCAACTGCAAAAACATTATTAAGTACATAAAAACCCAAATAAACTGCATAGACATTATGACATAAATATAATATAAAACCATATGATACATATATATATATATATATATATATATATATATATATATATATATATACAGTTGTATGATCTTAAGTGAAAAACGTAAAGACCAAATGATACCTGTCCAGAACCAAAAACATAATCATTCAGTTGATCGTTAGTTGGAGTTTTACCACTTTCAATCCAAGATGATATCCTCAGATATGATTTATCTTTCAGAAGACATATTCCACGATCCTTCAAAGTCGGAATGGTTTCATACAAAAAAACTTGAAAACAATACGGAAAACCACACAACTTATATAGTTTAGTGTAACTATTTTTAAAAAAATTATACTCCACAGAACCATTCTTCAACCGTCTTGGAGATCCTTTCACAGCAACAGATAAGGACTTCAAAGTCTGCTCAAAACATAACTTACCCCAAGGAATAACATTCAAATCACCAGACGCTGCATAAATCAATATTGACCTATCTACAAACCTAGGAGGGCCAGCAGCTAACAAATAATTAAACAGTAGATAAATTACGGAAAGCCTAACCGCCTCATTATCATCTTCAAAGACAGCATCTTTATACGTATACTCAATTAACGCTCTAGTAACACGATTTCCACCAAAAAATTTATATATCATATCATTATGTTGATCCTCAAACGCAGATAACTCAGAAAAACCATCCCCACGCAAGCCAGTTATAAAACAAAACTCCGGTAACCCAAAACGAACTCGTAACTCCCCAAACTCAAACCACATTTCTTCATTATCCCTTTGGTAAATTTCTCTAACAAGGGCTTGATGAATAATTTGTGAAAACATTTTCGGCGGTTTAAGATCAAGAAACTGTCCAAAAGGAGTTTCCATAAACAAATCACGTTGAACAACCGTCAATTTATCATGAATAATTTGCGGAACGTCAAAATCATTCCAATAAGTCGTTTTCCCATGAAAGTTTCTGTCACTTTCATCATAATAAAAATTCCATTTCTGCAAAAAACAAAAAATTTAAAAACATAATTATTTCAGAAACACTTAAATTAAGATAAAATACAAATCCACAAACAGAATATTTTCAAAAAAATGCATACTTGAATGTTAAAACTTTGGTATATATAAATATAAGTAAAATACCTTCAAAAACTTCGGACGAAGAAAGACCTTTGCTTCACCATCGGGATTTTTTTGCTTCTTCAATTCACCAACAATTTTACCCTTGCCTTTGTCGATCGGAGATTCAAAATCAGGGTCAAGACATCGTTTAACTGGACCGATTGACTCACCTTCCATTCGAGTCTTCTTCCAAAGTTCTTTTTGCACGGGACTAAGGTATCCACCAAATCTTTTCTGACCAGATCCAGAACTACGCAAATCTACGGCATGAAGAAGATTTTTACCCTTCTCAAGCCTTGCGGATTTCCTCCGATTCTCGGAATTGGTAACCTCCATAAAAAGAACTAAACAAGTTTAGGGTTCCAATCAATAAAAACGAAAATATATATCAATATACCAAGGAGAAATCTTCGGAAAGAAAACAAAGAGATAGAAAGAAAAGAGAAAGAGATAATTGCATCAGCCGGATTCTCGCTCAGAGATAGAAAGAAAGAGAAAGATAAGCGCTGAAGATTTTCTTCAGCCGATTTCTCCCTCAGTAGGGTTAAAAGAGATTATGGTTACAAGATAAATATAATAAAATGTAATTTATAAAACCTACCTTTTTTAATACCTGGTAGACAGATGTAAAAAAAATATAAACAGTTGTCAACTTTGTAATTACTTTTACATTATTGTATTTTTGTAATTAAATACACTAATATTGTAGAATATGTAATTTTTCCTTTTTATTCTCACTCGATGATTGAGTTAATGTGTACTGGGCCAAATTCTTATCCTTATTGGGACAATTTATTAATATACGTCTGATTTAATTATCTAGGTCCAGCCCAATTGTAATTAATTCCATGCCTATTCCAATTATTTTCTTGAATTCAGACCGATCGAGTTCAGTCGGGATTTCTCGATTAAGTTATGTTCCTTAATTTCTAAATATAACTCCTTAAGACAATTAATTTTAATATTTGAATTAAATATATGTGTAGATAGCAAAGCGGGCATTGAGGAGTAGGGGCCAATGCACTCACTATCCATATTCTGTATTTATTAAGGTGGATGAAAAATCATCTCCAACTCAAAAACGTGTTTGATGCCATATGGAAAAAATTCTGCATTTACTTGTACTACACGAATTAACTTCCGTAGAAATAAAATTTATTGCGAAATTATTTTATGATGTCCAATATATTTATCGTTTATGAAATATGATGATAAGTAATATGTATGACGTGATACCGACCAACCTTGAGACCTAAAGATACTTGTGTGGTTGGGAGAAAATGAATTCTTATCTTGTGCATAGTGATAAAAATGATGTCTACAATTGTCTTGACGCCAAAAGAGTTTTGTGAATTCTAGACTAGAAAGAATGTATTCATTCTAGCCTTGTCGCCTAAAGAGTCTTGTTTGGATGAAAAATGATGTGTTGTGTGATTGCCTTGACGCCAAAAGAATCTTGTGAATCTAGAATAATAAAGGATGTGTTATATGATTATCTTGATGTTTAAAAATTCTTGTGAATCTAGAATAGAAAAGTTGTGCCCCATACCAGTTTGGACGCCTAAAGAGTCTTGTATGGATGCGATAATGCTTACTATCTATTTTCATGTGATATTATGTGTTTAGACAATAGACAAAAGAATCCCTAAACCCCGCCACTAAGTACGTTTTAAGAATACTCACCCATATTTTTGAAAACTATTCAAGTAAGTAAGTTTGGAGCAGCATGCAGATTTCGGGCGGTGCTAAGAGTCTATAATTTCATATATAAGAATTAAATTGCTAGGCTTTGTTAAAAATTTATTTTGCCTATTAATACTACCTTTGAAGAATTTGTATTGAGTATTTTTTAATTGCATGGGAATAACAATTTGTTTGAATGTGTTCTCGACGTTTAACGAGAATGAGTCTATTTATAGAAATTTTACACTTACCATTTTTCCGTTTTTGGACTAGCTCCCGCATATTATGAATATTAAGGATATCGCTTTATATAGGATATTTAGGGTATTACAAGTAAGTAGTATCAGAGCGGGTCTATGTTTCTGTAGACTTGTTCGACAGTTAATAACACCATGTTGTTTCTGACACGTGCTCTTATTCAAGGTACTTTGCTTCGCTCCTATAACCTCAATTGTTAATGCGAATTCTTGAGATTTTGATATTTGAATTTAGTAGTCGCATGTTTAAAATGCGACTGCTACGAATATTTTAAGACATGATTTATATGATTATATTTTATTATACCTTTCCTTTAGATTTATAATATACATATGTTTATTCAAAAGTATAATGATGTATAGTTGTGAATTTATATTGTGACATAATGTAATATGTTGGGATTCCGGATACAAAAACGAGTACGCATCGGAATAATAAAACTCAATATAAAGAATCCCAAACATGATCGATCAAGTAACGTATATACGAAAAATAAATTGGCTTAGATAAAGGATCAAAGTCCCTTACCTTTGAAGCCTTTGATAATATCTTCGCAATATGATGATGATCACGAACCCGAGAACAAGCACGAAATATCTTCATCCCAAACACCGAAAATACGATGTCTCTACTTCACACGCGTCGGAACTTGACCGGAAAAATCAATGAGACTCCGTTCTATCAAGAACACGGCTAGAGAAACTCGTATGAATTTTCTCTCTCTTATTTTTTGTCACTTCTTTTCACCTCAAAGATGATGAAGAACTTGGAAGAAAAATTTTCTCTCTCACTCTCTCTTTAGCTCTCGGCCGAGGCCTCAAAAATGATGGTGGTGATGGTGTTGTTTTCATTTGATATATAATGTGATATTGTGATCCCATCACATCAAGATATTTTGGCACCAAGTGTTGACATATCATGGTGGGATTTTTTTTATCACAAAACAACAGAGAAAAATCACCAAGACAAAAGGGAGGGGAGGGGGCGACTATTAGGAAGGTGCTTGGAAACGGGCCGAGTCACTCGGTTCGTATACCGGACGTTCGTCAAACGACTCAGTTAAATACACTCCATTTTATCACCAATGTATTTATACTAATTAATTAATCCAATTAATTAATTATATCAAATACTCGTTGGGATGGCCGAGCATGGTCGGCAGTGATTCGCATGGATGGCCGATCACGGTCGGCAGTGACTCGCAGGGATGGCTAGAATTGACTCATTCAATTATGATCTGAGTATAGAATTAAGGTCTTTTATATTCTTGTTACCCAACTCCCACTATTTTTATCGGAATAACACACTCCCATGTGAAATCCGGAAGTATCGTTGCTTTACTTCATAGTGGTGATCGAGTTCTTTATAAATCTTAATAGAGGGCAATCGAACAGGTTTCTAGTCTATTAATTTTCATAAAGTGGTGTCCAACACCAACCCATCTAATGGATGATTCGATCTTCTTTTTCCCCTTGTTCACTCCCCTCAACCTATACAGTTTCTATGGTTCGTGAACAAGTTAAGTTTATACCATCGACGCAAATCAGTTTCACAATTGAATCTTATCCGGCAACCTATCAGGTTTCTAGGGATAAAATTTGCTCCAACCGAAGGCATCCAATGCGCTCCCGGTAATTTATCCGTCCTCCCCGAACGACTACCCCGATAACTCGGAAGCATAGTACATCCAGTTTGGATTTCAATTTCCCGAAAGCTCGATGGAGGGAAGGAAAACCTTGAAACCTTATAAACTTAATAATTTATTGTGGGAGAATTATCGCAATTAATGTTACACTTTGCACATTAATTCATTTAAGCGCGTTTGTAGCATTCATACAATATGAACAACCACTCACAACCTAGTTGCTACCAACATGTGGTTCATGGACCGTTCTAAGAAAACAAAAACTCCGTAATCTAATTACAAGTCTTCGTCTTGAATCTTCGTCTTCTCGAAATGGATCTTCCTCCGGGCTTCGTCATTACATATAAATTTTACATTGAAAATTGCATCCTAGATACAAATATTTCTAGTAACATAAATAGGCTCAAAACGGCCTTTACAACCCAATCGAATAAAACGAACAATTCAAAAAACTAAGTCCAGGAACCACATCCCCATTCAAAAGCATTCATCCAATAAATACTATATAAATGGAAAGCGTAGAGATATATTTATCCAATCAACAATACGAACCGATCCAATCGATTTATTCAAAACGAATTAATCCAATTAATTCAAACAACCATCAATTTTAACTTGTTCCGGACGATAAAATATTTCATTAAATTAATTCCCTTAAGATTAGAATGCCCATAATTAAATCTTAGACAAATTAAATCTAATTTAATTTGTGGGAAATTAATTATCGAACGAAATATAAAAAATGGAGTCGAAAAACACGGCCGGAGCACTGCCTAGCAAGCTGCCGAGCAGGACCGACAGGGACCGAGACCATTGCCAGGCAGCAGCCGAGAAGCTGCCGAGCATGCCCAGCACAGGATGCCGAGCTTGGCCGATCACGGGTGCAGATCGCGATCTGCTGCCTCTGATCACGAGGCGGTCCGCCCAGCTCGCAGCCGCCGGTCCGATTACGCTGCCTGCTTTTTTGCCCTGATTCCAAAAATAACATTTTTCGAATCTTTATATTACACTTTAAATCAGTTTTTCAAAAGAAAAATAGATTTACATTGTAACATAAAATCATGAAAAAATAATTTTAAGTTGAATAATAGAATATCAACGATCAATACGATAATGATTCCAAATCATAGACCATCTAATTAAGCATTCCAAATACCAATATCGTATATACGATCGCAAGACCTACGCTCCGATAACACTGTTGAGATTCGGTGCCTAAAACGAAGGCCCAGCGAAAGCGGTAAAACAAAAACTAATTCGATCTGAATCCCTACGAGGATCGATCGAGCTACGTATATACGAATATATAAACGAGAACACAAGGGATGTAAGAAACTCACCCTTGTATTCCGTTAATTAAATGGATTCCTTCTCTTAAGCTATTCCCCAAGCTGTAATTGTAAATCTCTACGATCCAATGTGCTCCAAGCCCTTGGATGATCCAATGTCGAAAATACAACGCCTCTACTTGCCACGCGCCGGAGAAACGAATGGAACGACAATCACCTTGCTATCCTCCAAGGATATGGCTAAAGCTAAGTGATGAAGCTATTGATTTGTGATTACAACACTCTAAGTGTATAAATCACCCTCTCTCTTTAATTTCTTGATTTTCTCCAAGAACCACCAAGAAGAAATGAAGAAGAGGAAGAAGACTATGAAAAGAACACTTTTTTCTTTTTTTTTTCTCTCTCTCTCTTATTCATGTATGGAATACAAGAATGGGTGAAGAGTGAGATTGTCAAGTCTTCTTATTATTATAATTCCACCCTCATGTGAACAACTCATGTCACATGAAGTCTTGTCCAACCAAGTCATTACCATTCATTTAAGAATGAAACAAAAGACAAGGGGAAGATAGGTGGAAAGAGAGGAGGGCGACCAAGATGAAAATCGGACGAGTTCGATTCGTTTCGGACTCCCGAGAGTCCAAACAGATAACTCTGATTCTGTTCCGATGTATTTATATCGATTAATTAATCCAATTAATTAATCATATCAAATACATAACAACATAATTAATTTCTCCAATAAATAATTATATCCATGCATTAAATCAATTACCCAGTAATATATTTAATTAATTAGGCCGTAAATTAATTTATCCAATAAATCAATTTAAACATCCAATGTCCCAAAGTTAGATATCCAATATCTAATATTCATAATGAGAGAATTAGTTTGATTCATTCCGTCTTCAATCCTATTGCGCGACTCGGTAGGTACGTCTCAGTCAGCAATGGGAGGAACCAAAGAGTATTAGCACCACCTAGCCAGCCTGGTGGCCTACACTGTACCCCAACTGAGAACGAATGATTGGGATCATTCAAGAACCATTCTGTCGAATACCAGTATATGTATAAACCCTTCTTTCAAATGTCCTGATCAAGTTATAGGGTCACGGTCAGTCAAACCCTATCTGTACTTGACGCTATGCATGTGTTAATGCAAATCGAGATCATCGAGCTCTCGTGTATCTAATACAACTAGCTCCAATGCTTTGGCCAAATACTTATGATCTCATCTGCCAATAACCGCATAGGACATCTAACCCGCTCACTAACGAGAGAAAGAAATCTATCTTGGTATTAAGTAGGACCTGCTACTTGCCCGTCAAGATGCACGTCTAGGTTGACCCCCACCTTCCGGTTTATAGGGTCGAACTACTCTAATGAAAATCTTGACGTCACAAGCACATCCCTACTAAATCCTCAAGTCGAAGGTTCACGAATACCTATCACAACCTTTCGATTCTGTCATTAACTGTCCCGGAGTGAAATTCGTGTGACGAATCGAGGGTGAGTCGGTTCGAGTATACTAATCCAATTAGCATACCTATAACGTGTGCTCCCACTACCATTAGTGTTCAACAGGCACTCTCCATGTCAAAGAACACGTCATACAAGTCTTCACATAAACTTAACGCCCAGTCAAGTTTCATCGACTTGCGAATGATTAAGTATTTGAGCTATAAACCTTTCCAGTGCCGACCCCCTTATCCAATAAGGAGTGGAATGTTTTGCTCTCTAATACACGGACTAGTTTCTTTATATATATTTACGAGTTAGGAACGCCAGTAACTTCTAGTAAATAAAGAAACATCCATTGCCTTATATTAATGAATTACATAATAACAAGTACAATACCCTCACTCAACATCCTCTGAGTGGCATTCGAGGGCATACTCCCAACAGAATGTCCGCCATATGAAGGTTGTGGATCAGTTCCTGGTCCAAAAGGATATTATTGGTAATACCCACCCCTGAACAAATCCACTCTGGTTTGGAGAGATAATAAGAGGTAGAACAGAAGCCAGCCGAGCGTTAAGGATTTTCGTGATAATCTTATTAGTCATATTACACAGACTAATAGGCCGCTAAGCTGACAAACTGCTCGGAACTGGCTTCTTCGGGATCAAGATGACTGTGGTCGCCGTGAAAGTCAGAGGCATGGGATGACCATTAAAAAACTCGAGCACAGCCCCCTCCACATCAGAAGATACAATCTCCCAACAATGCTGAGAAAATAATGAAGAAAACTCATCTAGCCCAGAAGTGCTGTGAGGATCAATGTCAAAAACCGCAGCACGAATCTACTGGGGAGACGGAGGGGACACATAAACTATCAGTATCAAAATAAGGGGGGATAGAGGGGAAACAAGTGTCATCCGGGGGAGCGAGATCATCGCCATCAGAGGAGAGCAGAGTCCTAAAGTAATTCACAGCAGATGGTCGGATGTCCGACTCTACAGAGAGAGTTGTACCATCATCCTCGATGCTGTGAATATGAGACTGGCAAGGCTTTTTCCAAAGCGCGATGAAGTTGGTACTCAGCTCAAAAAAATGGTGCATAGCGATTCTATTCTCTAGAGAAGGGTCCGAATCATATAACCGCTTAGCCTCATCTACGGCCCTGAAGGCCTCATCCGACTCCACATAAAGATTTCCGAAAATAGACTAGTTCCACTGTCTCAGTCTGTGCTTAACCCTAAGGAGTTTGGCCTGTAGATAACACATGCCAAAAAGTCCAGTCGGGGTAAGCCGGACCTCCCTAATAGTGTCCATGAATGTGTGATTCTAGATCCACATACTCTAGAAACGGAATGACAACTTGTGACGAGTCAAGGAGAAATGACTCTGGATAAGAAGGGGTGCATGGTCGGAACGAAGTCGAGGCAAGTGAGTAATAGTAGAAACTGCAAACATGTTCGACCATGCTTCATTAAATAAAGCACAGTATAGCCTTTCCCTCAGGCCATTACGCTCCCAAGTGAAAATATCCCCCTCACATCCCGCGTTAATCAACTCACAGTCAGCAATAGTCTGTGCGAAGTCAAGAACCTCAGCTGAGCGGTCTGTGGTACTACCCTCGCGTTCATGTGAATGCAGGAAAATATTGAAGTCACCACTAACTATCCGTGTAAACCCCTCGACTTCTAAAGTAATCACACAAAGGGTGTCCCAAAGGGCATAACGACCAGCACATACGGTACTGGCATAAACATAAGTAATAAAAATAGACTGGGGAAGGAGGGAAAAAGAAATAGAAAGCTGAAGGACCTAATCGGTGTCTAGCAAAACCTCGTGCTGAAAATTAGAAGAAGAAAGGAACCAAATTTTATTAGACCGATTAAAAAGTCCCGACGCAAAACCCAGAGAGCGAGAATAAAAATCAAAATTAGCATTAGAACCCATCAGATCCAAAATGCCAATAAAAGAAAATCTATACGAGCGGTGGAGATGTCGAAGACGTCGCTGTGCTCCAGTGTTAGTGCAACACCCTAAAAGGCGGCTATTAAAGTGCCGTGGACCCCACACCGGGACCCACCAGGAGATACCAAAATACAGATTAAATGTGTGATACCGCCACAATAGATAGTCATTACTCCGATTAGGAGTTTATAAATAGTATGGTCAACGGACTTAATGTACACAGGATCGAAAAACAAGTATAAACCATATGGAGATGGAATATACTTCAAATAACAATACAATCGGATAATAGTTTAAAAGAGATGGAAAAATAACATTACACGGTTTGGACATAACCGGACAACAAAAGACTTGGGCCCCCCGAACTAGTATCCTTCGAACCCTTTGTCGTCACCATGCTCTTCCCGTGCGTTGCCTTTGCCTTGACCTAAAACACAACACAAGTATTTCGCCTAAAACACAAGGTCAGATATACATGATAAATGATTCTCCAGACATTATACAATTCACATATATTAGATCTCAAAGGAAACATCCCAACTATTGAACATACCCCTCGGGCATATGAATAACTAGTTGCAAACCGTCGAACATATCCAATCATACATGGACTATGAACGACCAAACAATATGACTCAAGATGGACATCACAGTATGCCCAATCCAGAAATGTTTCCGTGCACATGTCCACCCCGTATACGGAATCCAGAATATACGTGTGATAATGTACCTAATTAGCCTCACGAACTACGTCTCATGTGCACAGTCCAATACGGAAACATCCACGTATGACTATATATGTGCCTGGCTAAAAATCCTACACAATAACAAATCGGCATGCAGATATGATTCCAGATATGTTACGATACAACATGACAACGAATTCAACAAATCACATATCCGATTAAGGATCAAGAACACACCGAAGTGATAATAAGGATCAACGAGATCAATGATTCAAAGTGACGAACTTGGGAATGCAATCCCATGATGAGAAATGGAACATCATAAAGAACAATATCGAACTACAAATCACAAATTCAATAAGTGTTTCATATACACGAAACGTATAACCATCACAAGAATTCAATCATCATTATAACCAAGCAAGATAACTTGCCTTAATACGGAGATGAGAATAATCCTCCCTTGTCGAACGAACGGATGGTCCTCGACTAATATCGGTCACTCGAACAATCGACCTTGAATGAAATACATTTCACTCAATAACACATCCATATAATTATCATTATCGAATTCAGTGAGACGAAACCCTAAATTCAATTGAATTGTTCAACTATCTCAAGATATCAAAATTCTATTCCAAGAACTCTATTTACCTCCATTCATTCTTATGATCGTTTTACAAGGTATTTTCAAATACTCGTATGATTCTTTATGAATAAGAATTTATTAAGAACATGTTAAACAATCATTATGTTCGTTCATATCATCTTACATCGTTTAAATTTCAAAGAAAATCACCAATGATCAACAATATCTTCCTAAGAACATTATCAACTTATTATCATGTTCATTATATTCCTAGCTAAGGCATCAATACGACTGATTATCATGAACATATAAGAGTTTGGTTGTCTTCAACAATATATTTATCATCTTACAAAGGCTTGGCTAAGCCAAAACAAAAATGAAGTTGAAGTTTAGGTTCAAGAACAACACTCTAATTTCTAACATTCATCAAGGTGTTCATAATACATTTTATGTCAACAATACCATTGATTACACTAAACTATGATGAAACTAAGGATTATTATTGTCTTAATAATGTTAATAATCTCGCAAGAGGAGTCTAACTCTATTAAACATGATGTTGTTACCCAAAATATTATCCGGAGATGATATGCTGGAATGGTCGAGTAACAAACAAAATGCGAGAGCATGTCCGTGGGGAAGTAAATAACACAAGATTTGCCGGGGTTGTTAGTCCTGGGCTTGAATGCTCTCGCGAGATATTATTAATACGAATACTTGGGAGTACAAATATTAATGTTAGAGTACAATTACAATGAGTGTAAAGACCCTAGTTATCATAGCTCTTTAGTGCTGAAGATTGCCGGAAGAACCAGAGTTGATGCTTTATGAGTTCTTGTAAAAACGATGGGGTGCTGTGCTGACTGCGAGAAATCGACGGTCTCTCACTGTGTGAATTAGCTGAATGTCTGAGCTTCTAAACTTGTGAATCTCTTCAAATCTGAACTGTAGGGAGTTCTCGTTTCTGTCGACCGTCTTTTGGTTAAGAGGTTCTGAGAGAGAAATCCTAGATAGAGTCAAGAGAGAAGCTGAGAGCTTTCTAAGTGCTGGAGGCTCTCTATTTATAGGACTAGGAGTCGCTGGGCGATCGCCTCTGCTGTATTATAATAAGCGGGCGATCGTCTTTAGCACATGGGTTGGTCTCCTTAAAGTCTGCTGCAGCTGTTGGCAGCCGGATGTGCGAACCAACGAGAAGCCAACACGTGTCTATAACGCTGTCTTGGGAGGCCCCACCTAGGACCTTCCGGCGGGTCTGTCGGTAGGTGAGACCGTCCTTGTCACTGACAGCTGCTGATGGGCTGGAGTCAACGATCCGTATTCTGTGGCGCCATTCGCGGATATGCACATGGGTCCTTGCTCCGTGATCCAGTCTTCGTATACTTGACGGACGATGGCCTTATACGTGGCATAGAACGGTCGTCTTTGGTCGGGCACCAGAGTCAGTCGCTAGGTACCAAGAGACGATCGCTCTGGGAGGTCGATCGCTAGATACTCGAAGATGGACTGTTACGTTCGATTATCAAGTTTGCCCTAGCTTATTTGATCATGAACTCGGTCGCTCGGCCGTATGCCGATCGCCGTCCAGGTGTATTAATCGCCGCACAACAATTGCCCCCCAGCTTGCTCTCATGTCGAAGACGTGGGGTGAGGTGGCTCCACTGGCGATTGCTTGGATTTAGACAAGTGACTTTTCATGAGTTTAGATGATCGTTTTTCGAGCGGACTGGTTTTGAATTTGCACGATCCACTCGGTCGCTAAAAAGAGCGGGAAATAACAACAGGCTCGAAACTCCGCGGGGGTATGTGTCGCGATGCGATTGGAGGAGTCCGACGGTTATTTAAGACTCCTCGTCTGGCGTGTCCTTGAAACGACGCATACGCGGGTTTCAAGGGAGGCATTGATTGCGACTTTATCCGACGGTTGTACTTTAGCCCTCGAGATTCTCCTTATTTTCACGGAAGCCCCCGCATTCTCCTATAAAAAGGGTCTGGGTTACAGTGTAATCCCCCTTACGCAATTTCATCGGAGAGGAAGATAGCCGAAAAATTTTCTGAAGCCTTTGTCTGCCGATCGTCGATCGACTCAATCCTTCGGTAAGAAACAATCCTCTTTTTCCTTTTCTTTTTGAGAATGTCTGGAGTACCTACAATGTCTGAAACGGGCACCACCTCCTCCACCGGGACTTCGACTGCCCAGGAAGGATCCTCCGCGGAATTCTATATGGAGACAGCTACCGAGGCTATCCGTGCCGGTATTAATCCTACGGAAGTCGAGGAACTATTCAATGAGGCCGATACTTCCAGGGAGGCGGCGGCTGAGCAAAAACGCTTGCTGGTGGAGAAGGAGTTGGCGGTGAGGGCGTACTGGGAGCAACATAGCCCCTTCGGCCAAGCCTATTCAGCTTTCGCAGAAATTATGGAGAGACTGGTAGGTCCGCATCCCAAGTTTGACTATCAGGAGTACTCGATCGCCCATCCCTATCAATCCGCGAAGCGGTCACTGTTCCGGGCCACGTAGTGCTCCCCGTGGTCCCTTGGTCAGATCAGGAGCTCGGCGACCAAGAAGGACTTGGCCATCTGGAGGGCGAGGTACCATGTCCCTTCTGATGTGGACCTTTTCACGCCCGCCGAGAATGAGCGAGCCGACCAACCTCCGGAGGGCATGGTCATCGTAAATGAGGCGATAATGGAGGCCAGGCTGCGGTTCCCACTGTCTTTTGCCATCTCCAATTTGCTGGTTGCCTGGAATGTGGAGCCGCTTCAGCTAACGCTGAACGCCTGGCTCCAGATTGTCTGCGCCCTCACTTTGTTCGGCGGTCACCGAATGTACCGCCTTCCCTCGCCGTTGGAGATGAATCACCTATTCAAACTGACGGTTCAGAAAGGGTCCGTCAGTGGCTACCACATCCAAGGCCGCTCTGGTCGGGTGATCCTTGGGGTCCCGAACAAGGTGCAGGGGGATCCGGCGAAATTGTTCTGGGTCGGCGGTGCATGGAAAGCATCCGCGAGCGGAAATCCCACTGGCGAGCTGGACATTCCCACTGGCTTTCGGGAGAGGAATCCAAGTAAGGGTTCTGACTCTCCCTTTGTTCGGATATATTCTGAACTGATCTAATTTGGTCTTCCTTTTGCAGGCTTCCATATTCCAGCGGCTGACGAGCTACCTTTTGACTTTTTGGTCGTCTGGGAGCGGATACGTAGTCTTCCGGACGACGATATAGACGTTCGCCAGATTAACAAAGAGAGTTGTTGGTTGTCTGCTCGGTTATTTCGTTTTCAGCGCCACCTTTTGGTCCCAGGCATGAATTTCCACGACATCCTTTTGCTTGGTGATCGTCATGTTTGAGGAAGGCACCTAACCATTGTTTGATCATTTTCCTTTTGCAGAGGTCCGTTTTCCTCGCTTCCTGGAGCCTCCGCTAGAGATCGCCATGTCGAATCATAGAGTCTTAAGTCGCCTGCGCTAGAAGAAGTCGAGTCGAGTTCCCCCGGTGGCGCTACCTCTTATCACAGAGGTGAGGCCTCATGTGGAGCCGATCGCTGCGGAGGAGGAGGTTCGGGAGGAGGGACTCCGGCTGAGCCGTAAGCGACAGAGGTCGGGGGAACCCCCAGTCTCTGCCCCTGCTGGTGAGCCACCGATCGCCACGCCTCCGCTTACCGCGGTCCCCTTGGTGGATGAGCATACGCCTTCGTCGGCTTTCCTGCAGGCCATGGCGATTGCCGAGGCCGAGACCCCTCATGGGAAACCGTTCTTTGGCCGCGACCCTGAGAAGGCCGAGAGGTAAGCTTTGGTTTTTTTGCCGAGTTTTGTCACTTGCGCAGTAGATGTGCTAACTCTTCTGCTCTTGATGCAGGATCCGCTGCACCAACCCTAATTGCTCGCCGCTGGTACTGGATTTTCTCGCGAGCCGATCTTCTCGCGAGGCCTGTGACGTCCCGCAATACATCGCCCGGGCTATCTCTGTTTTGCCAAAGGCCTGGATGACTAATTTGGATGCGATCGCCTGCCAGCGATCTGGGGACACGATACAAGCGGCCTTCGCTCTATCCCTCCAGGCGGCGACGATGGCCGCCCAAGATGTGAAGGACTTCGAAAGGCGCCCTTCTACTTCCCGTCTTTAGGAGGACCTCGAGGCTACTCAGAAAAAGAACTCCGAGTTTGCCGACAGGATCGTAGCTATGGAGAAGGATTCCTTGGAAGCGGCTAAATGGGCAAGTCAAGATCTTGAGCTGGCGAGACATGATTCTGAGCGGGCCCGGCCGCCAAGGCATCCGAGCTCTAGGGTGTGCATCAGGCGGTTGCGGAGTTGAAAGGAAAGCTGGAGGCGACTGAGGCCGATCCTTTTCTCAACGTGGAGTTCGTCAACGATTTTGCCTACTACATGGCATTCGCTGACTCACTCCGCGCCGCTAAGAAGGGAGGGCTGGAGGTCGGCCCTCTGGCTTAAAACTTCAAGGCTTACGCGGTGGAGCATCCTCTGCATCCCGCCTTCTCTGTGCCGATCCTGGACCTCTCGGATCTCGGCGTAGACCTGAGCTGGTACCCGATTCCCGGAAATATCATTCATCCAAATGCCCCGGAGGACGGGGAGGCAGTTCCGGAAGCCGGCGGGGGAGCGCGGGCTGATCCAGCGGCCGAAGGTGAAGGCCAGGCTGGGGCAGCCTGAGGTTTTACGTCCTTCTTTTTGTTTTCGTTTTTGGCTTGTAATTTTTGTAGCTTTCGTTGTACTTCTGCCTTCGGGCAAACGTGTTTGTACTTTTGTATTCCAAGTAATGAAATGAATATTTGCTTCTCTGATTTCTTGCTTGAATGATTGTCTTTCTGAGTCTTTAGCATGACTTTATTCAAGTGTTAGAGAAATGATCGTTGTGTGTACAGCTCCAAGTGAATTGATAAACTCATATTGATAACTTTTACAACAAAGTCGATCGCTACACATACATCTGAACAATGCCGATCGCCGTACATGTAATTGGGTAGGGACGATCGTGGTATACATAGCCCCGCCCTTCCCCCTTGTTTTTTTTTACTTAGTGAAAGTAAGGGGACGAAAATAAATCGTTGAGTCAGCGGACATATTCCTCGAGAAAGTCCGACCATCCTGGCCTAGAGGAACCGTGCACGATCGCGGAGTTCGATGGAACCGACCTCCACGACCATGTCTTGTGCACGAGCGACATTCCGTCTGATGGCTAACTTCTCACGACTCACTTAATTGTGAGGGTCCTCCGTAGGCTGCGCCCGCCTCATATTTAAATGAAGGGCGTGCGGTCTTGTTCTGGAGGAGTCCTTGCACGGGGCATCGTCGGATTAATCGACTCCATGACTGTGGCTTGTTATCACTTTTCTACCTCAGACCGTCATGTTAGATGGAAATCCTCGACGGTATACGTTGTGATGGGGGGAGGGACGCATCGCATTGTCGGGATCCACCATGTTAGGTGATGGACCTTTGAGGGCGGGCGAACGTGTCCACATATCTGTTTTGGAGGGCCCTTTGGCTACGCTCGCCTCGTATTTAAACAAAGGGCGAGTGATCGCTGCCCAAAAGGACCTTGCACGGGAACAGAGAACGGTTCCATCGTCCTCCACAGCCATGTCGACACTCTTCTACCTCGGACCGCCACGTCAGATGATGATCCTCGACGGTATACGTTGTGTAAGGGGAGGCGATCACTTGCCTAGGTTCTTCATGTTGATGACGAACTTTAGAGGACGAGGGAGTCATCCTCTGATTTGTTTTGGAGGGTCCTTTGGCTACGCCCACCTCGTATTTAACGAAGGGCGAGCGATCGCTGCCCAAAGGAACCTTGCATGGACGGATCGCCGGTTTCATCGATCTTCGCGACCATGGCGGCACTTTTCTACCTCAGACCGTCATGTTAGTTGGCGATCCTCGACGGTATACGTTGTGCTAGGGGAGGCGATCGCTGCCTAGGTCCATCATGTTAAATGACAAACTTTAGAGGGCGAGCGAGTCATCCTCTTTTTCGAAGCATTGATCAGGCAGTAGCCTTTGGTTTGACATGGTGGGAATTGGGGAAAGACTTCCGAAGTCCCCACCTCTTGATTGAGGCATATAGATCCGGTCGCTGAGGTTGATCGAGGGGTTGACTCGTATGAGCTTTCCGGCCTATTCGCGTTCGACTCTGGCGACCGTATCGGGAGATCGATGGGGATCCGGCTAAGCCAATAAACTGTCCAGCTTGCCCTCCTCGAATAATCTCTAAAGTTGTCTAAGGAGGTCGCGGCATTGATTGGTGCTGTGACCGGGACTCTTGTGGTAAGCACAATATTTATTGTGGTCCAGATGACTGTTGTCCCTTATAGCCTTTAGCTTGCTTAGCGGTTCGCGCCCCTTGATGGCGTAAAAAATGTGGGCCGGAGTTTGGTTGAACTTGTGGAGGACATGGGCTTCCACATCCTCTAAGGCTTTTAAATAACCGGGTGGCTTGGCGACTGCCTTGTTGGTTTTGACGATCGCCGTATTTCGAACGGGAGATGGCGTTCCCTCGCCTAGGCGGATGGTGAGCAGCCTCTGCCTGGCCAGAAAATCGGCAGCCTTAGCGCGGAAGATCGCGTAGGTCGGGGGGATGTCCTTTGTGAGGTGTCTAAATATGGGTGAATGACCATAGAATCCCCCCAGGACTGAGCAGAGAGTGAGATCGTCGTTGATGGGCTCACCGGTGAGGACTATTTCATCTACCTGGTCGATGTAATCTGCATCGGATTTGTCTTCCCCCTGCCTGATTTTCATCATGCGGTGAGGGCCTTCTGGTATGGCGACCTTGGCGGCGAAGTATGACGTGAAGTCACTCGCCAGTTTCTCAAAGGAAATGATTGATCACCGTGGTAGTGAGACTTACCATCTATGGGCCAGCTCGCCCAACGTTAACGGGAATATTCGGCACCTGGTCGCATTTGATGCCCCACACCCAGTCATCTAAATCCGGAACTTGCTTAGGTGAGTCTCAGGGTCCGATCTCCCATCATACAAAGGTGTTTTGGGAGGAGCGATCCTTGGTTGCACAGGGCCAAGCTCGATGTGGACCGCGAGTGGCTAAGTCGGTCCGATGATCTTTCTACTGGTGTTTGCCCCAGTTTCCATGAGCGTTTTCATCTCGTCGAGCTGGCGTTGCATAGCGGCCATCGCCGTGTCCTGGCCGCTCGTGGCTAGGCGCTCGGAGCAAGAGCCGAGGTGATCAATCACTGATCCCCTGGATCCGCTATTGATGATGTCCTTGCCATGTGGCTCGACTCTACGGCGGATGGGGGTTAAACGTCTGACCTGTATTTGGTTGGGAGTTGGGTATGCCGAACTCCTGGTGACGGACTCGGATTCCGTCGTCTCGTGGTTGGGGCCAGAATGCCCCGGTCGCCATGATGGATCGCTTCCTAAGCGGCTGAAGATGGAACCGTCCCGCCTCGCGAGAGTCTTTTCTCGTGAATCGGGGCTTTCTGACGATCGCTCGACCAGTAACCCCTTGAGCTTCCGTTTGCCCGCGCGGCGGATGGCCGAGGGGGTTATAGCGGGCGCTGCACATGCTCTCCGTCGCTCCCTTAGGATGGCCATAGCCTCCTCGATCTATTCTGCGGTTTGGAACTGGTCGAGCAAAAGGCTGGGGCCATCCCTCAGGTGCGGGATCGAGAGTCTCGCGTCGCCGCGGCTACCCTCTGCAGTAGGCTGGGGCTCGGATTGAGCCGGAATATGACGTCCGGCAGTTTTGAGAGTGGCTCTCTTCGCTGTGGTGGCAGATGTCATTATTCTGAAGGTTTTTCTTTGAAGAACAGTGAGTGTTTCTTCAAGTATATGCCCTGGAGAACAGTGAGTGTTCTTCGAGATGGTCGGAATGAAAATAAAGGTTAAGATGCCCCTTCTTCTAGTGCCAATTGTTCTTACCCAAAATATTATCCGAAGATGATATGCTGGAATGGTCGAGTAACAAACAAAATGCGAGAGCACGTTCGTGGGGAAGTAAATAACACAAGATTTGCCAGGGTTGTTAGTCCCGGGTTTGAATGCTCTCGCGAGATATTATTAATACGAATACTCAGGAGTACAAATATTAATGTTAGAGTACAATTACAATGAGTGTAAAGACCCTAGTTATCTTAGCTCTTGGGTGTTGAAGATTGCCGGAAGAACCAGAGTTGATGCTCTGTGAGTTCTTGTAACAACGATGGGGTGTTGTGCTGACTGTGAGAAATCGATGGTCTCTCACTGTGTGAATTAGCTGAATGTCTGAGCTTCTAAACTTGTGAATCTCTTCAAATCTGAACTGTAGGGAGTTCTCATTTCTGTCGACCGTCTTTTGGTTAAGAGGTTCTGAGAGAGAAATCCTAGATAGAGTCGAGAGAGAAGCTGAGAGCTTTCCAAGTGCTGGAGGCTTTCTATTTATAGGACTGGGAGTCGCTGGGCGATCGCCTCTGTTGTATTATAATACGCGGGCGATCGTCTTTAGCACATGGGTTGGTCTCCTCAAAGTCCGCCGCATCTGTTGGCAGCCAGATGTGCGAACCAATGAGAAGCCAACACGCGTCTATGTCGCTGTCTTGGGAGGACCCACCTAAGACCTTTCGGCGGGTCTGTCGGTAGGTGAGGCCGTCCTTGTCACCAACAGCTGCTGATGGGCTGGAGTCGACGATCCGTATTCTGTGGCGCCATTCGCGAATCTGCACATGGGTCCTTGCTCCGTGATCCACTCTTCGTAGACTTGACGGACGATGGACTTATACGTGGCATAGAACGATCGTCTTTGGTCGGGCACCAGAGTCGGTCGCTAGGTACCAAGAGACGATTGCTTCGGGAGGTCGATCGCTAGATACTCGAAGATGGACTGTTACCTTCGATTGGCAAGTTTGTCGTAGCTTATTTGATCATGAACTCGGTCGCTCGGCCATATACCGATCGTCGTCCAGGCGTATTAATCGTCGCACAACACATGATCATTACCATTAAAACATCAAGAACACCTCATTCCAAACCCTTAATTATCATATTCATCAATAAGTGTCAAAAAGCTTAACTACAAACATGTTTTACTTGATTAATTCAACACTAGGTGTAGTATACTATAACACTAACATCATAAGTACGAAAATATAGAGTAGAATCGTACAACATACCTTCAGAAACAAAGAACAAATCACCAAAATTGCAAGAACACACTCCAAGCTTCAAGAACAACTCTAAACTTCCAATCAACAAGCTCCAATCCAAGATGCAAAGCTCAAACACAAGTTGGAAGGGTATAAAAAGAAGTCTAGTGAGGCAGAGGGACGATTGTTGGAGAGAAAAATCGGAGTTTGGACATGCAAAAGAAAGACACAAGCTGTCCTTTTATAAACTGCACAGCTCGTTACGTACGTTATCGCACGAAGATAATGTACGTTAACCCCTTTACGTACGCTACACCAAAAGTGTTACGTACATAATCTGCCTCCAGATGTTACTGTCTCAAAACACTAACATCATTGCATACGTTATGGATAACAACATTACATACGTAATATAGGTCAACCTGGCTGCCTCGAAAGGGCCAGTTATCCGGATCATGTCCGGCCCCCCACGCCGAAAGTGAGATCAGATAAGATTCCAAGCATTACGTACGTAACCAGCATGCTATTACGTACGTAAATCCAACAAAATAGCATACGTTAGGTTGAAGCCTTAGCGTACGTTAAACACAGAAATTCTAGCCCAAAATTGTAAAAATCTACACAACGTCAACAAATCAACCACAAGGCGAATGATAGTCATAATCAAGTCTATTCTGCTATATCCCGACATCAATAAATATTAACTTAATGTAACATGATTACAACATTATTCAAATTATCCAAACAATACGACAGTAGATAAGAAATTACTGTCGGATATTACATACTCCCCCGCTTAAAGGAGTTTCGTCCTCAAAACTAAGGGGTAAACAACTCGGGATACCTCTCTCGCATGCTGCTCTCCGTCTCCCATGTAGCCTCCTCGACTCTTTGTCGTGACCACTGAACCTTCAGTTGGGGAATCTTCTTGTTCCGCAACTATTTGATCCTCATCTCAAGTATCTGTACGGGACGCTCCTCGTACGAATGAACCTCCGCTATCTCGATCTCATCGAACTGAAGTATATGACTTAGATCAGGAACATATTTCCTCAATTGGGAGACATGAAACACGTTATGAATCCGACTCAGAGCTGGTGGTAATGCCAGATGATAGGCCAGATCGCCTACTCGTTCCAAAACCTCAAACGGCCTGATATACCTCGGACTCAGCTTGCCCCTCTTTCCAAAATGAAAAACACCTCGAGTAGGGGACACCTTCATTAGTACATGGTCGCCAACCTCGAACTCAAGCGATCGTCGACGGTTGTCTGCATAAGACTTCTATTGGCTTTGAGCCGTTAACAAACGACTCCTAATCAGAGCGATCTTCTCATGAGTTGCTAACAACATATCGGGTTCCGTACTCAAAGATTCAGATAGATCGACCCAACACAAAGGAGACCTATAACGATGGTCATTCAATGCTTCATAAGGGGCCCTCTGAATCGAAGTGTGCCAACTATTATTATAAGTGAATTCCACTAAAGGTAGTTTGGCTTCCCAATCGTCCTTCCAATCAAGAGCGCATGCCCTCAATATATCCTCTAGAGTTTGGATAGTCCTTTCATTCTGACCATCAGTCTGCGGATGAAATGTCGTACTGAAGTTCAATTGCATGCCCATCGCACGATGAACTGCTTTCCAGAAGTGAGACACGAATCGCCCGTCATGATCTGATACAATACTCTTGGTGGTACCATGTAACCTTACATATTCAAGAAAACAGTTCATAATGAATTATCGACACTACTAGTGCCACACAGAATATCATATCGATGTCGAGTCGAACAATTTCAATCACATAATCAATCCAGAATTTACCTCGAATTATCAATTAGATAAATCCAACCAGAGATCCTCGAAATATCAAGATCAACAATGAGATCCATTCCGATATCAATATCACGCTGGTAATTAAATCATGGCTCATAAAGTACATACTGTATTTGGCTCGTCGGGTCAGGCGCTTGCACAGGTCACATGTGACACGAAGGTCTCTTGATACTAGTTCATTTCACAATAACTCTTAAAAATAAAACGACGCTCCGATACTATCTTCTGTAACACCCCAAAAAGGCGGCTATTATAGTGTCGTGGACCCCATACTGGGACCCACCAGGCGATACCAAAATACAGATTAAATGTGTGATACCGAACCACAGTAGATAGTCATTACTCCGATTAGGAGTTTATAAATAGTATGGCCAACGGCCTTAACGTACACAGGATCCGAAAACAATTATAAACCATATGGATATGGAATATACTTCAAATAACAATACAATCGGACAATAGTTTAAAGGAAACAGAAAAATAACATTTCACGTTTGGACATAACTGGACAACAAAAGACATGGGCCCCCCAAACTAGTATCCTTCGAACCCTTCGCCGTCACCATGCTCTTCCCATGCCTTGCTTTTGCCACGACCTAAAATACAACACAAGTATTTCGCCCAAAACACAGGGTCAGATATACATGATAAATCATTCTCCAGACATTATACAATTCACATATATTAGATCTCAAAGGAAACATCCCGACTATTGAACATACCCCTCGGGAATATGAACAATCAATCACAAACAGTCGAACATATCCAATCATACATGGACTATGAACGATCAAACAATATGGCTCAAGATGGACATCACAGTATGCCCGATCCGGAAATGTGTCCGTGCACATGTCCACCCCGTATACGGAATCCAGAATATACGTGTGACAATGTACCTAATTATCCTCACGAACTACGTCTCGTGTGCACAATCCAATACGAAAACATCCACGTATGACTATATATGTGCTTGGATAAAAATCCTACACAATAACCAATCAGCATGCAGATATGATTCTAGATATGTCACGATACAACATGACAATGAATTCAACAAATCACATATCCGATTAAGGATCAAGAACTCACCGAAGTGACAATAAGGATCAACGAGATCAACGATTCAAAGTGACGAACTTGGGAATGCAATCCCATGATGAGAAATGGAACATCATCAAGAACAATATCGAACTACGAATCACAAATTCAATAAGATTTCATATACACGAAATGTATAACCATTACAAGAATTCAATCATCATTATAACCAAGCAAGATAACTTGCCTTAATACTGAGATGAGAATAATCCTCCCTTGTCGAACAAACGGACGGTCCTCGACTAATATTGGTCGCTCGAACAATCGACCTTGAATGAAATACATTTCACTCAATAACACATACATATAATTATCGTTATCGAATTCAATGTGACGACACCCTAAATTTAATTGAATAGTTCAACTATCTCAAGATATCAAAATTCTATTCCAAGAACTCTATTTACCTCCATTCATTCTTCTGATCGTTTTACAAGGTATTTTCAAATACTCGCATGATTCTTTATCAATAAAAAATTATCAAGAACATGTTAAACAATAATTATGTTCGTTCATATCATCTTATATCGTTTAACTTTCCAAGAACATCACCAATGATCAATAATATCTTCCTAAGAACATTATCAACTTATTATGATGTTCATTATATTCCTAAGGCATCAATACGACCGATTATCATGAACATATAAGAGTTTGGTTGTCTTCAAAAATATCTTTATCATCTTACAAAGGCTTGGCTAAGCCAAAAACAGAAATGAAGTTGAAGTTTAAGTTCAAGAACAACACTCTAATTCCTAACATTCATCAAGGTGTTCCTAATACATTTTATGTCAACAATACCATTGATTACACTAAGCTATGATGAAACTAAGGATAATTATTGTCTTAATGATGTTAATAATCTAGCAAGAGGAGTCTGATTCTATTAAACATGATCATTACCATTAAAACATCAAGAACACCTCATTCCAAACTCTTAATTATCATATTCATCAATAAGTGTTAAAAAGCTTAACTACAAACATGATTTACTTGATTAATTCAACACTAGTTGTAGTATACTATAATACTAACATCATAACTACGAAAATATAGAGTAGAATCGTACAACATACCTTCAGAAACGAAGAACAAATCACCAAAATCACAAGAACACACTCCAAGCTTCAAGAACAACTCTAAACTTCCAATCAGCAAGCTCCAATCCAAGATGCAAAGCTCAAACACAAGTTGGAAGGGTATAAAAAAAGTCTAGTGAGGCAGAGGGACGATTGTTGGAGAGAAAAATCGGAGTTTGGACATGCAAATGAAAGACACAAGCTGTCTTTTTATAAACTGCACAGCTCGTTACGTACGTTATCGCATGAAGACAACGTACGTTAACCCCTTTATGTACGCTACACCAAAAGTGTTACGTACGTTGTAATATCCGACTGTAACTTTTCATTTTTACCTGTCATTGTATTATTCGGATAATCTGATTATCATGAATCGTTGCATTTAGTATTATGTTGAGGTATTATAGATTTGAATTTCATATCGTTGTTATTTCATTTCATATGTGATGATTCGATGTTAATTAGAGAGTTGCATTTTTGAATTTTTCTGTTGATGTAGCGTACGCTACATAGTACGATTAACGTATGCTAATCCTGTGCCTTAGCGTGCGTAAGGTTTCCTCTGTTGCGTACGCTAAGAGGGAATCTGGCATCAGTTGACTTCAGCACGTGAACTCCTTAGCCGTTAGCATGCATGTGAACAAGGTCTGAGCTGTCATGTCGGCTAGAATCAACTTTTATTAGCGTGCGTAACCCATTTCTCATTAGCGTGCGCTAACGACCTACGAATTCAAGACAGTAGCCACTGTAAGCCGCTTACGTACGTAATATCGACCGGTTAGCGTACGTAAGTGCATTAGCGTACGCTAAAGCTTCCCGTTAGCGTGCGCTAAGTCTGCACAGTCTATTTATAGGACCAGCCTATTTTTCATTTCTTCACAACCCCAAACCGAATTTCTCTCTTCACATATCATCCCTATGCACTCCCAAAACGATAACAACCTTCACCAACTTGCTTCTAAGCCTTAAATCTTGGAGTGGAGCTCATTTCCTTGGAGATTAGGAGTTGTTCTTGAGCTTGGAGTATATTTTCTCATAGCATTGAAGTTGTTCTTCATTTCTGGAGGTAGGTGTACTTTCCTCTCTGCATTATTTTCTTATGTTGATGTTAATGACGAATTATACTTCACCTAGAGTTAGATTAATCAAGTAAAACATAGTTTTAATCCAACCTTTTTAACACTTTTGATGAATATGATAAATAAGGGTTTGAGATGGATTTGTTCTTGATGATATAGTGATTTTAACCATGTTGTAACTACCATGCTCATCTTTGGACGAATTTAGCTCAGTAAAATACCTTTGAATCAGTTAACTTCACCATATTTGGATTTAAGTAATAGAGTTGTTATCATAAAGTAATTAAACACCATTTTAAGTTTTCAATTACCTTGGGAAGAACTTGACCATGATTAGAGGTAGAAGGGTGTCTTCTTGCTCAGATTTCTTAAGAATCATATCCTCCTTATGTTTAGCTCAGCAAGATTTTGAATGGTTAAGGATAATTGTGAAACAACACAACAACTTTTCATTCATCTAATGAGATGAGAACTTAGTTTGTTTTGATCTTCATACTAGGTACATGGTGAATTCATCATAATGTTAGTTATTCTTCCAGTCTTGTAAACAAAGATTTTGATAATCCTCATGGTTATGGTGTAATCTCAGAACTTATAAACTTGTTGTAAACTTAATATTCAATTTAGATGAGAGGAGAATGATTATAAATGTGCAGATTTTGTTCCTTCAATACTTTAATGTTTTGGAAAGTTTAATCATCATAAGATGATCTTAACATCATAATTGGTTATTCAACATACCCTTAATAGAATTCTTGTTTATGATGAACCATGGGAACATTCGGTAATAGTATTGTAAACCGATTTTTATGGTTGTAATGATGTTAAAAGAACTCCTGACATAAGACTTCGATAATTGGAAATAACAAACTATTCTAAAGGATCGTAGGATGACGTCTTACTAATCCTATATTGATAATTATACGAATATGTTATTGAGTAAAATGTATTTCGTTTAAGGTTGATTGTTCGAGTAAACAATATTAGTCGAGGACCGTTCGTTCATTCCGACAAGAAGAGGACTATTCTCGTCTCCGTATTGAGGCAAGTTATCTTGCTTGGTTATAATGATGATTAGATTCTCATGATGGTTATATATTTCATGTGTATGAATTGTTCATGTAATGGTTGTCGTGATTTGACATTGACGTTATTCCGTTGTCTTCATGGGGTTGCATTCCCAAGTACGTCGTTTTGAATCGTTGACCTCGCTGGTCTTATTTTCACTTCGGCGAGTTTTTCTTGATCCTTAATCGGATATGTGATTTATTGAATTCGTTGTCATGTTGTATCGTGACATATCCGGAATCATATCTGCGTTCCGATTGGTCATTGTGTAGGATTTTTAGCCAGGCACATATATAGTCATGCGTGGATATTATTCCGCATTGGACTGTGCACAGGAGACGTAGTTTTGTGAGGCTAATTAAGTACATTGTCCCACGTATATTCTAGATTCCGTATACAGGGCGGACGTGTACACGGACACATTTCCGGATCGGGCGTACTGTGATGTCCATCTTGAGCCATATTGTTAATCGTCCATAGTATTGGATGCTTGTGACTGATTGTTTCATACGCCCGAGGGGTATGATTGATAGTCGGAATGATTTCTTTGAGATCTATATATTTGTGAATTGTATAATGTCGGAAGAATTGATTATCATGTATATCTGACCCTGTGTTGGGCGAAATACTTGTATTGTATTTTAGGTCGAGGCAAAGGCAATGCACGGGAAGAGCATGTCGACGGCGAAGGGTTCGAAGGATACTAGTTCGGGGGCCCTACATCTTTTGTTGTCCGGTTATGTTAAACCGTGTTATGTTATTTCCTGTTTCATTTAAATTGCTATCTGGTTGTATTTGACATTTGAAGTATTTTCCATCTCCATATGGTTTATACTTGTTTTTCGGATCCTGTGTATTATAAGGCCGTTGGCCATATTTAATAAACTCCTAATCGGAGTAATGACTATTCATTGTGGTTCGGTATCACAAATAATATTTATTTAACCTGCTTTGGATATCGCCTGGTGGGTCCCAGTGTGGATTCACGGCACTATAATAGCCGCCTTTTGGGGTGTTACAGAAGATGGTATCAGAGAGTTGTTTCCTTTTTATGAGTCATTGTGAAATGAACTAGTATCAAGAGACCTTCGTGTCACGTGTGACTTGTGCAAGCGCCTGACCCTACGAGCCAAATACGGTATGTACTTTATGAGCCATGATTTAATTAATGGCATGATATTGATATCAGTATGGGTCTCCTTGTTGATCATGTTATTTCGAGGAATTGTGACAGGATTTATCTGATTGATAATCCGAGGTAAATGCTGAATTCATTATACAATTGAAATTGTTCGACTTGACACCGATATGATATTCGGTGCGACATTTGTGGTATCGATAACCGTTTTCCTTGAATATGTGATTCCTTGTTGCTATTAACTTAGCATGAATTTTAGTATCTTGAACTGTACTTACGGTTATCACTATGATTGATTCTTTCAGTATGGAAAGAAACCTGAGAGGTCGTGGCAGAGGGGGACGAGGCCGCGGAAGGGGCCGAATCCCGATACCTCGAGCTAACAGATGCGCGAATGCGGAACAGAGTTCCGCAGACAGTGGTTCACCTTCTAGGGAACAATCGCACCACAGTGGACGCGGGGATGCGCGTGTCGATCCTTACGTCGTAATGCAGGGCATGATGACGCAGATGACCCAGATTGGTCAACTAATGGAAGCTATGCAGAGGGCCGCTACTGGACAGCAACAGGGGGCTCATCCTCCTCCTGTGATTGGCGGACCCGTGAGTCGGATTATCAGCGACATCTCTCGCCAGCGACCACCGACTTTTGAAGGCTCCTCTGAGCCTGCTGACATTGTGCATTGGATCGAGCATTTTGAGAAACTTTTTCAGATGGTGGACTGCCCGGAAGAGAATCGCGTTTCGGTAGCCGCGTATTACCTTGGCAAAGGCGCTCACACCTGGTGGCTTTCAGTAAGGCCGATTGATGGTGTTTACACTTGGGAGGAATTTAAAAACCTCATGCTAGACCGTTACTATCCTGGCCACTCCGTGAGGCCAAACTGCCTAACTATTGAACCCCGACCCATCTGAAGACGATGATGTATTATCTGTTGCTGAGAAATTCCAGGCACTCCTTCCTTTTGCCACGACAATTATCCGAACAGAGGCCGATAAGATCAAATACTTTCTCAAGAGGCTTAAACCCCGAATGAGAATGCAGCTGTTAAATCACCACTGTACTACCTTACCAGAGTTCATCGAGAAGGCTCTGGAGTACGAACTCACCGCGAAGGAGATTTCCAAGAAACAACCACAGTTCAACAACAAAAGGTCCAGAACCGTAACTGTGATCGAGAGTAATCGGGGGACATTCAGGAAGCCCCAGTCATTGCCAAACCCTTCTGATCAACCACCCATGGCGTCAAAGCCCGCCGGATCGCACTCTCGAGCGGTTCCCTCTTCCGTGGTGTGTCATAACTGTGGGGGCCAGGGGCATATCACCTTCAAATGCCCAAAGCCTGCCATCACATGCCATACTTGTGGGAAGAATGGTCACCGTGCTCGTTTTTGCAGGAGTGGGCCCGGACATGATCCAGTAGCGTCTCATGCTCCAGTTCAATCCTCTGTCCAGAACCGGACGCCTCCGTCCGCTTCCTATTAGACCACCGGGGCGAATAGGGGAATGGGCCGTGGGAATCAAAGTGGTACCCCTGGTGCCGGAACTGCGAAACCCAGGATTTACGAGATGAAGAAAGCTGACGATCCTGAGGCCAGCATGATTTCAGGTATACTCGAGATCCACTCCCAGCCTGTATGTGTTCTTTTTGATACCGGTGCTTCACACTCCTTTATATCTTCTTCTTGTTTAAGTCGTTTGCCTCTAGACCATGTTATCAATTATGAGCCCTACGTGATTGGTCTACCTGATTGTAGAAGAATTATTGGAAATCGTGAAGTCCAGGACTGTTTGATTCGTTTGAACGACTGTGAGTGGTTGTCAAATCTGATTGTAGTCGATCTACCTAAGGATGATATAATCTTGGGTATCGATTGGATGGATCGTCATGATGCAATACTCAGTGTCCGCAAGCGGATGGTAACCGTCACTTCTGATGATGGTTTCGAGTGTATTTTTCGAGGAGATAATCCCAGTCGTTCTGGGAGAGTCATCAGCGCTATGAAAGCAGTGAAACTGCTTAATCAAGGGTGTATTGGTTATTGGTGCTACATGACCAAAACAGCAGACGACCCGATTGAATTGCCGACATTCCGTAGTCCGAGACTACCCGGATGTATTTCCGCACGAGTTGCCGGCTTACCTCCTCATCGTGACGTGGAGTTTATTATTGAGTTAGAACCAGTACGTCCCGCTCTCAAAAGCACCGCACCGTATGGCTCCGACCGAGATGCAAGAATTGAAGAACCACTTGAGGAATTGGTGACAAACGCTATATTCGACCTAGTGCGTCCTTGGGAGCACCAGTGTTATTTGTACGGAAGAAAGATGGATCTCTACGCTTATGTATTGATTACCGTGAGCTGAACAGGGTGACCATCAAGAACAAGTATCCCTTGCCTCGTATTGATGATTTATTGGACCAACTTCAGGGAGCTGCCGTGTTTTCTAAGATCGACTTGAGATCTGGTTACCATCAGTTGAGGATTCGAGAGTCTGACATTTCGAAGACAGCTTTCCGTACTCGCTATGGGCATTATGAGTTCGTGGTGATGCCATTTGGACTGACTAATGCACCGGCAGTGTTCATGGAGTTGATGAATCGAGTTTTTATTAACTATCTAGATCGCTTTGTAGTCGTTTTTATTGACGACATTCTGATTTACTCTCGCGACCACGAAGAGCACGAGCGTCACCTCCACCAAGTTCTCGATACATTGAGGCGGGAACAACTTTATGGGAAATTTTCTAAGTGTGAATTCTGGATGCGTGAGGTTGTCTTTCTCGGGCATGTAATATCATCCGAAGGGGTGAGAGTGGACCCACAAAAGACGGAAGCCATTCGAGATTGGCTACCACCGAAGAACGTGAAGGAAGTTCGTAGTTTCCTCGGCCTAGCAGGCTACTACCGACGGTTCGTAGAAGGATTTTCTAAAATTGTGCAACCGATGACCAACTTACTGCGAAAGGACAAGAAGTATTTGTGGTCACAATCATGTCAGTAAAGTTTTGATGAGCTCAAGAGTCGATTGATTTCGGCACCTGTTTTGGTCTTACCAAAAGGAACGGAAGGATTTGTGGTGTATAGTGACGCGTCGAGACAGGGTCTGGGATGTGTACTAATGCAGGAAGGGAAGGTGATTGCCTATGCATCGAGACAATTGCGACCCTATGAAGTTAACTATCCGACCCATGAGTTGGAGTTAGCAGCCGTGGTGTTTGCTTTGAAAATCTGGCGTCACTATCTTTATGGAGTTACCTGCCAGATCTTTACAGACTACAAGAGTCTAAAGTACATTTTTACTCAGAAGGAGTTAAACATGAGATAGAGAAGGTGGCTAGAATTAATCAAGGACTATGATATCGAGATCCTTTATCATCCGGGTAAAGCAAATGTGGTCGCCGATGCTTTGAGCCGTAAAACCGTGCAGGAGCAGATGCTGAGCCGTTTGACAGCACAGAGAGAGTTGCAGCTGGACCTTATGAGGTCAGAAATTGAAGTTTGGTTACGGCGTGTTCAGGGACAACTTTGCACCCTTGAGATTTCTTCGTCTCTTGATGATATGATCAAATCGAAGCAAATTACGGACCCATTCTTATCTCGAGTTCGGGATGAAGTAACCCAGGGGAAAGCCCCTGGATTCGTGATCCACGAGGATGGATTGATACGTTTTAGAAATCGAGTTTGTGTACCGTGACGAAGAGTTGAGGAACTCTATCATGAGGGAAGCCCATGCTACCCGTACTCTATTCACCCGGATCTAGCAAGATGTATAAGGATTTGAAGCAGAATTATTGGTGGGGAATATGAAACGTGAGGTTGCCGAATTCGTTTGAGGTGCTTAACACATCGGCGAGTTAAGATTGAGCACCAGCGACCGCAGAATCTTGAAACCGCTCCCGATTCCCGAGTGGAAATGGGAGGACATATCTATGGATTTTATCACTAGCTTGACGAGTCATCGAGGAATGAATACGATTTGGGTGATTGTGGACCGTCGACCAAATCAGCCCACTTCTTGGAGATTAAGGACACGTGGGGCCCCAGAGATTGGCCACTGCTTATTAAGGAAATTGTGAGACTACGGTACCCCAAGAGTATTGTATCGAGGCCAGTGACGGGCGATTTGTGTCACACTTCTGGAAGGCAGTTCATCGTGCGATGGGCACGCAGTTGAATTTCAGTACGGCTTTTCATCCACAGACCGATGGTCAGTCGGAAAGAACCATACAGACTCTAGAGGACATGTTGAGAGCATGTGCTCTTTATTGGAAGGACGATTGGGAAGTCCAGCTGCCTTTGGTGGAATTCACTTATAATAATGGTTGGCACGCTTCGATTCAGATGGCACCGTATGAGGCATTGTATGGCCGTCGCTGCAGGTCCCCTTTGTGTTGGGACGAACTGTCAGAATCTCTGGGTATGGAACCCGATATGTTATTAGCAGCCCGTGAGAAGATCACTTTGATTAGGAGTCGGTTTTTAACGGCTCAAAGTCGACAGAAGTCTTATGCTGACCACCGTCGACGACCGCTTGAGTTCGAGGTTGGTGACCATGTGTTAATGAAGGTGTCTCCTACCCGAGGTGTTTTTCGTTTCGGGAAGAGGGGCAAGCTGAGCCCAAGGTACATTGGGCCGTTTGAGGTTTTGGAGCGTGTAGGTGATCTGGCCTATCGACTAGCTTTGCCACCGACTTTGAGTAAGATTCACAACGTGTTTCATGTCTCCCAGTTGAGGAAATATGTTGCTCATCCGAGCCATGTACTTCAGTTCGAAGTGATTGAATTAGCAGAGGATCATTCGTACGAGGAGCATCCTGTACGGATACTCGAGAGGAGGATCAAGCAGTTGCGGAACAAGACGATTCCCCTACTGAAAGTTCAGTGGTCACGACATGGAGTCGAGGAGGCTACGTGGGAGACCGAGGATAGTATGCGAGCGAGACACCCCGAGTTATTTACCCCTTAGTTTCGAGGACGAAACTCTTTTTAAGGGGGGGAGTATGTAATATCCGACTGTAACTTTTCATTTTTACCTGTCATTGTATTATTCGGATAATCTGATTATCATGAATCGTTGCATTTAGTATTATGTTGAGGTATTATAGATTTGAATTTCATATCGTTGTTATTTCATTTCATATGTGATGATTCGATGTTAATTAGAGAGTTGCATTTTCGAATTTTTCTGTTGATGTAGCGTACGCTACATAGTATGATTAATGTACGCTAATCCTGTGCCTTAGCGTGCGTAAGGTTTCCTCTGTTGCGTACGCTAAGAGGTAATCTGGCATCAGTTGACTTCAGCACGTGAACTCCTTAGCCGTTAGCATGCATGTGAACAAGGTCTGAGCTGTCATGTCGGCTAGAATCAACTTTTATTAGCGTGCGTAACCCATTTCTCATTAGCGTGGGCTAACGACCTACGAATTCAAGACAGTAGCCACTGTAAGCCGCTTACGTACGTAATATCGACCGGTTAGCGTACGTAAGTGCATTAGTGTACGCTAAAGCTTCCCGTTAGCGTGCGCTAAGTCTGCACAGTCTATTTATAGGACTAGCCTGTTTTTCATTTCTTCACAACCCCAAACCGAATTTCTCTCTTCACATATCATCCCTCTGCACTCCCAAAACGATAACAACCTTCACCAACTTGCTTCTAAGCCTTAAATATTGGAGTGGAGCTCATTTCCTTGGAGATTAGGAGTTGTTCTTGAGCTTGGAGTATATTTTCTCATAGCATTGAAGTTGTTCTTCATTTCTGGAGGTAGGTGTACTTTCCTCTCTGCATTATTTTCTTATGTTGATGTTAATGACGAATTATACTTCACCTAGAGTTAGATTAATCAAGTAAAACATAGTTTTAATCCAACCTTTTTAACACTTTTGATGAATATGATAAATAAGGGTTTGAGATGGATGTGTTCTTGATGATATAGTGATTTTAACCATGTTGTAACTACCATGCTCATCTTTGGACGAATTTAGCTCAGCAAAATACCTTTGAATCAGTTAACTTCACCATATTTGGATTTAACTAATAGAGTTGTTATCATAAAGTAATTAAACACCATTTTAAGTTTTCAATTACCTTGGGAAGAACTTGACCATGATTAGAGGTAGAAGGGTGTCTTCTTGCTCAGATTTCTTAAGAATCATATCCTCCTTATGTTTAGCTCAGCAAGATTTTGAATGGTTAAGGATAATTGTGAAACAACACAACAACTTTTCATTCATCTAATGAGATGAGAACTTAGTTTGTTTTGATCTTCATACTTGGTACATGGTGAATTCATCATAATGTTAGTTATTCTTCCAGCCTTGTAAATAAAGATTTTGATAATCCTCATGGTTATGGTGTAATCTCAGAACTTATAAACTTGTTGTAAACTTAATATTCAATTTAGATGAGAGGAGAATGATTATAAATGTGCAGATTTTGTTCCTTCAATACTTTAATGTTTTGGAAAGTTTAATCATCATAAGATGATCTTAACATCATAATTGATTATTCAACATACCCTTAATAGAATTCTTGTTTATGATGAACCATGGGAACATTCGGTAATAGTATTGTAAACCGATTTTTATAGTTGTAATGATGTTAAAAGAACTCCTGACATAAGACTTCGATAATTGGAAATAACAAACTATTCTAAAGGATCGTAGGATGACGTCTTACTAATCCTATATTGATAATTATACGAATATGTTATTGAGTAAAATGTATTTCGTTTAAGGTTGATTGTTCGAGTAAACAACATTAGTCGAGGACTGTTCGTTCATTCCGACAAGAAGAGCACTATTCTCGTCTCCGTATTGAGGCAAGTTATCTTGCTTTCTAATAATGATGATTAGATTCTTATGATGGTTATATATTTCATGTGTATGAATTGTTCATGTAATGGTTGTCGTGATTTGACATCGACGTTATTCCGTTGTCTTCATGGGGTTGCATTCCCAAGTACGTCGTTTTGAATCGTTGACCTCGCTGGTCTTATTTTCACTTCGGTGAGTTTTTCTTGGTCCTTAATCGGATATGTGATTTATTGAATTCGTTGTCATGTTGTATCGTGACATATCCGGAATCATATCTGCGTTCCGATTGGTCATTGTGTAGGATTTTTAGCCAGGCACATATATAGTCATGCGTGGATATTATTCCGCATTGGGTATGCACACGAGACGTAGTTTTGTGAGGCTAATTAGGTACATTGTCCCACGTATATTCTGGATTCCGTATACGGGGCGGACGTGTACACGGACACATTTCCGGATCGGGCGTACTGTGATGTCCATCTTGAGCCATATTGTTAATCGTCCATAGTATTGGATGCTTGTGACTGATTGTTTCATACGCCCGAGGGGTATGATTGGTAGTCGGAATGATTTATTTGAGATCTATATATATGTGAATTGTATAATGTCGGAAGAATTAATTATCATGTATATCTGACCCTGTGTTGGGCGAAATACTTGTATTGTATTTTAGGTCGAGGCAAAGGCAAGGCACGGGAAGAGCATGTCGACGGCGAAGGATTCGAAGGATACTAGTTCGGGGGCCCCACATCTTTTGTTGTCCGGTTATGTTAAACCGTGTTATGTCATTTCCTGTTTCATTTAAATTGCTATCTGGTTGTATTTGACATTTGAAGTATTTTCCATCTCCATATGGTTTATACTTGTTTTTCGGATCCTGTGTATTATAAGGCCGTTGGCCATATTTTAATAAACTCCTAATCGGAGTAATGACTATTCATTGTGGTTCGGTATCACAAATAATATTTATTTAACCTGTTTTGGATATCGCCTGGTGGGTCCCAGTGTGGGATTCACGTCACTGTAATAGCCGCCTTTTGGGGTGTTACATACGTAATCTGCCTCCAGATGTTACTGTCTCCAAACACTAATATCATTACGCACGTTATGGAGAATGGCATTACGTACGTAATATAGGTCAACCTGGCTACCTCTAAAAGGCCAGCTATCCGGATCATGTCCGGACCCCCATGCCAAAAGTGAGATCAGATAAGATTCCAAGCGTTACGTACATAACCAGCATGCCATTACGTACGTAAAGCCAACAAAATGGCGTATGTTAGGTTGAAGCCTTAGCGTACGTTAAACACAGAAATTCTAACCCAAAAATGTAAAAATCTACAACGTCAAGAAATCAACCATAATGTGAATGATAGTCATAACCAAGTCTATTCTGCTATATCCCGACATCAATAATCATTAAATGAATGTAACATGATTACAATGTTATTCAAATTATCCGAACAATATAACAGTAGATAAGAAATTACTGTCGGATATTACAGTTAGCTAGACCACGGACGTTCCATGTCAGTATGGGGATCGACATAAACTAACCAATCGACTCAGACGAAAGATGGGAACGCTGACTGGAGCACCCCCATCCTCGGGGTGTGCCCTGCCTAGCGGATGTTCCCCCTTTTGAGGGCGATGCAGAGTGCACCTTGATAGGGGGGTAGAAGATCCACGAGAAGATACTCTATCACGTATGGAAGTCGAGGAGTCAGAAGTAGCTTTGACCCTAGTCGTAACTCCAAGGGCAGCAGTGGAAGGTGTTGTGCGGCGATTTATACGCCTCGACGGCAATTGATAACAAGGCCGAGCGACCGAGTCCACAACCAAACAAGCTACGGCGAACTTGCCTAAGCAAAGGCAGCAGTCCACTTTCAAGTATCTAGTGATCGACTCTCAAGGCGATCACCTTTTGGCACCTAACGATTGACTCTGGTGCCCGACCTAGGACGACCGTCCTGTGCCATGAACAAGGCCTTTGTCCGTCAAATTCTACGAAGACTGGATCTCAAAGCAGGCGCCCATGTGCAGATCCGAGAAAGGCGCCGCATAACCTGGATCATTGACCACGGCCTGTCACCACCTTCTCACCTACCCACAGACCCGCCGAAAGGTACAAGGTGGAGCCTCCCCGGACAGCGACTCAAGACACGTGCAGACTTCTCATTGGTCCGCACAGCTGGCTGCCAGCAGCAGCCGCGGACTTTTAGGAGACCAGCCCATGTGCTAAAGACAATCGCCCGCTTATTATAATACAGTAGAGGCGATCGCACAGCGACTCCCAGGGCTATAAATAGAGAACCTCTAGCAACTGGAAAAAGGTTCCTCTGGGTGGGTAATTCATTTCCGGAAAACATTCACAAAGGTTCGCAATTCAGTTGGCAACCACAATCAGAATACATACACACTTTCAGGCTCTCGGCTTCCTCTCTTGAATCTATATAAGGATTTCTCTCTCAGCACCTCTCATCCAGAAGGCGGTCGGCAGAGGCAATAACTCCCTGTAGTACAGATTTGAAGAGACTTGCAAGCCCAAGAGCTCAGATTTCCAGCTAATACACACTGTGAGAGACCGTCGATTTCTCACAGTCGTCACAGCACATCAACGTTGTAACAAGAACTCATAGAGCATCATATCTGGTTCTTCCGGTAATATTCACGCTCAATAGCTAAGATAAATAGGGTCTTTACGCTCATTGTAATTGTACTCTAACATTAATATTTGTACTCCAAAGTATTCGTATTAATAACATCTCGCGAGAGCATTCAAGCCCATTCAAGCCCGGGACTAACAACCCCGGCATATCTTGTGTTATTTACTTTCCCCACGGAAGTGCTCTCGCACCTTGTTTGCTACTCGATCTTTCCAGCAATATCTATCTCCGGATAATATTTTGGATAGCAACAATTGGCGCTAGAGGAAGGGGTTGAACCTTCGTTTTTTATTCCTACCGTCCCGAAGAACACTCACTGTTCTCGGGGCATATACTTGAAGTGACACTCACTGCTCTTCAAAGAAAGCCTTCAGAATCATGACGTCCGCCACTACATCGAAGAGAGCCACTCTCCAAACCGCCGGACATCATATCCCGGCTCGATCCGAGCCCCAGCCGACGGCAGAGGGAAGCCGCGGCGGCGTGAGACTCTCGATCCCGCACCTGAGGGGTGGCCCCAGCCTCTCGTTCGACCAGTTCCAAACCGCGGAACAGATCGAGGAGGCTATGGCCATCCTAAAGGAGCGACGGAGAGCATGCGCGATGCCCGCTATAACTCCCTCGGCCATCCGCCGCGTGGGCAAACGGAAGTTCAAAGGGTTACTGAGCGAGCGATCGTCAGAAAGCCCCGATTCACGAGAAAAGGCTCTCGCAAGGACGGACGGTTCCGTATGTAGTCGCTTGGGAAGCGATCCATCATGGCGACCGGGGCATTTTGGCCCCAACCACGAGACGATGAAATCCGAGCCCGTCACCAGGAGTTCAGCGTACCTAACTCCCAGCCGAATACAGGTCAGCCGTCTGGCTCCCGCTCCGAACGCTAGTGGGTCAGTACTTGATCGCTTAGGCTCCTGCTCCGAGCGCCAAGCCGCGGCAATGGCCGCTATGCAACGCCAGCTCGACGAGATGAAAGCGCTCCTGGATACTGGGGCAAGCACCAGTAGAAAGATCATCGGACCAACCGAGCCACTCGCGGTGCACATCGAGCTTGCCCCCGTGCAACCAAGGATCGCTCCTCGCAAAACACCTCTATATGAAGGGAGATCGAACCCCGAGACCCACCTGAGCAAGTTCCGGATTTACATGACCGGGTGTGAGGCATCGGACGTGACTAAGTTCCGAATCTTCCCGTTAACATTGGGCGAGCTGGCCCATAGGTGGTACGTCTCACTACCACCGCGATCGATCATCTCCTTTGAGGAACTGGCGATTGACTTCACGTCATACCTCGCCGCCAAGGTCGCCAGACCAGAAGGCCCCCACCGCATGATGAAAGTCAGGCAAGGGAAGGCGAATCCGATGCAGATTATATCGACCGGGTAGATGAGATCATCCTCACTGGCAAGCCCATCAGTGACGAGCTCGCCCTCTACTCGGTCCTGGGGGGATTCTACGGTCACTCACCCATGTTCAGACATCTGACGAAGGACATCCCCCCAACCTACGCGATCTTCCGCGCTAAGGCCGCAGACTTTCTGGCCATGCACAGGATGCTCACCCTCTGCCGTGGCGAGGGGATGCCACCTCCCTTCCAGAAGACAGCGATCGACAAAACCAAAAAGGCGGTCGCCAAGCCACCCGGCGATCTCAAGGCCTTCGAGGATGTGGAAACCCATCTCCTCCACAAGTTCAACCGAACTCCGGCCCACATTTTTTAAGCCATCAAGGGGTGCGAACCGCTAAAAAAGCCGAAGGCAATAAGGGACCACGGTCATCTGGACCGCAATCAATATTGTGCTTACCACAAGAGTCCCGGCCACAGCACCAACCAATGCCGCGACCTCCTCAGACAACTCTGGAGATTGTTCGAGGAGGGCAAGTTGGACAGCTTATTGGTTTAGCTGGAGCCCCACCAATCTCCCAACATGGTCGCCCGAGTCGAACGCGAACAGGCCGGAAAGCTCATACGAGCCGACCCCTCGATCAACCTCGGCGACCGAATCTACATGCTTCAATCAAGAGAAAGGAACTTCGGAAGTCTCTCCCCAATTTCCCACAGTCAAACCAAAGGCTCTTGCTGAGCAAGTGCTTCGAAAAAGATGTCGACTCGCTCGCCCTCTAAAGTTCGTCATCAACATGATGGACCTAGGCAGCAATCGCCTCCCCTAGCACAACGTATACCGTCGAGGATCATCATATGACATGATGGTCCGAGGTAGAAAAGTGCCGCCATGGTCGCCAAAATCGATTAAACCGACGATCCGTCCATGCAAGGTTCCTTTGAGATTCGATCGCTCGCCCTTCATTTAAATACGAGGTGGGCGTAGCTGAAGGACTCTCCGAAACAAATCAGAGGATTACTCGCTCGCCCTCTAAAGTTCGTCATCAACATGAAGAACCTAGGCAGGCGATCTCCTCCCCTTACACAACGTATACCGTCGAGGATCGTCATCTGACTTGATGGTCCGAGGTAAAAGAGTGTCGACATGGTCATGGAGGACGATGGAACCGTTCTCTGTGCCCGTGCAAGGTCCCTTTGGGCCACGATCGCCCACCCTTCGTTTAAATACGAGGCCGGCGTAGTCTGAGGGCCCTCCAAAACAGATCTGTGGACACATTCGCCCGCCCTCAAAGGTCCATCACTTAACGTGGTGGGTCCTTCCCGGACAATGCGACGCGTCCCTCCCCCCGTGTCAACGTATACCGTCGAGGGTCGCCTTCTTAATGACGGGTCGAGGTAGAAAAGAGCTAACAAGCCGCGGATGTGGAGTCGATTATTCCGACAAAGCCCCGCACAAGGAATCCTCCAGACCGAGACCGCACACCCTTCGTTTAAATACAAGGCGAGGCGCAGCCTACGAAGGACCCTACCAATTAAGTGAGTCGCGAGAACTTAGCCATCAGACAGAATGTCGCTCGCGCACAAGACACGGTCGTGGAGATCGATCCATCGAACTCCGCGATCGTGCACGGTTCCTCAAGACCGAGATGGATGGCCTTCCTCGAGGAATCTGCAAAATTGAAGACCGCTCACTCAACGATTTATTTTCGTCCCCTTACTTTCACTAAGTGAACAAAAACAAGGGGGAAGTGCGGAGCTATATATACGATGATCGTCCGTATTCAATTACATACGTAGATCGGCATTTTTCAGATGTTTGTGCAGCGATCCAATTTGTTGTAAAAATTATCTATATGAGTTTATCAATTCACTTGGAGCTAAACACGCAACAATCTCTCCTCACACATTTGTACAAAGTCATACAAAGACTCAGAAAAGCAATCATTCAAGTAATAAATCGAAGAAGCAAATATTCATTTCATTATTTGAGATTTCAAAGTACATACACGGTCGCCCGAAGGCCTAAGTACTACAAAGAAAGCTACAAAATTACAAGGCAAAAAGCTAAAACAATAAGAACGAAAAGCCGCAGGCCCCTGCCTGGCCTTCGCCTTCAACCACTGGATCGGCCCGCGACCCTTCGCCATCTTCCGGAGCTGCCTCCCCGTCCTTCGGAGCGTTAGGATGAACAAGGTTTGCCGGAGTCGGGTACCAGCTCAGGTCCACGCTGATTTCCGAGAGATCCAAGATCGGCACAGAGAAGGCAGGATGAAGAGGGTGCTCCAACGCATATGCCTTGAAGTTTTCAGCAACAGGTCCGACCTCCATCCCTCCCTTCTTAGCAGCTCGGAGCGAGTCAGCGAACGCCATATAATAGGCAAACCCACTGACGAACTCCATGTTAAGAAAGGGATTGGCCTCGGTCGCCTCCAGCTTCCCTTTCAACTCCGCAACCGCCTGTTGCGCACCCTGGAGCTCGGTCTCCCTAGCAGCCATCTCTCCCCTCGATGACGCCAGCCCGCTAGTCAACCGAGCGACAATCACCTTCAGCTGAGCGGCCGCGTGCAACCGATGGGCATCTGTCATCTGGTCCCGAAATCGGTCGACCATGGCCCGGGCTCGCTCGTAATTCTCTCTCATTAGCTCAAGATTCTGACTCGCCCGTTTAGCTGCGTCCAAGGAGTCCTTCTCCATAGCCACAATCCTGTCGGCAAACTCGGCATTCTCTTTCCGAGCAACCTCGAGGTCCGCCTGCAGACGAGTAGTAGAAGGATGACCCTTGAATTCACCGCAGTCTGGCGACCATCGTCGCCGCCTGGAGGGAGAGAGCAAAAGCAGCTTGCATTGTGTTCCCAGACCGCTGGCGGGCGATCGCATCCAAGTCGGTCGTCCAGGCCTTCGGCAAAGCAGAAACCGCCCGGTTGACATACAGTGGGACATCACAGGCCGCGCGAGGAGATCGGCTCGCGAGGAAATCTAGCACCATCGGCGGGCAAGCTGGGTTAGCGCTGCGGATCCTGCATCAAACAACAAAAAGTTAGCACATCTCCCATGCAAGTGACGAAACTCAACGAATAAACAAAGTCTACCTCTCGGCTCTCTCGGGGTCGCGACCAAAGTATGGTTTCCCGCGAGGGGTCTCAGCCTCGGCGATCGCCATCTCTCACAAGAAAGCCGCAGAGGGCGTAGGCTCATCCACCGTAGGGACCGCGGTGATCGGAGGCTCGGAGATTGGCACCTCACCGGCAGGGGCATAAACTGGAGGTTCTCCCGACCTCTGCCGCTTGCAGTTCGTCCGGAGCCCCTCCTCCCAAGCTTCCTCCTCCGCTATGATCGGCTCCACGTTGGGCCTCACCTCCGGAATGAGAGGTAACGCCACCGGAGGAACCCGAGATGACTTCTTCTGGTGAAGACGGCTCAGCACTCTGCGGTTCGACATGGCTATCTCCGCTGGAGGCTCCAAGAAACGAGGAAAGCGGACCGCTGCAATAAGAAACAATTGAGCAACGGTTAGACACATTCTCCAAGCAGGACGATCGCCATGCAAATGGAGATCGTAGAAATTCATACCTGGGACCGAAAGATGTCATGGGAAACGGAATAGCCGAGCAGACAGCCAACGTCTCTCTTTGTTAATCCAGCGAGCGTCTAAGTAGTCGTCCGGCAAACTTCGTATCCGCTCCCAAACGACCAGAAAATCGAAAGGAAGCTCGTCGACAGCCGGAATATGGAAACCTGCAAAAGCAAAATCAAATTAGATCAGTTCAGAACACATCCGAACGAAGGGAGAGTAAAAACCTTTACTCGGATTCCTCTCCCGAAAGCTTGTGGGAATGTCCAGCTCGCCCATAGGATTGTCACTCGCTGAGGCCTTCCAGGCACCGGCGACCCAGAACCACTTCGCCGGATCGCCCCGCACCTTGTTCGGGACTCCGAGGATTACCCGACCGGATCGGCCTTGAATATGATAGCCTCCGATCGACCCCTTCTGAGCTGTCAGCTTGAACAGGTGGTTTATCTCCGATGGCGAAGGAAGGCGGTACATTCGGTGACCGCCGAACAAGGTGAGAGCACAGACGATCTGGAGCCAGGCGTTCGGAGTTAGCTGAAGCGGCGCCAAGTTCCAAGCGACCAGTAAATGTGAGACAGAAAAAGACAGAGGGAACCGCATCCCAGCCTCCATGATTGCTTCATTCACGACGACCATACCCTCCGGAGGTTGGTCGGCTCATTCATTCTCGGGCGGCGCAAAAAGATGTACATCTGAAGGGACATGATACGTCGTCCTCCAGACGGCCAGGTCCTTCCTGGTCTCCGAGCTCCTTATCTGGCCGAGGGACCATGGAGATCGTTGCGTAGCCCGAAACAGCAACCGCTTAGCAGATTGATAAGGATGAGTGATCGAGTACTCCCGATAATCGAATTTAGGAGACGGACCGGCCAACCTCTCCATGAGTTCAGCAAAGGCCAAATAGGCCTGGCCAAAAGCACTATGCTGCTTTCAGTAGGCCCTCACCGCCAAATCTCTCTCCATCTGCGAGCGTCTTTGCTCAACCGCCGCCTCCCTGGCAGCGTCGGCTTCATTAAATAGCGTCTGCGGAGGATCCTCCCCGGGCAGTCGAAGCCCCAGCGGCGGAGGTGGTGCCCATTCCGTACGATGAAGGTACTCCAGACATTTTCGAAAAGAAGAGGAGAAAAGGAGTGTTTTCTTACCAAGGGATGAATCGATCGACGATCGGCAGTCTAAGCTTCAGTAAATTCTTCGGCAATATCCTTCTTCTCCGATAAAAGCGCATAAGAGTATTAACACTGCAACCCGGCGCCTTTTTATAGGAGATGGCAGGGACTTCTGTGCAAATATGGAGAATCTCAGGGGTCGGAGCGCAACCGTCGCAATTAATGCCTCCCTTGAAACCCACGACGCGTCGTTTCAAGGACAAGCCGGACGAGGAGTCATAACTAACCGTCGGTCTCCCACAATATAAATCTGACACGTGCCCCGGAGACTTTTCCACGTCTGCTGTCATCTCCTGCTCATTTCAGCGACCAACCAGGTCGTCCAAGTTCAAAACCATTCCGCTCAAAGACGATCGCCAGTTCCGTAAAATGCTGAGTCACTCGTCAAAGTTAAGCGATCACCAGTAGAACCACCTCACCCCACGTTTCCAATATCGGAGCGAGCTGGGGGGCAATTGTTGTGCGGCGATTTATACGCCTCGACAGTGATGGATAACAAGGCCGAGCGACCGAGTCCACAACCAAACAAGCTACGGCGAACTTGCCTAAGCAAAGGCAGCAGTCCACCTTCAAGTATCTAGCGATCGACTCTCAAGGCGATCGCCTTTTAGCACCTAACGATAGACTCTGTGCCCGACCTAGGACGACCGTCCTGTGCCACGAACAAGGCCTTCGTCCGTCAAAGTCTACGAAGACTGGATCTCAAAGTAGGCGCCCGTGTGAAGATTCGCGAAAGGCGCCGCATAACCTTGATCGTTGACCACGGCCTGTCACCACCTTCTCACCTACCGGCAGACCCGCCGAAAGGTACAAGGTGGGGCCTCCCCGGACAACGACTCAAGACGCGTGCAGACTTCTCATTGAGTACGCATTTATTCTCAACGATAGCCGCGGACTTTTAGGAGACCAGTCCATGTGCTAAAGACGATCGCCCGCTTATTATAATACAGCAGAGGCGATCGCTCAGCGACTCCCAGTGCTATAAATAGAGAACCTCCATTAACTGGAAAAAGGTTCCTCTGGGTGGGTAATTCATTTCCAAAAAACATTCACAAAGGTTCGCAATTCAGTTGGCAACCACATTCAGAATACATACACACTTTCAGGCTCTCAGCTTCCTCTCTTGAATCTATCTCAGGATTTCTCTCTCAGCACCTCTCATCCAGAAGGCGGTCGGCAGAGGCAAGAACTCCCTGCAGTACAGATTCGAAGAGACTTGCAAGCCCAAGAGCTCAGATTTCCAGCTAATACACACTGTGAGAGACCGTCGATTTCTCACAATCGTCACAACACATCAACGTTGTTACAAGAACTCACAGAGCATCATATCTGGTTCTTCCGGCAATCTTCACGCTCAATAGCTAAGATAACTAGGGTCTTTACACTCATTGTAATTGTACTCTAATAGAAGGCATCAGTCTTCTCTTAACTGGAGGCTTGGGTGCCTTCTGGAGAGGCACCATAGCCTAGGAAGAGAGACTGGAGTCAGAAACCTCAAACTGCATGCGATAAATGGTGCACTCAGTTTGAAAAAGGGAGGGGTGAGGGGGAATGAAAGAAAGGGGGGATGGGGAGGCTCATAAATAACTATAGCCAGGGTATCAGGCTCCACGATAATAGGATCATCGGGGCGACCCTCATTGGCATGGCACGGAGAGGTCGACTCATGGAGTCAAGTCTGAATAAGGACCGTAGACGACTCAGTATCATCATCTATAACAAGCTCCTCATCTACACTATGGTCGTCCTCATCACTACCCAAAACACTCTCCTTATCTCCAGCACTAATGATATCATCAATACCCACTATCCTCCTCTCTACTAGAAGAGGATAGAGATGCAAAATAAGAGTGATGGACATTGGCAACAGTGGGGATAATCTCCGTCTCTTTCGGCCCTTTCTTGGTCACTACTTGCCATACGGCAGTCTCCTTGTCTTTATAGGCCTTAGGAGCTGTCGGCAAGATAGGAGCCTTAGAGGATTTGGGAGGACCCTGTTGCTGCTTTTGTTGTCTAGGCGGAGTAGAAGGTTTCTTATGCTGGGGCGGGGGAGTCTGTTCTTTGTTGCCAGCAATGTAGCAACTAGAAGGCTCACGCCCCACGTGTGAATAGAGAGAGCAATACAACGACACTCTCTCGTAAATCACTCGCTGCCTAAGAACACACTCATCAAATTCGATTTCAATTTCGGGCACTCTGGGAGCCAAAAGATCGATCTCGAGGCAAACTCGAGCAACAAAAAGTCGTGAGTGTATGGCCGTAGGGGCATCAACCAAAATAGGATTGTCAATAGCTTTGGCAGTCGTATATAAAGCATGTGGGTTGAATAAATGAATAGGAAGGCCTGGGAGCCAAATCCAAACAGGACAGACAGATGTCTCGGTCTTAACAGAAAATCTAGGAATTCATTTAAAAATCACGAACAGGACATCCGAAAAAATTCCAGCTAGAACCTAACCAAACACGTCTTTAATCATCCTCATTCTCAAATTTAATAGCTATATGAAAATAATTAATCCAACTCCAACTACATTTACCCCTCAATTTCATATCTTTCAATCCATAGGACACACCATGAGCGATCGGGATAGCATGTGAAAATTTTAAAATCAAAGTACAATCCCAAGACGCAACAAGAGTAACCATATCAGACGATGAAAAAGATACGCGCGTTTTCTCATTAACGGAGGAGAGAGTATCAAATGGACATATCTTAGCTCCGTCGAAATTAAATGATTTGATTGCAGAGTCAGGATTGCTGGATTCCCATATGTTGACCCAAAACATGTTAGTTGTTAACCATCTGAGCATAAGAAATGGGTTGTTGGGTCGGTTGAGATGTTGCCGGTTCTTCGTGTTCAGAACTACCGGAAGTCGGGAGGGCTTTGCTGGGCTAGATAATGTGTATGGGTTTGGGGTTGATGGGGTGGGGCAGAGCTTTGGTGGGTTTGGGTATAGGGAGGTGGGTCACGGTAGAAATGGGCGCATTAAGTGTTGGGTCAGGGTTGGGCGCATTATGTGTAGGGCCAGGGTTGGGTTAATTATGGGTGGTTGGGCCAGGGTTAGATATATTATTAGTGGGTATTGGTTGGGCCGAAATAATTGAGTGTTGGGCTGGTATTGTAGTATGATTGTTTGGTGAGGTGGGCTCTGAAGGCAAAATGGGCTGGATTATGATGGTTGGCGAAGAAGGCTGGGATAGGGAATTAATACCGGTGGGGCTTCACAAATCGGGCTGGTGAGGAAAATTAGGTTGGGAAAGAATAATACCTAGGATGGGCGATGGGTTTGTAGGCTTATGGTTTGGGTTGAGTTATAGGGATAAGGCGGGCCAAATAATGGCAGGCCCCAAATTATTAGAAATTGGATTAGCATGCCTAACTAGAACAAAATTATGTTGGGCTTCTGAATTGGTCCCGATTTCCCGGCCTGGTGAACCAAGTCTGTTAGTTGGTCGTGGCCCTAAGACGGACGGCTCTGCGAAAATCCTCTTATTATTTAAATTTCATAGGTTTTCCGCCGTTAGGGTTTCGAACAATGGAAGCGACCCTGCACCTAGGGTTTTGTTTGACGGCAGACGGCGACTGAGGAGAGGACCGAACCACATCTGGAGATTGCATGACCATCGGAAGTATATCTCTGACTACCGAAGGCATAAAGATACCTTTGCTAACAGGAGTTTTCACAGAACTGTCATTAGACGGAGGTTGCAGAACTGAATGCATTTTAATGGCGACGTTTTTCTTTGTATTACGAACATCTTTTGTTGCTGCGAGTGATAGTAGTGTAGCATGGTTTTTTTCTGGCATCCAAGATGCCCATTTTTTACACGTCATATACGCAAATCTCCCTAGTCGCCGGCTGGGAGGAAGGCGATGGCGGGCATCAATAAGTGTTGCAGTCGTATGCGGCTTTCGTCAAGGATGACGGATCTGCTAACGGATGGTGAATCCGACATCGGAATTGGATGGAAGCAGGCAAAGACAGAGGCGATTTTTCACGTCTGCAGTCGTCTCGGAGGGGTTGCCAACGTCGGTTGTGGCTGATAATATTGGCAAAGAGTCGGGAGATGATGGGGAGTCGGATGGTGGTGGTGGCGGCCGGAGCAAGTGAACGGAGGACGGCTGGGCTGGAGAACGGCGCGGCGGAAGTGCGTGTGGAAGCTTTTCAAACTTGATTTGACGTTAAGTTTATGAGAAGACTTGTATGAGATGTTCTTTGATGGGGAAGTGTCTGTCGTCACTAATGGTTAGTGGAAGTACACTTTGTAGGTAGGCTAATTCGATTAGTATACTTGAAACGGTTCACCCTCGATTTGTCACATCGATTTCACTCTGAGACTGTCAATGATGGAATCGAAAGGTTGTGATAGGTATTCGTGAACATTCAACCTGAGAATTTAGGGGGTGTATTTAATTAAGAGTTTAATGAAATTTGATAGATTTTAGAGTTTGATGGATTTGATAGATTTTAATGGAATTCAGCAGACTTTCATAAATTCTCTTTGATTTCAATGGACTTCAATTTGTTAGAATTCTATAGATTTTTATGGATTTTTATGGACTTTTATGAATTTCTATTGACTTTATTTTTCTCAAAAGATAGTAACCACATGAATTTCATTTCTTAGCGTTCTATCTTAATAGATAGTTGTTCTATATGTGATTCCAATCAAATGTTATATATAAGAGATTTTTTAATTAAAAATAAATATCTATTACAAATAGAAATTTTACAATAAATTGATATAATTTGACGAGAAAAACTAAAGAAGTATCTCATATTAAAAAGACTAAAACATATACAAGTTATTAAAGCAATGAACAGATATAAAATATTTAACTATAAACTGAATTTTTTTACAAGTTTTTGTAAATAATTATTTTTTTCATAAAAAATTGAAGAACAGAAGATAAAAATATTATAAGAACTTCTTTCTTATTGCAGGATATGGTGGTAGAAATTTGTCTAAATGGTTCTCGGTTAGAACCGGAACCGCGCGGTTCCGTTTAACCGAGAACCGCAATTTCGGTTATCAGTCCGGTTTTCGATTCCATTGTGTATAATTTGTTCGGTTTTCGGTCTAACCGATAACCGTTCGGTTCCAAACCGAAAACCGGTTTTATAAAATATATTTATTAAATATTGTTTTTATTTTATAATTATATTATATTATTTTAATTTTTTTAAATTAAAATTGGAAATTAGACTGTTTTTATGAAATTATATTTGTAATTATATTATATAATTATAAAATAAAAAATAATATTTAATAAATATATTTTTTAAACCGAACCAGAAGCAGATTTTATTCATGAAATTATAATTTTATATTTTATAATTATATTATACTATTTCAATTTTTTTAAATTGAAATAAAAAACGTTTTTTGTGGTTAACCGAACCGAAACTGAAAATAATTGGTCCGGTTCTGGTTAATCGAAAATTTATACGGTCCGGTTTTCAGTTCTTATTTTAGGACATTTATTATTCCTGTTAACCTAAAAATTGATGCAGTTAACGGAATCGAACTGCTCGACCACTATATGGTGGTAGTGGCAACGGGGTGACAACGGAAATGGTGTTGGCAAGGTTCTAAAAAACGCTAGGCGCTAGGCGTTCGGATTGCTAACGCCTAGCGCCCAGAGGATTAATCGGGGATTAGTCGAGGATTAATCGGATTAGGCGGATTTATTTATTATTATTAGAATAATTATTTTGATATATAAATAATTATATATATATAAAGAATAAAAAACATCTAATATTTAAAAATTTAAACAAACATAAAATCGATCATATATTAAATTGTTAAATATTGACATAAGCATAACATAGTCCATAGTATCTCAATTCAGGAATTTATAGTACCGCGAATATAAAAAAATAAAAAAATAAAATGTTTATCCGCCTAGGCGCCCGCCTGACTTGCCATCCTAGGCGTCGCCCGGCTCTGGCGCCGCCCGGCCGCCTAGGCGGCCGATTAATCACCCGACCGCCCATGACAAACGCCTAGGGCATAATCGGAGCGCCTAGCGCCTAGGCGGCCGCCCAGGCCGATTTTTAGAACACTGAGTGTTGGTGGTGGGACGGGACAGTGGCAATGGTGGTGGGGAGGCGGTTGTGGTGGAGGCGGTGGCGTCGGTGGTGGTGGGTGGTGGTGACGAATAAAAATCCATCAAAATCTTAGGGTTGTAGGAAAGATTTTAAAAGACAAATTATGTTTGTACTTTGTGCTTAAAGATGAGTACCTAGATGATTCAATTAAAATCCAAAATAAATTTGAATACATCATAATTTTGTAAGATTTATAAACGTTTTCATTTAATACCTCATGACTTTAATGGACTTTTAAGAACTCCATTAAATTCTATATTGAATACCACAAAAATTTAATTTACTTTTAAAAGTCTCAATTAAATACACCCAAACTTTTTCAAATCCATCAAATTCTATAAAAGTCTTTAAAACTCATTTAAACTCTCAATTAAATACGCCCACCTTAATGCGGATGTGCTTGTAACATTAATATTTTCAATAGAGTAGTTCGACCCAAAAAACCAAAAGGTGGGGTAGGTTCTTCTAAATACCAAGATAAGATTCTTTCTCGTGTAAGTGAACAGGTATTTGCCATATGTGGTTATTGAAGCTAGTTGTATTCGATACAAGATAGCTCGGTGATCTCGATTTACATTAACTCAGGCATAATGTCAAGTACATATACGGTTTGACTGACTGTGACCCTATAACTTGATCGGACATTTGAAAGAAAGATTTATACGTATATTGGTATTAAAGATAGAATGGTTCTTGAATGATCCACATCATTCATTCTCACTAAGGTTACAGTGTAGGCCGTGGGACTGGCTAGGTGGTGCTATAACTCTTTGATTCGTCACATTGCTTACTGAGACGGACCTACCAAGTCACGTATTTGGGAGACAACGGAATAATTTGAACTGGACCTCTTATTGTGAATTTTAGACACTAGATGTCTTATTTAATTTATTAGATAAATTAAATCGGTCCAGTGAATTAAATAAATTAATAGCTAATTAATTTAATTCATGAATAATTATTTCCTGGAGAAATAATATTTTAATATAATTAATTGGATTAATTAATTGTATTAATTTTATTTGAGACGTACCAAGGTGTATCTATCGGACTAGACACACAACGGTCTTTCTCATGGATCGAAACGAACCGAATCCTTCTCAATCATGGTGTAGGCTTCGTCACCTCCATGTAGCTTCCTTGTTCACTACACCATATATGACCTATTGCAAGCCCATTACATGTTTGTATTGCATAAAGTGTTGCTATAGATAAGAAATTTGCTAATCTATTGCAATATTTTCGAAAAGTGTTGTATAAAATGGGAAAGTGTTGTAAGCCAAAGAATCATTTTGAAAATTTTAGAACTATTGCAATACATTACGCGTAACAATTTTGGTCAACTTGAGCCAAATTTGCAGGCGAGAGTTTAATTCTTTGAGTGGGCGGGCAAAAACTAGCAGGAAATATTTTGGGACCAAAACAAAATCAGAGACCGGACCGAATGGTTCTTAGTTCTTGATTCCAAATTACCAGGACAAACCTAATTGGGACGAACCCCAGGCCTCCGTTGTAAATAATCCACCATTTCCAGATCTCTGGACAAAAAAAACCTCCGACACTCCAGTCAAATCCTCTTCGCCAAATCGAAACTAGCTTAGAAATTATAATTTAATCAGGTTTCAATTATCCTCTGTCGAAACCCAAGAATTGTTCAAACCAAAGAAGAAACCGATAAAAGAAATGGAAACTGTAATTCCATTACCGTTCACCGATTTCCCTGAGGACGTGCAACTTTGGGTGTTGTCTTTCCTCCGCCTCTCCAATCTCGCAGTGTTCGCCTCCACCTGCAAGTGCTTCGTCTCGCTCTGTCGCAACGACCAGCGCGTCTGGTTCTCCATGTGTCACTGCTGCTGGGGTTCGCGTTGACGGAGGACGATTTTATTGGGTATTTAGGGTCTGTGGAGAATGAGCTTATTCAGTTAAATGTTAATTTCATAGGCGAATGCCATGTGGTGGTCGAGGAAACCCTAGGAGAATGAGCTTATTCAGGTAAATGTTAATTTCATTAAGGTAAATGTCAAAATTGTGAATTGCTCACCCAAACCCGCCCGCCCTTTGCAGGGTCTTTTGAAGGGCATTTGTGATGACATGAGCTTGGATTTCTACCTAGTTTCATATGATGATATCGGAGGCATTGCTTGCCGGAAAGTAGGGGATTCCGATAGACCTATCACTTATCATGCCCCTATAATTTGGACTTCGAATCTGACATATATCGAATCTACCTTTTCTTCTGAAGTGGATTAGAACAATCTCCCTTTACATTTGTTTTATTTGAGCTTCACAGTGCTGTGATAAAAGCCATATAAATAATTCAAGATGTGATCCATCAGAGTAGGCAGTTTTATGTTGACTTTAAATGATATAAAAATAATATCAAGCAGGCTTCTGTGGCATGGGCATCAAGTTATGTACAATCAACTCACATCATGGATGGTTTATGGGATCCTTCATGACCAGTACGGAGAATTTTTTGTTAGCAGGTGTGGTTAGTCTGAGTGCTCTCTTGTTCATTTTCAATCTGCTAAGACAGTAGCTATATAAATCTAGATTTTGATAAAGTTTTCATTTCCAAGGCAAGAGGATAGAGATTCTGAACACGACTCAGCTGTAGACACACTTCAAAAATTGGCTCGCATGTCAATTAATGATGTATCTCTAACTGATTGGCATCTAGACTTCCATATTTTTTTGGTATATCTATCTTCTTCTATTTGTTTTGCTATTCTTTTATTGATAGTTTGATTGCGTTACTTAATATCTTCACGCAGATATATTGTTATCTTTCTTACCAACGTTCATTCATTAACTTCTCAGACAACTATCGACTGTTCCTTTCCATTGCGAAAACCTTTTTTCAACCATTTGATATGCTTGTTTATTTTCTACAACAATTTCTTTTATGGCCCCGAATCCAAACCCCAACCTCCAAAGTAAAGTAAAATAAGAAACAGACAAACAAATATAAATAGCAAAAAAAGAAAAGAAAAATTTTACTCTTTTTTTCTGTAGGATATGCTTCCTGAGTATGTCCAAATGCACACTACTGAATCTATTCTATATGCTGGAAAAGCTATCAGAGTTCTTCGAAATCAAAGTCCTGTTGTTCAATTTCAGGGCACACCATTTCATCAGCACCTACAAAAAGGATCCCAAAGGTTTCAAGGATCTATGGAAAGGTTTTCTATGCTGAAGAACTCTTTTGTACAAACTATATTGACTGGAGAAGAATTGCTTCCACAATCTGCGGCTGACAAAATTGAATCTACACTTCAAGATTTGAAGGTCTTACTTATATGGATTATTGCTTATGCTACTAGCTCTTGTAGAATATCATTTGCATTTTGGTTTTTTCTACTAGATGCAAGATGATGTCGTGGTACACATCGGTTTTGTTTCGGCTTTATTGACATGTTTTGTTGGATTTGCCATTTGGGAAATTTGAAATGTGATTTCTGGTTTGATATGCTTTTGTGAATGGTACATTGAAATTTCAAACAGGATATTGCAATCCAGACTAATAAAGAGTGTTGCAGATTAGTGTTGTAAATAAAATTTAAAAGTATTACAATAGAGATATAAATATTGCTAAAAAGCATTGCATTAGTCTATTGTAACACCTTAAAATGTTACTAAAACAGATCAAATCATTACGAAAAGTGCTATTGTAATATTACAAAATGTGTTTCAATAGTACACATAATGTTGTAATAGAGAGCATAGGCAACGCCGATAAATGTAACGCGAATTTTGGCCAACACGTTACATAAACATCTACTGTAACATTTTTTGGGTCTAAGAATACACTTTTGTGGGATTGCAATAGGTCATATATGGTGTAGTGGTTAGTGATGTTATCCTCATATTAGCATGTGTTGAGGAGGCTTTCTTACACTTGAGGATAAATGTATGAGATGTGATCTTATCATTTTCAACCCTTAGGTGGGAGGTTTGGAAGTTTGTATGGACTTTGTTATAAAACAAACTTCATCCTCCTCCACACATGACATGAAGTTCGGCCATCACTAGTGATAGAGAGAGGAGTTCATTTTGTTCATACTCTTACACTCTTAGAGAGAGAGAGAGAAAATCAAGAACAAAACTTATATCACTTAGAGTGATCATAAACTTGAGAGATCATTTCCTACTACTCTTTTCTAGCCGTATCCTTAGAGGATAATTGAGTAATTGTTGTTGCGATGATCTCCCGGCGCGTGGCTAGTAGAGATGCGGTGCTTTCGGCGTTTGGATCATCGATGACTAATCAAATCGGATGTATGGTCATCGTCATCAATATCAACATTGAATCAAAGGACTACAGGGATATATTTTCATATATTAACTCTTGTCCATTTATATTCGTATATATGATGCTTGATCCCTTCTCTTTAGGGGTTCAGTTAAATTATTTTTTGCGTCCAATGCGCCTTCGTTTTAGGCACCAAATCCCAACAAAATACACGGTATAACATAACCGAAAATAAGAAGACTCAGGACCCAAACTAGTATCGTTCAAACTCTTTGCCGTCATAATGCTCTTCATGTACCTCAGCCTTACCTATACCTAAAATATAAATCAACAAGTATTTCACCCAGAAACATAGGGTCAGATATATTTGATAATAAATCCCAATATATTATATAATTCACACACAATAGATTTAATGAAACAAACCCGATTGTTGGCAACCATCGGACATACCTAATCACTCATGGTGTATGGATGACCAACAATATGACTCAAAGACGAACATCACAATACGCCAACCTGAAAAAGTGTTGTGTATATGTCCACCTCGTATATAAAATCCTCAGGATATACGTGTGACAATGTACCTAATTAGTCTGACGAAGTAACCGTATCATGTGCATGGTCCAATGTGGAAACATCAACACACAACTATATGTGCCCAACTAAAAATCCTACACATAATCAATTGGCACGTATATGTGACTCGAGAAATATCACGATACAACATGGCAACAAAACTCAATTAATCAACATACCCAACAAGGATTAAAGAAACTCACCGAAGTGAAATAGCGATCAACGAGGTCAACGATGCCAAAGATATTGATCATAACATTACAACCTCACAACGAAATGATCGACGCAATCAACAAAAACCTCAATATCATCAAAATGACATGTTTATAATGTTCTTTAACACTTGTTATAATCAATTCTACAAGTATTATCGAGAACAACATCATGTTAATCATCTTATTATTAAATATCATCATAATCTCTTCAAGAACATCACAATCACTCAAACATGATATCTACACAATCATCAATCACCAAATCATTAAAAATTTTGGATTTAACATCAAGATTAACTTAACAATTTCGATATTATGATAACTATATCATATCTTATCATAATCTTTCCTTAAGATGGTTATAATCTCCCAAGAACATCATTGATATCAATAATCACCTCAAATCTATGTTAGTCAATTAACGAACTTAACATAACCCTTCCTAAACATGATTACAACACCGAAGTATTCTTAAATGTCAAGAACATACTCATATTGAGGTTGTAATCATCATACGTGATTTTTGAAAAGATAAGGACTCTTTAGTCCCAAAATGTTTTCCTCTAAAAACTCCCGAGATCTGTAAAACGTTTTACAATTCGTTTACTTGCTTTATTACGGCCTTTCATGGCTTCAGATTATTTTGCAGAAATGAAATATCTCGAGAAGTCTTTCACTGTGTTTGATCCGTTGATTATTAAAATTATTATATTCTTTGAATATGTTGTGTATGGCTCGTATTTGTACTTTATACTTGCACAAGTAAAATAGTGGAATTTTGCTAACTCCCGAGTAATTCGGGGGGTGGATGTATGTATTGCATTCAGGTACGTGTAGGTTATAGGGAGCAAACCACGGGGACAATACAAAGGATGATGGAAGACAAATGATACTAATCACAAGGAGACTAGTACTTGGTACTGGTGGTCATATTGTGATTTATTTTCCGCTGTAGTGTTCTCCCGTCGTATGGGAGTAATTATTGTATTTTGATCTCTATGCGGGTACGAGTATTTATAGAGTGGTGTATATGAAGTTTAAGTTGTATGTATTGATGAAAGGCTAAATCGGTTTACTGATTCATATTTAGCCATGTTGGAATATGTTATGATGTCTTGTTTTTGTATTTAGCTTGGTAGATCCTCACGGAGAGGGTGCAAGGCTGTAATATTCCGAGCGGTGTGGGTGTTACAAAGACGAGGTCGGAAAAGGCAAGCTCGGATTAGTAAAGCGAGTATATGCTTCGAGAAGTGATTTCACCGACTTTATTTTTTCCCGATGTTCATGTAGATCGGAACGAAGATCCTTAAGTTCTTCCTTGATTTCAAACTGACCAGTTTCGAAGCTACGCATCCGTACGACCAAGTCATCTTCCTCTTCGGTCGCACTCGTTTCCTCGAAAACTTTCTTCTCCCGTAAAGTCTCTGGTCCTCTCTGAGTGATTCTTTCCTCGGGTGTTGGAAGGCGTGTACCCTTCGGCACCCGATCTGTTGGAATATAAAACGCAACGGAAGCAAGTTGGTGGAAATTATTTAATGAAAGGTTTTATAAACTAACCGACATAAAAACCGGATCTATTTAGGCTTGTCAATTAATTAACTAAACAGATTAATAAACAATTAAATACACATATTTACGCATGGGAGTCGGTAATTTATACATTTGACGCGAAGTGGTAGAAATTCTCTTTTTGGTCGATTTATCTCCTCTTCGTACTCCTCTCCGATCTTCTTGTATTTCTACCTCAAGATCTTCTAGAGTATATCCCGCCTACGTCTGGATATCGTGTGGGCAACAATCTACCAGACTACTTGGACTACAATGAATCGGCTGAATTATCTTCTCAAGAAACTCATGATTTTTGTTTTCTCTATTTTTCTTGAATATCTTTTTAGAAAAATATTGTGTTATCTAAATTGTGGAATCCAAGACACAAGTCAAGACAACAATTAAACACACACACAAACACAAAAATCGATTTTCTTGGGCAAATAATGATGATAAAAATCGGCCAACACCAATGTCCTATATATAGGTGTTTTGGGCTACTCTAGGGACCTTAAGGAGGATATGGTAAGGACTCCCAATAGATATCTTCTTTCCAATATTAGGACTCTTCCTAATATTAAGACTCTATTAATATCAACTTAGTCCACTAAAAGGTTGATTTTGCACTTCCTACCAAAATCCCCAATTACGAAATTGGGCTCCTTTTTGAATTAATTATTTTCCGTGTTTAAGATATTCCATGTCCATTAATTAATTTAAGCTACTGATAGCTTTTAATCAATTAATATATTATATATGAGTATACCACTCTACCTTTATTATTATATCAGAAAATTAATTCCACCTTCAGGGTTTAATATAATAATCCTTTCGAGTGCCTCAAGGGACATGATCAACCCGACTGGTCGGGACACGATTTCTAGCTATAATATTAATTATCATATAAATAATAATATTGCCCAAAATATCGAGCATATTGAGTCAATCATTGTGGCTCTCACCCATGATAAATCAAAGCAGTAAATATTAAATATATATATTTAAATATTAATCACTAGAATTAAGAAATAATAATTATCCGAGATGTACGTTCTTCTTATAGTCAGTACAGAAGAATCTATCTCACATCGATTCTGTTCAACGTATACCGAATACACTAATATATGCTAATGGTCAAGACCAACCAATCTCAAGCATATACTACAACCTCTCACATAACGGTCTAATGTTATATAGGTTGTGAACTAAATATTACTATATAAGGAACCGATAATGTGGTCTTCTGTGTGACACGACACATCATATTATCTACAATATAAAGTAATTTAGACTACATTTGCATAACCATATCGTGAATAAATATGCAAAACATGTGATAAATGAATTAAATATTCTCATAGATAAAGACCGAGAAATTAGGTAATATAAGCATAAAGTATGCTTTGATGTATACAACCCTAACAATCTCCCACTTATACTTAAAGTATGCTTTTGAAGTATACTATCTAGACTATGTCTATCTATCTCCCACTTATACTCAAAGCAATACTGCCATAGATCTCAACCCCATTCCTTCGACATGCCCTTCAAATGACTTTGAGGGCGACCCTTTCGTGAAAGGATCAGCTAGGTTGTCTTCAGATGATATCTTGGAGACAATGATCTTTCTTCTATTCACAAAATCTCGAATGATATGATATTTGCGCTTGATATGTTTGCTTTCTTTGTGGGCCCGTGGTTCCTTCGAATTTGCAACAGCACCGGTATTATCACAATAAAGTGTAATACTCCTAGCAAATCAGGAATCACACCCAAATCCTTTAGGAAGTACTTGAGCCATACCGCCTCTTTAGCTGCCTCAGAGGCTGCTACATACTCGGCTTCCATGGTAGAGTCCGCTATGCATTTCTGCTTCACACTCCTCCAACTGATGGTTCCACCTCCCAAAGTGATAACATATCCGGAAGTTGATTTCGACTTTTCTTTGTCTGCACTGAAATCCGATTCAGTGTAACACAAAGGACAAAGTGTATCTGATTGATATACGAGCGTATGCTCCCTAGTCCTTCTCAGGTACTTGAGTATATGCTTGACATCAATCCAATATCCCGGTCCTGCGTTCGACTGATATCTCGCCACCATGCCTACATCATGACAGATATCAGGCCTAGTGCAAAGCATAACATACATGAGGCTTCCCACTGCCGAAGCATAAGGGACCAGCTTCATGTCATCTATATCCTTCTGTGTCTTAGGACACATAGCCTTAGATAGCTGAATTCCATGTCTATAAGGTAAGAAACCTTTCTTGGAATGCTGAACCGCTTTAGCACCGTATCGATATAGGATGCCTGAGATAAGCACAATATCCTTTTCCTGCGACCTCGAAAGATCTTAATACCAAGGATGTGCCCAGCTTCTCCCAAATCCTTCATATGGAACTGCTCAGACAGCCATACCCTTACGTCTGATAATACCTTCATAGTGGTTCAAATTAGAAGTATATCATCTACGTACAATACAAGAAACACCAGCACATTTCCATCGCACTTTTTGTATACACAAACCTCACTAGGACACTGTTCAAAACCATATGATTGAATGACCTCATCAAATCGCATGTTCCAAGACCTTGATGCTTCCTTGAGACCATAAATGGCTCTCTTAAGCTTGCACACTAAGTGCTCATCTCCTTTAGCAATGAATCCTTCAGGTTGGCGCATGTAGATTTCCTTAGCAAGACTCCCATTCAAGAACACAGTCTTGATATCCATCTGCCAAATCTCCATATCTAAATGTGCAGCTATAGCTAAGAGAATCCGGATCAATTTAAGCATGGCTACTGGCGAAAAGGTCTCATCGTAGTCGATGCCCTCCTTCTGAGTGTAACCTTTCGCAACAAGCCTTGATTTGAAGGTTTCAACCTTCCCTTTCGATCCTCTATTATGCTTGTAGACACACTTACTTCCAATGGGTTTTACCCTATTGGGTAGCTCTACTAGCTCCCACACTTGATTAGAATCCATAGATCCCATTTCTGATTCCATTGCTGTTTTCGAGGATTCAGCATCCTTGTCTTGAACTGCCTGTTTGTATGTACATGGATCCGTTTCATCCTGGTCCGGGGAGTGGTCCGAAGACGCTCCCATGCCGATGAAATGTTCAGGTTTACGAACAACCCTCCCACTATGACGAGGCGTGCGTATACAATAGTGTCGATACGTGGTACACTAGGTGTTTGCACAATTGGTATTGTCGAAGTCTCACCCCTAAGTTCTTCTAGAGTAACCTCACTCCTAGGCTTGTGGCTTATCACATAGTCCCCCTCTAAGAACCGTGCATTGGTGCTAACAATGACCTTCTAGTCTTTAGGACTGTAGAATAAGCCATCCTTCATTCCCTTCGGATATCCTACAAACACTCGTACTTCTGTACGAGATGCCAACTTATCAGCTTCCTTATTCAGCACGTGTGCTAGTGAACCTCAAATCCGAACATGTCCTAGACTGGGCTTACGCCCATTCCACACTTCTGTGGGTGTTTTTGAAACTGATTTCGAAGGCATCAAGTTTAGAATGTACGCCGCTGTTTCCAAGGCGTATACCTAAAACGAAATAGGCAAATCAGAATAACTCATCATTGACCTAACCATCTCTAATAAAGTACGATTCCTTCATTGTGGTGTACCAGGCGCTTTGAGCTGGGAAGTAATCCCCTCATGTGCCAAGAAATCTAAAAACTCTCCACTAAGGTATTCGCCACCACGATTAGATCGTAGTGACTTGATACTCTGCCCATGACGCTTCTCCGTTTCAGCCTTGAATTCTTTGAACTTATCAAAAGATTCAGACTTATGTCGCATCAAATAGATGTATCCATATCTCGAATAATCATCTATAAACCTGATGAAGTATTCGAAACCACCCTTAACCTGGATGTTCATTGGACCACATACATCGGTATGAACCAATTCCAACACATTTTGTGCACGATTTCCTTTGCTTTGAAAAGCCTTTTTATTCATTTTACCTTCTAGACAGGATTTACAGGTTGGAAATGACTCAACTTGGAGCGAATCCAATGGGCCATCGCTCACCAATCTTTGAATCCTTCTAAGGTTAATATGACCCAATCGTAAATTCCACAAATATGTTGGATTTATGCTCGAAGGTTCTTTTCTTTTATTAGGATTAGTCAAAGAATTAAGTGTAGGGATACTTTGGAAGCTCGTGGCTTTAGGCTGAGGAGAAGTAAGACTGAATATATGGAGTGTAGGTTTAGCAAAAACAGTGATAGAGAGGCGGGGATGATCACATTTGATGGGAAAGTTGTTCATGGATCCACTTTCTTTCGGTATCTTGGATCTATTATCCAAAAGGATGGAGAGCTAGATGGCGATGTGGCTCACAGAATAAAGGCCTGGTGGTTGAAGTAGAAGAGTGCCACAAGGGTTTTATGTGATCCTGACATGCCTCATTGATTAAAGAGTAAATTTTACCGCACGGCAATTAGGCCTGCACTGTTATATGGCACCGAGTGTTGGGCTGTAAAATAGTGTCACGTTCAAAAGATGAATGTGGCGGAGATGCGTATGCTACGATGGATGTGTGGTCATACAAAAAAAGATCGGCTCAGAAATGAGGTGATTAGATAGAAGGTAAGAGTTGCAATAGAAGACAAGATGATGGAGAATCAATTACGATGGTTTGGTCATGTGAGAAGAAGACCTGTTGATGCCCCAGTGAGGAGGCTAGAAAGTTGGGGAACAAGTAATGTTGTGAAAGGTAGAGGAAGACCCAAGAAAACTTGGATAAAGATGATTGAAAATGATATGCGGTTTCTTAGAATTGGAGAAAGTATGGCGATAGAGAGGCAAATGTGGCGGGAAAGGATACGGATGGTGGATGGAATCTGATTCTTTTTTTATCCATGTTATCTTTTAATTTATTTTTCAGGATTTTTCATTTTTTATTTTTTTTACATTCATTCTCTTTTTTTATTTGCTTTTTTCTCTACTTTTTTCCCTATTTTTCTCCTTTTATATTGTTTATGTAACGATCATTGACGGTTTCAAAGTTTGATTCATGTTAGCCGACCCCAAATCATTTTGGGACTAAGGCTTAAATGTTGTTGTTGTAGTCCAAGAATTAAGTGATTTATAATTATGCAAGGGAGCTAGTGCAGCATTGATGATATAAAGTTCTTCATTATAAGTTCTCCCACAAATATATTCACCATTTCTTTTAATAATTGTATTATCTTCAAAAGAAACTGAATATCCATCACGATGCAATTTAGAAACTGAAATCAAATTCATTCTAAACAAACAACGGTAGTATGATGGTGTTGTGTAAATGATATCTCACACACTGCGTTTTTGTAACATTGTATTCTTTACTGTCAGACAATCTATAACCCCACAATTAAATCCAATTATTTTTAAACAATACAATTATACGGATGTCAAGATTTACATATTTTAGTCATCCCTTAAAAAAATTAATCGATTTTGAGTTAATTTTGTATAATTTTTAATATAAAATTAATCAAAATTTCAAAAATAACATTTTTGTCTTTTTGAGTTGATTTTGTAAGCACTTGCCCTTTGGATTTTTATTCGCCTTAGACTGAGGAGCCTTTTACTGAGGAGACTTGCCCTTAGCTTTGAAGGTTGCCACTTGCTTCTGGCCAACCTGCTTTTTATTCTTTCCTCATTTGGGTTTTGAAGAAGCAGCACCGGTTGCCGCTAGAATTTGATGATAACCTTGTTTGAAGAGGCCTTCGGCAGGCTGAAGCTCTGTCAGAAGTTCCGCCAATGTGTAAGTCCTACGATTCATGTTGTAGTTAAGGCGGAACTGCTCAAAGCTTCTTGGTAAACTGCCCAAGATAATATCGACATGCGACTCCGCATCGATAGTGGCTCCCAGTATGCTCAGTTCGTTCAAATGAGACATTATTTTAAGAACGTGATCCCTTACTGGGGTCCCTTAAGACATTTGGGTTGTCATCAAAACCCTCATTGCATTTTTCCTACCCGCCCGGTTCTGATGACCAAACATCTCAGTGAGAAATGGTGAAAAATCATGAAACTCACGATTTTTGTTTTCTCTATTTTTCTTGAATATTTTGGTATTTTTATAAAAATATTGTGTTATATAAATTGTGGAATCCAAGACACAAGTCAAGACCACAATTAAACACACACACAAACACAAAAATCGATTTTCTTGGATAAATAATGATGATAAAAATCGGCCAACACCAATGTCCTATATATAGGTGTTTTGGGCTACTCTAGGGACCTTAAGGAGGATATGGTAAGGACTCCCAATAGATATCTTCTTTCCAATATTAAGACTCTTCCTAATATTAAGACTCTATTAATATCAACTTAGTCCACTAAAAGGTTGATTTTGCACTTCCTACCAAAATCCCAAATTACAAAATTGGGCTCCTTTTTGAATTAATTATTTCCCGTGTTTAAGATATTCCATGTCCATTAATTAATTTAAGCTACTGAAAACTTTTAATTAATTAATATATTACACATGAGTAAACCACTCGACCTTTATTATTATATTGGAAAATTAATTCCACCTGCATGGTTTAATATAATAATCCTTTCGAGTGCCTCAAGGGACATGATCAACCCGACTGGTCGGGACACGATTTCTAGCTATAATATTAATTATCATATAAATAATAATATTGTCCAAAATATCGAGTATATTAAGTCAATCATTGTGGCTCTCACCTATGATAAATCAAAGCAATAAATATTAAATATATATAATTAAATATTAATCACTAGAATTAAGAAATAATAATTGTTCGAGATGTACGTTCTTCTTATAGTTAGTACAGAAGAATCTATCTCACATCGATCCTGTTCAACGTATACCGAATACGCTAATATATGCTAATGGTCAAGACCAACCAATCTCAAGCATATACTACAACCTCTCACATAACGGTCTAATGTTATATAGGTTGTGAACTAAATATTACTATATAAGGAACCGATAATGTGGTCTTCTGTGTGACAGGACACACCACATTATCTACAATACAAAGTAATTTAGACTACATTTGCATAACCATATCGTGAATAAATATGCAAAACATGTGATAAATGAATTAAATATTCTCATAGATAAAGACCGGAAAATTAGGTAATACAAGCATAAAGTATGCTTTGACGTATACAACCCTAACACGTTCATCTTCACGAAGGTAAGAAAACAAAACCCATCCTCGATTAAGAGTTTCAACATAATGCATCCCCTTGAGCATGGAGTCGGAGATCTCGTGACCTCGAGATACCGGGATAGACACTTCGCCTTGCAGGTTTACTTTATGGAACTTAAAGACTTCCGTTAGAATGCATCAATATAAATACCATCACATTTGGTATGGATGAATGCACAACTTCAAGCGAACTTGCATTACATTGAGCTCTGATTAAATTGCTATATTTCTTCAAAAAGAATTTTAAAACCTTCGCACAGTTGTGATACACTCAGTAAATTATGATGTAATCCTTCAACAAATAAAACTTTATTAATAGAGGGAGAAGGTTCCTTACCAATCTTACCTGTGCCCATAATCTTCCCCTTTTTGTTGTCACCAAAAGTTGCGAGTCCTTGTTCTTGATATTCAAACTCTTCGAACAACTCTTTGGTGCCACACATGTGTATTGAGCAACCATTATCAATATACCATTTGCTTTTCTTTGAATGAGGTACCTGCAAATATATTTTGTTTTGGTCGTTTTGGTACCCCAAGCCCTTTTGGGTCCTCCAAAGTTAATAACACTAATGGCATTTGGAACTATCGTCCATTTAGGAACCCAAATTTGTCGAACTTTTATTGTCCTTAATTTTGGACGGACTTTATTGTTACTTTCTTCATTTACTTCTCGTAAATGACTCTGATTCCTGGTTTCCTTAATTTTGTCAGGATTTATAAGAGATTTTTCTCTTTTGAATGGATCGAAACCAAGGCCGTGTTTTAATAAAGGAGATTTTTGAATGGATAAAGTTTTTCGAATTTCTCATTACCAAGCCTAAATTTATTCATTACGTACTTTAGTTCCTTTAGAGTTTTAGACAACTCAATTTTCAAATTGTTTTCATTATTAGGGAAGGAGGTGTGATCAATATTTTTGCCTTTATCTCGTAGATTTGAATTTTCTAGCTCAAGAGATTTTATTTTTATTTTCAAAGATATGTTTATTTTAACCATCTCATCGTAATTGTTGTTTAATGATTCAAAGGCATTTAGAAGTTTATCATCCTTATTAGATTCACATAAACCTAAAAGATCATCTTCACAAATAGAACTAACCTCATTGATGGGTTCTTTAGATTCGAGAGACATGAGAGTGAGATTAGATTCCTCAATTCCTTCGATCTGATCTTCGTTATCACTCCAAGAGGCAATAAGAAATTCCTTCTTTTTGTACCGTTCATTTTGTCCCTTGGGGTTCGTTACGCGACAATCCTTGGCATAGTGTCCGGATTGTCCGCACCTATGACAATTATTGTCAATTTTTTCATAGGAACATAATGATTCTTCCTTTGGTCGGTCCGGGAATCTTGACCAAGAGTGATTCGTCTTTTTTAAATTAGATTTTTATATCTTCTCATATTTTTGACGTATAACGCAATTTCTTCATCATCCTCATTTTCTGAAACCTCATAGTCCCATCGCTATCGGCTTCGAAAGCGAAAAATTCCTCATGAGGCTTAGGTTTGAAGCCTCTAGATTTTAGCACAATCTCATAGTTTATAAGCGATCCTATGAGGGCGCTGAACTCAAGTTTGTTGAGATCTTTCGATTCCATAATTGCTGTCACTGTGGCATCCCATTTACATGGAAGAGACCAGCGGATCTTCTTCGCCTTGTCGCTGCTTGATATAGGCTTCTCGAATGACACAAGACCATTGGTTATTGCTGAGAAATGATCCAACATGTTGATGATGGTTTCATCATCCTTCATGGAGAAGAGTTCATAGTCGTGGAGGAGCATGTTAATTTTAGTTTCTTTGACTTGACTCGTTCCCTCATGGATGACCTCAAGAATCTCCCATATTTCTTTAGTGACTTCATAAGAAGAGATTCGATTGAGTTCTTCAGAATTTGGTGCACAATATAGCAATTGAGTAGCATGAGAGTTGGTGTGCGTATTTCTCCAGTCATCGTCATTATATTCATCGAATTTTTTCAATGACCCATCTTATTTCTTAGCCAGTTTGGGACCAAGAGCTATTACTTTCCAAATCTCGATATCGTAGGCTTGGACAAAGATGGCCATCTTTTTCTTCCATGTCATAAAATTAGAGCCATCGAAGAAAGGTGGACGGTTGAGAGCATTTTCTTCGGTCTGAGCCATAAGTGCCATTGCGGATCTTCCTCTGGTGGTTAAACTGATATAAGAGGTGACCTGCTCCGATACCAATTGATGAAGCAAAATATTTACTAGAAGGGGGGAGTTTTAATAGTGGATGAAGTTTTTCGTAAAATAAAAAATAATAGCTTGCGGAAAAGTAAACACCGAGATTTATAGAGGTTCGGTCCAAAACATGACCTACGTCCTCTATTCGTTCCTTTTCTATTGGCTTAGGAGAAACCACACACAACTTTGTCTTGTCTTCTATAGGTCCGAGCACAACCGTTACACCACTTATCTTCTAGTGATCCAAGCAAAACCAATCACTCGAAAATATTTTTCATTCTAGTGTTCTATAGGAACCTGAAAATCCTCACTACGATCGTTGTATTTAATCCTAATAATGCCGGATCAATGATCCTAATAACACCGGATTAAAACTCTTTGAATCGTTTCTCTCAAGCTTTGTGAAGGAGTGATGCAACACTCACAACAAATAAAGAAAATACGTAGTATATGAAATATTACAATATAAGAACAACACTCGTATCTTTCTTATCACAACATAAATGGAAGCAACATAGCAATTTAATCAAATCTCAATGTAATGCAAGTTCGCTTGAAGTTGTGTATTCATCCATACCAAATGTGATGGTAGTTATAGGCTTTTCAAGCCTTGGAGCCGTTACTGCACAGTGATATTAGCATGCGCTAATATTATTTCTAGCGTGCGTTATCGAAAGCGGTGACTTTTGACTAATAAAAAAGGAACAGTCTTGTTTTCGGCTCTAACAGTCATAAATCCTCGTTAGCATACATTACACATATGCATAGCATGGCGTTAGCTGATAGTCAACCCTGAAAATCCGGATACGCGTGTACTTTGGTGTAACTGACACAATTCCAGCGTTCATATAGATTAACGATCATATTTTGAATTTAGCGCGCGTTAACTTTCACTGTAGGGTACGTTGATGTGTTCAGACTTGCATTTTGGACTACTTTGGAGATGCTTGAAAACGTGCGCTATTTATGTATGTAGCGTGCGTTAATTCCTCCACTTAGCGTACATTGCTCCACCATTAGCGTACGTTTCCTGCTTTCATGCCTGAATTCCAGAACCCTCTGTCTTGAGGCTTTAGCGTGCACTATGAACACATTTATGTATGTTACTAGCTTCTCTTAGCGTGCGTTATTACACCATTAGTGTGCGTTTCCTACTTTCATGTCTGAATTCCAGAACCATCTGTCTTGAGGCTTTAGCGTGCGCTATAAACACATTTACGTGCGTTACTAGCTTCGCTTAGCGTGCATTATTTGTTAGATGTATTTTTATGCGCTTAATTATCATTATTTTATACCCATTTTTAGTTTAAAATCTGCATAAATGAGCTTTTAATGCATTATCTTTATATGTTTTGAAGGAAATTTGAGTCCGGGAGATTAAACGAAGAAAATCGGGCCAAAACGACATTTTTTGGTCAGGGACCGCGGCACACAGACGCCGCGGCACAGGAGGTGCCTAGAAGGACCCGGTACAAACTGTACCGGGGGCCGCGGCACACTCGCTCTGAGCCGCGGCCCGTATGGAGAAAATGTGCCCAGGCCTGGCCGCATGAAGACAGGGGCCGCGGCACACTAATGCCGGGCCGCGGCCCGCCGCGCAGGGTCTATATTCGCGGCTCGCGATTTTGGCGGTTTGGAAGTCCGTTTCTGACCTATTTCTGGACGCGTATTTGAGGCTGATGAATGATTATAAATAGGCATTGAAGGTCAGGAGATATCATCATCAAACAGAAGGAGAAAATACCGAGTAGCAGAGAGCAGAAGCTAGAGAACGGAGGAATTCAAGTTCTCCAACTGTGTTTGATTTTTCTTATGATTTCTTTAATTCTTTGTGTATTATTTTCTAGCATGTCGGGCTAGAACCCTATTCTAGGATTGTGATGAAACCAAGATTTTGATGGATTAACTTTTGATTTTGCATTATTAATATATTTCTCTTTTCTATTGAGTTTTCCCCAATTGTTCTTAATGCGTTCAATTATATGGCCTATGATTGAATTGTTTTGATTACGCAACTCGAAACGGGAGAGGAGAGTTAGTAGGAAAAATTGGTGAGAAACGTTTTATCTTGTGAGATAGGAATATACTCATAGGAATTACGTGGCCCGTCTGAAGATTTTGTACTTTTTGCCTATGTTGAATTAATTCACCTAGGAATAGAGTGATTTGTTCACCTTAGAAAATTCTACTGACCTCGGGAGAGGCATTAGAGTATCTCAGAAATCTTCGCCTTCAATAAATTGGGAGATTACTTAATTTATATAAATCAAGAGTAATTCGGATTAATCGAGGCGGATTCGCAATCCTAGATTATTCTCCTATTTGATCGTCTTTCTTCGAATAATTGATTTTATTAATTATTTTTAGTTTATCACTTTATTAGTTTTCTTTAATATTCCTTGCACCACCAAATTCGATCGTTCAAATAAAATTAGAATACAAATAAATTGGTAATTAGTAAGTCAGTCCTCGAGGGAACGATATCTTACTATCACTTTATTACTTGCTTACGACAACGTGCACTTGCGTTCACCGAAATACGTAACAAGTTTTTGGCGCCGTTGCTGGGGACTGATTGTTTTACTATTATCGATTTCAGTATTTCTAGTCTTAATCTGAATATTATTTTATTTTTGTGTAAATTTGTTTTTTTTATTTTTTGTTTTCCTTTTAGGAGTTTCGTTTAGTGCATGAGAAAATTCGGTGACGAAGGTCTATTACCTTTGGATACTGAACTTGAGCGCACTTTGCGGAAAAAAAAGAAGGAAAGGCGTGAGCTGTCAACAAAAAATACCATGGCCGATAACACAGAAAATCACGTTGTGGACAACCCTATTCAGCAAGCTCAACCGGCATTGGCACTCCGGGATTATGCATTGCCTCAAATCAATGCGAATTTTTCGGGGATTCGGCGCCCAACTATCCAAGCAAACAATTTTGAGATTAAGCCCGCTATAATCCAGATGGTACAAGCAAGTCAATTCTGCGGACTAGCGAATGACGACCATAATGCTCATATTGCATCCTTTCTCGAGATATTCGATACGTTCAAGAATAATGGAGTTTCTGATGACGCCATTCGTCTACGGCTTTCCCATTTTCTTTGAGGGATAAAGCCAAGTTTTGGTTGAATTCACTTCCGCTAGGCTCTATCACGACTTGGGCAGAGTTAGCACAAGCCTTTTTGGCTAAGTTGTTTCCGCCGGCAAAGACAGCGAGACTTCGGAATGAAATAACGACCTTCGGGCAATTTGAGATGGAATTGCTTCATGAAGCTTGGGAGCGATACAAGGATTTACTGAGGAGATGCCCACACCATGGCCTACCGGATTGGCTCCAAATCCAGACATTCTATAACGGACTGAGTGCTTCTACACGCACTCTTGTTGATGCAGCCGCTGGAGGAGCTTTAATGGGCAAGACGATGGCGGAAGCTCATTCTTTATTGAAAGCGATGGATGCAAATGCTTATCAGTAGCCTTCCGAACGTGTGAACCCAAAGCGAGTTATGGGAGTTTCCGACAACGATCCAATCTCTACACTATCAGCCCAAGTTGCAGCGCTAACTCAACAATTGCAAGCTTTTTCACATACCCCTTCTACCAATACCATGGAAACATGTAATTGGTGCAACGAGACTCATCCTAGTGCTGAGTGCCAAGTCGGAAATCCTTTCGAGCAATCTCCGATGGAACAAGCTCAGTTTGTGGGGAATGGAAATCGGCAAAACAACCCATATTCCAACACTTACAATCAAGGATGGCGAAATCACCCAAATCTTTCATGAAGGAACGAGCAAGCTTTAAATAAACCTCCGCAAGCTCAATTCGCGCAGCCCCCACAGCAGCCCCCTCAACCACCGAAAGTATCTTTGGAAGATGCTCTTGCCCAAATGGCGGCTAATACGAGCCAATTCATGACCCGTACGGAAACAACCTTGCAAAATAATTCCACCTCTATTCGCAATTTGGAAGTCCAATTGGGTCAAATAGCAAATCTGTTAACAGCCCGACCTGAGGGTACTTTGCCAAGTAAAACTGAGACGAACCCCAGAGAGAGTACTAATGCCATTGGCTTGAGAAGTGGGAGGGATGTGTGTGAGCAACCCGGGAGAAACAAAAAGAGAGGTGAAGATGAGGAGAAGAAAAATTCGGCATCAGAAGAATCACAAATTTCTAAAAGATCGAAATTGTTTCCTGACAATCTGATGGCCTATGTGCCACCCGTCCCATTTCCGCAGCGATTGCAAAAGCAAAAATTGGACAAGCAATTCTCCAAGTTTCTTGACGTCTTCAAGAAAGTACATATCAACATTCCATTTGCCGACGCCTTGGAACAAATGCCGAGCTATGTGAAGTTCATGAAGGAGATCTTATCGAACAAAAGGAAGCTCGAAGAGTATGAGACATTGGCATTTACGGAAGAGTGCGGCGCCATCTTGCAGAAAAAGCTCCCACCTAAATTGAAGGATCTAGGAAGCTTCAATATACCGTGCACTATTGGTAACCTATCTTTTGATAGAGCGTTATGTGATCTCAGCGCCAGTATTCATCTTATGACTCTTTCCATTTTTAAGAAGCTAGGTATCGGGGAAGCCAAGCCGACGACAGTCTGTTTGCAATTAGCTGACAGATCTATCAAGTATCTGCGGGGGGTAATAGAAGACGTTTTGGTCAAAGTCGATAAATTCATCTTTCCTGCCGATTTTATTGTGCTTGATATGGAGGAGGACCATGATATCCCAATTATCTTGGGAAGACCATTTTTAGCAACTGATCGAACTCTCATTGATGTGGAGAAATGGAAACTCACTTTACGGGTTCAAGATGAGCAAGTCACATTCTAAGTGTTTCGATCTCTCCCGTGTTCAAGCAATGTTGAGAAGGGTTCTCAATTTGAAAGCTTAGATATTTTGGCGAAAGACACACACCGGGAAAGCTGTCAGTCGAAATGTTCAGAATCTGTTATAGTTGTTCCGACATCTAAGAAAAATGTAGAACGAGTCGCATATCTTAGGCATTTGGACATGTCGTCTTCATCATCCGTTCACTCACCATCTAAAAATTCTTAGGCCGTCATAAATTTGTCCGTGGAAAAGAAAAATAAGCCGGAAGTAAAACGGTTGCCAGGTCATGTGAAATTTGGGTGTTTTGAAAAGTTACTATTATTCAAATCTTTTCGCAAAGAACATTGGATGTCCAAACCAAAAATCGAACTGTTAAAGACTGATGGTCAAAAATTTAAAACACATAAACAGTTCAATGGACGGGGTGGAGCCCAAATGGTGTTTGCGAAAAGCAAATTGATCTTAAAAAGGTCTGGCTGAAGACTATAAACTTAGCGCTTCTCGGGAGGCAACCCGAGTATTAGTTGAAGATGTTAATTTTTCGTTGATTTCATTCATTCTAAGAGTCTAATTTTTCGTCATTTTTGCTTTGATATGCTTCTCTCTCACGCTCTATGTGTTTTCGCTTTAAAAACTATTTGTGCAGGAACATTCCAGGTTCGGGGCCGCGGCACATGCAGATCGGGCCGCGGCACACCGATGTCTAAAATACAGGCAAACTTTCTGTACTCTGTGCCGCAGCGCAAAGATGCTGAGCCGAGGCACACTTGCCCCAAGAGCCGCAGCACGACGACAATGAGCCGCGGCATGCCGAGACCCAGAAAGTGCATTTAGGAACCTGTACTACGTACCGCGGCACGCAAGCTCTGAGCCGCGGCACACTAACCTTGCAAGCTGCGACACCCGTTCAGTGAGCCGCGGTACACTGCCATACTCCCAGCGCCCAAAAGCAGCCTGTACTATGGGCCGCGGCTCACTTGATACGTGCCGCGGCCCCTGCTGAGAATTTTAAACCGCCAGGGCAGGCTTATAATCCATTCGGCCGAGACACCACGTATATCTCTAATTTCTTCTTCTTCGCACGGCGCAAGGGTATCATCCTCCAACTTCTTCTTTTCACCTTCTTCAATACAACACAAGGTAATTCTATTCCCTTAAGTTTCAATGCAACATGGATTAATGATTGAGGTAATATTCTTTGATGAACTTGTGTTTATTTTCTAAATTTTTATCAAAATTTGTATCGGATTATGCTAAGATTATTGATTGATTGATGGTGTTTAGTTATTTTGTCGTGAATTGCTGTGATGGTCGATTGAAATTGTTGTTGTTGAGGATTGATTTTAATAAGTTATCATTTTTTGTTCTTCTACTAAGCTAACGCATGCAAAGTGTTTGATAAAATGCACCAATGAAATTTTTTGAGCCAAACATCTCCAAATTATCTGCAACGAATTCGATTATCGGATTAAATTGTGCCCCCAACCCTTACGTCAAGTTTGAGCTTAAATCTCTACCTCATATCCCTCATACGAGTTCATTCGACACTATATCCATTTTCCGCACGCTATAAGTTGAGAGTGGTGTAGTTATTTTTAAAGTTGTCTAAGTTATCCAGCGTTTATTTTTCAGGACTTCATCATGGCTCGGAAAAGGAAGCTGAGCACTAGGGCTAGGACGCGATCATCCCCCACAAGAGGAGAAACGTCACAAAACCGAACAGATATAGAATCCAGCCAATTCTCTGACCCTGACATCCATCGAATATTCAACGAGAGAATCCATCCTCGTCCAATAATTCCGGAGCGGGGATTCACTCCCGCCCCCCAAGACGGCGAGCTATTGGCAATGATCAATGAAATTGGATGGACTCGATTCACTGCGCCACCTGAGCCGACAGTGATTTCTATTGTCCAAGAGTTCTACGCTAGTGCTCTATTGCGACAAATCCAGGCGGGGCAGATGATGGACGACCGGATACACGGACTGAGGTCGTCGTCCAAGGCCAAATAGTGGATTTCTCGGTGGCCGCGATTCGGAGGCTGTACGAGCTACCGGAGGTGGACGAATCACACACGGACTATGAGTATCCTCACGAGGGAGGCTTTGCTGGAGGCACTTGCTCAGCTGGGTTCCGTCTGGGAGACGCGCGCCCCGGGTTCCACAGCTTTCTATTTCAAGAGTTCTCGCCGCAATCGGCTCGGGCGAGCCTAGCTTTATTTCCTCTGTGCATGAGTCGACCCTACATCACAGATCTGCTCGGTCTTGCTTCATCGTGCCCGATTATTGTATGCTATCACAACGGGACTCCGATTTGATGTGGCCCCACGTTTGTCCCGTTCTATATTTCAGTGCATCTAGGGTGGGGCAAAGACGGGATTAAAACATCCCTCGCTGATTTGTGCCCTATGCCGCCAGTCGGGCGTGACTTGGTCCGACGACGAGCTGTCTATTGCACCCTAGGGTCCGATCGACCACCGTATTATCTCCCATTTCGACCAGTGGGGTGGCGTGATGGCACACGAGCGAGGGCGAGGATTTCTTATCGATGAGCCACACGAGTATTCCCTCTGAGCCATTACTTCTGACGCATGAGCCGGCGGCAGATGATGAGGATCGGACTAAGTCCACTCCACCGCCAGCGAGAGAGCACCTTCAGGCGATGTTTGAAAACCTGAGAGAGGAGATGCGGGCTGAGAGAGACAGCCTTCTCGCAGCTGTGAGAGAGGAGATGCGCGAGCAGGCCCGCCGGGCCAATTGGCATGCGGAGAGGCGCCTACAGGCGAGAGATGCTTATCATCAGGACTATTTAGCTGCATGGACGAGCCATATACTCCATCCGGACGGACCCTTCATTCCACCAGTCAGGCCATCTACACCACCCTCCTCGCCGGATGAGGCCTGCACCAGTTCCTAAGCTGATATTAGGGGAGTACTTGACCTTTCTCATATTGCATACTATTATTTGTGTCCATTGAGGTCAATGTACGTCTTAAGTTTGGGGGGTTACTTTCAGTTGTTATTTACTTATTCGTTGCTATTTTTTGTTGTTATTGACTCTAGCCTTGCTTGTCTTCTAAAATATTCTGGACTTTATTTGCATTCGTGAATTTTTCGTGCAACCTTGTGTAAGACTGATGATATGATACTGATTTCTTTTTGAAGAAACGGTTGAGTTTTGGTCGAGTTTGCATTCTGCGATAATTGTTTCCCTTGAGCATTCATTTAGGCCTGATTTTTTTTACGTCATTGTCGAAATCCTAGCATATAAGAAATGAGACATATGTGTTTACAAACCGCCATCTATATGTTTGGTTACACTTTTCACATAGCTAGTCGTCCAGTAACATGAGTCTTCTTGGCATCTAATTTGAGTTTAGGTATTGAGTCGGACAGATTTTCTGAAAATTTCGAGAAATTATACATATTCTATGATGGGAAGTCTAGTAACCGGGGGTATTCACGTGACCGTTGTTTACTCTCATGTAAAACGACAACCCTGAATAGACTAATGGTTCAGAAAAATCGCATGATGATGAAAGAAAGCCAAGTAACCGGATGTATTCACGTGACCCGTCGTTTACATTCGCGTAAAACAGCAACTTTGAATCAGACGTGCGGGAATAGCCATTCGAGTTTTTTCTCCGCTGTAGAAGGAGACTTAGTAACTAGAAGCACTCATGAGCCCCATGAGTGTCTTTTACGTCAAACGGTTCCCCAATGAGAATAGATTTCCACCCTAGGGTCATTTCATAAAACATGCCGGGAGTCGGAACCTAGTGGTTAACTCGAATCATTATAATGATTATATATAAGGAAATACTGTCTGAGGAATGTTATTTACGATGAAACTCTTGCATTTTTGCCACGAGACTGTGGGACTGGGCGAGTTGGCTTGTTTAATCTAACCATTCATATTGGCGGTCGGCTCAATTCACGCTTGTTAATATTTGAGCCTTGATTTTCTTCATGACCGATGGATCAGCACTAAAAATGATTGCTTTGTGGAATCATTGTCCGTGATGTGACCCACTAATACGATACTTGTATTTCCCTTTGAGAGTTTCAGGTTAGTATTAATCAGGTAAACACTATGGATTTGCACGTCTATCCACGACACTTGTCATCTCATTTGAAATTATTTTTCGCTTGAGGACAAGCAAAGGCTTAAGTTTGGGGGTATTTGTTAGATGTATTTTTATGCGCTTAATTATCATTATTTTATACCCATTTTTAGTTTAAAATCTGCGTAAATGAGCTTTTAATGCATTATCTTTATATGTTTTGAAGAAAATTCGAGTCCGGGAGCTTAAACAAAGAAAATCGGGCCAAAATGACATTTTTTGGTCAGGGACCGTGGCTCACAGACGCTGGGCCGCGGCACAGGAGGTGCCCAGAAGGACCCGGTACAAACTGTACCGGGGGCCGCAGCACACTCGCTCTGGGCCGTGGCCCGTATGGAAAAATTGTGCCCAGGCCTGGCCGCATGAAGACAGGGGCCGCGGCACACTAATGCCGGGCCACGGCCCGCCGCGCAGGGTCCATATTCGCGGCTCGCGATTTCGGCGGTTTGGAAGTCCGTTTCTGACCTAATTTTTGGACACATCTTTGAGGCTGATGAAAGATTATAAATAGGCATTGATTTTGCATTATTAATATATTTCCCTTTTCTATTGAGTTTTCCCCAATTGTTCTTAATGTGTTCAATTATGTGGCCTATGATTGAATTGTTTTGATTACGCAACTCGAATCGGGAGAGGAGAGTTGTTGGCCACTAAGTATACTGGATACAGCTTGGAAGGTGTTTTAAACAACAAGCTGTACTGATTTTAAATCTGAGTGCGTAGCGGAAGTCTTAAATAGTAAGTTGCTGTGGATACAGCAACTCGATGTGCAGTGTATACTTAAATAATCAGAGTTTAATAAAACAGTAAAGTCATAAGGTAAATAACATAGTATTTAAAGTGGTTCGAGGTAAATCCCTCTACGTCCACTGGTCCTCCACACAGAAGTAAAAAGTTTATTATAATTACTGCGTACACAACTACGTAATTATAACAACACGTAATCAATATATCGTTCACACAGATTGATATAAAGATCTTAGCTTCAACCGTTCACACAGATTGGTTTAAGCTAACACTTGACTGGCTTCTTCACACACAGTTCTGAATCTTCGTCTTCTTCGATGCAATTCCTTCACACACAGTTGCGGAGTAGCAAAGATTCTCAATCCACACAGGGCTGATTGGTTTGTTCAAGTATTAGAACAATGTATGAACAACAGCTTTCACTTTCTGAGCTTCTAGCTGATGATGTGTTGTTCACTGTTTGTTGTAGGATAGGTTCCACTATATGCTGGATCTACGAGAGGTCTTCGATATAGGTAGACATAATTGATCAGCTTTTCGATATAGTTTCCTTACTGTATGCAGGATTGGCATATTGTCAAAACATATTTATCCTCACTGATCGATACAGGGATTGTTTATCCTGACTATTTCGATACCGGGTATTTGTTATCCAACGATTTCAGATAAGGGATGTTATCCCAACAATTTTCCCCTTTTTGACAATTTGCTAAGACTCAAATCTTTCAAGCTATCTTGATGATGCCAAAACCTTCTTCATGAAGCTTATGACCTTCTTGATGACTTCGGGCTGATATCTTGGTCTTCTGTCAAATGATCTGGCTTTCAGCAACTTAGTCTAATTTGTGAACTGCTTTCGCAGCGAGTTAAATCTGACTAAGAGTTTTCTGACTTAAGCTTATGATTGGCGCACAGGCACAATCTTACAATGTATTCTAGATGCATACAACTGAATCTATGAACAGTTCGCAGACAAGTTCGTACAGCTTAATTTTTAAAACAAGTTTCTATACTTGTGTTTAATTATAGCAAATGAATTGAATTATGTAATCATATAATAACACAGTAGATTACGAGTTGTAATCTTTCAAGACAGGCAAAAATTTTATTGATATTGAAAAAGAGTACAAAAATTGCTGTATTGAAAGTAAAATTACAAACAAAAATAATATACTAAGGATTTCAGCTCTTATAATCCGAGTGTCACCATGGCCTTTTCTCGGGGTCGTTGTCAGTTCCACGCCACTAGTGCTGTAGGGAATTATTGCCTCGATCTAAATAGATTGCTCCACCATCGTATGATCTGTCGAAGGCAAGAATCCAGTCTTCAGGATGGGTGATCTGATCTCCTCTTCTATGTCTGGATTTCATTTCTTGTTGTAGAGGAAGATTTCCTTCTTCTAACAACTTTGTGAATTTATCTGCAGCCTCCGCCAAGGTTTTGTATCCTTTGAAGATGGCGGATTCCCTGACGAGCTTTGAAAAATATCTCATCAGTTCATTTCTTCTCCATTGCTTCACTTCTTCAGCAGTGGAATGGCGGTTGGTTGGCAGACGAATTTCAAAGGGTCTTACGATCATGTCTTGCCATGGGACATTGGGGTCATGAAACTCATGTCGAGAACCTGAAATCCTGAAACTTTGAGAGAGAGCAGCTAATTTGTTAAGCTCTGCAGTAATGCTGTCTTGAGCAGCATTAAATTCCCTTTCGTGCTGAAGCCTTGTTCTCCTTGTGGCTTCTCTCGCTTTTTCCCCCTTTTTGGCGTCATCAAGACGTCCTAGGATCTCCAGTGTGGCATCCTGTTTCGTCTCAATGTTTGATATTCTCTCGACAAGGGAGGAGAGCACTTGCGACATATCGTTGATATTCTTGTCATGGGCTCTCAGGTGAGAAGTTGTTTCGATCATGGCAGTGGCTGTCTTGGCCTCGGATATGCGAGTTTTAGATTCCTCTTCTCTCAGGATATTTTCTTACTTCTCTTGCAGATTGGTTAGGGCCTGTTTGAAGACATGGGGCAGGACAGTGAAGGCTTCAACAACACGAGAGACTTCATGCCTTAAACCAGTCATTTCTTCAACTGCCGATGTGTGCATCCAATCTAAAGCTTTTTCGACTGAGTGAAGGGCATTCACTGCATCTTGAATGAATACAGTTTGGAGGCCAAGAGCACGCAAACGCACTTTCCTAACTTCACTGTGAGGAGAATCTGGCTTGGAAAAATCTTCTGATCCATTCAACCTTCTCAAATTCACGATAGGGCGTGAATTGAGTTGGACATCCTCAGGTGTAGTACCATCGTCGGATTCCAAGACCGTTGGTGGGGCGGGAGATGATTCGAGTTCGGCGGCAGGAGATGCAACATTCTCTTGATTCGAAGGGATTTCTGTAGACACGGATACAGGAGGGACTGATTCCTCCTGCTGTCTCTCAGCGTCCGCCTGTTCCCGCAGAGGGACTGATTCCTCTTGCTGGAAGACACTGGATTCTTCTTCTTCTTTAGCAGCAGCAGGCTCGGGTGCCTGTTCCGAAATGGATGGTTGCTCCTTCGCGACAGGAGGGACTGATTCCTCTTGGTCGGGATTAATTTCTGGCTGATGCGAGGGTGGCTCATCACGGGTTGATGTCCCTTCATCATCTTGTTGAGCTTGGGGGACATCTCTTTCCTGAGCCTCCTCATGGCTCATTCTCAGACCTGCCTGAAAGGCATCATCGTCGTCTGAGTCGTGGTCTTCTTTTGGATCTTGGGGAGAGTCCTCAGACTTATCTTTTACTTTCCTCCTGGCATCTGATTTGTGCAAGAGATGGCTTTCAATTAACGATTTGCAACAAAGATTATCCCATTGGATCAGGGCTTCAACATCTGTCGAGTCCGTCACATCCAATACAAATCTTTCTTCATCGCTCCAGTCGCTCCAGTTGTATAAGGTGTCGTATGGAGCTATCCTGTAGCTTTTCCATTGAAGGAATCTTTCATAAGCCTGATCAATCTCCACAGACAGAAGGGTTGCATTGATAATTGAGTCCGGGGAGGGACTTCTTACAACGTGTGTATCCACTGTATCGATTGGTTCCTCTACATGTGTGGGATCCTATATGGAAGAGGGATTCCTTACAGGGGATGGTACCCCGAAGGAAGGTGGATCCTGTACGGGTGTGGAATCCCGCATAGGAGAGTTAGCTGTTGGATCCAAAGTGGCAGCCAACTCGCTAGAGCCTTCTAAGTTGGCAGATGTCCTCTCATCCGTCTTTGACGCCAAAGGCTCGAGATTTACTATTGATACAGTAACGGGCATATCTTCCACAGGGGTTGGGCCCTGGGGTAATTCATCGGTGGGTTGCGCCACGCTAGAAGCATCCTTGGAGGGTTTGGTAGATTTGGCTTTTGTGAGCTTCCTCTGCTTCTTTTTCGGCTTCTCAGCAACAATAGATGTCTTGTTGTGAGATCTCTTACGTTTCTTGGAAGATTCCACACTCTGGGATTTCGAAGAAACATACCTTGGATCTTCAGAAACGGGCATACTGCGGACTGATGGTTGGTTGCAGACCAGGGTGCTCTGGTTAAAAGCCGAAGGCTTGACGCCTCCTAAGTAGATTCGGGAACTTATTTTCTTAGCATCTGCGTATTGTTGTAATCCGCATTTCATCAAAATGTAGCTCAGAAACAGACCAAACGATTTCTTTTGTGATGCAGGTTTCAACATTTCTTCCTGCAGACGCTTCAGAATTATCTGACACCAATTGACCTTTTCACATGTCATGATCGCTACCATCATCCTAAATCTAAGGTTCGTGCACATCTCAAAGGCACCAGTGCAATTCTCGATTATACGGCAACAAAAGTCATGCAAGTACACGTATGGCAAACAGAAATTTCTCTTGTGACAGGTGGTGTGAACAGATTCAACTGAAGCTGATCCTGTGAACAGGCCATAATACTTGGTCAACAGCTCTTGAGACCCAAAAGTCTCAAGGTCTTCCATGGTCAGGCCATCAGCGGTCAGCTTGAGGATTTTCTGGAGAAGATCTCGGTCGATGCAGATCTCCACTACATGGATGAAAGCGGTGATATCTGCGACGTGGCCTCCCTGGGCCAGAGACATAAAACGGACGACAGCATTGAGGTAGAAGTCCTAAACCAAATGGACGTCGTATTTCTCGGCGGTATGGCTTCCAAGGCGGTAGAGGCCTTGCTGACGTATCTTGGTGATGATGAACTCCATGGGTTCGACGTCATTTGTTTCAGCGAGAATTCATTCGATGACAACGGATCTGGAGAAGATCCATCCGTCAATGATGTTTGAGGCTTTCTTGAGGGCGGTGGCAGAGGTCTGAGCAGACGCCATTGATAAATCTCAAGAAAAGATGAGAGAAATTTGCAGTAAAATGCAAAGAAGACTTGTAGGCTGTATTTGCTTGAGTGCACTAAAAATATCCAGAAGGCGTAAAGAGTCTCAAATGGCAATTTCAGTCCTTTTATAGTGGGCGGCGAAGAAGGGTTTTTAACATAATGGATGCATTAATAATGCGGTAAAATGATCGTCCATATGATGCCGGAAAATGATAAGATCGCATGAAAGATCAAATGAGGTAACATGTTTATCTGATGAAATTCCTGAAATGATTACCTTGAACAAGTTAACAAGGTTCAAAATTCGATCCACAAGATCAACAACTAAACCGTGAGATGGACTGGATGATTAATGAATTAACTGAGCAATAAGATTGACTGAGTGATGAATGAATTAACTGAGCGATGAGACTGACTGCGTGATGAATGAATTAACAGAACAATGAGATTGACTGAGTGATGAATGAATTAACTGAACAATGAGATTGACTGAGTGATGAATGAATTAACTAAACAATGAGATTGACTGAGTGATGAATGAATTAACTGAACAATGAGATTGACTGAGTGATGAATGAATTAACTGAACAATGAGATTGACTGAGTGATGAATGAATTAACTGAACAATGAGATTGACTGAGTGATGAATCAATTAACTGAACAATGAGATTGACTGAGTGATGAATGAATTAACTGAACAATGAGATTGACAGAGTGATGAATGAATTAATATGATTGACAAGATAAAAATGATGATTGAGGATTGTTGACTGATGAATGAGTTGATCCTTATCGCTTGCATGGTCAAACGTGCTCCAACACAATTAATAACGATTCAATCGTAACACTAATATCACATATAGGTTTCAACAAAGCAGACATAATTAATGACATGATGAATGTATTAACATAAAGAGAATCGAGTCCTTACACAGGTCATACGAAGCTTCGAGGTCTTGCGATACTAGTCTTCACTGACGGCGACTCGATGAATGAATGACTAGTGCAGTTGTACAAATATTACGACTCACAAAACCCAACTGTCCAGATTGTCATAACCTGACAGTCCCACTACTACCGCGTCGGTAGAGCCACATAACTCACATATCAGGGTATCTCACAACCCAAAAGCTCTGATACCATCTTCTGTAACACCCCCAAATCCTATTGGGTTATTACAGTGCCGTGGACCCCACGCCAAGAGATCCACCAGGCAAACATGACTAAAATGCATTAAATTGACCAACCAGGGAAAATCATAGTCCCAACCATGATATCCGACATAATATTCCGATGAGGAATTTTAATGACAATAATGGGCCTACATGGGCAAAAATGAAAATACAACCACACCCACGAGCCTTGCTCGGGTAATACATAGTGACAATGACTGACAAACTGGAGAACACTCCAACTGACTGACCAACATGAATAACTCGGACTAGTATCGCTCGAATGCCTAGTCGCCATCATCATGCCCCTGTGTCTCAACTCTATCCTCGCAAGCACCTAAAACATGAAAACATGTTCCGACCCCACGGGGTCAGTCATCCAGATAATGAACATCAAATACATGTATAACATCATATGCATCCAAAGGCAGAATGAAACGGTACAATGATAATAATATGAGATGCTCACAAACCAAGGTAAGAACCGAGCATTCATGAAACACTATGCCCACGGCATACTATTAATACCTGTTCAACATGTTAGAACATAAGTGCCAACGACGAATCATAATCATAGAGTACCACAATGAATTACACGACATGAACCAAACCAGAACTGAATTAAATATGAATCACAATGAAATACATGAAGATGAACCAAACCAGAACTGAATTAAATATGAATCACAATGAATGACATGAAGATGAACTAAACCAGAACTGAATTAAATATAAATCACAATGAATGACATGAAGACGAACCAAACCAGCCCGAAGCTGTAACAATGATGGCCGAAGCCACGGCACAAAGCCGTATCAAAATGAAACCATCCAATGGTCGTTGACCTACTGAGTTGTAGGTGTTGGGGGAAACAACCGCGAAGGTTCAGGCCCCACCAAACTTACCCCATAGAGGATCACTGATGTTGCTTACAACTTGACCCGCCTACCTAAATGTCTCAAATACACATGGTCTTTCATGTATCAATGCAGAAAAATTATATTGCAAACCAATCTCATATTATAAATAACAAGCCGGTAGAACTGAAAGTTGACTTAAGCTACAAGAAGTTATCAATAGATATTCTTCAGGGAAAAATAAAACAACTTTGAAATAAATAATTATGTTAGTTAAGGTACTACAGAGAAACCAGTCAATATAGGAGGCAACATGGGAAAGATAGGTTGAAATAAGGACTAAATACCCACAACTCTTCAGGTAAGTCAAATTTCGGGGTTAAAGTGTTTATTGGGGGAGGATGTGATATGTAAGCCTCACACTACTCATTTAGTAAATATTTTTCATGCATTACTTGTTAATTATCTACTAGATAAGTTGACTGTGATTTTTCATATTCTATTTTACCTTATAGTGCATTTCAAATGGATTCAGTAATACTAAACATTTAACTCTAATTCCAAAAATCTTTAAATTTTTTGGATGTTACCTTTGTATAAAAACAAACATATACACTACGCATATGTGGTAAACCTAGAAGTCCTAATAATGTCACTAACATGTCTATAGGAGTTAACTAATTTATCTCAAGGTTTTAGTCCGTGAATACACTGAGTAAATATATAATGATGGTTCAAGTGAATAGCTCTTGTTTAATCGAATAACATGTGACACATACCTTGATTATTTGCAGTACCATATGTGATGTATTATGCTGTTGCATCTATCAATGAACTATTCATCTCAATAATGGTCATGAACAATTGAATTTATTTTTAGTTTATTATTCGGACCGTCACCTTGAGAATTCACTAAATATTCAAGGATAACTCTTCAAAACACCAACACCTCAATTCCTTTATCAATCAAGGTCTTAAGTTTATTCAGTTAAGTTCACCATTGATTAGCCAAAGCTTTGAGTATTAATCCGAGCTAAGTAAAATGCCATCTGCAATTATAATGCATAGACATAGTGTTCTTTGTTATATGTTTACCAAAGTGGATGGCATGTGATGAATAATTGTTAAGTGATGTTGAAATGTGATGATCATGACATTGAACATGTCATTCATTTCATGTGCACGTGCATGCATATTATATAATGAGAGAATATGTCTCTTATGTAAATTACTATAATCAAGAAGAAAGATATTTTGTTGATTTGACCACCGCAAGTACATCGGGGCATGTAAGACATGCTTGTATGATATATGGCAAGGTGCCCTGTAAGATATTACTTCAGGTATGGGAGATAGTCGGGCATATCTCTTGATTCTTATGCTAAGTGCTCTCTAAGACATTTCTTAAGGGTTTTGTGAGACAGTTGGACTGAGTGATCATGATTATTGATTCCTAGTGCTCTATGAGATATTTCTTCGGGTATGTGAGATAGATCAAACTAGGATATTAAGATAACTAAAGATATATTGAGGTCTTTACAGTGTATAGCAGTTGGGTCAAGGGCCCAAACAAAGAAATGCTTCTATGTAAAGAAAATTAAGATATGCGTTCATGTCAAAGTATTGCACTTCATGTTGGATCGCATACAAGATTGGTATTATTCTGTTCACATGCATGATTTTTACTTACTAAGCTTTATATTATATAATTTATGCATTATAGTTGAGCTTGCTGATATCGGTTATGAATTGGAGTTCCTATAGTTTTGGAGGGGTGAGGTACATAGATGATGACTTATTGGGATAAATCATTGGTGTACTGTGGCTTGGGTACTATTTATGAACTTTGTGTTAGATATATATTATGCGATTGAGTTAGTATACACACACACACATACATATATATATATATATATATATATGTCTAGTAGTGTGGCTTGCTACTTTATGTGATACTAATATGATTTTGTTAATCATTTGCTTAAAAATGGGATTCATGTGTGATATGGTTATAGTTGGTATGTTGGGTTTTTTTTTTTTTTTAAATTTATGGATATGTGGATATGATGCTAAATTGATGAGAAGAGTTTTATTTGGGCTGAGACGAGATGTCTCTAAGTGATTGTTGTGTTGGTTTTGTATTTAGACTTTATTACCATTATTATTATTATTATTATTATTATTACATCACATGTTTTGGGGTAAGTCCTATTCCAAATGAAAAATATATCAAAAGCCCACTCATGTTTTCTGAATATTATTATGGTGGAATTGGGGTGTGTCAGCAGACTGCTGGGCTCGAGATACAAGTGCATCTAGCATCAGTGATGCAGAATATGTCGCAGCTGACAGAGACGTTGCGTATACCTTGCATGTCGACTCCATCACTTCCACAGTCATCGTTAAGATCGAGACATGTTTGATATTGATGTTTTGTTGTTTAGACATATTGGTGACATACTGTAACACCCCCAAAACTATCCGGGATATTACAGTGCCATGGGCCCCGCGCTGGAACCCACCAGGCTAAAAACCGTTTACAAAACCATTTCAAAAACATTTAAAAACTCCAAAAGGCCGATGACGGTAATATTTTGCAAATACTCAAATATTTTCCAAAAACACAGTTCTCAAACACCGTTATAAAACACCATTAGAAAATACAAGGCGAAGTGCCAAATCTCAACAGTTTAAAATGTAAGTTAAGCCACCACTTATACGTACCGATAAAATAGTTAGGAAAAAGGGTTTAACGAAATAACTCAAGTTCGCAAAGTGCCAAAAGGCCATTTAAAATACACATGAGTTTGTAAAAATACCGAAAATCCATTTTGAAATATACACACGCAGCGGATAAAAACATAGTTCAAAATACATAATTGCAGCAGAATAAAACAACCAGAAAGAATACTCGATTCTCAAAAACATGCCACAACCAGTATCACTCGGGAAGCTCACCCCATCACGACCGTTACTAGCTCGATCTTCGTGTACCTAAAAATAAAGCCCACAACGGGGTCAGCCAAAATGCTCAACAATGATATTGATCACATCAACATAAATAATTACATACCAATGTAATAATACTGTAAGAATACTACCAACGTAATCTCACTTTCATAATCTTACCAATCCCCGACAATCCATAACAGATCAATCCTTACCATAATCCACATTTCGCATTCTCAAATGACGAGATGAATTCAACCACAACCAACTGTACTGTATTTAAATAATATCAAAAATCCTCAAAACATCATCATAACTCATAATCATGAAATAATTCATCCGTGCCAAATCATGTCCGTCGGATTACACAATCAAATCTCAACCTGGATAAACTAATAGCATACAACATATCTGTAGATCAACTACCTAAAAACAATGAATAAAATCCCGAAACAACGACGTACAGTCCAAATGCTCATACGATCAATAACAATGATCAACCAATACATCAACTGAGAATATCATCGACATGATAACTCCAATACGACCAACAAAGGATCAATGAGAGCCGAGAGTACCATCAACATGATAACTCCGACACGATCAACAAAGGATCAACAATAACCGAGAATACCATCAACAAGGTAAACTCCAAATGATCAACAAAGGACCAACAATAACCGAGAATGCCATCAACAAGGTAAACTCCAAATGATCAACAATAATGGATCTCAAAGAAATAACCCCGACTGTCGAAATATACCCCTTGGGTGTATGAACAACCAGTCACAAACCGTCGAACATATCCAATCATACATGGAACTATGAACGACCAAACGGTATGGCTCAAAGATGGACGTCATAGTACGCCCGATCCAGAAATGTGTCCGTGCACATGTCCAACCCGTATACAGAATCCAGGATATACGTGGGACATGTACCTAATTAGCCTCAAGAACTACGTCTCATGTACACGGTCCAATGTGGAAATATCAACATATGACCATAGTGTGCCCATCTAAAAATCCTGCACAATAACCAATCGGCATGCAGATATGACTCCAGATATGTCACGATGCAACATGACAACGAAACTCAAAGAAACACATATCCAATAAGGATCAAAGACTCACCGAAGTGAACAATAATAGACTGTTAATGAAATGTCAACACGACCAATCAATATTCAAAACAACAATCCTGGGATCACAAACCGCAAAGGATAATCCATACGATCAATAATCTCAGACAACAGTTCTGGGATCAACATCCCTCAATGAGACGATCAACACAACCATTAATACCAACAATATGTAATATCCGGATTTATTACGGTGTATTTCATCTGTATTCAAACCCTGTATTATTCGGATTGGTGATTTTGATTATTGGAGTATGATATTTCGTGTATTGATATCATTGTACATGAGTATAGAAACTTGCAAATTGCTCAAACAACCTCGTGATAGCGCACGCTAAGAATGTATCTTAACGCGCGCTATCGGGCTATTATTAGCGCACGCTATGCAGGTAGGAGTTGCATGCGCTAAGGACTCAATTATTGAGCGGGACAGCTAGCACATACGCCAACCGGGACATGGATCCGGATAAGATTCCCGCGGACGCACCCGGATAATTCTGAAGTCAACCATTATTAGCGCACGCTAAGGAATGCTTAGTAGCGTGCGCTAACTTGTTAATAATGTAGAATATTATAAATGGGACATCAACCGTTTTGGCTTTCATTTCTTTCGCCCATTCTTCATCCTTGAGAGTTCACAGAGCTGTAATAATACTCCTATACACTTAGAACACATATTTTTAGTGTTTATACATTGGTTAGCACTTAGGAATGTTCATGGAAGTGGAATAGCACCTTGGAGTGGCATACAACCAACCGGAGTTGGATTCTACCTTACGGTTCAGTGATTTTCATCATTTTAAGGTATGTTCAATCTATCTCCAGACTTAGAGTTGGATTCTAACGATTTGGATGATCATGTTAACAAGATATGGATTTTCTTAGATGAATTATCTAAGTATATCATGTTTGGAATAGTGAGATGAATAAGCCTTAAATACCTTGATTATAATCATCATGATTCGAATCTTAGTACACTGAATATGTGAAGAGAAGCTTCTATCATTGGTAAACCGAATCTAATAGATGATTTCTTAGTAATCTTGGACTAGACGTTAACATCCTTATTGTTAGATAAATCTAAAGGTTTGATCATGGAAGGATTTATCTAGTATAGATAGAACGTTTAACAACTTCAGCATGATAATATTGATGGATATAAGGTGTTGATATCAACCGTTTAGCTTTTCGAATTGTCGTATGAAGATTTGAAGTCGGAATGGAATATGGTTTTATATTGGTATGCATATCCTTGAATACGAAGTTGTCTTTATCCGTAAAATCATTCATAAGGGTATGAACTTGGTATTCATGGAAGTAACATGAATTATCACGAAAGATTTCATTGTTTCGATCATGGCAAGAACAGTTCTTGCTCGGTGATGAAAGCGCCATGCGAAGATAGCGCACGCTATGCTATGCGGTTTAACGTCGCTTATCGAGCACTAGTTAGCGTGCGCTACGTTTGGTACGTAACGTCGCTAGACCATCGAGAAGTCGATTGGTAGTCGATGAAATCTTGACCATGCATAGTTAGCGTACGCTAGTCTTTGTCGTTTGCGTGCGCTATCGGGCGGACTTAACGCACGCTACACGAGTACTTAGCGTGCGCTAAGCGGTCAGGCGAGAATGCATTTTATGAACTTTTGGCCGTGAATCGAATTGTTAAATATTCATACGACGTGAGATAAATCCTATATCATTTCTTTTGTTAAGGTTTGGTCTCGTTACGTGATTGATTGAGGAGGACGACCTTGAGTGTTCATTTTCATGGAAGTATTGTTATTGTCTTCAAATCGAGGCAAGTACCTTAATTTTTATGTATTGTTGTTATACATATTGTCGTGCATGTATGTCGTTATTGTATGTCCACCTCGTGTTGGTCCGCGGGATCATCGGGGATCTATGCTAGCGTCTTGTTGGATCATCGGACGGGTTTTTCCACCACGGGTTGGTCGACGGGATCATCGTAGGTTCTAGGCGGTGAACGCTGGATCGATGGAATTACCATGTGTATGTTATGATATCATGTTGTGATTATCGATTGTGTATGTTATGTTTGAGTTTCGTAGGAGAAGACTCGTTGGTACTTTGTTGTTTACGTTATTATTCTTCGTGAGATATGAATAATATGTTGTGGTACTTGTACTAGCATCGTTGTGTTAACCCCTTATACGGGTGAACATTTTGTTTGTGTTCGGGATCCGGAGAGCAGGAAACAACCACGGAACCGTATGACGCCGAGGGTGCAGAGTGATGTCCCGACCGGGTTTATTTATCTGTTGCTTATTCGTTATTTCAATAAGTACTCGAGTACGAAGTCATTTGTGATGATTTGAATTTGGTGATGTATTATTGAGTTCTGTTGAACAATTGTACTATTTCTGTATTGGGTCAGAACTGTTGTACCGTAATTCCATTATTTCCATTCGTTAATACCTTTTAATGCCTGTTAAATTCTTCAGCCTTGTAAATCCTTATGTAAAGGATTTATGGCGCTGTAATATTCCTGAATATATCGGGGGTGTTACAGAATATGGTATCAGAGCTAAGATTATGGATATCTTGGCCGTTGGGTTAAAATAGGGGTCATTTATGTCTTTTGGGGTAACCGGCCGTGAATGACATCACTGTACTGCCTACGTCTTCATGCGAACAGTGGTTGTAAGTTCCTAAACTCTATCTTGTTCTTTACATGTTGTGTCTCTTTATACTCGAATTTAGAACGATGTTGTTTCCTGTATATTGAGTATTTATGCTTACAGTATGTTGAGAGGCGGACGTGGACGTGGTCGCGGTCGTGGACGCGGACGAAGAAATGCCGAAAGGGAGGCGTCACCTTCTAACCAGGCCAGTCATAGCTCAGGCGAGCCGCAACAATCTATTAATAATGAACCAGATCCTGCTGTACCAGAGATCCTTCGTCAAGTGGTGAACCAGATGACTCAGTTCGCCCAGGTCGTGGACCGAATGCAAGTGGCGGTGGGACTACGGCGGGAGAGAGACGACAAGGGATCCCGGACATGGGAAATCGAGGTGACCGGTGGCTGCAAGAGGTGGCGAAGATGCAACCACCCAAATTGACAGTATTTCTGAGACTCCCACAGGATCATTGGTTGAAAGAACTGGAGAAAATCTTTGCCGGAATTAATCGCCTGCAATAGGAGAGCCTCTATCGCTCAATATTTTACGATAGGGAAGCGTCGAATGGTGGGAAGCCATCCGGCTGTAGACCATGATGCCGATTGGACGAGTTTAGATTGATGATGGAAGCTCGATGTGCCCTCGTCTATGAGGGAAGCCAAAGTTAGGAGTTTTCTCGCTCGGCCTTACGATGTGCGGTATCCCAGGCGATCAAGACGTTTAACCAGCAGCTGGCATTTGTTCGACATCTGGTCAGAACAGATGCAGAAATGATAATACATTTCGATATGAGAATGAAACCATAAGTTCAGAGGTACATGTCCGGATTCGAATGTACCACACTCCGCCAATACCAGGATAAGGCGTTGGCATATGAGATCAAGGAAGCAGCCATGGAGAAATTTGCGGAAACCAAGAAACAAAAAGTCTCTGGTACTTTTACAGAGCACAAGAACAGTGGGGCCCGTAAGGCCCAGTCATCCTTTCATTCTTTCAAGAAACCTCCGCACCCAGCTAGGAGCGGAAAGAACTTTAGAGCGACATCAACTATTACTGATGTTACCAGGAAATGCTTTAACTGCACCCAGACGGGGCACTATCGACGGAATTGCCCCCTTCCTGCCGTGATTTGTTTTGATTGTGGACGAGAGGGACATCGGGCGGTGTTTTGTTAAGAGGCTGCAAAGTCTTTTAGAGCCCGTACACCACAGCCAGTCCAGAAGGAGGCCAGTATTCCACAGACGCAGCAAAGTGTTCAGATGCCTCAGAATTTTGGCCGCGGGCGAGGCAGAGGACAATGGGACCGAAAGGGGACATCGAGTGCCGGATCTGCTCCCCCACGTGCATGCGAGATGAGGAGGACAGACGATCAAGATCTTCTTTGTCGCATCAGTCTTGTCCAGATCCTTTCCCAGCCAGTTAGCGTTTTATTCGATACAGGAGCTACACATTCTTTCATATCTTTGTCTTGTGTAAATCGTTTGAATATTTCCGGTTTTCATACTTGTGAACCTTATGTTGTTGGTTTACCGAGTGGAGAGAGGATTGTCGGAAATTTAGAAACTAGAAATTTCCTTGTATCATTTGGAGGCGGAGAGTGGCTCTCAAATCGATCGTGATAGAAATGCAAGGAGATGACACGATACTCGGAGACGATTGGCTTAATCGGTATGGAGCAATTGTAAACTACCGGAAGAGGAATATCTCGCTGATCGGCGACGATGGTTCGAAATATTGTTCGAGGGTGGAAACCGGGAAGCTCGGGAAATTGATCAAGGCGATGAAAGTCACAAATTGTTGAAAGCAGTAATGCAAGATGCTGGTGTTACGCAATGAAGAAAGAAGACGAAATTGTTGGACTTTCATCCATTCTGTTGTGAACGAATTTCCGGATGTATTTCTGACGAGTTACAGGATACCTCCACGAAGGGATGTAGAATTTACCATTGGTGGAACCGGAGCTACACCAATTTCCAAGGCGCCGTATCGTATGGCACCTCTTGAGATGTCTGACGAAAAGCAACTAGAGGAGTTCTTGGATAAGGGCTATATTGACCAAGCGTTTCACCACAGGGCGCCGATTCTTTTTGTCCGAAAGATGGATGGATCGCTCCGACTGTGTATTGACTATCGAGAGCTGAACAAGATGACGATTAAGAACAAGTATCCGTTGCCAAGGATTGATGATTTGTTTGACCAGTTGCAAGGGGCAACAGTATTTTCTAAGATCAATCTGAGATCAGGATACCATCAGCTGAGGATTAAGGAATCTGATGTTCCGAAATCAGCATTCAGAACTCGCTATGGGCATTATGAGTTTGTAGTGATGCCGTTTGGTCTCACTAACGCACCTGCTATATTTATGCAATTGATGAACCGTGTGTTCATTGAATTTTTGGATAAATTTGTGGTCGTGTTTATTGATGACATTCTGGTGTATTCTAAGAGTCCGGAAGAACATGCGCAGCATTTGCGGATTGTATTGGAACTTTTGATAAACGAGCAATTGTACGCCAAATTTTCTAAGTGTGAATTCTGGCTAAAGGAAGTAATGTTCCTAGGCCATGTGGTGTCAGCTAAAGGAGTCCGAGTAGATCCTCAGAAGATCAAAGCAATATTGGATTGGAAGCCTCCAAAGAACGTGAAAGAGGTCCGAAGCTTCTTGGGGCTTGCTGGATACTATCGTCGATTCGTGGAAGGGTTTTCTAAAGTCTCCCGCCCACTTACTCGACTCCTGCAGAAAACTCAAAAGTTTGAGTGGAATGAATTGTGTCAGATTAGCTTTGATGAATTGAAGAAGAGATTGACGACGGCGCCGATTCTATCACTTCCACAGGGAACTGGAGGATTCATAGTTTCAGTGATGCTTCGAACCAAGGACTTGGGTGCGTGTTGATGCAGAATGATAAGGTGATCGCTTATGCGTCGCGACAACTGAAACCTTATGAAGTGAATTACCCGACACATGATTTGGAGCTAGCAGCAGTAGTTTTTGCTTTGAAGATCTGGAGGCATTATCATGCGGGACTCACCGTCGGATCTTTACGGATCATAAGAGTCTCAAGTACATATTCGATCGAAAGAGTTGAACATGCGGCAAAGAAGATGGTTAGAACGATTAAGGACTATGACTTGGAGATTTTATATCATCCGAGCAAGCGAATGTAGTGGCCGATGCACTTAGCCACAAGCTGTCTCTATTCGAGATCTTTGAGACGCGACCTCCCAACTTAGCCTTCAGCGAGAGATGATTCGTGAAGGAATTGAGGTATGGTTACAAAGAGTCCAAGGACAACTGTGCGTGATGGAGATAACTTCATCTTTAACCGAAGAAATCAAATCTAGACAGGTAGATGATCCTCTGATGATTCGGTTACATGATGAAGTGATCAATGGAAAGGCCCCCGAATTCATAATTCATGACGATGGAGTTTTGAGATTTCAGAACCGACTCTGCGTTCCCGATGTTGATGTTCTGAAACAGACGATTAGGAAGGAAGCTCATAGTTCGCCCTATTCTATCCACCCGGGCACCAGTAAAATGTATAAGGACTTGAAGCAGAATTTCTGGTGGGGCAACATGAAGAAAGACGTAGCGGACTATGTTTCGAAATGCTTGACTTGTCAACAGGTTAAGATCGAGCATCAACGGCCTGCTGGAATGTTGAAGCCGCTCCCGATTCCTGAATGGAAATGGGAGGACATATCGATGGACTTTATCACTAATATGCCGAAAACCAGGACAGGAATGAACATGATTTGGGTGATAGTTGATCGTTTAACCAAATCGACTCATTTTCTAGGCATTAAGGATACGTGGGGACCAGAGAGGTTGGCACGAGTATTTATTTCGGAGATAGTTCAATTGCATGGTACGCCGAAGACCATTGTTTCTGATCGAGACGGTCGTTTTGTGTCTCACTTTTGGAAAGCAGTTCATAAGGCCTTGGGGACCGAATTGAACTTGATCTGACTTATCACCCACGGTGACGGACAATGCGAGAGAACTATACAAACGGTGGAAGACATGCTAAGGGCACATGCCTTAGATTGGTCAAACGATTGGGAAGTTCATCTACCGTTGATTAAATTTACCTACAACAATAGTTGGCATGCTTCCATTAAGATGGCACCGTTTGAGGCATTATACGGGAGGAGGTGCAGTCGCCCTATCTTTGGGGCGATTCGTCGAGACTTGATCGGAGCAGGCGAGTTGATCGTGCGGACTCAAGAGAAGATAGCCTTGATTCGTGAAAGTGTTGACCGCCTGAGTCGCGAAATCCTATGCGGACGTACGTCGTCGCCCATTGGAGTTCAATACTGGAGACCATGTACTTTTGAAGGTTTCTCCTACTCGGGGAATCTTTCGTTTCGGAAGGAAAGGAAAGCTGAGTCCGAGATATATCGGACCATTTGAGATCCTCGAGAGAGTTGGGGAGTTGGCATACAGATTAGCATTACCGCCGTCATTGTGCCATGTTCATAATGTGTTCCACGTATCCCAGTTATGGAGGTATATACCAGATCCCAGTCATATCATTGATTTCGGCGAGATCGAAGTCGAGCAGGATGGGACGTTTGAAGAAAGACCAGTCAAGATACTCGAGAGTAGATTTAAGCAACTGAGGAACAAGTCAATCGTTTTGGTCAAAGTTCAGTGGTCACGTCATGGAATGGAAGAAGCCACCTGGGAAACGGAAGCTGATATGAAGTCTAGATATCCCGAGTTATTTTCGTCTTGAGTTTCGGGACGAAACTCCTTTTTAGTAGGAGAGTATGTAATATCCGGATTTATTACGGTGTATTTCATCTGTATTCAAACCCTGTATTATTCGGATTGGTGATTTTGATTATTGGAGTATGATATTTCGTGCATTGATATCATTGTACATGAGTATAGAAACTTGCAAATTGCTCAAACAACCTCGTGATAGCGCACGCTAAGAATGTATCTTAACGCGCGCTATCGGGCTATTATTAGCACACGCTATGCAGGTAGGAGTTGCGTGCGCTAAGGACTCAATTATTGAGCGGGACAGCTAGCACATGCGCCAACCGGGACATGGGTCCGGATAAGATTCCCGCGGACGCACCCGGACAATTCTGAAGTCAACCATTATTAGCGCACGCTAAGGAATGCTTAGTAGCGTGCGCTAACTTGTTAATAATGCAGAATATTATAAATGGGACATCAACCGTTTTGGGTTTCATTTCTTTCGCCCATTCTTCATCCTGAGAGTTCACAGAGCTGTAATAATACTCCTATACACTTAGAACACATATTGTTAGTGTTTATACATTGGTTAGCACTTGGGAATGTTCATGGAAGTGGAATAGCACCTTGGAGTGGCATACAACCAACCGGAGTTGGATTCTACCTTACGGTTCAGTGAATTTCATCATTTTAAGGTATGTTCAATCTATCTCCAGACATAGAGTTGGATTCTAACGATTTGGATGATCATGTTAACAAGATATGGATTTTCTTAGATGAATTATCCAAGTATATCATGTTTGGAATAGTGAGATGAATAAGCCTTAAATACCTTGATTATAATCATCATGATTTGAATCTTAGTACACTGAATATGTGAAGAGAAGCTTCTATCATTGGTAAACCGAATCTAATAGATGATTTCTTAGTAATCTTGGACTAGACATTAACATCCTTATTGTTAGATAAATCTAAAGGTTTGATCATGGAAGGATTTATCTAGTATAGATAGAACGTTTAACAACTTCAGCATGATAATATTGATGGATATAAGGTGTTGATATCAACCGTTTAGCTTTTCGAATTGTCGTATGAAGATTTGAAGTCGGAATGGAATATGGTTTTATATTGGTATGCATATCCTTGAATACGAAGTTGTCTTTATCCGTAAAATCATTTATAAGGGTATGAACTTGGTATTCATGGAAGTAACATGAATTATCACGAAAGATTTCATTGTTTCGATCATGGCAAGAACAGTTCTTTCGCTGATGGCGCCATGCGAGATAGCGCACGCTATGCTATGCCGTTTAACGTCTTCTCGAGCACTAGTTAGCGTGCGCTACGTTTGGTGCGTAACGTCGCTAGACCATCGACGAAGTCGATTGGTTGGTCGATGAAATCCGACCATGCATAGTTAGCGTACGCTAGTCTTTGTTGTTTGCGTGCGCTATCGGGCAGACTTAACGCACGCTACACAGAGTACTTAGCGTGCGCTAAGCAGTTCGGGCAGAATGCATTTTATGAACTTTTGACCATGAATCGAATTGTTAAATATTCATACGACGTGAGATAAATCCTACATCATTTCTTTTGTTAAGGTTTGGTCTCGTTACGTGATTGATTGAGGAGGACGACCTTCGAGTGTTCATTTTCGTGGAAGTATTGTTATTGTCTTCAAATCGAGGCAAGTACCTTAATTGTTTTATGTATTGTTGTTATACATATTTTCGTGCATGTATGTCGTTATTGTATGTCCACCTCGTGTTGGTCCGACGGGATCATCGGGGGATCTATGCTAGCGTGCGCTGGATCATCGGACGGGTTTTTCCACCACGGGTTGGTCTGACGGGATCATCGTGGGTTCTAGGCGATGAGCATTTGGATCGATGGAATTACCATGTGTATGTTATGATATCATGTTGTGATTATCAGTTGTGTATGTTATGTTTGAGTTTCTCGTAGGAGAAGACTCGTTGGTACTTTGTTGTTTACGTTATTATTCTTCGTGAGATATGAATAATATGTTTTGGTACTTGTACTAGCATCGTTGTGCTAACCCCTTCGGGGGTGAACATTTTGTTTGTGTTCAGGATCCAGGAGAGCAGGGAAACAACCACTGGAACTGTATGACGATGAGGGTGCAGAGTGATGTCCCGACCGGAGTTTATTTATCTGTTGCTTATTCGTTATTTCAATAAGTACTCGAGTATGAAGTCATTTGTGATGATTTGAATTTGGTGATGTATTATTGAGTTCTGTTGAACAATTGTACTATTTCTGTATTGGGTCAGAACTGTTGTACCGTAATTCCGTTATTTCCATTCGTTAATACCTTTTAATGCCTGTTAAATTCTTCAGCCTTGTAAATCCTTATGTAAAGGATTTACGGCGCTGTAATATTCCTGAATATATCGGGGGTGTTACACAATAGTCCTGGGATGAACATCCGTCAACGAACAACCAATACGAATCTCAATATACGAAGCGTCAACGTACAACATATACAACAACTCAACATGATAATTATCTCATAACTGAACAATACATAAATTACCTCAAAGCCGAAGACAACATCCTTTGTAAAACCCCCTAAAACTCGATAGTTTACTACATGTATAATTGTTAAATCATGATGTACTCCTATAACAATTTTTTAATCTACATCTAGTTTCATTTGTTTTACTCATTTATTCGTAAATTATTTTATGAACCAAATAATCAAATTAATTAAAATTTGAAGTGGGAACATAAAATTCCTAATGGGCCATGTTTATCAACACATATACACATAAACACACCATAAGACTCAAGCCCAAACTAAATAAAATCCCTAAGTCTTGGAATCACAATTTAAAGCCCAATTTAATCACTAGCCACTTCATTTAACACATACTTAATACCTATATCTATATACACCTAAAATACAAAAAAAATATATAATAACACACACAAACACATAAGAACGGCCAAGAAACACTTGGGGGAGGGGAATCCTTGTCCCCCATGCAAGACTCAATGTCTTACATTTTCTCTTCCCAAGTATTCCACCTTCCAACCCCATTAAACCCTTTTAAAAATCAAACACCCTCATTCCTTTCACTCTTACACAAACAAAATCTGAAAATTAGAGAGAGTGAGGGAGAAAGGAGGCCGAAATCAAGAAGAGAAGGAGAAGAGAAGAAGAAGAAAAGAAGAGAAGAAGAAAGGTTCAACTTAAGGAGAGGAGAGGCAAAGAAGAGGTTGGTGCAACTAGTTCAAAGACATAGATCTCTTCACCACTTCAAGAACTAAAGTTGGTAAAACTATTCTTCTCACTTTAATATGCAATTTATCTTAAACAAAGATGTATGTCCCTTCTATGAAGTTCATATAGTCCACTTTTCTCATACTAATAGCATGCATAATGGTTTATAGCTTGTTGCATGCGAAATTAGCCAATTTTGATGATTTAAGTGAAATGTCCCAAAACTTCTTATTAATTAACTATGATTTTGTCTTCCTTTATATTCTGGAAATTATGTTTGGAGAGGTATATTTATGTTATATGATCATGCATGTGAAGTTGGATGTTTAATTTGTGGCCTAACAAAAATGGGATGATCAAAACGGACACAAAACAAGAATTAAGTGAAGATAAAGAAAATTATGAGAATTATTACAAAAAAAAAAGATGTAATCTGACTTAAGGTCAGAAAATCCACCTACCCTTAAAATTTTATAAAAAACATAAATCATTTTCTAAGTCAACGGGTTAAAATCGGCAAAACACGAAGATTGTGTAAATCCATCAAAATGGTGAAACTACTAAATAAAATCCGTATATTTCAATTTGGAACATCAAAGTGGACATAATAACATATTTAGCCTCTGTCCTAAAAATTTCGTAGTAATCGGAATTCATTTCCGGTGTCTACGGACCAAAAGTGTAAATTAAGACAAAATAAGGAGGTCAAATGATAAATTCTTTAAAAATTTGGAACCAAAGTAAAAAGTTCACCTTCTGGACTGAAGACATAACTTATATAGAAATAAATATTCTGACCTTAAAATTTCGTAGAGAGCGGGAGTCGATTCAAGATTTGGGACTAAAATGCAATAATTGGTAAAATTGAGGTCAATTAGTAAATTTCAATAAAAATGGAATTATAAAATAAATTTTCAGGTCTATGGACCAGAATGTTAATTATTAAAGGATAAATATTATATCCAAAAAACCCTATAATAATAGGAGCAAATTTTGGGTTTTGGGGTCAAAACGACATTTTAAATAGTTTTGGGGCAAAACTGAAAATTTTAGAAAAATCAGTCAGAAACTGAAAATTCTGGGAAGTTCACTTAAACACAGAAGTTCCAAGTTCAAAATTAACTCTCCCATAAGTTTCGTCATCATCCGTGACGAAAACCAAACCTCATGGCATAATAATCCGTTTCGCAAGAATTATGGGCGTAACCGTAAATTGGGAAAATTTAAACCAAAAATCAAAGATTGGAATTTATCAAGTCTGGAATCAATAATCACAATTACATCCCAAAGATATGTCTATAACGGAACCATAAACTCATAAAAACCCGTGCCACGAATAAACTCCAAATCGCAATCGTATAATCAATTTACGCTAAGTATTGGATATATGACTCTGACCATATTATGTGCATTCACTGCAATGTGACTAATGTATAATCACATCTAACCGGGAACTAAGTGCAATACAAACAAAGTGCCACAGACAGATCCACCTCTAATTTTATCGGGACAAAGTGCCACGTCAACAAACGGGGGCCACCTCTTGAGCCCATACGAAACAGAGGGCCGATCAAAGATCCGGGGGCCACCTCTTGAGTTGTAGGGGCCACCTCTAGAGTCCCAAACTTGGGTCAGGGACGGTTAGACCATGTCTTGGATGGAGCAGTACGGCTGCGGTTCATGAACAAGGCTACTGTCGTTTTCTATTCCCTTGAAGCCAATGGACGGAGTGTTCCGGAGGTGACTGGGTCGTAGACTTAGGGTATAATCGCGATTATGGTATGATCCGGGCACTGACCCACAATTAAGGACATGCCGAGCCTAGATAAGAGATAAGGAAGCACGTCACCAAGCGTGAGAGCGATAATCTCAAAGGCCAAAGTTATAGTGACAGTCCGACAAACGCCCAAGGCTACGGTCATTAAACCAAATGTCGTGGCGATTGTCAAAGGCCAAACACTGATAACGGTCTAAGATGTTATAAGGAGGCCGAGGGACTTAGTCATATAGACGACCTCCCGAAGCTAAATACTCACTAGGCGCTCGATGCCACGTATTGTTATACTTAACAGCAATCTACGGAGATTGACTGTTCACTCATAACCTAATTCATTGCATTATATTTTGAAACGTATGCCATCCATAAATGATAAATTTTCAAAGGTGGGAGTAAAATAGTATATATTTCAAAATAATTATATACGTATAATTTCAGAAAATATACTCAACCCAACTCACTGAGAATCCATTATTCTCACCCCAATTTATTTTGTTTTTCTAAAATCCCACTAGATGAGGAGACCCAAGAAGATGACGAGACGAATGCTGATGACCAGTGAAGATCTTTGTTGAAGAACTGTAGAGACATAAGTATTAGAATGTTGAAATAAATGTTCCTTTTTATTCTTGTATCAATAAAGTATTCTGATCTCCGCTGTACTCTTTGAACTTTATGTAACTATTCCGTTGTACTCATGAATGTTTATTCCATCGAATAACCAGACTTAGTTCATCGGGCTAAGATCTGGCATTTGAATGCTCTACTGTAATTCTATTATCACAAACGTTAATTAATTACATTAGCTGTCGCGTTCTCGTCCAACCCCGGTGTGGGGGCATGACGATGTGGTATCAGATCTCGGTTTGTAAGAAGGACACTTACATCAAGCTTTTCCAGGATAAGATTCTTCGGACTTAGATGGGAATTTCACCTAGGACGAAGTGAACCATAAGATTGAGACCTAAAGTAGATTTCTCGAGTCAACTTCCATTAAAAAAAACTCTTTCGGCTTGTCGCAATTCACTTGGAATATGCACAGTCATATTCAAAAGTTCCTAAGTCATCGGCTAAGATACATGATTAAGTATTCGTAGCATTCCCCGATTGAATCAATTTCTCTATTGAACTCTTGAAATGGATATAGTATATGTTACTTATCGGTTTATCTGAAATCCATTGAACCTCCTTACTCTTCTAAAATTAGGTATTAATATTCCTTGATTGCTAGTGTCACATAAACATATTCATTGAATCATTAAGTTCACTACCTTGATGATTATTCATGCTTAATAGAGTTTATATCGGACATTAGATTTTTACGAAATACTGACTTAGAACTTGGTTTGGTAGGTATGGATTTTGAAATGGAGATGGTCGTTGAGGTCATGCGCCTGACCGAGAAGCTGAAGCTCTTGAAGGAGCAGGCTACCCACTGGAGAGAGAGCTGGGCAGACCAGTTTAGGGCGAAGCTAAGAGACCAGGATCGAATAGAGTCACTCGAACAAAGAATTCAGACCCTGACCGAGGAGCTGATTGGAGCTAGGCAGGAGACTCGCATGTACCGTGGCCAGAGAGATGAGGCGATGCAGATACTCGGATTTCGTCGATAGGAGTGCCGGAGTTTGGAGATGGCATTGCATGAGCGAAATGATTACGTGAAGATGCAGGAGGCCGTCATTCAGAACCTTCAGCACGCATGCTCCCAGTTCAGTTCCCACGTGGAGGCGCTTGAGGGCACCTTGGCTTCAGAGCGCAAGCGACATATGGAGTTTTCTAATGCGATGAGAGGTCACATGGACGAGCTGACTGAGCTAATTCCTGAGTTGCTGATTGTTAGGCGTATTTTTATACGCTTATTTAGCATTATTTAGTATTATTTTGGCGAGTAAAATTTCATAAATGAGCTTTTAATGTCTTATTCTCGCATGTTTGACAGAAGATTGGAGTATGGAAGCTAAAACGAGGCGAAACGGGTGAAAACGGCGAATTTTGGCCGTGGGCCGCGGCACAAGGCAAGTGGGCCGCGGCACAGGAAGGCAACCAGCGGGCACCAGAGTAGACTGTACTCTGTGCCGCGGCACAGTCCAGGTGAGCCGCGGCCCAGACGTAACACCCAGCGCCCAGGTTTTAAATTACATGCCATGTGCCGCGGCACAGATTAAGTGAGCCGCGGCACACAAGGCGGTTTTGGTGTGCTCCACGCGGATTTGGGCCGTTTTGAAGCCAGTTCTCGACCTACTCACATGGACGCGATTTGGAGACTGTTGAGAGCTATAAATAAGGGTTTAAGACCCTAATTAATAATCTTTGGAGGCTTGGGGAAAAGGAGGATCACAGAAGATTATCGCAGATGAGAGAAGCAGAAGAGATCAAAGGCGGAGGGCGGAAGCCAGAAGAACGGAGGAATCCGAGCTCTTCATCTGCGTTTGATTTTCATGCTTTTATTTATTAATTCTGTATTTTCATTAATTAGCATGTCAGGCTACCTAATCTAGGATTTTGATGAAACCTATGTTTTGATGGATTTGCTTGAGATTATCTATTTAATTCCCTTTTTGTTGAGTTTTCCCAATCGTGTTTAATGCTTTCAATTATCTGGCCAATAATTGTATTGTTTTAATCATTCAATTCGAATCGGGAGAGGAGAATTGGTGAGGAACTATTGGTGAGGACCGTTTTATTCTGTGAGATAGGAATATACTCATAGGAACTACGTGGCCTTTTGGAGATTTTATGCTGTTTGCCTATTGACGAATTAATTCACCTAGGGATAGAGTGCGTTATTCGCCTTTAGAAAAATCTATTGACCTCGGAAGAGGTGGTAGAGTATATTAGCAATCTTCGCCTTCAATAAAATTGGGAAAATCATTAACTTCAGATAATCGAGAGTAAATTCGGATAAACTAAGATGGATTCAGAATCCTAGACTTATTCATCATTTGATTCTCTTTCTTCAGCGATCATTTTTACTGTTTAATCTTTTATTAATTTTCTTTAGTAATTAATTGCTACCCAAAGTTCGATTGTTCAAATAAAACTGGAATACACAAAAATCGGTAGTTAGTGATTCAGTCCTCGTGGGAACGATACTCACTCATCACTTTATTACTTGTATATGATAACGTGCACTTGCATTCAAGAAAAATCGCAACAAGTTTTTGGCGCCGTTGCCGGGGACTGAAATTTTTGCTAGTATCGATTTCAGTATTTCTAGTCTTAGTTTGAATGTTTTTATTTACTTATTTTCGTGTATTTAATTTTATTTATTTATTTATTTTTCCTTTCAGGATTTTTTGGGTAGTGCATGAGAAAACTCGGTAACAAAGGCCTACTACCTTTGAATACCGAACTCGAGCGCACTCTTAGGAGAAAGAAGAAGGAGAAACGAGAGCTACCGACAACAGTCACTAAGGCTGAAAATATCGAAATTCACGGAGGAAATAATATTGTGCAGCAAGCTAAACCGGAAATGGCACTTCGAGATTATGCTATGCCGCAAATTAACGCAAACTTTTAGGGGATTCGGCGTCCCACCATTCAGGCGAACAACTTCGAAATCAAGCCTGCAATCATTCAGATGGTGCAGGCTAGCCAGTTTTGTGGATTGCCGAATGATGACCCCAACGCATGCATTGCTTCTTTTCTGGAGATTTGTGACACGTTCAAGAACAATGGTATCACCGACGATGCTATCCGATTACGGCTTTTCCCTTTCTCTTTGAGGGATAAAGCGAAATTTTGGCTGAATTCCTTACCACCGGGCTCGATCACAACATGGGCAGAGTTAGCGCAAGCCTTCCTTGCTAAATTCTTCCCACCTTCTAAGACGGCGAGACTGAGAAACGAGATCACTACTTTTGGTCAGTATGACATGGAATCGCTTCACGAGGCGTGGGAGCGATACAAAGATTTGTTACGGAGATGCCCACATCACGGCCTTCCGGACTGGCTTCAGATTCAGACGTTCTACAATGGTTTGAGTGCCTCTACACGCACTCTCGTGGATGCAGCCGCTGGTGGAGCTTTGATGGGAAAGACGATGGCTAAAGCACACTCGTTGTTGGAAGCTATAGCCGCTAATGCTTATCAATGGCCATCCGAACGAATAACGCCGAAGCGAGTTATGGAAATTTCGAGTAATGACCCGATATTTACATTGACAGCTCAAGTCGCCGCCTTAACGCAGCAGCTTCAAGCATTTTCGCATGCTCCTTCCCCCGTTACCATTGAGTCTTGCAATTGGTGTAACGGATCTCACCCTAGCGCGGAGTACCAAGTCGAAAACCTGTTCGAGCAGCCCCAAATTGAACAGGCTCAGTTCGTAAGAAACGGAAACTGGAAAAATAATACGTACTCCAACACGTATAATCTGGGGTGGCGTAATCATCCCAACTTCTCGTGGAGAAACGAACAGAACTCGAACCAGCCTCCGTTCACTCAAAACCAATAGCAGCCTCTTCCCGCTCCAAAAGTTTCTCTCGAGGAAGCAATTGCGAAATTGGCAGCGAATACGAGTCAATTCATGACTCGTACTGAAGCAACATTGCAAAATCATTCCATCTCCATTCGCAACTTGGAAGTCCAGCTGGGCCAAATTTCTAATGTGTTGACAGCCCGCCCGGAGGGAGCATTGCCAAGTACGACCGAGACAAATCCTAGAGAAAGTCTAAATGCGATCAGTTTGAGAAGCGGGAAGGAGGTGTGTGACCAGCCCGAGAGAAGTGAAAAGAGTAGTGAAATTGAGGAGAAGAAAAATTTAGCGATGGAGGAATCACAAGATTGGAGACCCTCGATAACGTTTCCAGATAATCCGAAGGCATATGTGCCACCCGTCCCGTTTCCGCAGAGATTGCAACAGAAAAAGGCGGACAAGCAATTCTCAAAGTTCCTCGACGTGTTCAAGAAGCTTCATATTAACATCCCATTTGCCGACGCATTGGAGCAAATGCCGAGCTACATTAAATTCATGAAGGAGATCTTGTCAAAGAAAAGAAAACTCGAGGAGTTTGAGACAGTCGCCTTAACGGAGGAGTGCAGCGCGATTCTTCAAAAGAAGCTTCCACCAAAATTGAAAGATCCGGGAAGTTTCAACATACCGGGCACCATAGGGAATCTCTCTTTTAATAAGGCGTTGTGCGATCTCGGTGCTAGTGTTAACCTCATGCCTCTGTCTATTTTCAAAAAGCTGGGAGTTGGAGAAGCAAAGCCGACGACGGTCTCCTTGCAATTAGTGGATCGATCTATTAAATATCCGAGTGGAGTGATTGAGGACGTGCTAGTAAAAGTGGATAAATTTATCTTTCCAGCGGATTTTATTGTTCTCGACATGGAGGAAGATCAAGATATCCCGATTATCTTGGGACGACCATTTTTAGCGACCGGCCGAACTCTTATAGACGTGGAAAAAGGTGAATTAACTCTGAGGGTTCAAGATGAGCATGTCACGTTCCAAGTGTTCAAATCTTTTCCATGTCCGGGAGGTGTTGATAAAAGCTCACAAATTGAAAGTGTAGATGCCGTTGCTAAAGAAAGACACCGAAAGAATTGTCGGTCGAAAAATTTAGATTCCATTTAAGATGGTCCAACTTTTAAGAAAGATGTAGAACGAGTTGCATTTCTAAAGCATGTGGACATGCCATCATCGCCATCCGACCAGCCACACTCGAACAAGTCTGCTGCTGTCATAAGTTCGTTTTTGAAAGAGGGAAATAAGCCGGAAATCAAACAGACGTCTAGTCATGAGAAAAACGGGTGTTTCAGAAAGTTGTTCTCATAAAAACCTTTCCGCAACCAACATTGGGTGTCCGAACCGAAAATCGAATCGTTAATGACCGATGGTCAAAATTTTAAAAAACATATCAACGGTTCGATGAACGGGGCGGAGATCAAATGGAGTTTGGGAAAAGCGAACTGATTTTTAAATAGTTCCGGCTAAAGACTATAAACTTAGCACTTCTCGGGAGGCAACCCGAGTTCTTAGTTGTAGATTTTTAGCGTTCTATATTTTTCTTACATTCTTGAATTTTTATTTTTCATCTTTTTGTGCTTTGATTTGCTTTTACCTCTCGCTCTTGACGTGTTCTTAAAATTCTGTGCAGGAAAAGTCCCAGGGGAGAAATTTATGCCTGAGCCGCGGCAAAAGGCTTGTGAGCCGCGGCACACACAAATCGAAAGGGAGAGCTAAACTTTCTGTACTCTGTGCCGCGGCACAACAATACTGAGCCGCGGCACAACAATACTGAGCCGCGGCACACTTGAGCCCTGAGCCGCGGCACACGGAAGCTGAGCCGCGGCCCACGACAAAATAAACGAGAAGGTAAAAGGGACAGTACTCGGTGCCGCAGCTCACTTAAGCTGTGCCGCGGCACACCATGTGGAATTTGAAGAGCCCAGGTATCTTATAACTCTCATTCGGCCGACTACCCAAGTAAGTTTCCCTTCCCTTTCCTCTCCCTTGCGCGCGCGATCGGCCAACCTTCGTCTCCCTTCTTCTTCTTGTAATTTTCTTGCACTTTTCACAATCCAAGCAAGGTAAGTCTAAATCTCTAATCTCAAATTGTTCTATGAATTTAAATGTGAAGTTGTGTTATGCATTTGATGGTTGAATATGTTTATTTTTTCTTTCAAAAGTTCTATGATGGTTAAATGGAGAATATGATGGTTTTTGGTTGATTTTTCATGATTATTTTCGATTATGAATGAGTTGAATGTGTCGTTTGTCATGACGAATGAGTCTTGTTTTTGTTTTTGGGGATTTAATCGAGCTATTGCCATATTTGTTCTTCAAGTGAACTCTTGCCCTTTAAGTGTTTGATGAAATGTCTGAATGAAAAATTTTCTGTGTTAAGGCAATATTTTGAATCTATGTGTAACGCATTCGTTCTGGAATTACAGCAACCCCAACCCGTACGTCTAGTTTAAACGTTATGGTTCAATTTCATTTTTCTCTCACGGTTTTGCTATCTCGTAAAATTTCTGATTTACGGCCGGATATCCTTAGCCGAGTGATGATTATTCTCGTTATTGTTTGAGTAAGTAAACTTCGGTGTTTAAATTTTTTCAGGACTCACTATGGCTAGGACTAAAAAGCTGAGCAAGAGGGCCAGGACCCAGTCATCCCCCACTCGAGGGGAAACCTCTCGTAGTCGCGCCGAGTCGGAGGCGCACCAGTTTTCTGACCCGGAGATCCACAAAATCTCCAACGAGAAGATTCGGCCGCGACCTCTTATCCCGGAGAGGGGATTTACTCCATCCCCCCAAGACGGGGAACTGCTTGCCATGATAGATGAGATGGGGTGGGCCCGTTTTGCTGCACCCCCCGAACCAGCGGTGATATCGATAGTGCAGGAGTTCTATGCCAGCGCGTTATTGAAGCACATTCGAGCAGGCCAGATGTTGCAGCAGTCAGACACTCGGACTCAGGTCGATGTCCGAGGTATTACGGTTGATTATTCCACAACTGCTATTCGGAGGTTGTTTGGGCTGCCGGTGGTAGATGAGACGGCTTATGACCGAGTTATGGCTAGCCTCACGAAGGAGGCTCTGCTCGAGACTATTACGCAACCCGACTCCGACTGGGAGCGGCGCGCACCAGGTTCTTCCACTTTCCACTTCAAGAGCTCGCGCCTCAGTCGGCTCGGGCGTGCCTGGCTATATTTTATCTGCGCTCGTATAGGCCCCACATCTCAGATCCGCACTGTTTTTCTCTCCCGAGCCCGGACACTATATGCTATCACATCCGGGCTGCGATTCGATGTGGCCCCTCTCTTGGTCCGATCTATATTCCAGTGCATTCAGGGAGGGACCAAGACGGGGTTGAATCACCCCTCTCTTATCTGCGCTCTGTGCCGGCAGTCGGGGCTGACGTGGTTGGACGACGAGCCGATTATAGCTCCCCAGGCCCCGATCGACCACCGCATCATCTCACATTTTGACCAGTGGGGAGGAGCGCCGGCGCATGCTCGGGGGTGAGGATTTCTACTGGATGAGTCCCATGACGGGTCCCCCAAGCCTCTTCTGCTGACACAGGGGCAGGCAGATGCCGGCCCACTGCCAGACAGAGAGAGATTGCAGGCGATGTTCGACGGGCTGAGGGAGGATATGAGGAGAGAGAGAGAGGAGATGAGGAGAGAGAGGGAGAGTATGCTGGCTGCCATGCGAGAGGAGCAGCGGACGGAGAGAGAGAGCATTATTGCTGCCGTCAGGGGTGAGATGCGAGAGCAGGCCCGCCGGGCCAACCGACGAGAGGTGAGGCGTCTAGCAGCGAGGGATGCCTACCACCAGGAGCACCTAGCTGCATGGACGGCCCATATCATGCACCCAGACGGGCCATTTATTGCACCTGCTCGGCCAGCCACACCACCCTCCTCACCGGATGATGCCGGCACCAGCTCGTGAGAGGACTGGAGGGGAGTACTTGACCTTCTTCTTTTATTGCTTATTATATTTTGTCCATTGAGGTCAATGTACGTCCTATGTTTGGGGGGGTTTACTTTCTGTTGCTACATTTATTTCTGTACTTACTCGTTGCACTTTTCATTATTATTTTTAGTTATTTTTGTTGCTAGCCTTGCTTGTCATGATCTTACTCTTATTCGTGAATTTTTCGTGCTTCTATTTGTGTAATACTGATGTTACGACACGGTTTTTATCTCTGAAGAAACGGTCGAGTTTTAGTCGGGTTGTAGTCAGTGATTTCTGTTTCTGCTAAGTCTTCATTTAGGTCCGAAATCTTTTTGTTTTTTTGTAGAGATCTTAGCGGATAAGAGAGGATACATACGTGTTTTAAAATCACCGTCGATACGTTTGGTTACATTTTTCGATTAGATAATCGTCCAGTTACATAAGTCGTGTTGGCACTTAGATTGAGTTTAGAGTCGGTCAGTTTTACCCAAAAGTCGAGTTATTTTTATTCTATGATGGGAAGTCTAGTAACCGGGGGTATTCACGTGACCCGTTGTTTACTCTCGCGTAAAATGACGACCCTGATTAGACTAGTAATTTAGAAATTTCACATGTGCCGATGATAGGGAGCCTAGTAACCGGGGGTACTCGCATGACCCGTTGTTTACTCTCGCGTAAAACAGCGACCTTGATTCGGACATGCGGGAATTAGCTATTCGAGTTGTTCTCCGCTGTGGAGGGGAACTTAGTAACTAGAAGCATCCATGTGCCCCATGAGTGTTTTTTACGTCAAACGGTTTCCCAATACATGAGAATGGAAGTTCCACCCTAGGATTGTCCCAATGAAACATCCCGAGATCCGAACCTAGTGGTCAACTCGAATCAATTTCTTGAGCATATATATAAGGGAATACTGTCCGAGGGTTATTTTTTATGAAACTTGTGAAAATTTTGCCATTAGACTATGGAATGGGGCGAATTTAGCTCGTTTATTTTAACCTTTCATATTGACGGTCGATTAGATTCACGTTTGTTAATCTTTGAGCTGGATTCTCTTCATGAACGAGTGATTAGGACTGAACTTGGTTACTTTGTGGAATCAGTGTTCTGAATGTAGCTCGCTATTACGATACTCGTATTATTCAGAGAGAATTTTAGGATAGTATTGATTAGGTTAAGCACTATGAGTTGCACGATTATTCACGATATTCTTTTGTTGAAATTAATTCTTTTTGCTTGAGGACAAGCAAAGGCTCAAGTTTGGGGGTATTTGTTAGGCGTATTTTTATACGCTTATTTAGCACTATTTAGTATTATTTTGGCAAGTAAAATTTCATAAATGAGCTTTTAATGTCTTATTCTCGCATGTTTGACAGAAGATTGGAGTCTGGAAGCTAAAACGAGGCGAAACGGGCGAAAACGGCGAATTTTGGCTGTGGGCCGCGACACAAGGCAAGTGGGCCGCGGCATAGGAAGCCAACCAGCGGGCACCAGAGTAGACTGTACTCTGTGCCGCGGCATAGTCCAGGTGAGCCACGGCCCAGACGTAACACCCAGCGCCCAGGTTTTAAATTACACGCCATGTGCCGCGGCACAGATTAAGTGAGCCACGGCACACAAGGCGGTTTTGGTGTGCTCCGCGCGGATTTGGGCCGTTTTGAAGCCAGTTCTCGACCTACTCACATGGACGCGATTTGGAGACTGTTGAGAACTATAAATAAGGGTTTAAGACCCTAATTAATAATCTTTGGAGGCTTGGGTAAAAGGAGGATCACAGAAGATTATCGCAGACGAGAGAAGCAGAAGAGATCAAAGGCGGAGGGCGGAAGCCAGAAGAACGGAGGAATCCGAGCTCTTCATCTACGTTTGATTTTCATGCTTTTATTTATTAATTCTGTATTTTCATTAATTAGCATGTCAGGCTAAAACCCTAATCTAGGATTTTGATGAAACCTATGTTTTGACGGATTTGCTTGAGATTATCTATTTAATTCCCCTTTTGTTGAGTTTTCCCAATCGTGTTTAATGCTTTCAATTATCTGGCCAATAATTGTATTGTTTTAATCATTCAATTCGAATCGGGAGAGGAGAATTGGTGAGGAACTATTGGTGAGGACTGTTTTATTCTGTGAGATAGGAATATACTCATAGGAACTACGTGGCCTTTTGGAGATTTTATGCTTTTTGCCTATTGACGAATTAATTCACCTAGGGATAGAGTGCGTTATTCGCCTTTAGAAAAATCTATTGACCTCGGGAGAGGCGGTAGAGTATATTAGCAATCTTCGCCTTCAATAAAATTGGGAAAATCATTAACTTCAGATAATCGAGAGTAAATTCGGATAAACCGAGGTGGATTCAGAATCCTAGACTTATTCATGATTTGATTCTCTTTCTTCAGCGATCATTTTTACTGTTTAATCTTTTATTAATTTTCTTTAGTAATTAATTGCTACCCAAAGTTCGATTGTTCAAATAAAACTGGAATACACAAAAATCGGTAGTTAGTGATTCAGTCCTCGTGGGAACGATACTCACTCATCACTTTATTACTTGTATACGATAATGTGCACTTGCGTTCAAGAAAAATCGCAACACTGATCACACCGCCCGGAGGGACGTCGGCAGCATCCTCTAGCTCTGAGGAGGAGGACCTCGAGGAGGAGCCGATGGAGCCGCGAGATGATTGAGGATGTTGTTTCTATGATCTCGTCATAATGTTTAATTGATTATGATAACGATGTGATGTACTTAATGTTTTGTCTATGGTATTTTGGACGACGATTAAGTAGATTAAGTTTCTAATTATCTGTAACACCCCAAACTAGGCGGATATTACAGTGCCGTAGATCCCCAACTGGGACCCACCAGGCAAATGAAAATGAATGAATTACACAAGATAAATGTAGTACCGAACTACATTACAACAATAATTACTCCGATGGGGAGTTTAGTTACAACACACCAGGACAATACCGAATACTAGTGTATTTTATATGAAGATAAAATACACAACACTGAATGAAACGGAGTATTCAAATGAAAGTCTGCAGCGGAAAAATAAAGGACAATAACATGAATAACTGAAAGATCGGATCCCCCTACTAGTATCACTAGGACTCCTCGACATCAACATGCTATTCCCGTGCGTTTACCTTGCCATGACCTGAAAAACAAAATCCCCAGCCGGGGTCAGTTAAACAGAACAACAATCCTCAAGGGTTGAAAATACACAAACATGATTTAACTGAAGTTAGGAAATATCCTTAGTTATGAATTACGCTGAAGAAGAGTATCATAGTACGCCCGTAGTGTTCTGTGCAAGTGTACAAGACGAATGACCGGACACACCCGTCCTTGTACCTAATTAGTCTCACGGAGGTAATCTGTTACCGTGTGCACAGTCCAATGTATCACTCCCAATACATGGCCATAACGTGCCCGACTAAAAATTCCACACATCCGCACCCGGCCACGCAATATGAACCCAGAAGGTCATATGAACGAGAATGACCGTAATGAATATCAAAGAATAAATAATAATCTGACAAAGTTAAGAATGACTCACCGAGATGAGAGTAATAATGAAGTGATGGATAGTTTTAATGGAATGGTTGGAACTGCCGTTCCCGTTAATGATGTGATTGTTCAACAATTACAAGTCTCAATATGATTAACACAATGATGAATGAGTTATGATTATGAATGGTCAACAACAAAAGGTATGAATATCCTTTTAACCGAGTAAGAATTAACTTACACAACACCGGCGACAATTATCCTTCCACGAACAACGTCCTAATTGAGATATCGGTCGCTCGAACAACCTTAAATAATACAATTACCAACAATCCGTTCAATATACGAATCAAACACGAATATAACGAACTCAAAACGTCGATACGATTAAACCAAGTCCATAGAGGCATTAAATCAAACACGTTGTATCCAAACTCCGATTGTTTACAATCAAACCTCAATATACCAATATCAAAATCTCCAAGAAGTGTTTCAAACAAACAAAACATCTCCAATACGATCAATAATCCGTTATGAATATCCGAAAACGTGATTATAACAACAATTAGTCGAAAATCCCCAATTCCAACTCGATATTAAAGTGTTCTTGAATAATCCCTCAATAATCCAATGAATCCTTATACAAACTCATAATCATATACATATCTCTTCATATAACATGATTATAACGTCCAAAACATCATATCTCAACACAAAATCGAAGTCCAAAGTGTTGAAGGAATTACCTCTTGAAGATACAAGTACTTTAATCCGAAGAACACGCGTTAGATTGATTATCCGGGCTTCACGATCGAAAGGAGATGAAGAAAATCAAACACCCAAATGATTTGTGAAGGAAAAACCCTCCCTCAAGCCTTATCTCTCGGTTGAAGGTGAAGAAAAGGAAGAAAAATGGGCTGAAATCTGAAAAATGAATTTATAGGGGTTGACTACCTGCCGGACACGGCCGTGCCGATCGGCACGGTCGTATCGCGATTGGCCGGCAATGGCGGCGACAGGACTCGGCCGTGTCTGCCCGGCTGACAGTCGCGGCGCGAAGGGCCTTCCGACGATGACCCGTCAAGCGGCGGCTTCGGCGCGACTTCGGCCGTGCGGGCGGCACGGTCGGGCGTCTTTGGCGAGCAATCGCTTATCCGGAAGGGTTCGACTTCGGCCGTGCGAGCGACGGTCGGGTCTGAGCGAACACTTCGGCATCTTCCGGACGAAATGCAGCGCAGGCCGTGTCGGACGACACGGCCGAGTTCGTTCGGCAGTGATCGGCCAATACTGAAAAATGAGCGGTTGAGCTAAAACGACCATAACTCTCTCGTCCGGACTCCGATTGACTCACCGTTTGAACCATTGGAAAGCTAACTCGATGCTCTATAATATTACAAAGATTTAGAATTTTTGGAATTACCAAAAATTAATGGTGATCTAAAAAAGTCGAACTCATATGAAGAAAGTTGAAACAATGAACAATAACGATACACAACTCGAAGTTTTTCCGAACGGTGAACACGGTGAAAGAACATGATTGATGAATGATTATAATTGAGTGAAAATACACTGAGTGACAATTACAGACTGATAATTACTGAATGATAATGACTGAATTACAACCGGGTATTACATACACCCCCCCTTAAAAGAGTTTCGTCCCCGAAACTAAGGGTCAAACAACTCGGGATAACTCTCCCGCATACTATCCTCAGTTTCCCAAGTAGCCTCTTCGACTCCGTGTCTAGACCACTGAATCTTGACCAAAGGAATCGACTTATTCTTCAACTGTTTGATTCGCCGCTCTAACACTCGTACAGGACGCTCCTCGTACGAATGATCATCCGCGATCTCGATTTCGTCGAACTGAAGTATGTGACTCGGGTCGGCAACATACTTCTGCAACTGAGAGACGTGAAACACATTATGAATCCTGCTCAAAGCCGGAGGTAAAGCCAATCGATAAGCTAACTCGCCTACTCGATCCAAAATTTCAAACGGTCCAATGAATCTTGGGCTCAACTTCCCCCGTTTTCCGAAACGGAAAAATACTTCGACTCGGGGATACCTTGACCAAAACATGGTCACCCGTCTCGAACTCTAGTGGTCGACGACGATTATCCACATACGATTTCTGTCGACTCTGAGCTGTCAACATACGACTCTTGATCATAGCTACCTTCTCCCGGACGGCTATAAGTATATCGGGCTCGGTGCCGATTGATTCTGACAAGTCATCCTAACACAAAGGAGATCGACAAAGACGACCGTACAAGGCCTCGTAAGGTGCCATCTTAATGGAAGCATGCCAACTATTATTATACGTGAACTCGATCAACGGTAGTTGGGCTTCCCAATCGTCCTTCCAATCGAGGACGCAAGCTCTCAACATGTCTTCTAATGTCTGAATAGTCCTCTCTGATTGTCCGTCGGACTGAGGATGAAAGGCAGTACTGAGATTAAGCTGAGTTCCCATAGCACGATGAACTGATTTCCAAAAATGAGACACAAATCGACCGTCACGATCGGAAACGATACTCTTAGGAGTACCGTGCAGTCTTACTATCTCCTTGATGAATAACTGGGCCAATCTCTCGGGACCCCACGTATCCTTGATCTCAAGGAAATGAGCTGATTTAGTTAAGCGGTCCACAATCACCCAGATCGTATTCATGCCACGACGACTCGTCGGCAAACTCGTAATGAAATCCATGGAAATGTCTTCCCACTTCCACTCTGGAATAGGGAGAGGTTTCAGCATACCCGCCGGTCGCTGATGTTCAATCTTGACTTGTTGGCAAGTTAAGCATCTCGAAACAAATTCCGCGACTTCTCGCTTCATATTACTCCACCAGTGATTTTGTTTCAAGTCCTTGTACATCTTGCTGGACCGGATGAACACAATAAGGGTTAGCATGTGCTTATCTCAAAATCGAGTTTTTCAAATCATCATTCGCGGTACACACATCCGATTCTTAAATCTCAAAAGTCCACCCTCGTGGATCACGAATCCAGGGGCTTTCCCCTGAGCCACATCTTCACGTATGCGCAACAATGAAGGGTATGAACTCTGATTCTCTCTGATTACCTCCTCAAGTGACGATGAAATCTCTAACATACAAAGCTGTCCCTGAATTCGCTGAAGCCAGACTTCGATCTCGGGTCTAAGGAATTCCTGCTGAAGCTCCTTCTGAACTGTTAAACGAGCAAGCATTTGCTCTTGAACGGACTTACGACTCAAAGCGTCGGCGACAACGTTCGCCTTGCCCGGGTGGTAAAAGATCTCGATATCAAAATCTTTGATTAGTTCCAACCACCGCCTCTGTCGCATATTTAACTCCCTGTGAGTAAATATATCCTTCAACTCTTGTGATTGGTGAATAACTGAAAGGTGACGCCATAAAGGTAACGACGCCAAATTTTCAAAGCGAACACCACGGCTGCTAGTTCTAGGTCGTGGGTTGGATAATTAACCAGCTAATCCGAGGAAACATCGGATTTAATTAATATCTTTCGGAGGTTGATAATCTCGGATAGTCTCCGTCTTCTGAGGGTCGACACGAACTCTGTCAGATGAAATTACATGCCCGAGAAAAGTCACTTCGGACATCCAGAACTCACATTAAGAAAACTTCCATAAAATTGCTCGCGTCTCAACACGTCGAGAACCTGAAGAAGATGAACCTCGTGTTCCTCTCGGCTAAGAGAATAAATCAAAATGTCGTCGATGAAGACAACAACAACTGATCTAAAAAGTCGATGAAAACCCGATTCATTAACTCCATGATTACTGCAGGAGCAATAGTTAGCCCGAACGGCATAACTACGAACTCATAATGACCATAGCGTATATGAAACGCTGTCCTTGCGATATCCGACTCTCGAATCCGCAACTGGTGATATCCAGATCTTAAGTCGATCCTGGAAAATGCGAGGATCCACGAAGTTGATCTAAAAGATCATCAATACGGGGTAAGGGATACTACTCTTGATCATCACCACTGATCAACTCCACAGTAATTAATACACACACGAGACGAGCCATCCTTCTCCTTCACGGATCACATGGAGCTCCTCATGGGGGCCTTAATCGGTCGAAAATGACCTTTCTCGAACTATTCCTCAAGTTGAATCTTCAACTCCGCATTACAGTGGGGTCATCCGATACGGTGCCTTCGATAAAGGGGACGTGCGGCTCCAACTCACTCGAATTCCCTTACTCTATGTGAAGGCAACTAGATAACAAATGCGGAAATACATCGTCAATCGATGACAATGATATCATGAATGATTGAACATTTCGATTGCCCTAGAATGGTCAATCAATAAAAAGAGATACCAATAATGATTGAACAACTCGATTGCCTTAGAAAGGCCAATCGATGAAGATGATACAATGAATGTTTGAATAACTCGATTGCCCTAGAAAGGCCAATCGATGAAAATGATACAATGAATTATTGAATAACTCGATTGCCTTAGAAAGGCCAATCGATGAAAATGATACAATGAATGATTGAATGAATCGATTGTCTTAGAAAAGCCAATCGATGGAAATGATACAATGAATGATTGAATAGTTCGATTGCGGAATTTCTGCTTTCGTCATAATAGAAATTCTCTTTGGAACAATGGGGATTACTTCCTGAAGCACACATTCGACAACCAACGACGGAAAGATAGCGACCAAACGCTAACAAATGCGAGGATAGTATCAAGGCGGTTAAACCAACTAATACCGAAATTACATCGTCCTAAGATAAATTCACCACGATTAGGTCCACCAACCAATCGCGGTTACTAAGCTTACTTAGGTATGATTCCGAAAATTCTTCCATCGTCGGGTAGACCGATGGTATGAGGTCCACAAGCAATAGGACTATCCCGAAATAAGTCTATTCAAGCATGATTCGAAAATGAATGAATGCGGTGTACCGGATCAAAGGTACACACAAGTTGAAATAAAATTACGAGTATACGAAATCATTCGGACCACCGGATCATCGATCCTCCTCATCATATGAATCAGGACTTGCGGTCCCGAACCGACGCTCCGTCGATAAATACGAGCTCCAACTCTATTTGCTTCCATTATCTTAAGCAGCGATGACAAAGCGATCGATTCAAAGCATTTGGTTGCTTGGGGCTGAGATGCCGCCGGAGCCGACTTGGAGTCCTTTCGGCAAAAAGCGGGCCTTATGCCCAAAATTCCCACAATTATAGCACGTGATAGACGGTTTGAGACACTCGATCTGAAATGACCCGGCGTTCCACAATTGAAACAGTGATGGCGGGCGGCGCTCGGGAATGAGATCCCGCACGATTATGCGCCGTAGGAGGTCGCTCGAAGCGATAGGACTCACACGAGGCTTCTTGAAGGTTATTGACCGCCCGGATTGATTACGCTTCGTTGATTTCTTGCGACAAATGAAGGTTGTTGTTCAAGACTTTCCTTAGCGGTGGCTCATACGGGAGAGTTCTCTCGATTAATCCGGTCAGTGGCGCAATGATGATTGAGCAAGCGCACATGGGTCATCATGGCTGCATAAAAGTGAGTGGATCAACCCGAACATCTTCTTATCGAGCCGAGTCCTGGCACGATTTCTCGGCGGCCAGTGATTATTTCTCGGGTTTCGGTTCGCCTGCCTCTCCCCGTGCATCCACAGCGATTCTCTCCATCTTTGAAGTAGGAAGGTCGCATAATGATTATATTTCCGCATGATTAGCACGTTATGATTATGTCATGAGATGATGACAATGAGTATAAATGCTCTAACTTAGTGATTATATGTATGATTCTTGAAGTTACATGATTATCGATGAAATTCTTAAAATGATTATCTTGAATAACTTAACAAGATTGATAATATGATCATCCAGTTGACAACTTAGTAATGAAATGAATTGAGTAATTAATGAGTTAACATGATCGTCACGATCATTAGCGAGTATTGGAATGAATTAAGTGATTAATGAGTTAATATGATCGTCACGATCATTAGCGAGTATTGAAATGAATTAAGTGATTAATGAGTTAATATGATCGTCCCGATCATTAATCGAGTATTGAAATGAATTAAGTGATTAATGAGTTAATATGATCGTCACGATCATTAAGCGAGTATTGAAATGAATTAAGTGATTAATGAGTTAATATGATCGTCTGATCATTAATCGAGTATTGAAATGAATTAAGTGATTAATGAGTTAATATGATCGTCCCGATCATTATGAATGATGATGTTTGAGGATTGTTAATTGATGAATGATGAATGAATGACTATTGCCGAAATTATACCATGGCGTTAGAAATCTTACGCTTCTTAGGTCTGATTGGCTCGGCATTTGCACAGTCACACGTGACGCGAAAGTCCAATGATACTAGTCGATGACGATGATTTCAAATAAGACATGACTCGGAAGGTAGTATTCAAAACCACGCTCCGATACCAACTCTGTAACACCCCAAACTAGGCGGATATTACAAGGTCAGTAGATCCCCAACCAGGACCCACCGAGCAAATGAAAATGAATGAATTACACAAGATAAATGTAGTACCGAACTACATTACAACAATAATTACTCCGATGAGGAGTTTAGTTACAACACACCAGACAATACCGAATACTAGTGTATTTTATATGAAGATAAAATACACAACACCGAATGAAACGGAGTATTCAAATGAAAGTCTGCGGCGGAAAAATAAAGGACAATAACATGAATAATGAAAGATCGGGGCCCCCTACTAGTATCACTAGGACTCCTCGACATCAACATGCTATTCCGTGCGTTTACCTTGCCATGACACGAAAAACAAAATCAAGGCCGGAGTCGATTAAACAGAACAACAATCCTCAAGGGTTGAAAATACACAAACATGATTTAATCAAGTTATGAAATATCCTTAGTTATGAATTACGCTGAAGAAGAGTATCATAGTACGCCTGTAGTGTTATGTGCAAGTGTACAAGACGAATGACCGGACACACCCGTCCTTGTACCTAATTAGTCTCACGGAGGTAATCTGTTACCGTGTGCACAGTCCAATGTATCACTCCCAATACATGGCCATAACGTGCCCGACTAAAAATTCCACACATCCGCACCCGGCCACGCAATATGAACCCAGAAGGTCATATGAACGAGAATGACCGTAATGAATATCAAAGAATAAATAATAATCTGACAAAGTTAAGAATGACTCACCGAGATGAGAGTAATAATGAAGTGATGGATAGTTTTAATGGAATGGTTGGAACTGCCGTTCCCGTTAATGATGTGATTGTTCAACAATTACAAGTCTCAATATGATTAACACAATGATGAATGAGTTATGATTATGAATGGTCAACAACAAAAGGTATGAATATCCTTTTAACCGAGTAAGAATTAACTTACACAACACCGGCGACAATTATCCTTCCACGAACAACGTCCTAATTGAGATATCGGTCGCTCGAACAACCTTAAATAATACAATTACCAACAATCCGTTCAATATACAAATCAAACACGAATATAACGAACTCAAAACATCGATACGATTAAACCAAGTCCATAGAGGCATTAAATCAAACACGTTGTATCCAAACTCCGATTGTTTACAATCAAACCTCAATATACCAATATCAAAATCTCCAAGAAGTGTTTCAAACCAACAAAACATCTCCAATACGATCAATAATCCGTTATGAATATCCGAAAACGTGATTATAACAACAATTAGTCGAAAATCCCCAATTCCAACTCGATATTCAAAGTGTTCTTGAATAATCCCTCAATAATCCAATGAATCCTTATACAAACTCATAATCATATACATATCTCTTCATATAACATGATTATAACGTCCAAAACATCATATCTCAACACAAAATCGAAGTCCAAAGTGTTGAAGGAATTACCTCTTGAAGATACAAGTACTTTAATCCGAAGAACACGCGTTAGATTGATTATCCGGGCTTCACGATCGAAAAGAGATGAAGAAAATCAAACACCCAAATGATTTGTGAAGGAAAAACCCTCCCTCAAGCCTTATCTCTCGGTTGAAGGTGAAGAAAAGGAAGAAAAATGGGCTGAAATGCTGAAAAAATGAATTTATAGGGGTTGACTACCCTGCCGGACACGGCCGTGCCCGTCGGCAGTCGTGTCGCCTGATTGGCCGGCGGTGGCCGACAGGACTCGACCGTGTCTGCTTGACACGGTCGCGGCGCGGAGGGCCTTCCGGCGATGACCGTCCGACGGCTTCGGCATGACTCGGCCGTGCGGGCGACACGGTCGGGCGTCTTTGAGCGGGCAATCGGCTTATCCGGAAGGGTTCGACTCGGCCGTGCGAGCGACACGGTCGGGTCCTGAGGCGAACTTCGGCATCTTCCGGACGAAATGCAGCACGGGCCGTGTCGGACGACACGGCCGAGTTCGTTCGGCGATGATCGGCCAATACTGAAAAATGAGCGGTTGAGCTAAAACGACCATAACTCTCTCGTCCGGACTCCGATTGACTCACCGTTTGAACCATTGGAAAGCTAACTCGATGCTCTATAATATTACAAAGATTTAGAATTTTTGGAATTACCAAAAATTAATGGTGATCTAACAAAGTCGAACTCATATGAGAAAAGTTGAAACAATGAACAATAACGATACACAACTCGAAGTTTTTCCGAACGGTGAACACGGTGAAAGAACATGATTGATGAATGATTATAATTGAGTGAAAATACACTGAGTGACAATTACAGACTGATAATTACTGAATGATAATGACTGAATTACAACCGGGTATTACATAATCTTTATCAGAAAATGTAGTTTTCTATGTCACAGCAAACTATTAGAATGCATTAATTATTATTATGCAATTTTCATATTCTACGATAATAATGATTTAAAATAATGTGTGCACATTCGAATTCCCTGTATTTACAACTCGAACTAAGCTAACTATAAAAATCATTAGCCGCTACAGATGGCTGATAGACGTAGAGGACGCCCGCGAGTTAACCGTGATGGACAACAAGACCAACGCAATAACGAAGGAGGAGCTGCAAATGATTCCATAGCACAAGCACTAACCCAACTGACAAACTTCCTGCAACAACAAGCTGAGAACAATCGGACTGCGGGAGGCACACAAGGCCGCATGTTGGAGAGATTCTTACGTTTGATCGCCAACGTTGTGAGAGGGCAGATGACATCAAGGCAGAATTATGGGTAGAAAGGATGGAGAGCATATTCAATGCATCCCAGTACACCGATGATCAACGTATAACGTTGGCTACATTTCGACTCGAGGCTGCCGCGCATGATTGGTGGAAGATCGTTAATGCCCGCTGGATAAGAGAGGATCGTGCCAGAACTTGGGTCAATTTCTTAACTGATTTTCGGACCCAGTACGTCTCAGCAGCAGCTAGAGAGGCTTGTCGAGATGAATTTTATAATATTTAAATATATAAAAAACATATAATTGATCATATATTAAATTTTCAAACATGTATATATGTCTAAAGTAGTCCATACTATCTAAATTTAAGTATTTATAGTACTGCTAAAATAAAAAAATAAAAAAAAAATTAAAAAAAAAATGCTTAGCCGCCTAGGCGCCCGCCCAGCCGCCTAGATTCCCGCCCAGCTTGCCTTTCTAGGCGGCTGCCAATGGACGGAATGTTCCGGAGGTGACTGGGTCGTAGACTTAGGGTATAATCGCGATTATGGTATGATCCGAGCACTGACCCACAATTAAGGACATGCCGAGCCCAGATAAGAGATAAGGAAGCACGTCACCAAGCATGAGAGTGATAAGCTCAAAGGCCAAAGTTATAGTGATGGTCCGACAAACGCCCAAGGCTACGGTCATTAAAGCAAAGGTCGTGGCGATAGTCAAAGGCCAAACACTGATAATGGTGTAAGATGTTATAAGGAGGCCGAGGGACTTAGTCATATAGACGACCTCCCGAAGCTAAATACTTACTAGGCGCTCGACGCCACATATTGTCATACTTAGCAGCAATCTACGGAGATTGACTGTTTACTCATAACCTAATTCATTGCATTGTATTTTGAAACTTATGCCATCCATAAATGATAAATTTTCAAAGGTGGGAGTAAAATAGTATATATTTCAAAATAATTATATACGTATAATTTCAGAAAATATACTCAACCCAACTCACTGAGAATCCATTATTCTCACTTCAATTTGTATTGTTTTTCTAAAACCCCACTAGATGAGGAGACCCAAGAAGATGACGAGACGAATGCTGATGACCAGTGAAGATCGTCGTTGAAGAACTGTATAGACATATATTAGAATGTTGAAATAAATGTTCCTTTTTATTCTTGTATCAATAAAGTATTCTGATCTTCGCTGTACTCTTTGAACTTTATGTAACTATTCTGCTGTACTCATGAATGTTTATTCCATCGAATAACCAGACTTAGTTCACCGGGCTAAGATCTGGCATTTGAATGCTCTACTGTAATTCTATTATCACAAACGTTAATTAATTACGTTAGCTGTCGCGTTCTCATCCAACCCCGGTGTGGGGGCGTGACATCCTTTCCATGAACAACATCCCTGAACGAATACACAGTTATACGAATAATCTCAAATAAGGTACCATCCATTCAATACCAATAAACCTTTATCCCGATACTTATGTCATCACGATAACTATCCTCGATATCCGATATTCTATATCATTGACCAAAGATAACTCACGTATTCCTTGAACACAATTAAATCATATACCTTATGATTTAATACAACCAGAGCACGATATACAAACCATTATCCCGACAACTGACATTTCTAACAACATTGCTATACGAATTATAAATGAAATGAAAATGAAACCATTCATAAAATATTATAAACTGAACAAGTATAACTTGCCTCGGTACCGATACCACGAAGCCGTTACCAATATCGATTGCCTTTGTCTACGAGCTCCTGAGCCCCGACCAAAAGCAATCTACGAACTCTTCGACCTCAACCACAATACAACGGTCATAATCCATGATTAAACACCTCAACCTATTGAAATAATCAATTAACAACAATCCGATAACAATCAATAGCCGACATAGCCAACCAAGCGACTCAACGGCTCAACAATACCCCGATCATAAACAAAACCGAACAATACAACTCAAACAAATACGAACTCATATCCAAGATACAAGTCGCAACTCGATAATCAATATAACCGATCAATAAGCCCAACGGTTCCAGAATACCCCGATTAAACACAAATCCGAACAACCAAATCAATCGATTATGAATTCAAAACCATAACACAATTCATAATCCTATAATCATATCAATAATCAATTTAACCAAGTCTAAGCATTTCCGATTCCATATTCAATCTTAAATACGATTACAAGTTTCCTCCTTGTATAATCATAATTAAACCAATTACCGATTATCATCATCAATCCGGACGATCCGATTAATTCAACATTATAGATAATCATATTCCAAGAGTTTCAAATATTTCCATTATCCGAATTGAACACTTGTTCAATACGTATGAATTCTCAAACTCAAAAGTGAATCATAATCTTAACAAACCCGGAACCACATTCGTATTCCTATACGAATATTGTACCAAAACACATAAATTAGTTCTAGATATGAATATTTCATATTCATATCCAAACACAAACATCTCTTAAACATGTTCATCAATTCATATAATCCAAGAATTCCTTAAGAACACAACTTATTCCGAAATTACATTCAAAATCTCCAATATGACATAATCCGATGTGTTCTAACATCTAAACAATCCTTATTCATAATTCAAGATGTATATAATCATGTTCTTCAACATATACTTCTCATAACATCATGAATCGCAACAAACCACCAAGAACATCGAGAATACTACGATTCCATAATCATTACAACATAATCAAGGCATTTGATCATCAATTCATTATCTTCCCTTAACAAAATTCCCGTAATTACCAAGAATCATCAAAACAATATCAATTCAATCACCATTCATAATAAAACGTGTAGAGTTTCCCAAGTTCTACTCATCGAGGCATTTTATCGGACACCTTGAGGGCATAGTCCAATTTAATCGATTATCGAAGAAATACTCGAATTTGTTCCACAAAACTTCAAGGGTAATGTATAATTCCAAGAATACAACAAAGTTCCATCAAATATCTGAGTCAAAACGAGTCAAATCGGCCAAAACATCAAGAAACCTCAAAAATCTCCAAAACCAAGAGTTTAGGTGTTCTTACCTTCGATCCGGGTGGAAGATGATGTTAGACATGAATCCAACTTCCAAAAAATGTTGCTCCAAGATGTCTCCAACCAAAACCAACGTTCTCTGATGAAAAATCGCGAAAGGAATGAAGAAAATGCGAAAATGCCCAAGTGATCCGTGTCTCGGCCTTAAATAGGCTGAGACCTGCTGGTTCCTTGCGTACGTAACTGGCAGCTTCCTTACGTACGTATTCGGCCCTTGAAAATAATCTGCCCAGTTTGGTCGGCATCCTTACGTACGTAATCGGCAGATTCCTTACATACGTAATCGGCCCTTACGGCCGTAATCGGCCACAGCCTTACGGCCGTTATCGGCCAGTCCTAGGCCCCAGCGAGTCACTGCCGACCATGATCGGCCACTACAGGTCCTCTCGGCCATGACTCGGCCAGCCGCCCCGTAACGTACGTAACACTTAATCCGCTGCATACGTAATACGTATGTTGACTTGCTACAGTATTATACTCGTATTACGTACGTAATACACCCTGTATTGCGTACGTAAATCCATCCATTGACTCACCTATCCACATCCGCGCCGAAAGACGCCGACCACGGGCCCCACTATCCGATCACAACTCGGTCATGTCGGATTCCTCTTGTTACGTACGTAATGCCTTATGCAAAACGGACGTAAAGCGTATAATTTAGCGTTCATAAGTCCTTAAACTTAGCGTATGTTAAGGGCTCTATACTTAGCCAAAATCCAACTGCTCCTGTCTGACATCTCGATATACATAATACAAACATACGACAAACTGAATACACATATACTCAACCCAAAAATATTCTCATATGATATACCTGACATCCAAATCAGTTCAACCTGATATAACATATCCTCAATATAACTGACAATCAAAACGTCAATTACATAAGTATAACTGTCTCGGTCCTCAATTTATTTTATCCATACTGTATAGACACCAAGCTATACAATATATCTCAGATAAAATAACGCGAAAAATTTATACTGAAAATCCGGGTATTACACATACAAGATCAAATACTGTTATTTGATCACATATTTGATTGTATATGTTGTATGATTGCACTTGATTTGGTGCATCGTTATTTAACTTTGCGATGATATTCCGATGGTGTATAGATGTTTATATTATGTGAATCGTGTACAAATATTTTAACAGGTCAATCTATTTATAAGAGTTATACATATGTTCAAAAATAAAAATATAAAAAAATTCTTAAAATAGTGACCGAAGAGACCGACGCCAAACTAAAGAAATGATAACTTAAATTTGGATTCATTTCCCTCTCAATATTTTGTGTCAGTTTTACAAAATCTACCGATAAATAGGCAGTTGTCGCTAATTAGTAATAGAGGTATTGTTGCTGATTAGTCGAAAAATCATAATCTGGACAATCTAATTTTGTGACGGAAAAGGGTCGTCGCGAAATAATAACGGAAGCATCTGTCATTAAATCATCTAAATCATTGTTAAATTTGACTTTGTACGGCAAAAATCTAGAGATGGATTCTCATATGCAGCAATGAGGTGTTTGTCACCAAATTTAGCTACGTCGCTATATTTTAGCAGCAATGTAAATGTCGGCAGAATTGTTGTATCACTAAATCTTAGTTACGATGGATTTTTTTTCGGGATGAAAAAATTCATCGAAATTTCACCTCTCTATTGTTAAAAACTTGGTAAGATTTACTATTTAACGAGTATCCAAGAAATATCTCGACATCAAATTTTGAATCTAATTTTCCCAAATCATCTTTGCCATTATTTTGAAAATGAATTTTGCAACCGAAAGGATGAAAATAAGATAGATTAGGTTTTATATATTTGAATATTTTATAGGAAGCCATGATCTTATTTCTCTTTAAGTGAATTCTATTGGTGACACAACATACAATACTTATTAGTTCAGCCCCAAAGTACTTTGGAAGTCCATCTTTATTAAGCATACTTTGGATCATTTCTTTTTAAATGAGATTTTCCTATCGACAACTACATCGCGTCTAGGTGTTCGAAGTGCCAAAAAATTATGTCCAACTCTATAATTACCACACCGTTATTCAAAGTCATCATTTGCTTCGAACACTCCCTCCTAATTGGTTCTAATGGCAATGATTGGTAGACTCGTTTCTTTCTATGCAAGTATAAACCATTTGACAAACTGGTTACAAGCATCACTTTTTATTGTAAGAAATCTCCTCCATGTGAATCCTGAGAAATCATCAATAATGACCAAGGTATTTTACATCCAAATATTTTTTTTATTTAGTGTTGTCTTAACATCTAGATTTATTTTTTATTTAATATAGTTTTATCGTATGTATTGGAAATTGGTATTATACATTATATATTATATTGTATTGATTTATTTAAGAGTAAATTCATTATGACATCATTGGTATTGTTATTAACCGATTGAGGATTTTATTTTGATATGTTGGAATATAATAGCCATAATGTATACTAGTTTTGGAAGTTAATATACGCTCACGTCTAGGTGCAGCATACGCTAAAGTTTGCATGTAGCATAATCTATATGAGGGATCAGCTGAGGCAGTGGGTTCTGGACTGGTGTTGCATATGTTATTGAAGTTGTCTGAAGGTTGCTGCTTATGCTAAGGTCGCACTATAACAGCGTGTTTTGAAATACATAAATTATTTAGTGAGGTTTGGCCTTTCATCTCCTCACGAACCAAAACCGATTTTCCCTCATTAATATCATCCTCTTTGTAACACCCACGATATATTCAGGAATATTACAATGCCGTAAATCCTTTACATAAGAATTTACAAGGCTGAAGAAATGAAATGACAATAACAGATACCAACTTTACAGCGTCGTAAATCCTTTACATAAGAATTTACAAGGGTGAAGAAATGAAATGACAATAACAGATACCAACTTATGAAATCACTGAAATAAAATATAACAGTCTGGTTCAGTACCGAGAATACAAATATCCAATGAAGGGTTATTAATACATCACCAAAATCCAAACATCATAAACTGACGACGTACTCGAGTACTTAATTAAATAACCAGCAAACAACAGACATTAAACCCAGCCGGAACATCACTCTGCACCCTCGTCGTCATGCAGCTCCAGTGGTTGTTTCCCCGCTCTCCTGGATCCTGAACATAAACAAATGTTCACCCTCGAAGGGGTTAGCACAACGATGCTAGTACAAGTACAATAATCATACAACATTGATATAATCAACAATTATATCATAACAAGTTTCTCCAACGAGAAATATCAACAACACATATCATATCATAACAGTTTCAACATACTGATGGTATTCCAACGATCCAGCGCACACAGCTATAGATTCCCATGATGATCTCGTCGGACCAACACATGGTGGAACTACCTGTCCAATTATCCAGCGCACACAGCTATAGATTCCCATAATGATTCCCGTCGGATCAACGCATGATGGACATATATTCACAACACATTTACACAATTCAATCACGTCATAACTGTCATAATATACATAATTCTAATTAGAGTACTTGCCTCGATTCATTGACAAGAATAAAACTTCCACGAATATCAAAATACTCGAAGGTCATCCCCTTCGATCAATCACGTTGCTAAGCTCGAACCTTAGCAAAAGAAATAATATAGAATTCATCTCATACTGTACGAATGTCTAACAATCCAAAATTACGGTTGGAAGTCCTTAAAATGCAATCTGTCTGGATCGCTTAACACACGCTACGCATCCTATGTAGCGTACGTTAATGCTACTCGTTAGCGCACACAGTACACACAGCCTAGCGTACACTAACCATGCACGGTCAGTGCCTCACTGATCAGTCGACTGACTCGCCCGATGACTTAACGCACGCTAAGTTCCAAACGTGGCGTACGAAAAACATACTCGATAGCACACGTTATTTCACGTAGCTTAGCGCATGCTAAGCGTGCATGGCAGTTCACTAAAGGGCAGCAGATTGTACAAATGGTGATGAAGTAAGTGAATTCCTCAGTGATTAATATTTGTTATCCGAATACATGTTATGTTCATAAACTTATGAATGATCTCATAGATAATAACAACTTCGAGATACAAGTATACGTATAATTATCACAACACCATAATCCATCTTGATTACAATTCTCATGTGAAGTTTGGTGATCTCCGGTTGGTGCATTAGATTCTACTATCATTATACACATTCAGACTTTATCTTGAGGTGAATTAACAATTCCAACTAATACGAAAGAATATTTCCTAACATAATTCTTCCCTTAAGTCCTTATAACCGAAAATGATATCACCTCCAATTTATGATCACTAAGATAACACAAATCATACGTATAATCAACTTCAGAATGTTTCTCTCATCATTTGAAGTATTAGTATTCCAACTACGAGGTTGCAACGATAATATCATAAGCATAGACATTCCAATCTCCTAAACATGATGTGTGTTAAATAATTCACTAATGAAATGCAATATCTCGTAAGCATGATCATTTAATTCCTTAGAATCCAAATCTAAGGCTGGAGATAGATTGAACATACCTTAATATGACGAAATCACAGAACCGCAATGTAGAATCCGACTCCGGTTGGTTATATGCCACTCCAAGGTGTTACTTCTCTTCAATGATCACTCACAAGTAATATCCAATATTCAAGGGTCAAGTAGATGTGTTCTAAGTGTTTTAGGAGGATAATTATTGCTCTCTGGTCTCTCAAGAATGAAGAATAAACTAAGGAAATGTAAGCCAAAAATGGGTTGTTGTCTCATTTATAACATTCTGAACTTTAGCTAATTAGCGCACGCTACCATACATACTTAGCGCACGCTAATAAGCATTGACTCCAAAACTGTCCACGTTTGTCCGTTGGAATCTTATCTGGACCCATGTCCCGGCTGGTGCATGTGCTAGCCGCCCAACTCAATAATTGAGTGCCTAGCGCACGCAACTCCTACATACGTAACGTGCGCTAGTAGTAGCCGATAGCGTGCGTTAAGCTACATTCTTAGCGTGCGCTATCACGAGTTTGCATGAGAAATTTTGCATGTTGTTATACTTATGTACAAAGATACCAATGTAAGAAATAGCATACTCCACTTATCAATATCACAAATCCGAATAATACAGGGTTCGAATACAGATGAAATACACGGTAAAAAATCCGGATATTACATACTCTCCTACTAAAAAGGAGTTTTGTCCCGAAACTCAAGACGAAAATATCTTGGGATCTGTGGACTTCATGCCATCTTCCGTTTCCCATGTGGCTTCTTCCACTCCGTGACGTGACCATTGAACTTTGACCAAAACGATTGGTTTGTTCCTCAACTGCTTAACTCGACTCTCGAGTATCTTGACCAGTCTTTCTTCAAACGTCCCATCTTGAGCGACTTCGATATCGCCGAAATCAATGACATGACTAGGATCTGGTATATACCTCCGTAATTGGGATACGTGGAACACGTTATGAACATGGCACAATGACGGCGGCAATGCCAATCTATATGCCAACTCTCCAACTCTCTCAAGGATCTCAAATGGTCCGATATATCTCGGACTCAGCTTTCCTTTCCTTCCGAAACGAAAGATTCCCCGAGTATGAGAAACCTTTAAAAGTATGTGGTCTCCTATACTGAACTCCAAAGGGCGATGGCGTACGTCTGCATAAGATTTCTGTCGACTCTGGGCGGTCAACAGTCTTTCACGAATTAAAGCTATCTTCTCTCGAGTCTGTACGATCAACTCTGGTTCTGTTCCGATCAAGTCTGATGAATCATCCCAGCATAGGGGCGATCTGCATCTTCTCCCGTATAATGCCTCAAATGGTGCCATTTTAATGGAAGCATGCCAACTATTGTTGAAAGTAAATTCAATCAACAGTAGATGAACTTCCCAATCGTTTGACCAATCTAAGGCACAGGCCCATAGCATGTCTTCCACCGTTTGAATGGTCCTCTCGGATTGTCCGTCAGTCTACGGGTGATAAGCTATACTGAATTTCAATTCGGTCCACAAGGCCTTATGAACTGCTTTCCAAAAGTGAGACACAAAACGACCATCTCGATCAGAAATAATGGTCTTCGGCGTACCATGCAGTCGAACTATCTCTGAAATAAATACTTGTGCCAACCTCTCTGGTCCCCACGTGTCCTTAATGTCTAGGAAATGAGCTGATTTGGTTAGACGATCAACTATCACCCAAATCATGTTCATTCCTGTCTTGCTTCTTGGCATGCCAGTGATAAAGTCCATCGATATGTCCTCCCACTTCCATTCAGGAATCGGGAGCAGCTTCAACATTCCGGCAGGTCATTGATGCTCGATCTTAACCTGCTGACAAGTTAAGCATTTCGAAACATAGTCCGCTACATCTTTCTTCATGTTGCCCCACCAGAAATTCTGTTTCAAGCCCTTATACATCTTACTGGTGCCCGGGTGGATAGAATAGGGCGAGCTGTGAGCTTCCTTCATAATCGTCTGTTTTAGAACATCGATATCAGGAACGCAGAGTTGGTTCTGAAATCTCAAAACTCCATCATCATGAATTAGGAATCCGGGGGCCTTTCCCTTGATCACTTCATCACGTAACCGAATCATCAGAGGATCATCTGCCTGTCTAGATTTGATTTCTTCGGTTAATGACGAAGTTAATTCCATCACGCACAGTTGTCCTTGGACTCTTTGTAACCACACTTCAATTCCTTCTTTACTCATCTCTCGTTGAAGGCTAAGTTGGGAGGTCAGAGTCTCTAGCATCTGAATAGAAACAGGCTTGCGGCTAAGTGCATCTGCTACCACATTCGCTTTGCCTGGATGATACAAAATATCCAAGTCATAGTCCTTAATCATCTCTAACCATCTTCTTTGCCGCATGTTTAGCTCTTTCTGACTGAAGATGTATTTGAGACTCTTGTGATCAGTAAAGATCTGACAGTGAGTCCCGTACAGGTAATGTCTCCAGATATTCAAAGCAAAAACTACTACTGCTAGCTCTAAATCATGAGTTGGGTAATTCACTTCATAAGATTTCAGTTGTCGTGAAGCATAAGCGATCACCTTATCATTCTGCATCAATACGAATCCGAGCCCTTAGTTCGAAGCATCACTGTAAACTATGAATCCTCCAGTCCCCTGTGGAAGTGATAAAATTAGTGCTGTCGTCAATCTCCTCTTAAATTCATCAAAACTAGTCTGCCACGACTCGTTCCACTCAAACTTTTGAGTTTTCTGCAGGAGTCTAGTAAGTGGGTGGGAGATTTTAGAAAATTCTTCCACGAATCGACGATAATATCCAGCAAGTCATAAGAAGCATCAGACTTCTTTCACGTTCTTTGGAGGCTTTCAATCCATAATTGTTTCGATCTTCTGAGGATCTACTCGGACTCCTTTAGATGATACCACATGGCCGAGGAACATTACTGCCTTTAGCCAGAATTCACACTTAGAAAGTTTGGCATACAATTGCTCGCTTCTCAAAAGTTCTAACACAATCCGCAAATGCTGCGCATGCTCTTCCTGGATCTTAGAATACACCAGAATGTCATCAATGAACACGACCACAAATTTATCCAAATATTCGATGAACACTCGGTTCATCAATTGCATGAATACAGCAGGTGCATTAGTGAGACCAAACAGCATCACTACAAACTCATAGTGTCCGTAGCGAGTTCTGAATGCTGACTTTGGAACATCAGATTCCTTAATCCTCAGCTGATGGTATCCTGATCTCAGATCGATTTTAGAAAATACTGTTGCTCCTTGCAACTGGTCAAATAAATCATCAATACGTGGCAATGGATATTTATTCTTAATCGTCATCTTGTTCAGCTCTCGATAGTCGATACACAGTCGAAGCGATCTATCCTTCTTCCGGAAAAAAAGAACTGGCGCTCCCCAGGGCGAAACGCTTGGCTGGATATAGCCTTTGGCCAGTAACTCCTCTAGTTGCTTTTTCAGTTCATACATCTCAGTAGGTGCCATATGATACGGCGCCTTAGAAATTGGTGTAGCTCCGGGTTCCAGCTCAATGGTGAATTCTACATCCCGTCGCGGAGGTAGTCCAGGTAACTCGTCAGGAAATACATCTGGAAATTCGTTCACAACAGGAATGGATGAAAGTTCTACAATTTTGTCTTCTCTCTTCATTGCATAACACCAGTATCCGGTACAGCCCTGTTTCAACAATTTGACAGCTTTCATCGCCCTGATCAACTTTACTGAGCTTCCTGGTTTCCATCCTTCAAATAGTACTTCGGAGCGATCGTCAGCGATCAGCGAAATATTCCTCCTTCGGTAGTTTACAATAGCTCCATATCGATTAATCCAATCGTCTCCGAGTATCAGGTTGTCTCCTTGCATTTATATCACAATCAGATTTGAGAGCCACTCCCTGCCCCCAAATGATACAGGGAAATCTCTAGTCTCTAAGTTCCCAACAATCCTCTCTCCACTCGGTAATCCAACAACATAAGGTTCACAAGTATGAAAACCAGAAATATTCAAACGATTTACACAAGACAAGGATATAAAAGAATGCGTAGCTCCTGTATCTAATAAAATGCTAACTGGCTGGGAAAAGATCTCGACAATACCTGATGCGACAGCAGCATCATGATCATCTGTCCTCCTCATCTCGTACAGACGTGGGGGAACAGATCCAGCACTCGATGTCCCCTTTCGGTCCCATTGTCCTCTGCCTCGTCCGCGGCCAAAATTCTGAGGCATGTGAACACTTTGCTGCGTCTGTTGAATACTAGCTTCCTTCTGAACTGGCTGCGATGAATGGGTTCCATTGAACTTGGTGACCTCCTTGAAAAATATCGCACGGTGCCCTTCCTGTCCGCAATCAAAACATGTAATTGTAGTGCGCAAACAATCACACCAAAGGTGGCCTGGGTGACCACAGTTAAAGCACTTCCTAGCTGTATCTGTCGTGGCTGACATTGTTCCGAAATTCTTTCCGCTCTTAGATGGGTGCGGAGGTTTCTTGAAAGAATGAAAGGATGGCTGGGCTTTGCGAGGCCCGTTGTTCTTGTGCTCTGTAAAAGTACCAGAGACTTTCTGCTTCTTCGACTCCATAAACTTCTCCATTGCTGCTTCTTTAATTTCGTATGCCAACGCCTTATCCTGGTATTGACGGAGAGTGGTACATTCAAAACCGGACATGTACCTATGGATTTCTAGTTTCATCCTCATTTGAAAATGAATCATCATCTCTGCATCTGTTCTGAGCAGATGTCGAACAAATGTTAGCTGCTGGTTAAACGTCTTAATTGTCTGGGATACGGGTTCATCTGATGGCTGAGCGGAGAAAAACTCCCGAACTTTGGCTTCCCTCACAGGACGAGGGCAGTACTGAGCTTCCATCATCATTTTAAATTTTGTCCAATCAGCATCATGATCTGCAGGTCGGATAGCTTCCCACCACTCGGAGGCTTCCCCTATCAGAAAGTATTGAGCGATAGAGGCTCTCCGGTAATCTGGGCAGTTAATTCTGGCAAACATTTTCTCCAGTTCCTTCAACCAATGGTCCCATGTGGGAGTTTCGGAAAAGCCGTCAAATTTGGGTGGTTGCATCTTCTCCACCTCTTGTAACCATCGGTCACCTCGATTTCCCATTTCTGGGATCATTTGTTGTCCATCTCCCTGCTAAAATTCCACCGCCACCTGCATTCGGTCCACGACCTGAGCGAACTGAGTCATCTGATTCACCACTTGATAAAGGATTTCTGGTACAGCAGGTTCCGGTTCGTTATTGATAGATCGTTGCGGCTCGCCTGAGCTATGACTGGCCTGATTAGAAGGCGACACTTCCCTTTCAGCATTCCTTCGTCCGCGTCCACGACCGCGACCACGTCCACGTCTGCCTCTCAACATACTGCAAGCATAAATACTCAATATACAGGAAACAACATCGTCCTAATGTTCAAGTATAAAGAGATACAACATGTAAAGAACGAGATAGAGTTTAGGAACTTACAACCACTTTTCGCATGAAGACGTAGGCAGTACAGTGATGTCATTCACGGCCGGTTACCTCAAAAGACGTAAATGACCTATATTTTAACCCAATGGCCAAGATATCCATAATCTTAGCTCCGATACCATATTCTGTAACACCCCCGATATATTCAGGAATATTACAGCGCTGTAAATCCTTTACATAAGAATTTACAAGGCTAAAGAAATGAAATGACAATAACAGATACCAACTTATAAAATCAATGAAATAAAATATAACAGTCTGGTTCAGTATCGAGAATATAAATATCCAATGAAGGGTTATTAATACATCACCAAAATCCAAACATCATAAACTTGACGACGTACTCGAGTACTTATTTAAATAACCAGCAAACAACGGACATTAAACCCGGACGGAACATCACTCTGAACCCTCGTCGTCATGCAGCTCCAGTGGTTGTTTCCCCACTCTCCTGGATCCTGAACATAAACAAATGTTCACCCCCGAAGGAGTTAGCACAACGATGCTAGTACAAGTACAATAATCATACAACAGTGATATAATCAACAATTATATCATAACAAGCTTCTCCAACGAGAAATATCAATAACACATGTCATATCATAACAGTTTCAACATACTGATGGTATTCCAACGATCCAGCGCACACAACTATAGATTCCCATGATGATCCCGTCGGACCAACACATGGTGGAACTACCTGTCCAACGATCCAGCGCACACAGCTATGGATTCCCATGATGATTCCCGTCGGATCAACGCATGGTGGACATATATTCACAACACATTTACACAATACAATCACATCATAACTGTCATAATATACACAATTCTAATTAGAGTACTTGCCTCGGTTCGTTGACAAGAATAAAACTTCCACGAATATAAAAATACTCGAAGGTCATCCCCTTCGATCAATCACGTTGCTAAGCTCGAACCTTAACAAAATAAATAATATAGAATTCATCTCATGCTGTACGAATGTCTAACAATCCAAAATTATGGTAGGAAGTCCTTAAAATGCAATCTGTCTGGATCGCTTAACGCACGCTACACATCCTATGTAGCGTACGTTAATGCTACTCGTTAGCGCACGCAGTACACACAGCCTAGCGTACGCTAACCATGCACGGTCAGTGCCTCACTGATCAGTCGACTGACTCGCTTGATGACTTAATGCATGCTAAGTTCCAAACGTGGCGTACGCAAAACATACTCGATAGCGCACATTATTTCACGTAGCTTAGCGCACGCTAAGCGTGCATGGCAGTTCACTGAAGGGCAGCAGATTGTACAAATGGCGATGAAGTAAGCGAATCCCTCAGTGATTAATATTTGTTATCCGAATACATGTTATGTTCATAAACTTATGAATGATCTCACGGATAATAACAACTTCGAGATACAAGTATACGTATGATCATCACAACACTATAATCCATCTTGATTACAATTCTCATACGAAGTTTGGTGATCTCCGGTTGGTGCATTAGATTCTACTATCATTATACACATTCAGACTTTATCTTGAGGTGAATTAACAATTCCAACTAATACGAAAGAATATTTCCTAAGATGATTCTTCCCTTAAGTCCTTATAACCGAAAATGATATCACCTCCAATTTACGATCACTAAGATAACACAAATCATACGGATAATCAACTTCAGAATGTTTCTCTCATCATTTGAAGTATTAGTATTTCAACTACGAGGTTCTAACGATAATATCATAAACATAGACATTCCAATCTCCTAAACATGATGTATGTTAAATAATTCACTAATAAAATTCAATATCTTGTTAGCATGATCATTTAATTCCTTTGAATCTAAATGTAAGGCTGGATATAGATTGAACATACCTTAATATGACGAAATCACCGAACCGCAAGGTAGAATCCGACTCCGGTTGGTTATATGCCACTCCAAGGTGTTACTTCTCTTCAATGATCACTCACAAGTAATATCCAATATTCAAGGGTCAACTAGATGTGTTCTAAGTGTGTTAGGAGGATAATTATTGCTCTCTGGTCTCTCAAGAATGAAGAATAAACGAAGGAAATGTAATCCAAAAATGGGTTGTTGTCTCATTTATAACATTCTGCACTTTAGCTAATTAGCGCACGCTACCATACATACTTAGCGCATGCTAATAAGCGTTGACTCCAAAACTGTCCAGGTTCATCCGTGGGAATCTTATCCGGACCCATGTCCCGGCTGGCGCATGTGCTAGCCGCCCAGCTCAATAATTGAGTGCCTAGCGCACGCAACTCCTACATACGTAACGTGCGCTAGTAGTAGCCGATAGCATGCGTTAAGCTACATTCTTAGCGTGCGCTATCACGAGTTTGCATGAGAAATTTTGCATGTTGTTATACTTATGTACAAATATACTAATGTAAGAAATATCATACTCCACTTATCAATATCACAAATCCGAATAATACAGGGTTCGAATACAGATGAAATACACAGTAATAAATCCGGATATTACACTCTTGATGCATAAAAGATATTTAGCCTCTTCCAACTTGGTTAAGAGTAGCTTGGACTGAAGCGTGAGACTTTGAGTTGTTGTTGATTCTTGTGGTGTTTGATTGTGTTGTTCATCTTCAATATGTACGTTGGCTATGCTTCTTATCAATTTTATTGTATTGCTATTGATGTTTACTTCGTACGATGATGGATTGGTAAAGTTGTTGATGATTATGGTGTTGAATTATATCATGTTTTAGAGAAGTTCATGACTGTTCAAGAACTCATAAGGATATAAACATACTGATAAATAATTACGTTTATCTTATTAAGTAAATGTTATAATTGGGATATGATTATGGATACATTAATGACGAATTCGAATTCTTGTAGAAGTTGTTGAATGTAGAAATCTTGAGTAAGAGGGTTGTGTTGTTCTTGAAGATGATTAGGAAGTTAAATATTGATATTATCATGTTTTTGTACAAATGATGATAGTATGTTCTTGATATTGGTGTGGAATTCAATTGTTTAGGTAAAAAGACCATTGTTACCATGTTGATATTATCATTAAGATGTATTAATGATTTTGGAATTCATAGCTTAAGCATCTATTATCGATTTAGGTGTTTTGATTAGTTCTTGTTGAGCTGAGGATAATCTATCGTGATGTTTTTCATAGAGGGATAATAGAATCATTGATATTGAATGAGTTTTATTTCATTCAAGGTTATCTGAGTTATTGTTGAATCATTCAAGAACATTTGTTCGTGGAAGGAGATTTTGATTGCATTGAGGCAAGTTAGTTATTGATTGGTTATGAGGATACTAATTCTTTTATATGTTGTGCGTGTGACATATGTTGTTTATGCTTTATGAATTTTGATTCATATTGGGAAGATTTCGTTGATCATGTCGATCATCCATTTCTTGAGGACCAGCGGTACTTGGTCCTTTGTTTTACATTCGTTTCACTTTGGTGAGTTGTCTTTATCCTTGTTGGGTTTGTTGATTTTTATTGATGCTCGTTGTTACTTTTGCTATTGTGGCATTCTTAGAGCCATAATTGCGTGTCGTTCAGTAATGTGTTGGCTTTTTAGTCAGCATATATATTCATGTGTAGATGTACATATTGGACTTTGGACATGGGAGGGGAACTTTCGTGAGACCAGTTGGTACATGACCGCACGTGTATTTGAGGATTCCATATATATACATTGGTGGCATGTGTATGGATGGAAGGCTCATGGGGTCACGACCCTTTGTCCCCGCCATTGTAGCATGCGTAAATAAAAAATCCAAAGAAAGAATTTCCATTCTAGGAGTCGTGTGACGTCCGCCCTTTGAGCTGGTATTCGATATAATTCAACATCTTGAGATTTATTATATTTTGCAACTGACCTAAAGGTTTTCGGTGAAATATGTTTTTAATCTTATTATAGGTCGAAGAAAGGCCAAGGAATAATAATGACATGGTGACAGCGAAGAGTCTAAAGGATATTAGTTGGTGATCGAGTCTTCTTACTTTCGGTTATATAACGCTTGCATTTGTTTCGTCTCTAATGTGAGTGTTGAATTTTATATTATTTTGGTATATCCCTCATCATATGGATTATACTTGTATTCTAAGATGACACTGTGTATTGATCTATGTTGTTTTCCCAGTGTTGTATAAACTCCTCGTCGGAGTATTATGTAGCATAATGTAGTTCTACAATACAATTTCGTTATCTTGATTATGGTTAATTTTGTTTACTAACTCGCCTAGTGGGTCTTAGTGTGGGGTAATGGCACTGTAATAGCCACCTAGTTTGGATTATTACAGATGTTGGTATCGGAGAGTCATTTGGATACTTCTCTTCTGTGTCGTTTCTCCTTGGCAAGTCATTTTTATTGAACCAATATCAAAAGACTTTTGCATCACATCTGACCTATGAAAGTGCCGAGCCTGTGTAGTACAATATTAGGTATGTGATCCCTTGTGCCATGGTTTATTTAATGATGAGTGATTTTTTTGATTGATCCTTCAGTTGATCTTCTTGGAGTCTATCATTTTATTAGTATTCTCATTGATCCTTTTTATTGATGTTTTATTCATTCTGACTTCACATTGATGTTTAGAACTTATATAGCACCAATCATGCCGTTAATTTATTAATGTTTTGTGTTATAGCTTGTGGGCTCGCTATTACATTTGTTATAGGGTAATAATTAATTGACTGTGAGGCATGTTTGAGCTGTGCTCATGTTTTTGAGGTTATAATTTTAGTATGGAATAGGCGTTAAAGGATGTGGCAGAGGGGGCAGAGGCTGCAGAGCGGGCCAAAACCGAATACCTCGGGCTAATACGCTTGCAAACATGGCGATGGAATAGAGTTGGCTCATACTCGGCCGAGAATTTTACTATTTCTCCAGTAGCTAGTGATTCACATTCTAGATGTGGTACGCGAGGAACCGAACACAATGAGGGTGTGCATGTACACCCCTTCTTGTTTATGCATAGGATAATAGCTAGATGACCCAAATATCCCAATTCATTGAGACTATACATGCCTCATCAGCTCATGGTCAGCAACAGTGAGATGCCCACCCACTGTCTCAGGTGCATGATGGGAGTGTGAGTTGGAATATTGGCGGCATCTCTCATCAGCGCCCACTGATTTTTGAGGGTTTGTCTAAACCAGCTTATATTATACATCAGTCGAGCACTTTGAGAAGCTCTTTGACATGGTTGAGTGTCCAGAAGAGTATCAAGTGGCAGTAACAGTTTACTACTTGCGTAAGGGCGCTCATTCTTGGTGGCTATATGTGGTATTCGCAGCTATGTACTATCCGGCCTTCTCGAAAAGGGTGAGTTTTTAGAGGTATTGAACTCTGATCCTTCAGAGGATGACAATGTATTTTCTATTATTGAGAAGTTTTAGGAGCTTCTCTTGGTTTCCTTTTAGTTGTTCACACATAGGCTAATATGATCAAGTACTTTAGTATGTGGTTGAAGCCTCAATTACAGACGTAGTAGCATAACCACCACAGTACTATGCTACCTGAATTCATCGATAAAGTTCTTGAGTTTGAGCTTAATGATAAAAAGAGTCCTAAGAAGCAGTTGTCGTCTATCGGCAAGATATATAAGAACTAGAACCAAACTAAAAGTAGTCGGGTGACATTTAAAAAGCCCTATACTTGTCCGACTTATTCTGAGCAGCCACCTATGGCGCTTGAGCCACCGAGATCACATTCTCGAGCAACTAGTTTTGCCATTGTTTGCTTAACTATGGGAACATTCCATCTCAACTCCAAGTGTACGAGGATGACAATTTTATGCCTTATTATACACCGGGCTAGATTCTTACGAAATAGATCAGGATGTGCCATAATGGCTTCACAGTCTCCAGGCATTATATTGTTCAGGATCGTACCACTATGTTTTCTTCTCATGAGATGACCAGGGGAACATAGGGGTGGTCCAAGGAATTCAAGCTGGTACATATAATACCAGGGCTAGCATGCCTAAGATCTACGAGATGAAGAAAGCCGACGATCTGGAGGACGGGATGATTGCAAGTATAATCGAGATCCTTTATCAATCAATATGTACTCGTTTTTATATTGGTTTTTCATATTCCTCTATATCTGAGTCATGTATTGGTAGATTACATCTAGATAATATTATTGAGGTTGATCCATTTGTTATTGGCCTATGTAATGTTGAAAGATTACTAGAAATGGAGAATTTAAGAACTGCCCGATTCAGATGGATTACAGAGAGTCTGTTAGACCTAATCATGGTGTATTTACATAAAAATGGTGTAATATTGGATATTGATTCGGTAGATTGTCATAATGCCATTGTTAGTGTCCATAAGCAGATAGTGACCATCACTTCCAATGATGGTTTTGAGTGTCAATCCCAGGGTAGAAATCCCAGTAATTCCGAAGGCAATGAGATTGCTGAATTAGTGATGTGTTGGTTATTGGTGGTATATAACCTAGATAGATGATCGAGCAGTTGAGTTTTCTATAATTAGGTAGCGTGAGACTACCTAGATGTTTTTGTAGACGAGTTGCCTATTTTTCCTCCATAGTGATAGATAGAGTTCACGAATGAGTTAGATCCGGTACATCCTTCTTAAGAATATGCCCTTGAATGTCACTCAGAGGATGAGAGAGTGATAGCATTGTATTATAATTATGAACATCATTTATATAAGGCATTTATTATTTCTATATAATTCTATATAATTGACATTATGATTTGATATATAGAATAATAGTCCTCGCATTTGAGAGCAAACATTCCACTCCGTGTGAGATTAGGAGATAGGCACTGTAAGTGTTTACGAAGCGTATGCTTAACTGGTTAGCAAGTTGGTAAAACTTATCTGGGCATTAATTTTTAGACAAGAATGGTACAATATCTACTTTTATATGAAGAGTTCCTATCTTCACTAAGGGTTAGTAGGATCACACATTATAGGTATGATAATGGGATTAGTATACCCAGACTCGATGCACCTTGATTCGGTCACATGGATTTTACTCTGGGGTGATCAATGACTAAATCAAAGGTTATGATAGGTATACATGAATCTTTGACTTGAGGATTCAGTAGTAGGTGCCCGTGTCCTTAGGTTAGTCACTAGAGTAGTTCGATACAATCATCGGTTGGTGGGGTCAACCTAGAAGTGCAACTTAGTGGGCAAGTAGCAGTCTCTAATGAATAAGATAGTATTCATTCTCCTGTAAGTGAACATGTAGATGTCCTATGTGGTTAGTGGCAAATGAAAATATGTTTTTGGCCAAAGCATTTAGTGCTAGTTGTATTTTGATATACGAGATCTCGGTGATCTCGATTTGCACCAACATATGCATTGAGCCAAGTTACAATAGAGATTGACATTAGCATGACCCTAATATTTGATCGGGACATACGATTGAAGGGTTTATACATGTACGATACTCATAACCTAAATATTTTGGAATGATTTCCATCATTTATTCTCAATTGGGTTACGGTGTAGGCCATGAGACTGGCTAGATGGAGCTAACACTCTTTGGATCCTCCCATTGCTAACTGAGACGAACCTACAGAGTCGTGCACACAAGATATACGACAATTTATATTGATCTTATTCTTTCTTGGATAATATTGGATATTAGATGTCCAAATTTAATTTATTGGATAAATTATATCGGTCTCATGAATTACATAAATTACTGGGTGATAAAATTTAATTCATATTATTTCTTAGAAAAATTATATTTAATATAACTAATTAATTGAATTAATTAATTGTATTAATATCGAAATATACTATGGTGTATCTATCGGACTAGACACAAGAGGGTACATTTGACAGACCCAATGAACCAACCTTATTATAATGCATGCTTGCCCCCCCTCCCACTCTCACATGGAGTATATTCACTTTGTCTTCATGGTGATTTGATGAGGTGTGTGGGACGTTTAATTATACACTTGGTGTACAATCAAAGAGGGGCTTTTGGTATCTAGTGAAGCATGATTGATTTATATATCATCAAACTTCATCCACACCATAATGTGAAGCATTTGGCCGTGAGCATTGAGATAGAAAAGAGAGAAATTTTTTCTCATAGTTTTAAGCTTGTTCTTAAGTGTATTTGTGAGAGAAGAAAATATTTATTATTTGCTTAAGAGTATTTAAAATAAATATTTAAAGCTTATACTATCATTTTATAGCCGTATTCTTAGAGAACAAGAATATAGAAGTTAATTTCGGTCATCTTTCCGATGCATGATATGTAGAGGTGCGATATTTTCGGTGCTCGAGATTTTGTAAACCTTCAAAAAATTTGGATTGTGTTCATCAAAAACATTTAATCAAATGTCTTAAAGAGTATAATTTATAACTTCATATTTTGAATTTTCTATCCATATATGTGATTCTTGATCAATCTTATTTATGGGTTCAGATTATTGATTGGATCAATAATATCATTCCGATGCGCCTTCAATTTTAGGCCCTGAATCCCAACAACGGTATCAATTCAGATCTATTTGATCTATAAATGATATTAGCATTTTGAATGCTTGGTTGAATGTTTTTATGATTTAGAATCATAATTGTTTTAATCTTTAATGTTTAATTATTCGTCGAAAAATTTATTTTTCAGAATTTATGTTACAATATAATTCTATTTTTCTTTGTACACTGATTTATAAGTATAATTTAAAAACTAGAAAAATATTATTTTTATATTTCGGATGAAAAGATGACCCAAAAAATTGCCTGGACCGACCGCTTGGGGCTGTCGGGTGTAATATCCATACCTTTCTATTTTTAGCAGTTTCTATTTTTGGTTTATATCTATTTTTATCGACTCGCTTGTAACCGTTTCGACATTTTGAATCTACTTTATTCTTGGAGTTTTTCCATTTGGACGAGTTTCGGAGGTGTTTTTACGAAATTCTATTCTATGTTATGTTTTGCCGTATGTGCATTCGATTCTCATGTAACTTATTTGTTTTCGTTGTTTCTTTGTTTACATGAGTTTGTATGGTTGAGTTGTTCGTGTTGTGACTTTCGATTTGTTAATCCGACATCGTATTGTGATTTTCGAGCGTTTGAGATGTTTTGTAATTTCCTTAAACTTAAGGGAAATTTACTTTCGTCGTCGAATTTCGAACGTTCGGGGAATCGGAATTGTGTTTCCTTTTAACGCTTAGATTCATCATCGAGAATACTTAGTAGCCATATTTTTGGTTCGATAGCAGGTCCGGGTTTCGGAGTCGTCCGGAACAATTCGGACAGCAGCTTCATAGACTGCTGTCCAGTGGAGTGTTACGGCCGTAACACTCCATTCCTTATGGCCGTAATGTTGGCCTTGTTACGTCCGTAATGCAGCCCTTGTTACAGCCGTAATAGCCTGCTGTTTTAAGAACAGCGGGCAGAGGTTAGAAACCTCATTTCACATCTTTTCCTTCGTTTTTCCTCGTCGAGCGATCAGAGAACCTCCAGGGCGATTTCTTCCACTTCTCATACGTGTATTCTTTATTTTCCATCACCGTAGAGTCGTACTATCATATCATCATCAAAGTAATCATCTTCCACCGTCCGAATCTGAGGTAATTGGCTTAGAACCCTAACTTTGTCGATTTTGGTGGTTTTTTCGGGTTTTGCTTGATTAATCTCGAATTGTTCAAGTAGGTTGTATCATTCCTTACCAATTGATGTTATTGGGTGATTCCCAATCCGATTCCATCGAGTTTAATCCGCGAATTATCGATTCGGGGAGATTTTGCGTAAACCCTCGCCCGTATCAATTGAACAGATATTGTTATAGCTTGTAATCGGGGTTGTGGGCATATTCCGTTCGATTATTGTTGTCCGTTAGGACTGAGTTATGTTAATCCTTCGTTTAGGAACCGTCGTTTTCCATCCGGATCGTTTGTAGTCGTTATTCATACCCGATTCTTCGAAGATGTCTCAAAGGCAAGTACTTTACATTTGTTTACACATTCTAGTATTTGAATTATGGCTTTTCGTGGTTGTACGGATGAATATGTATATGTTCACCTAGGGACGGTCCGACGGGGCCTCTAGGGATATGTATTGCCATGAGTGTGCGTTTCACGAACTATGGTTAACCATCCAGGGATGTTGGACGGGGCTCTGTAGGGTACGATGGTCGCGAGTCTCGTAGCAATGGTTAACTTTGAATTATTTTGTTGGAGAAATGTGTTTTGTGCTTATGCAACATAAATATTCCGGAATATAAATGATTTCTAAATTGATTTTTGGCGCATATATTCATATGATTAGAATGGTAGTTCAAACGGATTGTACTTGCACAAGCAGTTGTCGCTAACCCCTTAAATGGGGGAAATACTTCAGGTACAGGTCATGGAAGCAAAGGAGCATGCGAGTTGTACGAGGATGATGGACAGGCGTGATTCTGTTCAATGGTTGTATATTGGTGTTGTGTTTTGGGATTTCCTTATTATATCTTTTGCTTAAGTACTCGAGTACTTCTTTCTTGAATTTATTCTTTTGTGTACCCATTTTGGGAATGTATTTGATGTCAAAATGTATTGTCAATTTCAGTCTTTGAATTTAAATGTCGTGGATTGAAAAATTGTCTGTTGTCGATGATGTATGTCTTTTGTCGTGTGTCGTTTTGGTACGTTAGCCTGGTGGTTTCCAAAGTGTGGGGTCCAGGGCGCTGTGATATACCCTGATCGTCTTAGGGGTGTTACAGAATATGGTATCAGAGCGTAGGTTTATGGATGCTTAGGCTGTCGATTACTTGGGTCTAGTTGAGTGTCGTTTTTGAACAGTATCACTGCTACGCCATCATCTCAATACGCCGGTGCTCGTAAGTTTTCCTAACTTGACTCGTTACTTTTTTTGTTCTATTTCTTTCTTGCTATTTTGTTGCGTTTTGCATTGAACTGTACTTACCCGTTACTTCTTCAAATTTCCTGCTGGTAGAGGACGCGGACGCGGTCGTGGCACAGCCGGTGGCACGGCCATGTCCGATAACTCAAGAACTGATTCGACAATGCCTTCCTTGTCGAACATTGTTCCACCCAGTTCCGGAGGCCAGCAGGATCATTCTGCTAGCTCTGGCAATGCTCATGAGAATATCGGGGTGGCAAATATTTTACAGCATGTAGTAAACCAGATGACGCTACTGACTCAGGCCATCTTGGTCGGCCAAGCAAATGCCAACCCGGTTCTGCCTACTGGATCCGGCAATGATAAGCTACTTCAGGATGTGATTCGTATGCGTCCTCCGCAGTTTGATGGTGCTTCTGACCCTTCCGGTTGGGAGAGTTGGTTATTTGAGATGGAGAAAGTGTTCGAGGCAGCTAACTGCTCTGAGGAGAGGAAGGTACCCATCGCTCAGTACTTCCTCGCCAAGGAGGCGCCAAGGAGGCGGCAACGTGGTGGCAAGTAGTGAAACCGCGTGACCGGACAGCCATATGGGCAGAGTTCCGAGAGCTGATGGAGGACGAATTTTCTCCGTGGCCAGTTAAAGAGGGAAGGATCCGAGTCTTCTTTGAGGCTAAGCCCTAGGATGTTCCGATTTCGCAGGCAATCAAGGAATATAACCAACAACTTTATTATGTGAGAAACCAGGTTTGAGATGAGTTAGACAAGATCCACCACTTTGACATGCGGATGAAGCCGAGGGTTCGTCACTACATATCTGGTCTCGGATGTACAACTCTGAAGGATTATCAAAACAAGGCAATGGCTTATGAGATGTCATTTTCTGCGACAGAGATGGCAACCGAGGGAAAGAAACAGAAGACCTCCAGTTAGTTTTCGAGAGGCAAGTCTGGTGGGTATCCGAAGGCCTAGTCTGGTACGCGAGTCTTCGGGAATCAGTCCCCGTCATTTGGGCGAGGAAACGGTTATAAGTCTGCTCCTACTGGTTCCGTTCGGGGTCCTACTTGCTTTAACTGTGGTCGTCCCGGCCACATGATGAGTGAGTGTGACGGGCCCCCGATTCAGTGTCTTACTTGCGGTAGGATGGGACATCATGCTAAGTATTGTACGAACGCAGTTCGGGCACCAGTTACTCAGATATCAGCCCCAGCTGCGGGAGAACCGAGCGTGAATCAGGCACCGGCAGTTTCTCAGCCACAATAGAGTTTTGGTAGAGGCCGAGGACGTGGGCAGCCTTCTAGAGGGGGAGCTTCTAATGCGGGGTTTGTGCCGCCACGTGTGTACGAGATGAGACGAGTCGTAGATCCCGACGCGACGGTAGCAACACGTACCGTTCACATCATTGACCATCCTGTTTCCGTGTTATTCGATTCTGGTGCTACGCATTCTTTCATATCTATGGATTGTGTGCGTCGTCTGTATGTTGATTGCCTATTTGCATGTGAACCATTTGTTGTTAAACTGCCTAGTGGGGATAGCATCATGGGGGATCGTGAGATTAGAGATTTTCCGGTGAGTATCCCGGGGAGGGGTTGGCCTTCTAATCTGATTGCGGTAGATATTAGAGACGAGGATCTGATTCTTGGTGAAGATTGGCTGGACCGTCATGGGGCGATCATGAATTATAGAACGAGAACCTTTCCCATGTTAACCTCTGACGGTACCCAGCATTCTTTTGTGGGGCATAAGCGGAGTAGCCAGAGATTTCTGATCAGCGCTTTGAAAGCGTTGAGATTTCTTCGAGGAAGTTGCACTGGTTATTGGTGTTATGCATTGAGATTGGAAGAAGGGGGAGTCGAGCTCTCATCTATTCCAGTAGTGTGTGAGTATCCTGACGTCTTTCTAAACGAGTTGCTGGGTTTGCCGCCAGACCGAGAGGTTGAGTTTACTGTTGATCTAGAGCCGGGTGCAGCACCGATTTCTAAGACGCCATACCGTATGGCGCCTTCCGAGATGCTTGAGTTGAAGAAAAAGTTTGGGGAGTTGCTAGACATGGGGTATATTCGACCGAGCACTTCGCCTTGGGGCGCACCAGTCTTGTTTGTGAAGAAGAAGGATGGGTCACTTCGTCTGTGTATCGACTATCGAGAGTTGAACAAAGTGACTATCAAAAACAAGTATCCGCTCCCGAGGATTGATGACTTGTTTGACCAATTGCAAGGGGCAACCGTTCAAAGATTGATTTGAGATCGGGGTATTATCAGCTCCGAGTGAAGGATTCCGACATTCCGAAGACGGCCTTTTCAGATGGGATACGGCTACTACGAGTTTGTGGTTATGCCTTTCGGGCTAACCATCGCACTAGCCGTGTTCATGCAACTTATGAACGAAGTCTTTATCGAATACCTTGATAAGTGTGTAGTTGTCTTTATTGACGATATCTTGATTTACTCGAGGAGTGAGGAGGAGCATGCACGCCATTTACATATCGTGTTGTGAATCTTGAGAACTCATCATCTCTTTGCGAAGTTCTCAAAGTGTGAGTTTTGGTTGCGGGAGGTTATGTTTCTCGGCCACGTAATCTCGGCCGAGGGTGTTCGTGTGGACCCACATGGAAATAGTAAAGTGGTAGGTATCCAAGATCGTCTTGTGCAATGGCATCCAGTCCATACCTAATATGATATCTTCATTTTGAAGCGGGAAGACCATAAGATTAGCGGTCCAACTATGATCATTGATGTAGATCTGACAGTCTCGAACCTTTAGATCGCCATCTATTCTACTACCCTCAGGTAGCTTAACAGTAAAGGATTCACAAGGCACAAAAGCAAGATTTAAACATTCAACACATTCCACATATATAAACGAATGTGTGGATCCAGTATCAAATAGTACATGCACTGGCTGGGAGTTAACAAGAAGAGTACCTGAGATAGCTGGCGCGGACTGAACATCTGTAGCCCTAAGCTCAAATACATGGGACGGCACTGACTCCGAAAAGGATGAAGTACCACCGCCGTGCCCACGGCCGCATCCGACACCGTGTGGTGGTGGTTGAGTCTGATGGGATGGAGCTTAGTAGTTGGAAACGGCAGGCGTCTTGGAGGATTGCACAGAGCCTTGCTGACTCGGTTGGGAAGCTGAGTTCTGAGTGGTATTGGCCCGCCAGCAGTAACGAGACATGTGTCCACTCTTTCCGCAAGTGAAACATTTGGTAGCCGACTTCTAGCACCGATCCTTAGTATGCCCGGACACGCCACAATTGAAGCAGTCCCTACGGTAAGGCCGATCAGATGCACCCTTCCGTTGGTACGAAACTGCTGACTTAAACGAAGATGCGGGCCCCAAATTCGTTTTGTTTCTGCTCCCTGACTGAGCCGATGTCTTTTGCTTCTTCGAGTTATATCCGGTGTCGGTATTAACAACAGTACCGGCATATGCTGTGACCACGTCTTCGTACTCCCTCAGAGGCGTGCACTGGAATCCAGCGGCATAGCATTGTACATCTTCCGGCAACCTCTGTGCAAGGTGACATATTCGTTGATCTTCTAATGGAACCATCTGCGAGATGTAACTTAGCTCGGTTCGGTAGGCCCGAATGATCTCTGGTACTGGCATATTTTGTGGTCCCGCGCTGAAAAAGTCTCGCACACGAGCGGTTTGGGCTGATCTAGGATAGTACTCGCTCCGTAGTAGCTAGGCAAGTTCGGTCCACCCAACCACTCGGTCCTCTGGCCTGTAAGTCTTCCACCAGCGGGCAGCAGTGTCACGGAGTTGATTAACCCCGAGCGGCGCCTTCCGATTCTCTGGACATCCGATCACTTTGAAAGTAGTCTCCATTTCAGAAATCCACTCGTCCACGTGTTTCTCCTCTATCTCGTCAAACAATGGAGGCCTAGCCTTCAGCATCTCTCCCAACCATCGGATTCTTCCTGCGTTTTCCTCCACATTGATGACCGGTATCCGTTCTACCTGGTCGACCTGAGAAATTCCCATGGCGATAGCTTGGGCAAGGGTACATGCCTCCCGGATTGTTATTCTGGCGTTCCGCCTCCTGATCGTTTTGATTAATTGGTGGCGGCTGGTCCCCAGCAGGATGGGTCTCAGCAGTGTTCCTGTAATACCCTCGCCTTTACTATTGTATTTTCTGATTTAAATCGAGTATTATCGCACCACATCTGTATTTATTGTAGCGAGCATATTGACGAATTATGTTGAGTTGGAATCCTGGTCATTCATACTATATTGATTGTTGAGTGTTATTGGGAGAATCCCACTTTTACTTGTTATAGAACTTAGCGTACGTTAGCCTAACTTTCTTTACGTACGCTATATCAGCCGATTTACATACGTAACCTTTACTTGTTAACGTACGTAATGCGAGGGATCTTTCAGCAGATCACCTTTCGGCGGGTGGGGCCGAGTGAGTAGGTGGTGGTCGGAAGTCGATCGCGACAGCCAAGTCAACGTCTATTACGTACGTAATAGCTAGATATTTATGTACGTAACGACTGGTGTATTTTTAGACAGAGAAATCTGATAAATCGACTATGTACGTAATGTACATGAGATTACGTACGTAAGGGCTTTAACGTACTTTAACCCCTCTCTTTAACGTACGTAATGCTGAGTTCAGGTTATAAAAATATGACTTGCCTTTCATTTTTCTACTCGACCCATTCAACTCTTCCTGTAAGAAAACGATTCCCCACCCCGCCAAATCGATTTCTATCCCTTCTATCTTGTGTTGGAGCTTCAGCACTTGGTTTGTGACTTGGAGATTAGGAGATTGAAGTGTGTTCTTTGAAGTGTTGGTGTTGTTCTTCATTTTGAGGTTGGTTTCTCTTTAACTCATATTAAATCTATGCTTATGATGATGTTATTATATAAACACTTCACATAATGTTAGTTTAATCTAGTATAAACATGATAAATTATTTGAATCATGCTCAAAATAAGTGAAGAATAACATTAGGGGTGTTAGTACCACTTCTTGATGTATGATAACTTCATAATATGGTTGTGTTGATAAAGATAGATAAAAACCTGTTTAAAATAACATGATAATAGGAAGTTGATTTTAATCTTGACACCAAAAACATGTAAGTAATGGAAATCCTTGATGACTAGAGGTGTAAAATACTAATATTGTCTTGAACATTCAATTGATTCTTGAAAGATAACATGGAACCATATTCTTGGCCCCTAGAACCGATACCTTTGTGATGAATTGTTGGAAGAATTATGTTAACCCTATGAAGATAATTTCCACAAGATGGGATGAAGTTATATTTAGAATTCCAAGTATCCAATGATATAAATAGGTTTTTAATAACTTCTTCAAAAGTAAAACAATGGATTTTGATAGAATACAGTTGTAATCTTCATATGTTCAAGTTAATCGATTTCGTTGGTAACTTAAAGAGGTGTTAATCACTACATTAATATGTTGATAATGTTCTTAGGAGGATTGTAGTGAGTATGGTGATACAAATGCGGTAAAGGGAGTAGCCGAATTCCATTTCATTAATCTGTGTGTATTAAGAAACGTAAATTAAGATGATGTTCTTAGTTCACTAAAAACTTAAACTTATGCTTTCATATAGGAATTGGTTTTAATGTAATCGTTGGTAAAATAATGAAGAACGTAATTAAACACAAACTTATATAATAATCGGAAGTACCGATGATTTGAAAAGATGTTTTCACAATGTTACATTGGTAATAATATGTACTTCAAGTGTTTGACATTAATGCTAGAATACGTGAATGAACATAATAAACATGTTATATGATGAATTGCAATTGGAACATTAAAGTGATCAATAGGATAATTAATCTTTTCAAGTAAATTTACGAATATTGTTTCTATGTAATGATACCGTTATCGTACGAATGTGTTGTTGAATGAATTACATTTCATTCAAGGTTGCTTGTTCACGTGAGTATTTTTAGACGGGGATACCATTCGTTTGATCATTCAAAGAAGGATTATTCATCTACGGAATTGAGGCAAGTTATCTTGCTTGGTTATAATGATGCTTGAATTCTTGTGGTTATTATGCGTTTCGTGCATATGAAATGTTCTGAGAATCTATGATTCATGATATGGTGATGTCCTTGATCGTGTTATCATTTGTGGTGGGATGGTATGCCCGAGTTTACCGTTCTTGTTACCGTTGGTTCTGTTGAGCTTTGTTGACATTTCGGTGAGTCGATCGATTTCTTGATAGAGGTGTAATTCGTTGAGTTTCGTTGTTATGTTGCATCATGACATCTCTGGAGTCATATCTGCGTGCCGATTGATTATGTGTAGGATTTTTAGCCGGGCACTTGATGATCATGCGTGGATGTTTCCGCATTTAGATCGTGCACACGAGACGTAGTTCGTGAGGCTAATTAGGTACATCGTCCCACGTATATTCTGGTTTCCGTATACGGGGTGGACATGTGCACGGACACATTTCTGGATCGGGCGTACTGTGACGTCCGTCTTGAGCCATATTATATGGTCATTCGTATATTTGGATATGTTCGACAGTTAGGACTGACTGTTTATACGCCTGCGGGGTATATTCAGTAGTCGGTTGTTTTCTCTGAGATCCGCATATATATGAATTGTATAATGTCATGAGAATTATTATCATGTATAGCTGACCCTGTGGTTTGGGCAAAATACTTGTATTTCAGGGCGAGGAAAGGGCAAGGCACAGGAAGAGCACGATGGTGACGGAGGGTTTTGAAGGATGCTAATTCGGGGGTCCCGAGTCTTTTGATGTTCGGTTATGTCTTATTGTGATTTTTATTTTATTTTGTGTCGGATGAATGTACTATAATTTGTAAGGTATTGCGCATCGTCGTATGGTCTATACCGAAGGATCCTGTGTACGTTTGCTCGTATTAAAGACATGTATAACTTATACTCCACATCGGGGTTTTGATAAATATTGTGGTACGGTGCCACGTTGTCAGGTTGTAGGTGTATATCGTGATATCGCTTGGTGGGTCCCGGTAGGGGTCCACGACACTGTAATAGCCGCCGTTTTTGGGCTGTTACAGAAGATGGTATTAGAGAGTGTCTTTTCTTTTGCGTTATTGTAGAATCGAATTAGCATCAAGAAGCCTTCGTGCCACGTGTAACCTGTGCAAGCGCCTGACCCGTCGAATACGGTATGTTTCTCATGAACCATGGTTTAATTACTCGCATAATCTTGATGACATATTAATTTCTTTATTGGTCTTGGCATCTTGATAACGTGTGGTAAGATTCATCTATTTGATTTTCTGGGGAAACCTAAATCGAAAATGTTATTGGAACTGGTTTGATTTAATGTTGATATGATATTGAGTGTGTAGCACCCACGGTGCCAGTGATTCATTACGAACTGTTTTATCGGATATGTAATTCCTTGTTGCTATTAACTTAGCATGAATTATGATTGATAACTTGAATTGTACTTATGATTTGATTCTTTCAGTATGGCAAGAAATCTGAGAGGCCGTGCTAGGGGGGCGAGGCCGCGGAAGGGGCCGAATCCCGATACCACGAGCCAACAGACGCGCGAATGTGGAACAGAGTTCCACAGGCAGTGATTCGCCTTCTAGAGACCAATCACACCACACTGGAGAAAATGCAAGTGTCGATCCTTACACTGTGATGCAAGACATGATGGCCCAGATGAACCAAATGGGTCAGCTGATGGAAGCTATGCAGAGGAATACTACTGGTCAACAGCAGGGGCAACAGCCTCTGCCTCTGGTGCATGGCGGGATCGTGAGCCCGATTATTAGTGACATATCACGACAACGACCTTCAACTTTTGAAGGCTCATCTGAGCCTACTGACATTGTACACTGGCTATAGCATTTTGAGAAACTGTACAAGATGGTGGAGTGCCCAGAGGAGAATCGAGTTGGTGTGGCAGCCTACTATCTTAGTAAGAGTGCCCATACTTGGTGGCTTTCTGTGAGGCCTGCTGATGGCGCGAGTACTTGGGAGGAATTCAAGAATCTTATGCTTGACCGTTACTACCCCGCACCCCTCCGTGAAGCCAAACTGTCCGAATTACTGAACCTCGATCCATCGGAAGACGAGGATGTGTTAGCTATTGCTGAAAAATTCCAAGCACTTCTCCCTTTTGCTACGTCAGTTGTCCGTTCGGAAGCTGATAAGATCAAATACTTCCTCAAGAGGCTTAAACCCCGAATGAGGATGCAATTGCTCAATCACCACTGTACGACCCTACCGGAGTTTATTGAGAAGGCTTTGAAGTATGAACTTACTGCGAAGGAGATTTCCAAGAAGCAGCCTCAGTTTTCCAACAAGAGATCCAGGAACCAGACGCAGGCAGACAGTAACCGGGGGATGTTCAAGAAGCCCCAGCCTGTACCAAATCCTTCTGAACGGACACCTATGTCACTGAAGCTAAGAGGAACGCACTCTCGGGCAATCAGCTCACCTGTCGTGTGTTATAACTGTGGAGACCAGGGACATATCAGCTCCAAGTGTCCGAAGTCGGCCGTTGCCTGTCACACTTGTGGGAAGAACGGACATCGTGCTTGCTATTGCAGGAGTGGACCCGGGCTTGCTCTAGTAGCATCTCTTGCTCCAGTACAATCTTCTGTCCAGGACCATGCTCCTCCGTCCGCTTCTTACCAGACTACCGGGGCAAATAGAGGAATGGGCCGTGGAAATCAAGCAGGTACACCTGCTTCCGGGGTTGCAAAACCCAGAGTCTACGAGATGAAGAAAGCCTACGATCCCGAAGCTAGCATGATTGCAGGTACTCTCGAGATCCACTCTCAGGTCGTTTGTGTTCTTTTTGATACTAGTGCTTCACACTCCTTTCTGTCTACTTCTTGTTTGAGTCGTTTGCAATGGAATCATGTTACCGATTGTGAACCTTATGTAATTGGTCTACCCGATGGTAGAAGAATTATTGGGAATCGTGAAGTACAGAACTGTCCGATTCGCATGAATGATCGTGAGTGGTTGTCCGGCTTGCTTGTGGTTGATTTACCTAAAGATGATGTAATATTGGGTATCGACTGGATGGATCGTCACGATGCCGTGCTTAGCGTCCGTAAGCGAATGGTGACCATCACATCTGATGATGGTGTCGAGTGTATTTTTTGGGGTGATAATCCTAGTCATTCTGGGAGAGTCATCAGCGCTATGAAGGCTATGAGATTACTGAACCAGGGATGCATTGGTTATTGGTGTTACATGACCAAGACAACTGACCGACCAGTCGAATTGGTTGATATTCCGGTAGTTCGAGACTATCCAGATGTAATTCCATAAGAGCTTCCAGGACTACCCCCACAGCGAGAGGTAGAATCCACCATTGAGTTGCAGCCAGGGACGTCCCCGCTTTCGAAAGCACCGAATCGTATGGCCCCGACTGAGATGCAAGAGTTGAAGAGACAACTTGAGGAGTTAACTGAGAAAGGATATGTTCGACCTAGTGCATCCCCTTGGGGAGTGCCGGTGTTATTCGTACGGAAGAAAGACATATCGCTACGTTTGTGTATTGATTATCGTGAGCTGAACAAAGTAACAATTAAGAACAAATATCCTTTAGCTCGCATCGATGATTTATTGGATCAGCTCCAGGGAGCCGCAGTATTTTCCAAGATCGTTTTGAGATGCGGGTACCACCAATTGCGGATTCGAGAGTCTGACATCCCGAAGACAGCTTTTCGCACTCACTATGTGCATTATGAGTTCGTTGTCATGCCATTCGGACTGACTAATGCACCGGCAGTATTCATGGAATTGATGAATCGGGTTTTTATTAATTATCTGGATCATTTTGTAGTCATTTTTATTGACGACATCCTAATCTACTCTCGTGATCATGAGGAGCATGAGTGTCACCTCTGCCAGGTTCTCGATGCGTTAAGGCGAGAACAACTCTATGGAAAATTTTCTAAATGTGAATTCTAGATGTCCGAAGTTATTTTTCTGGGACATGTAATATCAGAAGATGGAGTGAGAGTAGACCCACAGAAGACAGAAGCTATCCGAGACTGGCTACCTCCGAAGAACGTGAAGGAAGTTCGTAGTTTTTTGGGTCTAGCAGGTTATTACAGATGATTCGTGGAAGGTTTTTCCAAAATTGCTCAATCGATGACTAATCTGTTGAGGAAAGATAAGAATTACTTGTGGTCGGAAGCATGTCAGCAAAGTTTTGATGAACTCAAGAGTCGATTAATTTCAGCACCTGTTTTGGTTCTACCTAAAGGAACAGAAGGATTCGTGGTGTATAGCGATGCATCGAGACAGGGCCTTGGCTGCGTATTAATGCAGAACGGGAAAGTGATCGCCTATGAATCTAGACAGTTGCGTCCTTACGAGGTCAACTACCCGACACATGATTTAGAGTTAGCAGCTGTAGTGTTTGCTTTAAAAATCTGGCGCCACTATTTGTATGGAGTTACCTGCCGGATTTTTACGGATCACAAGAGTCTGAAGTATATTTTTACTCAAAAGGAGTTGAATATGAGACAGAGTAGATGGTTAGAGCTAATCAAAGACTATGATATCGAGATCCTTTATCATCCAGGCAAGGCAAATGTGGTTGCCGATGCCTTGAGCCGTAAGACCATACAGGAGCGGATATTGGCTCGTTTGACCGCCCAGAGGGAATTGCAGTTAGAGTTCATGAGACCAGAGATTGAGGTCTGGTTACAGCGCATTCAGGGACAACTTTGCATGCTTGAGATTTCATCATCCCTGAATGAGATGGTCAGGACGAAACAGATGACGAACCCGTTCTTATCCAGAATTCGAGGAGAAGTCGATCAGGGGAAGGCCCATGGATTTGTGGTTCACGAGGATGGATTGATACGCTTTAAAAACTGAGTATGTGTACCAGCAGACGAAGAGTTGAGGAATACTATTCTGAAGGAGGCTCATGCTACCCCGTATTCCATACACCCGGGATCGAACAAAATGTATAAATATTTGAAGCCGTATTATTGGTGGGGTAACATGAAACGGGAGGTTGCCGAATTCGTTTCGAAATGTTTGACCTGTCAGCAGGTCAAGATTGAGCATCAACGACTAGCTGGCATGATGAAACCGCTCCCGATTCCCAAGTGGAAGTGGGAAGACATATCGATGGATTTTATTACTAGCTTGCCGATGAGCCGTCGAGGCATGAATATAATTTGGGTGATTGTGGATCGACTGACTAAATCAGCCCACTTCTTAGAGATTAAGGATACGTGGGGCCCTGAGAGATTGGCCCAGTTGTTCATCAAAGAGATTGTGAGACTGCATGGTACCCCTAAGAGTATTGTATCAGATCGTGACGGATGGTTCATGTCGCATTTATGGAAAGCAGTTCATCGTGCGATGGGTACACAGTTGAACTTCAGTACAGCTTTTCATTCTTAGACCGATGGTCAGTCTGAGAGGACTATTCAAACTCTGGAGGATATGTTGAGAGCATGTGCTCTCGATTGGAAGTACGACTGGGAAGCCAAACTACCGTTAGTGGAATTCACATATAATAACAGCTGGCACGCCTCGATCATGATGGCACCTTATGAGGCATTATATGGTCGTTGTTGTAGGTCCCCTTTGTGTTAGGATAATTTATCTGAATCTATTGGTATGGAGCCTGATATGTTATTAGCAGCCCGCGAGAAGATTACCTTGATCAAGAGTCGTCTATTAACGGCACAAAGCCGCCAAAAATCATATGCAGATAATCGTCGACGACCACTCGAGTTTGAGGTTGGTGACCATGTACTAGTCAAAGTATCTCCTACTCGAGGTGTTTTCCGATTCGGGAAGAGAGGCAAGTTGAGGTATATTGGTCCGTTTGAGATCCTGGAGCGAGTAGGCGACCTAGCCTATCGTTTAGCGTTACCACCAGCCTTGAGCCGGATTCACAACGTATTCCATGTATCTCAGTTGAGAAAGTATGTTGCTGACCCAAGCCACATTATTCAATTCAACGAGGTCGAAATAGTCGATGACCATTCGTATGAAGAGCGCCCTGTGCGGATACTTGAGAGGAGAGTCAAACAGCTGAGGAACAAGGCGATTCCCTTATTAAAAATTCAGTGGTCGAGACGTGGAGTCGAGGAAGCTACGTGGGAGACTGAGGATAGCATGCGGGAGAGATACCCCGAGATGTTTACCCCTTAGTTTCGGGGACGAAACTCCTTTTTAAGGGGGGGAGTATGTAATACCCTCGCCTTTACTATTGTATTTTCTGATTTAAATCGAGTATTATCGCACCACATATGTATTTATTGTAGCAAGCATATTGACGAATTATGTTAAGTTGGAATCCTGGTCATTCATACTATATTGATTGTTGAGTGTTATTGGGAGAATCCCACTTTTACTTGTTATAGAACTTAGCGTACGTTAGCCTAACTTTTTTTACGTACGCTATATCAGCCGATTTACGTACGTAACCTTTACTTGTTAATGTACGTAATGCGAGGGATCTTTCAGCAGATCACCTTTCGGTGGGTGGGGCCGAGTGAGTAGGTGGTAGTCGGAAGTCGATCGCGACAGCCAAGTCAATGTCTATTACGTACGTAATGGCTAGATATTTACGTACGTAACGACTGGTGTATTTTAAGACAGAGAAATCTGAGAAATTGACTACGTACGTAATGTACATGAGATTACGTACGTAAGGGCTTTAACGTACGTTAACCCCTCTCTTTAACGTACGTAATGCTGACTTCAGGTTATAAAAATATGACTTGCCTTTCATTTTTCTACTCAACCCATTCAACTCTTCCTCTGAGAAAACGATTCCCCACCCTGCCAAATCGATTTCTATCCCTTCTATCTTGTGTTGGAGCTTCAGCACTTGGTTTGTGACTTGGAGATTAGGAGATTGAAGTGTGTTCTTTGAAGTGTTGGTTTTGTTCTTCATTTTGAGGTTGGTTTCTCTTTAACTCATATTAAATCTATGCTTATGATGATGTTAGTATATAAACACTTCACATAATGTTAGTTTAATCTAGTATAAACATGATAAATTACTTGAATCATGCTCAAACGAAGTGAAGAATAACATTATGGGTGTTAGTACCACTTCTTGATGTATGATAACTTCATAATATGGTTGTGTTGATAAAGATAGATAAAAACCTGTTTAAAATAACATGATAATAGGAAGTTGATTTTAATCTTGACACCAAAAACATGTAAGTAATGGAAATCCTTGATGACTAGAGGTGTAAAATACTAATATTGTCTTGAACATTCAATTGATTCTTGAAAGATAACATGGAACCATATTCTTGGCCCCTAGAACCGATACCTTTGTGATGAATTGTTGGAAGAATTATGTTAACCCTCTGAAGATAATTTTCACAATATGGGATGAAGTTATATTTAGAATTCCGAGTATCCAATGATATAACTAGATTTTTAATAACTTCTTCAAAAGTAAAACAATGGGTTTTGATAGAATACAGTTGTAATCTTCATATGTTCAAGTTAATCGATTTCGTTGATAACTTAAAGAGGTGTTAATCACTACATTAATATGTTGATAATGTTCTTAGGAGGATTGTAGTGAGTATGGTGATACAAATGTGGTAGAGGGAGTAGCCGAATTCCATTTTATTAATCCATGTGTATTAAGAAACGTAAATTAAGACGATGTTCTTAGTTCACTAAAAACATAAACTTATGCTTTCATATAGGAATCGGTTTTAATGTAATCATTGGTAAAATAATGAAGAACGTAATTAAACACAAACTTATATCATAATCGGAAGTACCGATGATTGAAAAGATGTTTTCACAATGTTACATTGGTAATAATCTGGACTTCAAGTGTTTGACATGCTAGAATATGTGAATGAACATAATAAACATGTTATATGATAAATTGTAATTGGAACATTAAAGTGATCAATAAGATAATTAATCTATTCAAGTAAATTTACGAATATTGTTTCTATGTAATGATACCGTTATCGTACGAATGTGTTGTTGAATAAATTACATTTCATTCAAGGTAGCTTGTTCACGTGAGTATTGTTAGAGGGCGATACCAGTCATTTGATCATTCAAAGAAGGATTATTCATCTACGGAATTGAGGCAAGTTATCTTGCTTGGTTATAATGATGGTTGAATTCTTGTGGTTATTATGCGTTTCGTGTATATGAAATGTTCCGAGAATCTATGATTCATGATATGGTGATGTCCTTGATCGTGTTATCATTTGTGGTGGGATGGCATGCCCGAGTTTACCATTCTTGTTACCGTTGGTTCTGTTGAGCTTTGTTGACATTTCGGTGAGTCGTTCGATTTCTTGATAAAGGTGTAATTCGTTGAGTTTCGTTGTCATGTTGCATCATGACATCTCTGGAGTCATATCTGCATGCCGATTGGTTATGTGTAGGATTTTTAGCCGGGAACTTGATGATCATGCGTGGATGTTTCCGCATTTAGATCGTGCACACGAGACGTAGTTCGTGAGGCTAATTAGGTACATCGTCCCACGTATATTATGGATTCCATATACGGGGTGGACATGTGCACGGACACATTTCTGGATCGGGCATACTGTGACGTCCATCTTGAGCCATATTATATGGTCTTTCGTATATTTGGATATGTTCGATAGTTGGGACTGACTGTTTATACACCTGCGGGGTATATTCAGTAGTTGGTTGTTTTCTTTGAGATCCGTATATATATGAATTGTATAATGTCATGAGAATTATTATCATGTATAGCTGACCCTGTGGTTTGGGCGAAATACTTGTATTTCAGGGCGAGTAAAGGGCAAGGCACAGGAAGAGCATGATGGTGACGGAGGGTTTTGAAGGATGCTAATTTGGGGGCCCCAAGTCTTTTGATATTCGGTTATGTCTTATTGTGATTTTCATTTTATTTTGTGTCGGATGAATGTACTATAATTTGTAAGGTATTGCCCATCGTCATATGGTCTGTCCCGAATTTGGATCCTGTGTATGTTTGCTCGTATTAAAGACATGTATAACTTATACTCCACATCGGGGTTTTGATAAATATTGTGGTACGGTTCCACGTTGTCAGGTTGTAGGTGTATATCGTGATATCGCCTGGTGGGTCCCGGTAGGGGTCCACGGTACTGTAATAGCCGCCGTTTTCGGGATGTTACAGTTCCTGTCCCCATCGTGGTTTGTGGCGGAACCCTGAGCATAATTCACCAACCTCCTAGCTCCTCGGCGTGCCATTTCTGACAGTATTAATCTAAAGCCAGTTCCACACACAGTTTATAATTAAACGTAGTATCCAGACAGAAAACACATATATCACTTACTTTGCATTCCCACGAGGAGTTACGGTCGCTTGGTGTGTTGGACTGGAATAACTTTGAAAATTAGGAGAAGTTTTATTTAAACCAGGAGCCGTCTCTCTGATACCATTTTCTGTAACACCCCCAAAATCTCCCGAGGTATTACAGTGCCGTGAATCCCCTGTGGGACCCACAAGGCTAGTTTAGGAAATTGACATTTTAAAGAAATTGCAATAAAATGATAAGTCCACGGTTACATGTCATGAGCCGAAAAGTTTTAAGAAGAAACATAATTCAAAGTTCGATTATTACATAACGGAGGTTTTAAAGATCAAATTTAATTTATGCAGCGGCAAGAGTTTATTCCAACACCATTCAAGTCTGACCGAACTCCTCAGGAATATCCTGCACATGATCAACAAATTTATCTGGCACGAAAATTCATGCCAGGTAGCCAGGGTCAGAGAATGCACACCAATCACAATTATTAGCAACGATATACACAATTTTAACAAACACAGTGCCACATAACCAACAGAAAATATTTCACCACACGACCGACGTTCTCTTTCTCTTTTTATCACATAAACCCCAAGGTCGCAACCAAGGGTCACGAAAGTATCCACACGGGAATGTAGGTGCCCAATTTGTGTCTTATCCCCTAACACATTTCTATATAGGTACCATACAGTTTTTATCCCCAACACATCAGCCCATTTATAACACATTCTTAGAGAAAGACAATCGTCAGCATTTATCAATAATGGCACATTCATGAATACAACCTTTCAATAATATTAGCATTTCTCGAGCAAGATTTCACTTGCCTTTGATCCGACGGTAGGTGACTTATGATAATTGGGATCTCCACGCCCGATCGAGCTTAACCTAGTCACGTAATATCCGATTAACACCTTGTACGGATAATGATGACTAGAACTAGTCTCCCTTCCCTTCCCTAACAGGGTTCCTAACGTAGTCTTATTTGCCAAAATTAGTATTGTGCTTCTAAGTTCACAAGCAATACTTACCACTATGTCGTTCAATTCTACAGTTAATGTTAGCTATATCGATTTGTTCAACAAGATTATCCCAATCATCATTCGGTTAGCAACAAACGACTATAGCATAATCGAATCCCATAACTTCTAATTCAATTCTCTATTCCGAGTACTTCAATCGTGGATTAGCATTTTACACCATGATTTCATCGTTTGATTCTCAATGACATTAATACTATCGAATTAATTCCCCTAGTTAGTTAACGTTGATAATCATATGGCAAGAGTGGGTTACGACTAGTTTATCAAACGGTGATGGATTCCTACGAAATTCTCCTATAATTGATTCATCGAGTTAATATAATCCCAATGTAAATTGAGACGGAAGTTCTCGCATGTGATTGTTACAACGAGTTGTATGAAAACGAAATATACGAACAATGATAATCCCGATTACTACAAGTTCGTCCGTTTAGATTGTCTACGAGATTTAGCAAAATCTACCCAAGTACCCGTAATATAACAAGTATTAATCAACAACATTGAAGAGATTACTCCTAGGATTGATAGGCTTACCTTAATAGATGAAGAACACTGAGGAGAGATGACAAATCAACAAGAGCCACGAGGAGAAACGAGGAATGGATTGAATGACTTGGATAATCTTCACCGGAGCTTACGAAATCACCTCCTCTATATTAATTCAAGTGTATGAGAGGCCAAGAATCGAGTATAAGGTTGTGGAAGAGCTTCAAGAGTGCTTCACTTCAGGTTTTGGGTTGGGAGAAATGAATGTGGGAGTGTTATTTTATAACACCCGATCTCGTTAATGTACGTTAATGTTCCAGGATTTACGTACATAAAGTGTATTACGTACGCTATGTGCGATGGTTAACGTACGTAAAGTCCGTCCAGAAGCCACTGACTGAATTGCACCCATATGTTACGTACGTAAGTTGTTATAATGTAGGTAATGCACCTAATCTTAGTGTACGCTAAGCTTGGCGAAGAGCGTACATTATAAGGGGTTGACTCGTTTGTCTTCTAGCCCGCCGAAAGTAGCTCAATCCGCGTCAAAAGGAAGATTCTGGTCGGTAGACCAACTCAACCGTTACGTACGTAACCGAGTTACGTTAACGTACGTAATACTTCAAATTTATCGTATGTTATGAATATACTATGACGTGCGTTAGACATTAAATCCCTTAACCACATATCATATTTTAACCATCTCAGGGTGGCCATCATTCCCACTCGTCAACAATTATCGGGGAACAAGACGTTGGCCACCATCATATTCGCACCGACGATTGTCCAACAGCGTCAAGGCGTGTCACCTCCGTTTCATCCACATCGCACAATTGTATAGCATTTAATGAAATAAATAATAAAAAAAATAATATCACATTATAAGAAATCACACAGTACAAGGTAATTAAGCATGAAATACCGGTGGTATTACATTATTATAGTCTCGTGGACCCCATACCAGGAAATCCACCAGGCGAACACGACTAAAGTAAGGAGTATCACAATCCCTACTATGATACTCGACACAATATTTCGATATGGGATTTTCAACGACAAGGTGGGCCTACATAGCTAAAATTTAAAAAAAATACAACACTAATGAGCCTTGCTAGTATAACACAAAATAGAAACAACTGACAAGTTGGAAAATACTCCAACTACCAAGAAACAACTCGGGACTAGTATCGCTCAAATAACTCGTTGCCATCATCATGCCCTTGTGTCTTAACTTTCTCCTTGCAAGCACCTAAAATGTGTAAACATGCTCCGTCCCCACGCGGTAAGTCATCCATATAATGAATATCAATTACATGTAAAACATGATATGTATCTAAAGGAATACAAACGACATAACAATAATACGAGATGCTCACAAACAACGGTAAAAACTGAAACACCATGCCCACGACATACGAGAAACACCTGCTCAATAGGTTAGAAATCAAATGACGAATAGTGAATAGTCAATAGTGAAACATAAACAATGAACCAGCCCAAAGCTAAAATAGATAACAACAGCGATGCCCGAAGGCCCTAACTGAAATAGAAATATATTATAAATGGCCTGAAAGCCCTCAACCGAAGCTGCAATACATCACAAATGAGATGGCCGAATCCAAACAGCCCGAAGCGGTATCACACTGAGATGGCCGAAATCGAATAGCCTAAAGCTATATCGCAATAGTGAGATCATCCAATGACTGTGACTTGCTGAATTGCAGGTGCTAGGAAACCAACTGCGAATATTTTAATCCCCAGACTTAACCCGAGCACTAACCTAGACTAGCCTCCAAAACACAAATAATCACAAACGGCAATGATAGCAAAATTACCGAATTCACAGGAATGATAGTGTACTGCTTTGAGTTGGCCAACACAACAACAATAAACCACGGATGGGCACCATCCTCAACAGTCCCAATTCAATACCTCGATTGCCTTGAAATGACCAATCGATAATAACGACACAACGGATGGAAACTGTCCTCGACAGTCCCAATTCAATACCTCGATTGCCCCAATCGATAACAACAATGATAATAGATGCCTCGGCGCCTTTAATCAGTCACCGATGATAGAGATGATAACCGAATATGTCAATGCCTTCAATAGGCCAATACAACATCATTAAAAAACCCCAAGATCAATAGCAAAAATCACAACGATGTCTTAAATCGGACATCAATATCAACAATGACAATCGATACATCGATACTGTGAACCGGCTATCGACAATAATAGTAACACAAAAGTCTCAATGTTGTAAATCAGTCATTGACGGAAAACACTAATATTTGGAATAATTACTGACGGATATTGTATCGAATAATTTCCCTAATATCAACAAATTATAAATATACTACGTCTCGAAATGATACAACACATTCATACACATAAATGATAACATAAATCTCATTGACCAGTACAAGTGTGAAACTTGCCCCAAACCAAGGACGATGAATTCCTCCCACGAACGACGAACAACATCCTTTAATAATCAACGAACACTCGAACTACCTTGAATGAAGTACCATTCATTCAATAACAAAATTCTACGAATCCGATAATGAATTCAACATAATAGATTTCTTTGAATCGAAACTACTCTTGTTATATGAATTATCCATATTTATTCAACTCTTTATTAATAAAAATATCATCTTATATTATCTTAATTAACTCAAGAACATCATAAATATTTTAAACATGATGTTTTCTACTCAAATCATAATATCCACATTTAGGACTTAATAATCCCTTAAAATCAATATTTATTCAATATTTGATTGTCGTTACTTTAATAATTGAATAAATATTTATGCAAAGTCTAAATCATAATTTGTCCAAGTATTTGACCATCATAATTGTATCTCTCAACATCTAAGAGTTTTAATATTCATTATGCCAGAAAAATTATACTTAATTCTATATTTTGATTATTTAAATAATTTTACTAAATAATCACAAAGAATCCAAAATATCATAAATTCGATTATAATCAACTTCATTAAGTTAGAAGTAATTTTCATAATTTTATTCAAGTTTAAATACAAACCGTTTATTTATCACATTTAAATATTGATTACTTTAATTATCAATTGAATGCAATTAACATATAATTAGTATATTACACCAATCTAAAGGGTGATTTAAAACATACAAATAGTCATTATATCAGTACTTAAAATCTTAGAATTAATATTTATTCATATCTTAATTAATATTAATTTTATGAAGATTTCAATATAATATATCGTTACCAAGAAATTTCCAAAATGCCAAATAAAATATTGAAATATTATATGAATATTGTAACTTAATACTTTATGGAATAATAAGTTAAGAGAATCGAAGTTCTTTAGGTGTTTAAGAGTTTATACATTTTTAATAATAGCGATAATCATTCTTAAATAGATAAAGATTACCAAACTATAACTAATTCGAAGTTTGGACACCTCTCTATAGTTAATATCACAACGGATAAATCGCACATCTTCCCATCGAGAAATTAATGAAAATCTCTCTCAGGTAATTCGTCGGATAGTTGGCGGAGTTGGTCTGAAAAATCTGCCCTGACTCGCAGGAAAACCATTTATTACCAAAAGAACGTACTCAGATCCAGAAATTCAATATCCAAGATCATAATTGTATCTCTAATACATCCGTAAAAATTCACAAGTCCTATATTTAGTGCGAATAATTTCTCTAATCCTCGTTGGATAATTTATCGGTCAATAATTATTCGATGATATTAGAAAATACCACCCAATATCTTACTCTCATCTATTCAATATCACATCCGTAACTGAAAAAAAAATCACGCTACCAATATTCCAACAAGATCAATGATAAAATATTATTCTAAATTCAGGATATTAGAAGAGGGACAGTACATATTGGGAATTCGAATCTATAGACATAGATCCAAAAGGATGATTTGACTTAGTCACAGCACTTATAAAAACAAAATTCTTGACAGGTTCAATATGAAAAACCCCAAGTGGGGCTTTTTTTCCACGTCTCAAGGTATGTCTCTAAGAAAGACTTATTGGTGTTCTTCAAGGCCTGATGAGCAGAAGAGAATTCCCCAGGTTCCTTATGCAAAGTGTCGACGGACGACATGTTTCCGACCCATTAATTAAGCCTCATCTGCAATCAAAGCATGAGGGTCATGTTGTAATGGGAATCAGACACATTATAGAGTGGTCATGATTTTTGTAATGTTTTAATTCCTTATGATTGTAAATGGTTGAAGACTAGATATATTCCATTTGGTTTAGCAATAAATGAACAGTCTAAATTTGACTTAGAATGTCCAAATAAGTTATCAAGAATATGTCTCGATTAATGAAACCTTATTAAGTGAACTTGAATTCAAATCAAACATGCCCATAGTCTATATAATTAAAATGGACAGTAATGATTAAAAGAGACTAGTTTGTAAGTTAATTCAAGGCGTTGTTCCATGGGTCATGTGATATGAGATGTCAAGAGTTACTTGCAAGGATATAAGCTGGGAACTCATGATCAGACAAACCCACCATGAGAAATCTTTAAGAGATTAGATGACAAAAGAGTGTCTCATTTACTATATGAGTATACTCTTTAGACCTGAGTAATCCATGATTTTCTTGTGGATTATTGGTATCGATATTGTTAAACGTCATTCCATAAAAGGGGGTATAAAAACAGTACTCGGGATAATATAAGTCAATTGAACTGATTTCGATGTACAAGACACAATTATCCCCCCATATCTTGGGATTATGTCCTTAAGGGCCTCTCGGAGAGTTGGGATTGTAAAATGCATGATCGTGTTAAGATTTATTATGATTAATCATATGTTTAAACAATTCGACTCAGAGATTTGAGAAAAATATTTGAACTGAATAAAGATGACGGGGTATCTTACTTTATGTTCGAATAAGGAGGGAAACGAGAAAGGAAATTAGATGCACACTTGTTCTAAAGGACAAAGGGAGATTATTGGAGAGATGTCCTTCAATCAATGTGCATAACTTATATAATAGTTTATAGGTTTTAGTTAGTTGATGATTACTAACTAAATGTTTAGCTGGTCTGATGGATCCAGTTGGGAATTATACTCACCGCTAATCATAACTGAACCTATAGGATCACAAACAAAGCAGGAGATTGAATCAACCAGACTTAGAGTGTAAATGTGAATAAGGGTAAAACTAACTTTAGAAGTGCGAAAAGGATGAATCGGGACACACAGACACATCGGTCTGGGCTGAGCATGTTGTGCGGGCTGATCAGACACAGCTTGTGTCAGGCCGAGGGCCCGAGTGCATAAATCTACTGAGCTTTATATGGGGAAACCACTTTGTCATTTTTTCTTGTGGGGAAATGACTCTCTTTTACCTTGTATGTCTAGGTTATTTATCTCTATAAATAACTAGACAATAGACAGAGGTATGGAAAAACTAAGGTGTGTTATTAGATCCAAGACAAAATATCATCCAACCCCCATACACGTTATAAAAGCCAGTAGAGAGAGAGAGAAGAAGAGTTTTTGGAGTTCTTCATCTTACTCGTGTTCTGAGCTAGCAACTTGAGGCGATTCAAGATATGTTGTGTGGATATTGGTAGAGGGGCGATACATGGAGTCCTAAAGCCACATTCTACAGATCTGGTTAGAGAACCATTATTGGGATAAAAATACTCTAAATGTTTTTATAAATGCATCCTACAACTTGCATCCTACAACAATCTTCATACATCGCTTAAAGGGCGTTCTTCCTGTAGAATAATAAAGATTGTGCTTGCAATGAAATGACAATGTTGGATACAACAATATCATTGTTGATATTTTACTTAGGAAAAGTAAATATAAATCCAACAGGGAAATGCTTAGACCTTTAAACCGTTGGGTAATACGCAATTCTTTATTCACAAAGTATTCACAATTTTCAAAGGTGCATTTAATGCTGATAGAGACAACATTTAATGTGGGTCCTCGACTGTGGACTGAAGAGCATTTAATGAAGGTCAAAAGGAATGCTGAAGCATTAAATGTTAAGAAACTTTAATTCAACATTCATCAAGCCTCCAATCGGAAGTGTCCACATCTCACCAACCGGCCAACAACGACATTTATAACGGATCTATTTTTGAGGTTATAAATAACCTAATCAGGGGACTTGCGCATTTAGTGAACCCACCGAAAACTGAAGCATTGAAGTATCTAAAGTACTAATCATCTTTCACAAGCAATCGGTTTCCTCAAGCCTATAGTGCATATCCTTATTGAAGAAATATTCAGTCCTTAAGTGAGAATAACACACTACATCAGTGAACTCAAAGCCTACAGTTGTTGTTTGGGAATACCTTATCATAAAACACTTTATGTGTTGAGTACATTAGCCCTGTGTGGACTAGTCAGAACCTTTCTGACCTGTGTGGGACGAAGAGAGTTAAGGATGATGCCTCAATATGTGTGAGAAGAAGGTAGTTCAAGGAAGCTTACAATTAATCTATTTGAACGATCTAAAGCTATAGTCAGGTGTATCAATTTGTGTGAACGATATAATGTGGGTTTAGTTAAAATCATAAAGTTTTGTACGCCGTAATTCTAATATATATTTACTCCTATGTGGAGAACTTATTGACGTAGAGTACTTTGCCTCGAACCACATTAAACCTTTGTTTTTACTTCCTATATTTACTACTTATCTACTGTCCGTGATTGTTTTATACTTACATTGAAAAACTCTATAATCATCAAGCTATCAGTTGATCATATAGTTGTGGTATTATATCAACTTGCATTTGTCTTACAATCCCCGGATAACTGTTGTGTATTTTTATCTGTACTTGAATCACGAGGTGTATGAGTACATCATATAACAGACTAAAGTATGATTTTTCTTACTCGGATCCCAGTACTCATGATCGTATTTTGTAAATATTGTTAATTCATGCATGTACATAGGTACAACATGTAGCATATGTTACGCTACGGCGTAGGAGGTCGCTCAGAAAAAGTAGAGCCTGTACGAGGCTTCTTGAAAGTGGCCTGACTGCCTTCGGACTGATTACGGTTCTTTGACTTCTTGCCAGAAGATGAAGTCTGATTCTTAGAAATTTCCTTAGCAGTAAGCTCATAAGCAAGAGCTTTCTCGATGAATTCGTCCAAAGTGGTGCAATGATGATTAAGCAATTGAAATCTCATACGAGGTTTCAACCTCTTACTGAAATACTTGATTTTATCCGTCTCGGAGTGGATATTAGATGAGGCGAAAGGCAGTATCTCCTGAAACTTCTCGGCAATGGCGAGAACATCTTCTTCCGTTGAGGGGTCGGGACTGAGTAACTCCGAAAGCTTAGCCTTCCTGAGTGGGGCCGGATAATATCTTTCCATCATGAGAGTTTTGAATTGGTCCCACGAGCAAGCTTCGTCGGTGGGCTTCAGAGATAGCCATCATGAGTGAGCGCTCTTACCCTGATAGTAAGCCGCGACTGGAACTTTGTGTCCTCCGGGACACTCCACCATAGCAAATAATTTCTCAAAATGATCCAGCCAGTGAATGATGTCCGCCGGCACAGATGAGCTTTCGAAGGTAGGCGGCTTCTCGCGAGAAATGTTGTGAATGATGCTGCTCACATTCCTCTCTTGCCTCTGAGGTGGTGGCGGCGGAGCCTGCTGATTCTGAGCCGCTGAGTTCTGCATCGTCTCCATCAGACGTGCCATCTAAGTCATTTGGGCCATCATGCCCGACATAAAAGCAATAGGGTCAACTCGGACACCATCTGATTGAGCCGTGTCCCGGGTATGACTCCCTTATAGTGATGGATTATTTCCAGGTGCATGTGTGGCAGCATCGCTGCTTGATGAGTTAGCATTATTCCTCGTGTTCGCACGAGTGTTCATTCGAGTTCCCGGGTTTCGGCCCGCACCGCGGCCTCTTCCCCTGCATCCTCTGCCAGCTCGATCCATACTGAAGATAGGGAACATATGATAATTATAGATCCCACATGAATATTATATTATAATGAAGTTATGAAATGATAACAATGAGCATACGCGCTCTAACACAATAATCGCATGAAGGATCAACTGAGGTGACATGATTATCTGATGAAATTTTGAAATGATTATCTTGAACAAGTTGACAAGATTAATGAAACGATCCACAAGATCAACAACTGAATGATGAAATGAACTGAGTGATTAATGAATTAACATGATCGACATGATCAAAATGAGGATTGTTGACTGATGAATGATGAATGAGTGATTCTTATTGCCAGAAATCATACCACGGCGTCAGAAATCTTACAGTTCTTTCGGTCCGAGGGGCTTGGCGCTTGCACAGGTCACACCTGACTCGAAAGTCCAATGATACTAGTCTGATGAACAATGATTTCAAATGAGACATGACTTGGAAGGTAGTATTCAAAACCATGCTCTGATACCAACTATGTAATACCCCAAACTAGGCGGAAATTACAGTGCCGTGGATCTCCGACTGGGACCCACAAGGGGAATGAAAATTAATTAATTACACAATACGAATGTAGTACCGAACCACATTACATCATCAATCACTCCAATGACGAGTTTCAAATACAACACACCCAGGGAACACTGAATACATGTATATTTTATATGAAGATAAAATATACATCGCTGAACAAATGACAATCCAAAAAGAAAGTGCAGCGGAAAACACATAACAAGGAAACATGAATAGAATGAAGAGACTGGGGCCCCCTACTAGTATCACTGGGACTCCTCGCCATCAACATTCTCTTCCCGTGCTTTTGCCTTGCCATGACCTAAAAACAATATCCCCAACGGGGTCAGTTACATAGAACAACAATCCTCGAGAGTTGAACAATATACAACAATAACATGAATGAATTAAGAAATAGAGTTGAATGATGAGCATCATAGTACGCCCGAATAGAATGTGCAAGTGCACAAGTAGCCGAGTGTCCGGAGTCCCACATATACACTCGAAACTTGGCCTAATTAGTCTTACGGAGGTACTTTACTGTGTGCATAGTCCAATGTGTCCGGAGTCCTGCATATACACATGATCATAGTGTGCCCGACTAAAAATTCCACACATACGCCACCCGGCCATGCAATACAATACCGGAGGGTCACAAGAACAAAAGCGAACAAAATGAGAGATAATGAATAAAATCCGACAAGGATCAAGAACAACTCACCGAGATGAAATAATGATACAACGAGTGATAGCTTCAATGAAATGATTTGGAATCGTCGTTCCTCGTGAGTTACATGATAAGTTGATAAATACAAGTCTCGACATGAATAATATATTATGAGTGTATTATGTGTACGAATGAACAACAACGTAATGAATGAATATCCCTTTAACCGAGTAAGAATTAACTTACTCAACACCGGTGCTGAAATGTCTTCTCCCCTCTAATGGAGATAAAACCGGTCGCTCGGACAACCTTGAATAACAAAATTATCGACAAACGCTCAAAATACGTATTAAGCACGATTATCACCGACTCAAAAGTCGTTACAACAATAACCAAAACTCATTGGGGCATTCTAACGGATACGTTGCAAACATTCATCCTTTGATAATAACCAATCCTAAATATATCGAAACCAAACTCCAAAATGAGTAGTTCAATCCAACAAAACACCTTCAATGGTATCAATAATCCAATAGAAAACCATAACTCAAGGTTACGACAACTATAATCGGAAACCCCCAAAAATATCCAAAGTCAAACCCCAAGGGTTCTTGAATAATTCCCCATATATTCATCAAATCCGAAATATACACCAATAAACCCATAGGGATACATGTATTCAAGGTAGATAATCCATATCTAACATATTACAACATCATAGCAAGTTCACATGAAGAGATCGGAAGGAAAAGCACTCGAACTCTGAAATTCTAGACTCAAGAAATGATTACCTTGATTTGATGTGTTAGAGAGGATTAGGTGATGATTAATCCGACTTAGAAGCTTGAAGATGATGATAGGTGAGTGCAGCTCGAACAGATATCTCCAAATCACCCAAAATCACCCATAATCACCCAAAAACTAAGTGAGAAATGAAAATGACGAAACTGGACTGGACTGTCCAATTTACACTGATTCAGTTTAGCGCACGCTATGTCCTGATATGTAGCATGCGCTAATGGGTAAACCGGATAGTCCAGTGAACTCTGACTGCCTCGTTAGCATACACTACGAACTTGGTAGCGTGCGCTAACGCCCTCCAGATAGCGTGCGCTAATCCAAAATGTTAGCGTGCGCTAACTGATGTCTGATGCCCAGTAACTGGAGTCCAGAATTTACTGTCCTCTGTCCTGACTGAACCTTAGAGCGCGCTACCCTATTATTAGCGTGCGTTACCAAGTAACCCTTGCGTACGCTATGTACACTCTTAGCGTATGCTACGAATTATCTCAACTCAGTCCAGTACCCACTGGACTGTCTGTTCCAACCCGCTAGCGCGCACTGATGGATCCAAATAGCATGCGCTACACACATCATTTACCGTACATTACTCCCAATTGTAACGTATGTTACAAATCTCGCTACTCCAGTCCAGTGCCTTATGGACTGTCTGCCCAAATGCATTAGTGTGCGCTAATACTAAGGGGTTAGCGTGCGCTACGTGTACTCAATCAGAGCGCGCTAAAAAGAGTACGTAGCGTGCGCTACTCCTCACGCACAGTCCACCAAAAAGATGAAGATGAAGATAAACTCGGCTCAAATCTCAAACAAGGTAGAAAGACTAATGATAACTGATCCAGGATTCCAAGTACGTTAAACAGTGAACACGATGGACGAACATTAGTGATGAATGATTATTACTGAGTGAAATATTACTGAATGAAAATTAACTGAATGATAATGAATGAATTTACAATCGGGAATTACATACTCACCCCCTTAAAAATAGTTTCGTCCTCAAAACTAAGGGTCAAACAAATTGGGATAACTCTCCAGCATACTGGCCTCGGTTTCCCAAGTAGCCTCTTCGACTCCGTGTCTAGACCACTGAATCTTAACTAAAGGAATCGTCTTGTTCCTAAACTGTTTGATTCGCTGCTCTAAGATTCGTACAGGACGCTCCTCATACGTATGATCATCCGCGATCTCAATTCATCGAAATGATGTATGTGACTAGGGTCGGCAACATACTTACGCAATTGAGAGACATGAAATACGTTATGAATTCGTCTCAAGGCTGGAGGTAAAGCCAATCGATAATCCATATTGCCCACTCGATCCAAAATCTCAAACGGTCCAATGAATCTTGGACTCAACTTCCCCCGCTTCCCGAAATGGAAAATACCTCAACTCGGGGATACCTTGACCAAAACATGATCACCTGTCTCGAACTCCAAGGGTCGACAATGGTTATCGGCATATGACTTCTGTCGACTCTGAGCGGTCAACAAACGACTCCTGATCAAAGCTACCTTCTCGCAGGCAGCATATTGGGCTCAGTGCCGACTGATTCTGATAAATCGTCCCAGCATAGGGGAGATCGACAACGAATACCGTATAAGGCCTCGTAAGGTGCCATCTGAATCGAAGCGTGCCAACTATTATTATACGCGAATTCGATCAATGGTAGTTGGGCTTCTCAATCATCTTTCCAATCGAGGATGCATGCCCTCAATATGTCCTCCAACGACTGAATAGTTCTCTCTGATTGTCCGTCGTTCTGAGGGTGAAAAGCCGTATTGAAGTTGAGCTGAATCCCCATGGCACGACGAACTGATTTCCAAAAATGTGACATGAATCGCCCGTCACGATCAGAAACGATACTCTTAGGAGTACCATGCAATCTCACTATCTCTTTGATGAACAATTGGGTAAGTCTCTCAGGACCCCACGTATCTTTAATCTCAAGAAAATGACTGACTTAGTTAAACGGTCCACAATCACCCAAATTGTATTCATGCCCCGCTGACTCATCGGCAAGCTCGTGATGAAATCCATTGAAATATCTTCCCACCTCCATTCTGGGATAGGAAGTGGTTTCAGCATACCCGTCGGTTGCTAATGTTCTATCTTGACTTGTTGGCAGGTGAGACATCTCGAAACAAACTCTGCGACTTCTCGCTTCATATTACTCCACCAGTAATTTTGTTTCAAGTCTTTGTACATCTTGCTAGACCGTGGAAGATTAGAATAAGGAGTAGCATGGGCCTCTCTCAAAATTGAGTTTTTCAACTCGTAATCTGCCGGAACACATAACCGGTTCTTAAATCGCAAAAGTCCATCCTCATGGATCACAAATCCAGGGGCTTTCCCCTGAGTCACATCATCTCGAATGCGCAACAAAAATCGGTTTGAACCCTATTTTAGTCTGATCGTCTCCTCAAGTGGCGATGAAATCTCCAGCATGCAAAGCTGTCCTTGTACACTTTGTAACCAAACCTCGATCTCATGCCTAAGGAATTCCCACTGAAGTTCCTTCTGAACAGTTAAACGAGCAAGCATCTGCTCCTGAATGGACTTACGGCTCAAGGTGTTGGCGACAAAATTCGCCTTACCTGGGTGATACTGTATCTCGATATCATAGTCCTTAATCGGTTCTAACCACCGCCTCTGACGCATATTTAACTCCTTCTGAGTGAATATATACTTCAAGCTCTTATGATCGGTGAAAATCTGACAGGTGACGCTATAATGATAGTGACTCCAAATCTTCAATGCAAAAACTACAACGGCTAGCTCCAGGTCATGGGTCGGATAATTGACCTCATAAGGCCTCAGTTGCCGCGAGGCATAGGAAATAACTCTCCCGCTCTGCATTAGTACACATCTTTGGCCCTGCCCGGACGCGTCACTATAAACCATGAATCACTCTGTCCCTTGCAGTAAGGAAAGGACAGGTACTGAAATTAAACGGCTCTTGAGTTCCTCAAAACTCCACTGACACGCATCAGACCATGTGTATTTCTTATCCTTCCGCAAAAGGTTCATCATGGGCTGAGTGATTTTAGAAAATCCCTCCACAAATCACCTGTAATAGCCAGCTAATCCGATAAAGCTTCGAATTTCCTTAACATTCTTCGGATGTTGCCAATCTCGGATAGCCTCTGTCTTTTGAGGGTCGACACGAACTCCGTTTGCTTAAATTACATGTCCGAGAAACGTCACCCTGGACATCTAGAATTCACACTTGGAAAACTTCCCATAGAGCTGCTCTTGTATCAACACGTCGAGAACCTGATGAAGGTGAAGTTCGTGCTCCTGTCGGTCAGGAGAATAAATCAAAATGTCATCTATGAAAACAACCACAAATCAATCTAAATAGTCGATGAAAACTCGATTCATCAACTCCATGAATACAGCAGGTGAATTAGTTAACCCAAATGGCATCACTACAAACTCGTAGTGCCCATAGCGTGTTCGAAACGCCGTCCTCGCGATATCCGACTCTCGAATTCGCAACTGATGATACCCAGATCTTAAATCAATCTTGGAAAATACTGAATCTCCCTGAAGTGGATCCAAAAGATCATCGATGTGGGGTAGGGGATATTTATTCTTGATCGTCACCCTATTCAGCTCTCGATAATCAATACATAAGCGAAAAGAACCGTCCTTCTTCTTCACAAATAACACTGGTGCTCTCCACGGGGACGCACTCGGCCGGATATAACCCTTCTCAGTCAGTTCCTCCAGCTGATTCTTAAGTTCCTGCATTTCAGTCGGGGCCATACAGTATGGTGCCTTTGATATTGGAGATGTACCAGGCTCCAACTCAATCGTGAATTCCACATCTCTCTGCGGAGTCAAACCAGGTAACTACTTTGGAAATACATTAGCGTATTCCCTTACTACTGGAATGTACGCCAGTGACACTGATGATTTATCGGTTTTGGTCATATAGCACCAATAACCAACACTCCCTTGATTTAGTAATTTCACCGCTTTCATTACATTGATAACCTTTCCGGAACAGCTGGGGTTACTCCCCTGAAATACACATTCGACTACATCGTCTGAAACAATAGTGACCATATGCTTACGGACACTAAGGATGGCATCGTGACGATCCATCCAATCAATACCCAAAATGACATTGTCTCTAGGTAAATCCACCATGATCAGGTCTGCCAACCAATCACGGCCATGAAACTGAATCGGACAATTCTTAATCTCATGATCTCCGATAATTCTCCTACCATCAGGTAGTCCAATGATATAAGGCTCGTAATTAGTAGCACTATCCAGATGAAGTCTACTAAAGCATGACTCTGAAATGAATGAATGCGATGCACCAGTATCAAAAAGGGTACACACATGTTGAGATAGAATTTCGAGTGTACCTGAGATCATTCGGGCCTCCGGATCATCAACTCTCTTCATCTCATAAATTCGGGGCTTGCCAGCCCCGGACCCAGATGCTCCTATCTGATAGCTGTGGGCTCCGCCTTTGTTAGCTCCTATCATCTTAAATGATGCGGACTGAGTGGCCTGATTCTGAATCGCTGACTGCTTCGGGGCCTGAGATGTCACCAGAGTGGGTTTGGAGTCCCTTTGGCAGAAACGGGTCCTATGCCCCGCAATCCCGCAGTTATTACACGTGACAGTCTGCCTCAGACATTTCGTGCTGAAATGGCCCTGTTCACCACCGTTGTAACAAGTGATGGCCGAGCTAGCCGCTAGGGACTGAGATTCCGCAGGCTTAGGCGGACTGATTACGCTTTTTTGACTTCTTGCCAGAAGATGAAGTCTGATTCTTAGAAATTTCCTTAGCAGTATGCTCATAAGCAAGAGCTTTCTCGATGAATTCGGCCAAAATGGTGTAATGATGATTAAGCAATTGAAATCTCATACGAGGTTTCAACCTCTTACTGAAATACTTGATTTTATCCGCCTCGGAGTGGATAATAGATGAGGCGAAAGGCAGTATCTCCAAAAACTTCTCGATAATGGCGAGAACATCTTCTTCCGTTGAGGGGTCGGGACTGAGTAACTCCGATAGCTTAGCCTCCCTGAGTGGGGCCGAATAATATCTTTCTATCATGAGTGTTTTGAATTGGTCCCATGAGCAAGCTTCATCGGTGGGCTTCATAGATAGCCACCATGAGTGAGCGCTCTTACCCAGATAGTAAGCCGCGACTGAAACTTTGTGTATTTCGGGACACTCCACCATAGAAAATAATTTCTCGAAATGATCCAGCAGTGAATGATGTCCGCCGGCTCAGATGAGACTTCAAAGGTAGGTGGCCTATGGCGAGAAATGTCGTGAATGATGCTTCTAACATTTCTCTATTGCCTCTGAGGTGTCGGCGGAGGAGCCTGCTGATTTTGAGCCGCTGAGTTCTGCATCATCTCCATCAGACGTGCCATGTGAGTCATTTGGGCCCTCATGCCCTGCATAAAATCAAGAGGGTCAACTCGGACACCTTCTGATTTAGCCGTGTCCTGGGTACGACTCCCGGATAGTGAAGGATTATTTCCAGGTGAATGTGTGGCAGCGTTGCTACTCGATGAGTTAGCATTATTCCTCGCGTTCGCACGAGTGTTCATTCGAGTTCCCGGGTTTCGTCCCGCACCGCGGCCTCTTCCCCTGCGTCCTCTACCAGCTCCATCCGTACTGAAGGTAGGGAACACATGATATTTATAGATCCCACATGAATATCACATTATAATGAAGTTATGAAATGATAACAATGAGCATACGCGCTCCAACACAATGATCGCATGAAGGATCAACTGAGGTGACATGATTATCTGGTTAAATTTTGAAATGATTATCTTGAACAAGTTGACAAGATTAATGAAACGATCCACAAGATCAACAACTAAATGATGAAATGAACTGAGTGATTAATGAGTTAACATGATCGACATAATCAAAATGAGGATTGTTGACTGATGAATGATGAATGAGTGATTCTTATTGCCAGAAATCATACCATGGCATTAGAAATCTTACCGTTCTTTCGGTCTGAGGGGCTTGGCGCTTGCACAGGTCACACGTGACGCGAAAGTCCAATGATACTAGTCTCATGAACAGTGATTTCAAATGAGACATGACTTGGAAGGTAGTATTCAAAACCAGGCTCTGATACCAACTCTGTAACACCCCAAACTAGGCGGAATTTACAGTGCCGTGGGCCCCCGACTGGGACCCACCAGGCGAATGAAAATTAATTAATTACACAATACAAATGTAGTACCGAACCACATTACAACATCAATTACTCTGATGATGAGTTTCAAATACAACACACCCAGGGAACACTGAATACATGTATATTTTATATGAAGATAAAATATACAACACTGAACAAATGACAATCCAAAAAGAAAGTGCAGCGGAAAACACATAACAAGGAAACATGAATAGAATGAAGAGACTGGGGCCCCCTACTAGTATCACTGGGACTCCTCGCCGTCAACGTTCTCTTCCCGTGCTTTTGCCTTGCCATGACCTAAAAACAATATCGCCAACGGGGTCAGTTACACAGAACAATAATCCTCAAGAGTTGAACAATATACAACAATGACATGAATGAATTAAGAAATATAGTTGAATGATGAGCATCATAGTACGCCTGTATGGAATGTGCAAGTGCACAAGTAGCCGAGTGTCCGGAGTCCCGCATATACACCCGCAAATTGGCCTAATTAGTATCACGAAGGTACTTTACCGTGTGCACAGTCCAATGTGTCTGGAGTCCCGCATATGCACATGACCAAAGTGTGCCCGACTAAAAATTCCACACATATGCCACCCGGCCACGCAATACAATCCCGGAGGGTCACAAGAACAAAAGCGACCAAAATGAGAGATAATGAATAAAATCCGACAAGGATCAAGAACAACTCACCGAGATGAAATAATGAGACAACGAGTGATAGCTTCAACAAAATGATTTGGAACTATCGTTCCTCGTGAGTTACATGATTAGTTGATAATTTCAAGCCTCAACATGAATGATATATTATGCGTGCATTACGTGTATGAATGAACAACAACGTAAGAAATGATATCCCTTTAACCGAGTAAGAATTAACTTACTCAACACCAGTGATGAAATGTCTTCTCCCGAACAAACGTCTCTAATGGAGATAATACCGGTCACTCGGACAACCTTGAATAAAAAAATTACTGACACGCTCAAAATACGTATTAAGCACGATTAACACCAACTCAAAAGTTGTTACAACAAAACTCATTGGGGAGGAAGAGATGGGAGGGAAAAGCACTCGAACTCCAAAATTCTAGATTCAAGAAATGATTACCTTGATTTGATGTATTGGAGAGGATTAGGTGATGATTAATCCGACTTAGAAGCTTGAAGATGATGATAGGTGAGTGCAGCTCGAAAAGATCTCTCCAAACCGTCCAAAATCGCCCGGAATCGCCCAAAAACAAAGTGAGAAATGAAAATGACGAAACTGGACTGGACTGTCTAATTTATACTAATTTAGTTTAGCGCATGATATGTCCTACTATATAGCGTGCGCTAACGGGTTAACCGGACAGTCCAGTGAACTTTGACTGCCTCGTTAGCGTATACTACGAACTTGGTAGCGTGCGCTAATGCCCTCCCGACAGCATGCGCTAATCCAAAATGTTAGCATGCGCTAACTCAAATGTGATGCCCAGTAACTAGAGTCCAGAAATTACTGCCCTCTGGCCTGATTGAACCTTAGTGCACGCTACCCTATTATTAGCATGCGCTACCAGCTAACCCTTGTGTACCCTATGCGCACTCTTAACGTATGCTACATATTATCTAAACTCATTCCAGTACCCACTGGACTGTCTGTTCCAACCCACTAGCGCGCGCTGATGGATCCCAATAGCGTGCACTACACACATCATTTAACATACGTTATACTCCGAATTGTAACGTACGTTACGAATCTCGCTACTCCAGTCCAGTGCCTTCTAGACTATCTGCCCAAATGCATTAGCGTGTGCTAATACTAAGGGGTTAGCGTGCGCTACCTGTACTCAATTAGCGCGCGCTAAAAAGAGTACATAGCGTGCGCTAATCCTCACGCATAGTCCATCATAAAGATGATGATGAAGATAAACTCGGCTCAAATCTCAAACAAGGTAGAAAGACTAATGATAACTCATCCAGGATTCCAAGTACGTTAAACAGTGAACAAGATGGACGAACATGAATGATGAATGATTATTACTAAGTGAAATATTACTGAATGAAAATTAACTGAATGATAATGAATGAATTTACAATTGGGCATTACAGAGAGAAAAAGAGTTTTTAGAGTTCTTTATCTTACTCGTGTTCTAAGCTAACAACTTGAGGCGATTCAAGATCTATTTTGTGGATATTGGTAGAGGGGCAATACATGGAGTCCTAAAGCCACATCCTAAAGATCTGGTTAGAGAACCATTATTGGGATAAAAATACTATAAATGTTTTAATAAATGCATCCTACAACTTGCATCCTACAGCAATCTTCATACATCGCTTAAAGGGCGTTCTTCCTGTAGAATAATAAATATTGTGCTTACAGTAAAATGACAATGTTGGATACAACAATATCATTGTAGATATTTTACTTAGGAAAAGTAAATATAAATCCAACAGGGAAATGCCTAGACCTTTAAACCGTTGGGTAATTTGCAATTCTTTATTCACAAACTATTCACAATTTTCAAAGGTGCATTCAATGCTGATAGAGACAACATTTACCGTGGGTCCTCGACTGTGGACTGAAGATTATTTAATGAAGGCCAAAAGGAATGCTGAAGCATTAAATGCTAAGACACTTTAATCCAAACATTCATCAAGCCTCCAATCTGAAGTGTCCACATCTCACCAACCAGCCAACAATGACATTTATAACGGATCTATTTCTGAGGTTATAAATAACCTAATCAGGGGACTTGCGCATTTAGTGAACCCACCGAAAACTGTAGCATTGAAGTATCTAAAGTACTAATCATCTTTCACAAGCAATCAATTTTCTCAAGCCTATAGTGCATATCCTTATTGAAGAAATATTTAGTCCTCAAGTGAGAATAGCACATTATAGCAGTGAACTCAAAGCCTACAGTTGTTGTTTCGGAATACCTTATCATAAAACACTTTATGTGTTGAGTACATTAGCCCTGTGTGGACTAGTCAGAACCTTTCTGACCTGTGTGGGATGAAGAGAGTTAAGGATGAAGCCTCAATCTGTGTGAGAAGAAGGTAGTTCAAGGAAGCTTATAATCAATCTGTTTGAACGATCTAAAGCTACAGTCAGGTATATCAATCTGTGTGAACGATATAATGTGGGTTTAGTTAAAATCATAAAGTTGTGTACGCCGTAATTCTAACAAATATTTACTCCTGTGTGGAAAACTTATAGACGTAGAGGACTTTGCCTCGAACCACATTAAACCTTTGTTTTTACTTCCTATATTTACTACTTATCTACTGTCTCTGATTGTTTTATACTTACTGTGAAAAACTCTATAATCATCAAGGTATCAATTGATCATATAGTTGTGTTATTATATCAACTTGCATTTGTCTTACAATCCCCGGATAATTGTTTTGTATTTTTATATGTACTTGAATCACGAGGTCTATGAATACATTATATAACAGACTAAAGTATGATTTTTCTTACTCGGATCGCAGTACTCATGATCGTATTTTGTAAAGATTGTTAATACATATAGTCATTATCCCGGATGAAAGATATTGTCGGATTATCTTGCATGAACCTGGACAACTTTTGGAAAAGTTAAGTCAATAACATTTAGTGTATGGTAAGGTATGTATATAACGTACGCTATGTCGGAGGACAGGAGAGCCAGTGAGCTACATGAGATCGTTAGAGTGCATAATGTTGTACATTAGTGCGTTAAGACAATGCGTAGCATATGTAATATCCTGGTAACGTATGTAAGACGGAATACAGAATGTGGCAGTGAGCTTCGTAAGATCGATAGCATGTGCAATACATGAACACTAGCATACGTTAAGGCTATAGCGTACATAACTGAAGTACATAGCACACGTAATGTATATTTTCTATATATAGGACACCAACCCGTTTCATTGTTTTCATTCGTCTTGTCCGAGCTCTACCCATTTCACAGTCCTTGCAACCTTATGAAACCATTATACTGGACTCTTAACTTGGTTTTTTAAGATCGTAAACATCTTGTATTAGTGTTCAAGCTTCCGGTGTTGAGTTCTACCGACCATTTCTTCATTTCTCTCTGTATAAGGTGTTAGGAATATATTTATGATTTTAATGATGTCATCCCTGTATTCTAAGTTTAATTCAAAATGTATGATCTAAGTATTTGGCTTTATAAAGAAGAACCAAATGAGAATATTCTATAAGCTTTTTAAAAGTTAGACCAAGGATTGATCAAACAGGCTAAGTCAGTTCAGCTGAGTATCGCTAAGTCAGAAGTTCAGCTAAGTAACAGTAAGTTAGAAGATCGGCTGAGTTTCGCTAAGTCATAATATCAGCTGAATATCAAATATCAGCTGAGTATCGCATATCAGCTAAGTATCGACAAGTCAGAATGTTAGCTGCGTCTAGCCAAGATAGAACTTCAACTAGGTATGGACGTCAAAATACTTGGACAAAATTCAGCAAGTATTAATCAGCTATGTCCACATCAGCAAATGTTGAAAAGTCAACAAAGACGGCAAATTACATGTAGACGTAAATAAATTCAAAGAGACAATGTGAATGATTCCCGTAAGTTAAGGAATAAAATATTTCTTGAGATTTGCACTTTGGGGACTTCTATTATAGAAAACAAAGAACGCAACAATTGTATATCTTCAAAAGGGCATATTTTAAGAAAGCGACAAGCCATCAAAGAGATAAAATTTTAAACAAAGAATTCCCTCTCCAATGATCGATTTGTTCAGGATGCAATGGCTTTGAAGAAGCTCAAGATGGTACTATAAATATCTAGAGAACTGAGGAGCAAAAGTACGATGCAGTTTACACTTACAAGCAATCAAAAGCAATACAAGCTACAAGTATAACATCGTGAAGAGCAAAGATCACAAGAATCAAATTCCAAGAAGCTCTTAAAAGTCGGAGAAGACAACACTCATGTCTTAAAGTTTTGAGAACAAGGTACTTTCTTGGACGAGGTCCTGAAAGTAAATGGTTGTAAAGCATCCATGAGTTCTTAATTACAAGGTGATAAACAACTTGAGAGTTGTTGAGGCATCCACGGGTTTTCGTTCAATAGGTGATGGGAAACCCTAGGTGAGGAGTTACAACGGCCAAGAGTTTTCACTGGTTGAAAGTTGTTGTAACTAGATGTGATACCCGGTTGTAAATTCATTTGCTATCATTTAGTAATTGTCACTCAATAAATTTTTACTCATTAATAATCATTCATCTTTTACGTTCATTCATTTGTAATCATCGTTGGCGTATTCTAAGCCGTGTATCAGTTACCGATCGTTATTCAACTCTGTTTGAGAATCGAGATGAGAGTATTATCATAATTATCGTGATTGGTAGTCTTGTGTGGGAAGTATCATCTATTGCATGTTATTGGATTTAATTACACTCATACATGTATGGTATGTCGGATCATTCATCAATTGTAACGAGAAGACGGAGTTGTAGGATTTTGTCATTTCCAGCAGTGAGTTACGGCCGTAACTGATCATGCATTGTGGCCGTAACACGCATTCATGGAATTGGTGTCTTTCTGGACGAAGACAACTTACGGCCTTAAGTCATGCTAGTTACGGCCGTAAGCAGGAAGGTATGGCCATATGTTTTGGAGACTACGGCCGTAGCGTGCATTCATTTGTGCAGGAAGGTGTTGTCAACGAAGACAGCTTATGGCTGTAAGTTCGGCAGGATAGAGCCGGAAGTGTTGTGTTACGGCCGTAAGGTAGATTTTGTTACGGCCGTAACCCGGTCAGTGCAGGCATTATTGTTTTTTCAACTAATCATTGTTACGGCCGTATAAAATGGATATTACGGCCGTAAGGCCGTTGACTTGGGAATTTACGGCCGTAAGGTGGCAGAGTTACGGCCGTAACTCTGCGCAGTATTTAAAGGCTTGAACGGGATTTTTGTGCTCATTTCACCACTTCTTCATTTTGGTTCCGAGAGAGAGTTTTTGTGGGAGAGATTTCTCATCATGAAACACTTGTGTGTTCGAGTTTAATCATCCTTACCCATTTTTGAAGCTTGGAAAGTTGATTAACAATAATTTTGATGGATCGAAGAGGTTGGATCTTTAAAAGGTAATTTTCTCCAAAACTTAGATTTCGATTTTAAGATGGAATATGATGTTTTGGATGTTATAATCATGTTGTATGAAGAGATATACATATGATTATGAGTTTGTATGAATATTCATTGGATTATTGAAGGATTATATCAAGAACACTTTGAATGTTGATTTTGGATTTGGGGGTTTCGAGTAGTTATTGTTGAATCTTGAATTATGTATCCGTATTGGATTATTGATTATGTTGGAGATGTTTTGTTGGATTGAATCACCCCTTGGAGGTTTGGTATCGATATAATTGAGGTTGGTTGTAACTATTGGAGATTGGTTACAACGTGTTTGTTATAATGCCCCAATGAATTTGGATTTCTCGTATTGATGTTTTGAGTTGGTTGTGATCATGCTTGATTCGTATATTAAGTGGATTGTTGGTAATTTTGTTATTTAAGGTTGTTCGAGCGACCGACATCCCATTTTAGGACATTTGTTCGAGGAAGGACATTTTTCACCGGTGTTGTGTAAGTTAATTCTTACTTGGTTAAAAGGATATTCATTCCTTCCGTTATTGTTCATTCATATTCATAATACATTCATAATATATTATTCATGTCGATACTTGTAATTATCAAACTAATCATTCAATTCACGAGGAACGACGGTTCCAATCATTTCAGTGAGCGATCATTCATTTCATTATTATTTCATCTCGGTGAGTCATTCTTGACCCTTCTCGATTCGTTATTCATTGATATTCATCATGGTAACTTTTGTTCTTGTGACCTTCTGGGTTCATATTGCGTGGCCGGGTGATTATGTGTGGAATTTTTAGTCGGGCACACGATAGCCATGTGAAGGGTCTCCGACACAATGGACTGTCCACACGGTAACGTGCCTCTGTGAGACTAATTAGGTAAAAAGACGGGTGTGTCCAGACACTCTTCTTGTGAACTTTCACGTCCCACTACGGGCGTACTATGCTTCCCCTCTTCAGCTCGATTTCATGTCATATATATATATATATATATATATATTTAATGATTGTGCTTGTTCAACTTTTGAGAATTGTTGTTCTGTGTAACTGACCCCGTTGGGGGATATTGTTTTCAGATCATGGCAAGGCAAAGACACGGGAAGATAACGTTGATGGCGAGGAGTCCCAGTGATACTAGTAGGGCCCCCAGTCCTTTTCAGTTGTTCATGTTATTTTCATTTTTATTTCCGCTGCAGTTTCCGTTTTGGATGTTCATTTATTCAGTGTTGTATATTTTATCTTCATATAAAATATACAGGTATTCTGTATTTCCTGGATGTATTATACTTAAAACTCCTCATCGGAGTAATTGATAAGATAACATGGTTCGGTACTACAGTTATATTGTTTAATTCATTAATTTTCATTCGCCTGGTGGGTGCCAATCGGGGGTCCATGGCACTGTAATAGCCTCCTAGTTTGGAGTGTTACAGAGTTGGTATCGGAGCATGGTTTTGAATACTACCTTCCGAGTCATGTCTCATTTGAAATCATTGTTCAGCAGACTAGTATCATTGGACTTTCCCGTCACGTGTGACCTATGCAAGCGCCAAGCCCCTCAGACCAAAAGAACTGTAAGATTTCTGACGCCATGGTATGATTTCTGGCAATGTGAATCACTCATTCATCATTCATCAGTCAACAATCCTCAATCATCATTTTCATTTTTGATCATGTCGATCATGTTAACTCATTAGTCACTTAGTTCATTTCATTACTCTGTTGTTGATCTTGTGGATCGTATCATTTATCTTGTTAGCTTGTTCAAGATAATCATTTCAAGAATTTCATCAGATAATCATATCACCTCAGTTGATCATTCATGTAATCATTGTGTTAGAGCAAGTGTGCTTATTATTACCATTTCATAACATAATCATATGCGATACTCATGCGAGATCTATAATTATCACGTGACTTTCCTACTTCAGTATGGAGAGAGCCGTCAGAGGACTTAGGGGAAGAGGCCGCGGTGTGGGCCGAAACCTGGGAGCTCGTTTGAATACATGCGCGAACACAAGGAATAATGCTAATTCAACGAGCAGCGACGCTGCCACTCATTCACCTGGAAATAATCATTCACCGTCAAGAAGTTGTACCCGAGATATAGCTCAATCAGAAGGTGTGCGGGTTGATCCACTCGCTTTTATGCAGGGCATGATGGCCCAAATGACTCAGATGGCATGCCTCATGGAGACGATACAGAACTCAACTGCTCAGAATCAACAAGCTCCTCCGCCACCACCTCAAGGTCAAGAGAGGAGTGTGAGCAATATTATCGGTGACATCTCTCGCCAGAGACCACCTACTTTTGAGGGCTCGTCTGAGCCAGTAGATATTTTCTACTGGCTTGAACACTTTGAGAAGCTTTTTGCAATGTTGGATTGCCCCAAAGGGCATAAAGTTTCAGTTGCGGCTTACTATCTGGGTAAGAGCGCTCACTCTTGGTGACTATCTCTGAAGCCCAACGAGGGAACTTGTACTTGGGATCAGTTTAAGACCCTCATGATGGAGAGATATTATCCGGCCCCCCTCAGGGAGGCCAAGCTATCAGAATTACTCATTCCCGACCCCTCAGCGGAAGATGATGTTCTCACCATCGCCGAGAAATTTCAGGAGTTACTTCTTTTCGCCTCATCTATTATCCACTACGAGGCGGATAAGATCAAGTAGTTCAGTAAGAGGTTGAAACCTCGTAACTGCTTAACAATCATTGCACCACTATGGCCGAATTCACCGAGAAAGCTATTAATTATGAGCTTACTGCTAAGGAGATTGCTAAGAATCAAACTTCATCTTCTAGCAAGAAATCAAAGAATTGTAATCAGTCCGAAGGCAGTCAGGAAACCTTCAAGAAGCCTCATGCGGGCTCTACTTTTTATGAGAGACCTCCTATGGCATTGAAACCTGCAGAATCTCACGAGCAGCCAGTTCGGCCATCACCTGTTACAACTGTGGAGAACAGGGTCATTTCAGCACTAAGTGTCCGAAGTTGACCCTCACGTGTAATAACTGTGGGATTGCTGGGCATAAGGCCCATTTCTGTGGAAAAGACACCAGGCCTACTCCGACGACATCTCAGGCCCCGAAGCATTCAACTGTTCAGAATTAGGCCACTCAATCCGCGTCGTTTAAGACGACGCGAGCAAACAAAGGTGGAGGCCACAACTATCAGACGGGAACATCCGGTTCCGGGGTTGGCAAGCCCCGAATTTATGAGATGAGGAGGACCGATGACCCAGAGGCCCGAATGATCTCAGGTACACTCGAAATTCTATCTCAACCTGTGTGTACCCTTTTTGATACTGGTGCATCGCATTCATTCATTTCCGAGTCATGCTTGAGTAGACTTCACCTGGATAGTGCTTCCAGTTGTGAACCTTATATCATTGGTCTACCTGGCGGTAGAAGAATTATCGGGGATCTTGAGATTAAGAATTATCCGATTCAGTTTAATGTCGTGTTTGGTTGGCGAACCTGATCGTGGTAGATTTACCAAGAGACGACGTCATATTGGGTATTGATTGGATGGATCGTCATGATGCCATCCTTAGTGTCCGTAAGCGTATATTCCCTATCATTTCAGACGATGGAGTCAAGTGTGTGTTTCAAGGAGGTAATCCCAACTGTTCCGTAAGAGTCATCAATATGATGAAAGCAGTGAAATTACTCAATCAGGGGTGTGTTGGTTATTGGTGCTATATGACCAAGATCGAGAAATCATCAGTGATGTTGGCGGATATTCATGTAGTGAGAGAATACGCCGATGTTTTTCCAGACGAGTTACTTGGTTTGCCTCCAAAAGGAGATGTGGAATTCACGATAGAGTTGGAGCTTGGTACGTCCCCATTATCGAAGGCACCATATCGGATGGCCCCAACTGAAATGTAGGAATTGAAGAATCAACTGTAGGAATTTACCGAGAAAGGTTATATCTGACCGAGTGCGTCCCTGTGTGGAGCACCAGTGTTATTTGTCAAGAAGAAGGACGGTTCATTTCACTTGTGTATTGATTATCGAGAGTTGAATAGGGTGACGATCAAGAATAAATATACCCTACCCCGTATTGATGACCTCTTAGATTAACTACAGGGAGCTTCAATATTTTCCAAGATCGATTTAAGATCTGGGTATCACCAGTTGCGAATTCGAGAGTCGGATATCGCAAGGACGACATTTCGAACATGCTATGGGCACTACGAGTTTGTAGTGATGCCGTTTGGGTTAACTAATGCACCTGCGATATTCATGGAATTAATGAATCGAGTTTTCATCAACTATTTGGATCAGTTCGTGGTTGTCTTCATTGATGACATTTTGATTTATTCCCATGACCGAGAGGAACACGAATTTCACCTTCATCAGGTTCTCGACGTGTTGACACGAGAGCAACTCTATGGAAAATTTTCCAAATGTGTGTTCTGGATGTCCGAGGTAACATTTCTCGGACATGTGATTTCATCAGATGGAGTACGTGTTGACCCTAAGAATACGGAGGCTATCCGAGATTGGCAACCTCCGAATTATGTTAAGGAAATCCGAAGCTTTCTCAGATTAGCAGGCTATTACTGACGATTTGTGGAAGGATTTTCTAAACTCGCTCAACCTTTGATGAACCTTTTACGGAAGGATAAGAAATACATGTGGTCCGATGCATGACAAAAGAGTTTTGAAGAACTCAAGAGCCGGTTAATTTCAGCACTTGTCCTTTCCTTGACACAAGGTACAGAAGGATTTGTGGTTTTTAGTGACACGTCCGGACACGGTCTCGGATGTGTACTAATGCAGAACGGGAATGATTGCCTATGCTTCGCGGCAACTGAGACCTTACGAGGTCAACGATCCGACCCACGACCTGGAGCTAGTAGTTATGGTATTTGCGTTGAAGATTTGGCGTTATTATCTTTATGGCATCACCTGACTGATCATAAGAGTTTGAAGTATATATTTACTTAGAAGGAGTTAAATTTGCATCAGAGACGGTGGTTGGAACTAATTAAAGATTATGATATTGTGATACTTTACCACCCGAGCAACGTGAACGTTGTCACCGACGCCTTGAGTTGTAAGTCCGTTCAGGAGCAAATGCTTGCTTGTTTGACAGTTCAGAAGGAGCTTCAACCAGAAGCCCTAAGACTCGAGATCGAGGTCTGGTTACAGCGAGTGCAAGGGCAACTTTGTATGCTAGAGATTTTGTCGCCACTTGAGGAGGCGATCAGAGAGAATCAGGATTCAGACCCATTTTTGTTGCGCATTCTAGAGGATGTGTCTAAGGGGAAAGCCCCTGGATTTGTGGTCCATGAGGATGGACTTTTGCGATTTAAGAACCGGTTATGCATACCGGCGAATGACGAGTTGAAAAACTCAATTTTGAGAGAAGCTCACGCTACCCCTTATTCCATTCATCCGGGATCTAGCAAGATGTATAAAGACTTGAAACAAAATTACTGGTGGAGTAATATGAAGCGAGAAGTCACAAAATTTGTTTCGAAATGTTTAACCTGTCAGCAAGTCAAGATAGAACATCAGTGACCCGCGGGTATGCTCAAACCGCTCCCTATTCTACAGTGGAAGTGGGAGGATATTTCAATGGACTTCATCACGAGTTTGTCGACGAGTCGTCGTGGCATGAATACAATCTGGGTAATTGTGGACCGCTTAACTAAGTCAGCTCATTTCTTTGAGATTAAGGATACCATGGGGTCCCGAGAGACTTGCCGACTTGTTCATCAAAGAGATAGTGAGATTGCATGGTACTCCTAAGAGTATCGTTTCTGATCGTGATGAGCGATTCGTGTCGTATTTTTGGAAATCAGTTCATTGTGCCATGGGAACTCAGCTTAATCTCAGCACAGCTTTTCATCCTCAGTCCGACGGACAATCAGAGCGAACTATTCAGACGTTGGAAGACATATTCTCGATTGGAAAGACGATTGGGAAGCCCAACTACCATTGATTGAGTTCACGTACAATAACAGTTGGCATGCTTCGATTAAGATGGCACCTTACAAGGCCTTATATGGTCGCCGTTGTCGATCTCCCTTATGTTGGGATGACTTATCATAATCAATCGACACCGAGCCCGATATGTTTATAGCCACCCGTGAGAAGGTAGCTTTGATCAGGAGTCGTTTGTTGACCGCTCAGAGTCGACAAAACTCTTATGCAGATAATCGTCGTCGACCATTAGAGTTCGAGGCAGGTGACCACATTTTGGTCAAGGTATCCCCTAGCCAAGGTATCTTCCGTTTCAGGAAACGAGGGAAGTTGAGTCCGAGATTCATTAGACCATTTGAGATTTTGGACCTAGTAGGCAGTCTGGCTTATCGATTGGCCTTACCTCCGGCATTGATACGAATTCATAATGTGTTTCATGCCTCTCAGTTGAGAAAGTATGTTGCCAACCCGAGTCACATACTTCAATTCGATGAGATCGAGATCATGGATGATAATTCATATGAGGAGCGTCCTATACGAGTTTTAGAGCGGCGTATCAAACAGTTGAGGAACAGACGATTCCTTTGGTTAAGATTCAGTGGTCTAGAGACGGAGTCGAAGAGGCTACTTGGGAAACCGAGGATAGTATGCAGGAGAGTTATCCCGAATTGTTCGACCCTTAGTTTCGAGGATGAAACTCTTTTTAAGGGGCGAGTATGTAATACCTGGTTGTAAATTCATTTGTTATCATTCAGTAATTGTCACTCAGTAAATTTTCACTGATTAATAATCATTCATCTTTCTCATTCATTCATTTGTATTCATCGTTGGCATATTTTAAGTCGTGTATCAGTTAGCGATCGTTATTCAACTGCATGTGAGAATTGAGACGAGAGTATTATCATAATTATCATGATTGGTAGTCTTGTGTTGGAAGTATCATCTATTGCATGTTATTGGATTTAATTACATTCATACACGTATGGTATGTCGAATCATTCATCAATTATAACGAGAAGATGGAGTTGTCAGATTTTGTCATTTCCAGCAGTGAGTTACGGCCGTAACTGATCATGCATTACGACCGTAACATGCATTCATGGAATTGGTGTCTTTCTGGACGAAGACAACTTAAGGCCGTAAGTCATGCTAGTTACGGCCGTAAGCAGGAAGGTATGGCCGTATGTTTTGGAGATTACGGCCGTAACATGCATTCATTTGTGCAGGAAGGTGTTGTCAACGAAGACAACTTACGACCGTAAGTACGGCAGGGTACAGCCGTAAGTGTTGTGTTACGGTCATACGGTAGCTTTGGTTACGGTCGTAACCCGGTCAGTGCAGGCATTATTGTTTTTTCGACGAATCATTGTTACAGCCGTATGAAATGGATATTACGGCCATAACGCCCTTGACTTGGGAAGTTACGGCCATAAGGTGGCAGAGTTATGGCCGTAACTCTGTGCAGTATTTAAAGGCTTAAACGGGATTTTTGTGCTCATTTCACCACTTCTTCATTTTGGTTCCGAGAGAGAGTTTTTATGGGAGATATTTCTCATCATCAAACACTTTGTGTTCGAATTTAATCATCCTTATCCATTTGTGAAGCTTGGGAAGTCGATTAACAATAGTTTTGATGGATCGAAGTGGTTGGATCTTCGAAAGGTAATTTTCTCCAAAACTTAGATTTCGATTTTAAGATGGAATATGATATTTTGGATGTTATAATCATGTTGTATGAAGATATATACATATGATTATGAGTTTGTATGAATATTCATTAGATTATTGAAGGACTATTTCAAGAACACTTTGAATGTTGATTTTGGATTTGGGCGAGTAGTTGTTGTTGAATCTCGAATTATGTATTCATATTGGATTATTGATTATGTTCGAGATGTTTTGTTGGATTGAATCACTCCATAGAGGTTTGGTATCAATATAATTGAGGTTGGTTGTAACTATTGGAGATTGGTTACAACATGTTTGTTATAATGCCCCAATGAATTTGCATTTGTCGTATAGACGTTTTGAGTTAGTTGTGATCACGCTTGATTCGTATATTAAGCGGACTGTTGGTAATTGTGTTATTCAAGGTTGTTCGAGCGATCGACATCCCGTTTTAGGACGTTTTTTCGAGGAAAGACATTCTTCACCGGTGTTGTGTAAGTTAATTCTTACTCGGTTAAAAGGATATTCATTCCTTTCGTTGTTGTTCATTCATATTCATAATTCATCATGATATATCATTCATGTCGAGACTTGTAATTATCAAACTAATCATTCAATTCACGAGGAACGACGGTTCCAATCATTTCAGTGAGCGATCATTCATTTCATTATTATTTCATCTCGGTGAGTCATTCTTGACCCTTCTCGATTCGTTATTCATTGATATTCATCATGGTAACTTTTGTTCTTGTGACCTTCTGGGTTCATATTGCGTGGCCGGGTGATTATGTGTGGAATTTTTAGTCGGGCACACGATAGCCATGTGAAGGGTCTCCGACACAATGGACTGTCCACACGGTAACGTGCCTCTGTGAGACTAATTAGGTAAAAGGACGGGTGTGTCCAGACACTCTTCTTGTGAACTTGCACGTCCCACTACGGGCGTACTATGCTGCCCCTCTTTAGCTTGATTTCATGTCATATATATATATATATATATATATATTTAATGATTGTGCTTGTTCAACTCTTGAAGATTGTTGTTCTGTGTAACTGACCCCGTTGGGGGATATTGTTTTCAGGTCATGGCAAGGCAAAGGCACGGGAAGAGAACGTTGACGGAGAGAAGTCTCAGTGATACTAGTAGGAGGCCCCAGTCCTTTTCAATTGTTCATGTTATTTTCATTTTTATTTCCGCTGCAGTTTTCGTTTTGGATGTTCATTTATTCAGTGTTGTATATTTTATCTTCATATAAAATGTAAATGTATTATGTATTTCGTGGATGTATTATACTTAAAACTCCTCATCGGAGTAATTGATAATATAATGTGGTTCGATACTACAGTTATATTGTTTAATTCATTAATTTTCATTCGCCTGGGGGTCCCAATCGGGGGTCCATAGCACTGTAATAGCCGCCTAGTTTGGGGTGTTACACTAGATTCCTCCAAGAGTATTGGAGAGAAGTGGATTAGTGGAGGATTACACTACCTCTGAAACCACTCTAAGTGATGTGTTATTTATTGTTTACTACTTTAAACATCATACTTGACTGATGCATCCATCTTTAACTATTCCATTATAAGTCAGCTAAGTCTTCGCATAATATTTGTCAGCTGACCTCTGAGCTGTACTTAGCTGAGATTCCAGCTAAGTGTTAAGATCAACTAAGTTTACCTAGCTTCTCATATCAGATGAGTTTATTAAACTAGGTATATCAGCAGGGAGTTTTTAAAAATCTATTCACCATCCCCCCCAGACTTTTACCAAATGTACTTGTGACCTACAAGCAGTATCAGAGGTGTTGGTCCAAAATCACCGAACCAGATCCATATACTTGCATATATTTTATAAATCTCTCACATTAAGATGGAACACATGCACTCTAAACTTTCTATTTTCTCTATTGATGATTATGATCTGTGGAAGATAAGAACGCAGACATGTTTATCATCTATCTATGACGACATGTGGAGCATTATAGAAGAAGGGCCTTTCAATTACCTGAAGGATAACTCTGATGAGGAAATCACACCTGGGAAACCGAAGCAGATTCCCAAGATCAGATCAGAGCTGACCACTGAGGAAAGGAAGCTAGCCAACCATGACAAATGGGCCAGAGATACTTTATATCAAACTCTTCGAGAAAGATGAGGAAAAGAAGGATATGAGCAAAAGAGAAGATAAGAGGAAAGCTCTGATTGGAGAGGATCACCTGCTAAAAATTGTGGAATAAAGCAATGGATTCCTATCTGATGATGATGATTACAACTTCTTAATGGCCAACGTTGCTGATGAAGAGGTAACATCTAAACCCCAAACATCATAGTGTTCTAGCTCAGACATGTCTGAGGATCTTAATTTACATAGGTCGTTAAATCAGTTGTTAACAGATTTTAAAATTCTTAAGAAAACACACCTAGCTGTAATAGCTGATGAGTATACCCAGCTGAAAAATGAGAAAAGACAGCTGAAAAATGAGTTTGATCAGGTGCACTCACTCAACTTGAGGCTGATCTCTCAAAGCTCAAACAATTAAATGATGCTCAAGCTAAAGAAATAACATCACTTAATGCATCAAAAATATTAGAGGAATTATGCACTAACCAAAGACCATTATATGTAGGATCGGGTCTTGGATACGATTCAAATGCTATTCCTACTCTTAAAACAACATTTGTAAAAGGAGAAGCAAGTGTACAGCCAGTTGAACTGAGTAGTCAAAAAGGGCAGCAGCCAAGTCTTAAAGCTCAACAACACTCTATACAATCTAGGCAGCAACCAAGACAGTTTAAGCATCAGCCAAGACAGTCTAGGGAGCAGCCAAGACAGTTTAGGACTGAGCTGAGACAAAAGACTAGACGATGGACAAATCAGAGTCAATAGCTGAAACATTATCAACAAATCCTTTCTACCAAAAGTTCTCTACTTGGAGAGGCAGACCAAGGTATCAAAACTGATCTCAACAAAATGGTGTATCTGAAAGAAGAAACAGAACACTCAAAGAAGCAGCCAGGACAATGATTGCAGAAACTGATCTCCCCAAAAGGTTCTGGGCGGAAGCTGTCAAGAGAGCATGTCATACTCAGAACAGAAGCATGATTGTTGGGAGACACTGTAAAACTCCATATGAGGTTTGAAATGGCAAATTAACAATTGTTGCATATTTTCATATTTTTTGTAAGTGTTTCATCCACAACAATAACAAAACACAACTGAATGCTTTTGATGATAAAACTGATGATGGTCCTTTCAACAAAAGAACATTAGTTGTGGAAGAAACACCTCATGTTGTCATTGATGAATCTACTGCCGAGTACAGAAAGCAGGTGGATCAAATTGATAAAAATCTCAAAGCCACCACTCTAGAAGAAATCATTGTCAAAGACACAAGATTGTTTGACTCAGCTGATGAAGATCTAACTGCAGATCAGCTAGGTTCACCAGACTCAGTTGCGTCAGTCTCAGCTGACTCAAAACCAGCTGAACCAGCCTCAGCTGACTCAAACCCAGCTTAACTAGTCTCAGCTGACTCAAACCTAGCTGAAATAGACTCAACTAAAGTTTAATCATAGATAGATACATCAAACCTTCTGGGCAATTCTCCAGGGGAAATAAACAATGATGAACCCCAACCAAAAGCAGAACTTGAGGATGATACTCCCAAATGGTTAAAAGACCATCCCATCCAACAAATCATTGAGAACCTAACTAATGGTGTCGAAACCAGAACATCTAAAGACCCAATAGTAATGGACATGTTCTCATGTTTTATGTCTCAGAGGGAACCTAAACAACAGAAAAAACCCTAGATGACTACACTTGGGTAAATGCCATGCAAGAAGGGTTAAACTAGATGGAAAGGAATAATGTATGGGAGCTAATAGATAGACCATACAACAAGAAAGTCATTGGCACAAAGTGGGTCTACGAGAACAAATGTGATGAATATGGAGCCATTGTTAGGAATAAAGCTGGATTGGTTTCAAAAGGATATGCCCAACGTGAAGGAATAGATTTTGATGAAACCTATGCACCAGTAGCAGGATTGGAAGCAATTAGGCTATTTATTACCTATGCATCCTTCAAGAAATTAGAGACGTATCAAATGGATGTGAAAAGTGCCTTCCTCAATGGAGTACTGGAAGAGAAAGTGTATGTTGAACAACCTCCTAGATTTATCACAGGAGACAAGGTGTACAAACTTCTGAAAGCCTTATATGGACTCAAACAGGCACCAAGAGCCTAGTATGAGACACTATCCATATTTCTTGAGGAAAATGGATTCAGCAAAGGAAAGGTGGACAAGATACTCTTCCGGACTGAACATAAAGACCACATATTACTCGTTCAAATATATGTGGATGCTATCATTTTTGGATCAACTAACCTTGAATTATGTGAAAAATTCTCAAATCTTAAGCAAATAGAATTTGGAATGAGCATGATGGGTAAACTAAATTTATTCCTTGGATTACAAGTTAAGCCGGTTGATATGGGCATCTTCATCAACCAAGCCAAATATACAAGGGATCTGATCAAAAGATTTGGCATGGAGTCAGCCAAGCCCCTGAGAGTTCCCATAAGACATCCCTGCACATTGACAATGATGATGAAGGCATCTCAGTAGACCCAACTCACTATAGAGGATTGATTGGTTCACTATTGTACCTAACTGCAAGTAGACCATACATATCATATGGAGCTGGAGTATGTGCAATATTTCAATCCAAGCCAAAGCACTCTCATCAGGAAGCATCCAAAAGAATAATTAGATATCTAAAATCCAGAATCAATGTTGGATTATAGTATCCTAAAGATGAAAACTTTGGATTATCAAGAATGCTGATTTTGCAGGATGTAAAATCAACAGGAAAAGCACAAGTAGAACATCTCAATTTCTTGGAATCAAGTTGATATCATGGTTCATCAAGAAGCAGACCTCCAATTCAATATCCACAACTATCAGAATCCCTAGCTGCAGGCAGCTGCTGTGCTCAAATTCTATGGATTTGACAATAGCAGAGAGACTACAACATCATAGCAAATAAAGTCCCAATTTGGTGTAACAACAATAGCGCAATTGCTATTACGAACAACCCAGTGCTTTATTCAAGAACCAATCACATAGATGTCAAGCATCATTTTATCAGAAACCACGTGATCAAGAAAAGAGTTCGATTGGAAAGAGTCAGCACTGAATATTAGATAAATGATATATTCACCAAAGCTTTACCAGAAGAAATATTTCTTGAACTAAGTAGAGATCTTAGACTTTTAGACTGGAATGAAGAACCTAGTTGATGCAGAAAACTCAGCCAGCAATGAAGAACCCAGCTGATCAGAAACTCAGATGGGAATGAAGAACCTAATCGATCCATCTAGGAGTGGAGAACCTCGATGATCAAAAACTCAACAAGAATTGAAAAACTAAGCTGATCAGAAACTCAGTCGAGAACAAAACATAGCTGGATCAGAAGTCAATAGTCAACCAGCTAAGTTTTTCATTCTAATTTATTATTTAAAATTACACGTAAATTATAATGCACGATTCTAAATACTCCACGTACACCACGTCTACCCCACAATCTCAAATCACTATCACACATCCCCTGAAAATATGAAACGCCATTCCATAATTAATTATTTATAAAATTGGCTTCAAAATTGACTATTTAAAGCAATTGAAATCAATCAACAAAAACTTATCGTCTTCAAAAATCTTCAAGCAAAAAACCTAATTTTTCGACAGCAGAAAATCCGAACTATTCTCTACACTAAAAACATTTTCTAAACTGTAGAAATGGATTCCACAACCTACTTAAAAAATATCAATCTGAGAGTCTTGAAAGAGAAAATCATATTCAGCATCGTGGTGGATTTTCTCAGACATCTTGAGTCCAACAACACTCTCCAAATGGCAGAACCAATACTCAAGATAAAGCAAAATGTATCTACCATTACCTCTGCATTAACCGCTCCAAGGTATACAAAGAAGCAGTTATCTGTTATTACAAGGAAGTCAAAGTAACTGAACGGGGCATTAAAAGCATCATATTTAGGGAACACATCATCATCAATCAACAAACTGTAGCTGATGTCTTAGGGTTAAAGAACCATGGAATAATGGTGGAGGCCATCAAATAGAATCATCTAGATATCTGGCAGTGGATCAAGTTGCCATAAAAACCAAGCAAAATGAAGAACACCGCAAAGAAATCAGACATCCAAAAGGAGTATATATATTCATGATGGACATGACCAACAAAATAGTCATGGGCATGTCTAGAAGCTTTGATCAAAATGTCCGCATCCAAATACATGGTGATGGGGGCAATGATGTAATGTTAAAGAATTAACTTGCCTGATTATATCTTCAGGCAGTTAGTAAGAGAAGTGAACAAAGGCAGCTGGGATAACACTAACAAGAAATTCAACTAGAAGTTAACTTTTGGAACTGAAATAAGCTGGATTCTGGAATATTTGGAAAGGCTAAAGGCAGAGCAGAAAACACCAATAACCACAAGCGCCTTGGACACTTGGACCCAGCTACATTGCAGGCATTCTCAACTTAACACCATTGAGCTGAAGAGACGCTTGCAAAAATAAAGTCGTACACATTTTCACACAAGATGGCTTCTGAATATGATGAAGAAGAAGTGGAATCAGTTGCAGCCACATTACCTGTAGCTGAGATCGAACTGACCACAGCTGAACTTACTGCAGCCAACATCTTAGCTGAGAAGTCAGCGGTACTTGAAAAGTCAGCTGCTCCTAAAGAGTTAGTTGAAGAACAACCATCTGCACCTGCTCAGCGTGAAGAAGATGAAGATAGTGATGATCTTCCACTATAGGATGTTTTCAAGAAGAGAAAGTCCCCTAAAAAGGACCCCATCATCCCATTACTAGAATCTCCAGCTAAAATATTCAAAGGAATGGTTGACTACTCAAGTGAGTCCTCAGATGAAGACACAGCTGAGGTTCCATCAGCTGAGATACCTACTGGGATGTACAACCCAGATGATAAACCCTCTGGACCAGTAGCTCATTCAAGTGACCTGGCCTTGGTAGAAGAACAAGAAGAAGATCTCCTGCCTGAAGCACCACTCCCTGAGTTCCCCAGCATTCCAGAACAGGCTGAAGATGTTGAAAATCAGATACTCGAGGATGCTGCCATACACTATAGATTCAACCTCAAGGACAACAACCCATTCCTTCTCAGCAAAGAAAAACTGAAAATGGTAAGGAAGCACATCAATAAGCTTTCTATTGTTTCTGCTTACAAAGGCTGGAAGAGTTTGAAGTCTCTTAGCTTCAACGCTCTCAAGGAATTGGTTGACAGAAGTGGTTGGGACTACCCCCTAACCACTGAGCAGCTCATTCAAGTTTTTCATAATGATACTGAAATGAGTCTATTATTAGATGAAAGTTGGTTCATAAACAACTTCAAATCAAATATGAACCAATTTATTCTATACATTATGGAAGGGATAGCACATGGCAAAAACTATGATGAAAAGGATGAGAAATATGAAGTTGAAAAAAGAAAAGCCTGGAGATGTTAAAAAGATGAAGAATTTGAAGAAAAAGATGAAAAAGATGAAGAAAATTAAGAAGAAGAAGAAAGATGAGGAGGGAAAGGAAGATGATCAGGATGACTCTGATCATAATAAGGATCAGGGTGGACCTAATCAAGATGGAGGAAGGACAGTTTCTGAATCAAAAGCTCGGCCAAGTCTCCCCATGATGAAAAATCAGCTACTTCTGAGAACCCAGCTGAAATTTTGCATCAGCCATCTATTGATCAGCTACCTCAGAACCTAGCTGAACTGATCAGAAACATGATTGATGAAATTGTTGAAAAACTTCTGGCCACAAGAGTCGAACCATATCTTCTGATTATGTATTGATGAATTTTATTCAAGGTCATTCCTTATTTTGAGAAACTCGGGTTGTAATAAAAATTTCACTAATGGATTTTGATAAATGTTATTTATTCAATTAACCAAGTAAATCTTTACATAAAGGATTTACGGAACTATAATAACCCTGAATATCTCGGGTGTGTCACAGAATATGGTATCGGAGCTAAAATTATGGATATCTTGGCAATCGGGTTAAGTTAAGGTCCAGATGTATCTTTTGGTTAAACGGCTGCTAATATCATCACTGTACCGCCTACATATTCATGCGATCCATGGTTGTAAGTTTCCTAAAACTCAATTATTTTTCTTTAATATTATTGCCTTTTGCGATCATTAAACTCTACAACGATATTTTTCCTCGTAGATTGAGTATGTATGCTTACCGTAGGTTGAGAGGAGGTCATAGATGTGGTTGCGGTCGTGGACGCAGACGCAGGAATGATGGAAGGGAAGCTTCACCCTAAGTTTCTGATTCTTTATCGAATAAGGCTAATCTCAGTTCTGGCGACCGAAGGAAATATGCAACAATGATCAAGACCGAACTGTAGAGGTAAACAATCATCCTGATGTTCCCAACGTGCTTCGTCAAGTGATCAAACGGATTACTCAATTTTCTCATGTGGTGGACAAAATGCAAGTGGCTATAGGTGTACAACCGGGAGAAGTATATCAAGGTGTTCCGAACTTGGCCTATCGAGGAGACAAATGGCTACAAAAAGTGGTTAAGATGCACCCACCGAAATTTAATCATTTTTGTAAGGCACTTATATGGGATCACTGGCTGAGAGAATTAGAAAAAGTGCTTGAAGGAATCAATTGCCTGGATGATCGAAAGTCCCCATCGCCTAATATTTTCTAACTGTGGAAGAGTCTGAGTGGTCGGAGGCCATCCGACCTACAGACCATAATGCCGATTAGGGGTAACTCAAGCTAATGATGGAAGCTTAGTATTTCCCTTGTCCGATCAGAGAGGCTAAAGTTCGAGAGTTATTATCCGCTCAACCTCTAGAATTACCCGTGGCTCAAGTGATTAATACCTTTAATCAGCAACTGGCATTTGTTCGACACCTAGTTAGGACCGATGCAGAAAAGATGTTCTATTTTTTGACATGAAGATGAAACCGAAGATACAGCGATGCATGTCGGGATTTGAATGCACCACTCTTTGTAAGTATCAAGATACAGCCCTGGCCTATGAGATGAAAGAAGCAACAGTGGAGAAGTTTTCTGAGTCCAAGAAGTACAAAGTCTCTGGCGGTTTTTCAGAGCACAAGAAAAGTGGGTCCCGTAAATCCCAGTCATATTTTCACTCATTCAGGAGGCCCGGAATCCATGCGGGGGAAGGAGTTACAGATCAGCATAAACATCTACATATGTAGCGAGAAAATGTTTTAATTGTGGCCGATCAGGGCATTTCCGACGTGACTGCTCATTTCCTTCCGTGACGTGTTATGAATGTGGACAAGAAGAATATCATGCGATATTTTATGGAGATGTTTCTAGATCTTTTGGAGCTCATACTTCACAGCAGGCCCAGAAAGAAGCAAGTGTCAATCAAACTCAGCAGAGTGGTTAGCCACAACAGAATTTTGGTCGAGGGATTGGAAGAGGACAATATGACAGTAAGGAAGCATCGAGTGTTGGGTCCGTTCCTCCGCTCCTTTGCAAAATGAGGAAAATAGATGATCAGAGTACGGCGGTTGCATCAGGTACGGTTCAGATCCTTTCGCAACCAGTTAGTGATTTATACGATACATGAGCTACATATTCTTTTATATCACTATCTTGTGTAGATCACTTGAAAATTTCTTGTTATGATAAACGTGAGTCTTATATTGTGGGTTTACTAAGTGGGGAAAGCATTGTGGGAAATTGGAAGCTAGAAATTGTAATATCCACATTTTTCTTTCCCTTGTAATTGTATTTCCGGTGTAATTCTCGATTGTAGTGACCCTCATGTATCCTTCAGTGTAACTTTTCCGTCATCTTTTGATCTGATTCTCGTAATTGTTGTGCGGAACCGCCGTTTCGGGGTTGCCGTGGATCCATTCTATGCTATGATGCGTTTTGAGGTGTTCCGTTTGACGTTTCGTTCATATTCCGGTATTTTGGGTCGTTTATATTCGGTATCTAGCGCACGCTAAATTTCCTGTGTAGCGCACGCTAGAAATCCATTGGTAGCGCACGCTACGTTTAATTCGTAGCGCACGCTAACGATTTAGCCCTGGGAGTGGCAGTTCAGCTCCCAGCCCTCTGGACTATCGGAGTAGCGCACGCTATATCGTCTAGCGCACGCTAATGTCGGGAGACTAGCGCACGTTAAATTGTTCGATGGCGCGCTAGTGTGGTGTCCCAAGATCGGGCGCTTACTACCGAACTCAATCGGATGCTAGTTAGCGCACGCTACGGTATAGGTAGCGCACGCTAACGGGTCGAGTGAGGTTTGGGCGGTTGGCTCTGGACTCGGTGATGTTCGTAGCGCACGCTATTGGTCGATAGCGCGCGCTACCGAGAGGTTATTAGCGCACGCTACGCATGTATGGTAGCGCACGCTAACGGCCAAAAACCTCGCTTCGGATCGACGCTAACAGGAGGGTTTGTAACCCTATCCCGTTATCGCACGCTAACCTTGAGGTCTTAGCGTGCGCTAACACTCCCTGGCTATATAAACCAGGGAGTTGACCGAGATAAACACAAAATCTCATTTCTTCCTCTTTCCGCGGCCGAGCGACTCCAGAGACGATTCGGGGCGATTTTCTTCTTCCAATCACTTCAGAGATTCTTGTGCTTGAGTTCTTGGTGTAAGACTAACATCATCCACTTGTGTTTCTCATCCTAAATCCAAGGTAATCTCTTAGAACCCTACTTTTGGATAATTTGGGGGTTTTGGGATTTTCTTCCGATCCGTTCCGTTTCGTTGATGGATTGATAATGAATATGATTAATCTTGTTGGTATTCTTAGTTTCCCTACGGATTCATGGTATATTTCGTGATTTTTACGGAATCGAGAGGGTTTGGTTGTGGTCCGCCCTCGTTGTTGTTGATATACGAATATACATGAATCGTAGGCGGGTTTCCGGGAGTATTCCATTTCCATAATCGTTTAGAAGTGGTTGTGATTGTGCTATTCAAATCGTTAGGTTCATTTCCGCCGGTTCCTTGCGGTCGTGTTCAACTCTTCCGTTCCGTTCGTGTCATCGTCTAATTAATCGAGGCAAGTATCCTTATGAACTTACAATCTTGACATAGTAGTTTTGTATGAGAAATTGTGTGCGTGTGTATGCTCACTACGGGTTAGACTCGACGGGGTCTCGGTAGGGGTCCACAGAGGTGTGGATCAACGAGCTTTGCTTTTAACCACTACGGGTTAGATCCGACGGGGTCTCGGTAGGGGTCCACGGAGGTGTGGATCGACGGTTAATTGTGGTGAATTTTACAAATGTGATTCGATATTGGCATTTCCGGAAATGAGTGTTTTCAAACGGTTTTCTTTATTGCATGCATTACTATACGTGTAAGATGTAAGTTGTTCATCTGGTTACTTGTACTAGCGTAATTGCTAACCCCTCTGGGGACCCGTTTTGGGGAAATTCGTTTTATGAATTTCAGGTCAGGTTCATCGAGACGAGCGGGCGCTGGACCAGTATGCGGATGATGGCCGAGCGTGATGATTGTGCCTAAGTGACGTCTTAATGTCTTTTTGTCTTTTCATCTTTTGTGGCTTTTGAACTAATGGTTGTACTCGAGTACTTAAGAGTTCTTGTCCGTCCGGATTGTATTGTTGCCTATATGTTTGTGTTGATTGATGATGTTATGTTTGACCGGTAAACCGGGTGGATTATTCTGTTTTGCATCTTTATGACATGGTGTTGGTTTGTCGTTTATGTGAGTCGATGAGTATGATGCTGTTCAGCCTGGTGGGTCCCATATAGGGATTCGCGGTGCTGTAATATACCTCGAATATCTTGAGGGTGTTACAGAAAATGGTATCAGAGCTCTAGGTTTATGGATACCTAGGCTTGTTGGTTTATTGGGTCTTGTGGTGTTTGGTTTTGCACATCATCGTCACGCTGCCATGATTTCGGTACTACCAGTGTCCGTAAGTTTTCTTTCCTCTGTTCATTAATTCCTTGTATCGTACCCTTGATTCTCGACTTGTGATTGTTCTTTTCTTGTACTGATCCTCGTATGGCTTTTGCTACTTATTTAACTCCAGTATGGATGCTGGAAGAGGTCGTGGTCGCGGTTGTGGTCGTGGACGCGGCCGGGGACGTGGGGCAGCCGGTGGGGCGGCTACGTCACGATCTTGAGGCCGCGATCTGGCGACCGTCATAGCCATGCTTCTTCTCAGAGCGTGCGATCTTGGTATTGCGGCCGTTATGCAACAAATGGTGAACCAAATGGCGGCAATAGCTCAGCGGTTCAGACCGGATCAAGCCCATGCTAATCGGGCGGAGCGGACCGTTGGCTCCAAGATGTCATCAAGATGCATCCTCCTCGGTTTTGGGAGCTTCAGACCCGATTGGGCGGGAAGGGTGGATCAAGGAGATGTCTAAGGTCTTCGTTGCCACTAATCGTCCCGAGGACCGTAAAGTCCCTATTGCTCAATATTTTCTCACCGGGACGCTACGACCGGTGGGAGGCCGTTGGGCCCAAAGACCATCTTTGCTACGTGGGCCGAGTTTCAAGAGTTGATGGAGATCAATATTGCCCGTGGCGATCGGATGTGCTCGGGTACATGCTTTTTATGATGCTCAACCACGGGATATCCCCGTAGCTCAAGCTATTGCTGATTTTAACAAAGAGTTGGGTTATGTGAAGACCCAAGTTGTCGAGGAGAGTGACAAGATTTTCCATTTCTCCAGACGGATGAAGTTGCCGATTCGGGACTATATGTCGGGGATCGTATGCACTACATTGAAGGATTATCAGAGTAGGGCTATTGCTTATGATATGTCTGTGACGGCGAGTGAGGCGGCCCACGAGAGTAAGAAGCAGAAATCCGCTGGGAACTTTTCGGGCCACAAGAGTGGGGGTCAGCAGAGATCCCAATCTGCTAACTTTCCCGCCGGCGGTGGTCCAGCTCGTTCCGCTGGGGGTCCTCGTGGAACTACCAGTGCTCCTTTTCATGATGTGAAGTGTTTCAATTGTGGTCGTACGGGCCACATCAGTCGTACTTGTTTGAGCCCTTTGCTGACGTGTAATCGGCAGTGGCCACCGGCCACAAGGTCGCTTCAGGCCGAGAGGGAGAAAATTCTTGGTGCCCGGGCTTCCATTCCAGCGCCTAGGGAACCAAGTGTGAATCAGGGATCGTTTACTCCTCAATCTCCGCCGAGTGCTAGTCGGGGGAGAGGTCGGGGTCAGCCCTCCAAGGGGGGAGCTTCCAGTGTCGGCTCAGCCCACCCGCGTGTCTATGAGATGCGGAGAGCCGATGATCCAGCGGCTACCGTGGCGACAGGTACCGTTTATATCCTTTCTCATCCTGTCAGTGTGCTTTTCGATTCCGGTGCTACGCATTCGTTCATATCTCTGGATTGCGTGCGTCGTTTGAGTCTCGACCGTTTGACGCCTTGTGAGCCCTTCATCGTTAAGCTTCCTAGCGGTGATAGGATCGTTGGTGATCAGGAGGTTCGAGACTGTTCTGTACTTATTTGTGAGAGGACTTGGCCCTCTAATCTTATTGTTGTGAATATTGAGGGTGAGGATTTGATTCTCGGGGATGATTGGCTCGAGCGGCATGGTGCAATCATGAACTACCGCACGAGGATCATCACCATGTTAGCCGAGGATGGCACCGAGCACTCTTTTGCCGGGCGAAAGAGGGGGAACCAGAAATTCGTTATTAACGCCTTGAAGGCGATGAGACTCCTGCGAAAGGGGTGTACCGGCTATTGGTGCTATGCCTTGAAGGCGGAGAGTGGTGGAGTCGAGCTTTCGTCGATTCCAGTCGTTAATGAGTTTCTTGATGTATTTCCTGACGAGTTGCCGGGATTGCCACCGGATCGTGAGGTTGAGTTTGCTATAGAGTTAGAGCCGGGCTCGGCTCCGATTTCGAAGGCGCCGTATCGCATGGCACCATCAGAGATGGCAGAGTTGAAGAAGCAGTTGAGTGAGCTTCTTGAGTCGGGGTATGTTCGACCGAGTGCCTCACCTTGGGGCGCACCGGTCCTGTTTGTGCGGAAGAAGGATGGCTCACTACGTTTGTGTATCGACTATCGCGAGCTAAACAAGGTGACCATCAAGAACAAGTATCCTTTGCCGAGAATTGATGACTTGTTCGATCAGTTGCAGGGAGCTGCGGTATTCTCGAAAATTGATTTGAAATCGGGTACTATCACTCCGGGTGAGAGAGTCGATGTGCCGAAACAAATTTTCGGACGAGGTACGGACACTATGAGTTCGTAGTCATGCCTTTCGGGTTAACTAATGCGCCGGCGGTGTTCATGCATTTGATGAACAAAGTTTTCATCGAGTATTTGGATAAGTGTGTCGTCGTCTTCATTGACAATATTCTTATCTATTCGAGGAACGAGGAAGAGCATGCCCATCATTTGCGGATAGTGTTGGACATTTTGAGGGCCGAGCAACTCTATGCAAAGTTCTCGAAATGTGAGTTCTGGCTGAAGGAAGTGATGTTTTTAGGTCACGTGATTTCAGCCGAGGGGGTTCGTGTGGATCCGCAGAAGATTGAGGCCGTATTGGATTGGGCACCGCCCAAGAATGTGAAGGAGCTCCGTAGTTTCTTGGGTTTAGCTGGCTACTATCGTAGGTTCGTCGAGGGTTTCTCGAAACTAGCTCGACCACTTACGCAGTTGCTCCAGAAATCCGAGAGGTTCGTCTGGAATGACGAGAGGCAGTCGAGTTTTGAGGAACTGAAGAAGCGTTTGACTTCAGCCCCGGTTTTGGCGTTGCCATGTGGCAATGAGGGTTTCGCCGTTTATAGCGATGCTTCGGTCGTGGTCTTGGGTGCGTATTGATGCAAAGACGGCAAGACCATTGCCTATGCGTCGAGACAATTGAGGCCGTATGAGTTGAACTACCCTACTCATGATCTAGAGTTAGCGGCAATGCTTTTGCGCTCAAGATTTGGCGTCACTATCTTTTCGGCTCTGCATGTCAGATTTTTACCGATCATAAAAGTCTGAAATACATATTTACTCAGCGGGAGTTGAATATGAGGCAGAGGAGGTGGTTAGAGTTGATTAAGGATTATGACCTCGAAATCCTTTATCATCCGGGCAAAGCGAACGTCGTGGCCGACGCCTTGAGTCGGAAACCGATTGCATTGCGATCGCTTGAGATCCTTACATCTCAGTCCGAGCTTCGGCGAGCTTTAATCGAGTTAGATGTTGAGGTTCTGTTGCCGGGAACTGTCGGGCAACTTCGTGCTTTAGAGATTTCGTCGTCTTTGATCGATGAAATTAAGCTGAAGCAGTCAGAGGATCCGATGATTACTCAAATCCGAGAGAATGTTCTTAAGGGAAAGTCTCCTGGGTTTGTGATTCACGAGGATGGTATTTTGAGATTTCAGAGTCGGCTTTGTGTGCCGAACGACTCAGAGTTGAGACAGAGTATTTTACGGGAGGCCCATGTTACACCTTATTCCATTCATCCTGGTTCGAGTAAGATGTACAAGGACCTGAGAAGAAACTTCTGGTGGAATGATATGAAGGATGAGGTCGCACAGTTTGTAGCGAGATGTTTGACTTGTCAGCAGGTCAAGGTCGAGCATCAGCGACCGGGTCAAGTTATTGCAGTCACTTCCCGTTCCGGAATGGAAATGGGAGGATATATCGATGGATTTCGTTACGAGATTGCCGAGATCGAGGTCGGGCATGAATATGGTATGGGTGATTGTTGATCGCCTGACCAAGTCGGCACATTTTTTGGGCATCAAGGACACTTGGGGCCCGGAGAAGTTAGCTCGTGTGTTTATTGCGCAGATCGTGAGACTTCACGGTACTCCGAAGTCTATTGTTTCGGATCGTGACGGCCGTTTTGTATCGCACTTCGCAAAGCGGTGCATAAGGCGTTGGGTACCGGTTGCGTTTGAGTACCTCTTTTCATCCCCGCATGATGGGCGGTCGGACGCACTATCCGTGACGCTCGAGGACTTGTTGCGTGCCTGTGCTCTCGATTGGAGTAGTGACTGGGAGGAACATTTGCCGCTGATCGAATTCACGTATAACAATAGTTGGCACGCGTCGATTCGGATGGCACCGTACGAGGCACTTTATGGGCGACGATGTCGATCACCGATTTGTTGGAATGAGGCGTCCGATTTGGTCGGGACCGAGCCGGATGTCGTTTTAGAGACGAGGCGGGAGATAGAATTAATTCGGGAACGGATGTTGACTGCCCAGAGTCGACAGAAGTCGTATGCCGACGTCCGTCGTCGACCTTTGGAATTCGAGGTGGGAGACCACGTTTTGCTAAAGGTGTCGCCGACGAAGGGATATTTTCGTTTCGGGAAGAAAGGAAAGTTGAGCCCGAGATTTATCGGCCCCTTTGAGATCCTCGAGCGAGTAGGTGGGTTGGCATACCGTTTGGCGTTACCTCCGGCCTTGAGTCATGTTCATAGCGTTTTCCATGTTTCCCAGTTGAGGAAATATGTCCCGGATCCTAGTCACATCATCGATTATGGTGAGATTGAGGTCGCCGAAGATGTTACTTTCGAAGAGCGCCCTTTGAAGATTTTGGAGCATCGTGAGAAACGATTGAGGCATAAGACCATACCTTTGGTCAAGGTGCAGTGGTCGAGACACGGTGTCGAGGAGGCAACTTGGGAAACCGAGGATAGCATGCGTGCTAGGTACCCCGAGTTGTTTGTTTCTTAAGTTTCGGACGAAACTTATTTTTAGAGGGGTAGAATGTAATATCCGCATTTTCTTTCCCTTGTAATTGTATTTCCGGTGTAATTCTCGATTGTAGTGACCCTCATGTATCCTTGAGGTAACTTTTCCGTCATCTTTGATCCGATTCTCGTAATTGTTGTGCGGAACCGCCGTTTGGGTTGCCGTGGATCCATTCTATGCTATGATGCGTTTTGAGGTGTTCCGCTTGACGTTTCGCTCATATTCCGGTATTTTGGGTCGTTTATATTACGTATCTAGCGCACGCTAAATTTCTGTGTAGCGCACGCTAGAAATCCATTGGTAGCGCACGCTACGTTTAATTAAATAGCGCACGCTAACGATTTAGCCCCAGGAGTGGCGATTCGGCTCGGCCCTCCGGACTATCGGAGTAGCGCACGCTATATCGTCTAGCGCACGCTAATGTCGGGAGACTAGCGCACGTTAAATTGTTCATGGCAGCGCTAGTGTGACTGTCCCAAGATCGGGCGCTTACTACTGAACTCAATCAGATGCTAGTTAGCGCACGCTACGCTGGTATAGGTAGCACACGCTAACGGGTCAGGTGAGGTTTGGGCAGTTGGCTACTGGACTCGGCTGATGTTCAGGTAGCGCACACTATTGGTCGATAGCGCGCGCTACCGAGAGGTTATTAGCGCACGCTACGCATGTATGGTAGCGCACGCTAACGGCCAAAAACCTGGCTTCTGGACTGGGACGCTAACAGGAGGGTTTGTAACCCTATCCCGTTAGCGCACGCTAACCTTGAGGTCTTAGCGTGCGCTAACACTCCCTGGCTATATAAACCAGGGAGTTGACCGAGATAAACACAAAATCTCATTTCTTCCTCTTTCCGCGGCCGAGCGACTCCAGAGACGATTCGGGGCGATTTTCTTCTTCCAATCACTTCAGAGATTCTTGTGCTTGAGTTCTTGGTGTAAGACTAACATCATCCACTTGTGTTTCTCATCCTAAATCCAAGGTAATCTCTTAGAACCCTACTTTTGGATAATTTGGGGGTTTTGGGATTTTCTTCCGATCCGTTCCGTTTCGTTGATGGATTGATAATGAATATGATTAATCTTGTTGGTATTCTTAGTTTCCCTACGGATTCATGGTATATTTCGTGATTTTTACGGAATCGAGAGGGTTTGGTTGTGGTCCGCCCTCGTTGTTGTTGATATACGAATATACATGAATCGTAGGCGGGTTTCCGGAGTATTCCATTTCCATAATCGTTTAGAAGTGGTTGTGATTGTGCTATTCAAATCGTTAGGTTCATTTCGCGGTTCCTTGCGGTCGTGTTCAACTCTTCCGTTCCGTTCGTGTCATCGTCTAATTAATCGAGGCAAGTATCCTTATGAACTTACAATCTTGACATAGTAGTTTTGTATGAGAAATTGTGTGCGTGTGTATGCTCACTACGGGTTAGACTCGACGGGGTCTCGGTAGGGGTCCACGGAGGTGTGGATCGACGAGCTTTGCTTTTAACCACTACGGGTTAGATCCGACGGGGTCTCGGTAGGGGTCCACGGAGGTGTGGATCGACGGTTAATTGTGGTGAATTTTACAAATGTGATTCGATATTGGCATTTCCGGAAATGAGTGTTTTCAAACGGTTTTCTTTATTGCATGCATTACTATATGTGTAAGATGTAAGTTGTTCATCTGGTTACTTGTACTAGCGTAATTGCTAACCCCTCTGGGACCCGCTTGGGGAAATTCGTTTTATGAATTTCAGGTTCATCGAGACGAGCGGGCGCTGGACCAGTATGCGGATGATGGCCGAGCGTGATGATTGTGCCTAAGTGACGTCTTAATGTCTTTTTGTCTTTTCATCTTTTGTGGCTTTTGAACTAATGGTTGTACTCGAGTACTTAAGAGTTCTTGTCCGTCCGGATTGTATTGTTGCCTATATGTTTGTGTTGATTGATGATGTTATGTTTGACCGGTAAACCGGGTGGATTATTCTGTTTTGCGTCTTTATGACATGGTGTTGGTTTGTCGTTTATGTGAGTCGATGAGTATGATGCTATTCAGCCTGGTGGGTCCCATATAGGGATTCACGGCGCTGTAATATACCTCGAATATCTTGAGGGTGTTACAGAAATTATCCTGTATCAATCGGAGGTAAGAATTGGCCTTCAAATCTGATCGTGGTAGATATTCAAGGAGATGACCTGATTCTTGGATACGATTGGCTTAAGCGTTGCAGAGCTATTATGAACTACCGGAATAGAAATATTATGGTGGTAGATGAGGACGGTTCTGGATATTTATTCGAAGGAAGGAGACCAGGGAGCTCAGCAAAAGTGATTAAAGCAATGAAGGCTATCAAACTATTGAAACAGGGTTGTGCTGTATACTGGTGTTATGCAATGAAGAAAGACGAAGGAAGAGTAGAACTTTCATCTATTCCTGTTGCAAATGAATTTCCGGATGTTTTCCTGATGAATTACCTTGATTACCTCCACAATGAGATATGGAGTTCACCATTGAGCTAGAACTGGGAGCCACACCGATTTATAAGGCGTCAAATCGAATGGCACCCACCAAGATGTATGAGTTGAATAAGCAACTTGAAGAGCTGTTGGACAAAGTTTATACCAAGCCAACCGTTTCCCCTGGGGTGCACCAGTTCTATTTGTTCGATAGAAAGATGGGTCACTTCGGTTATGCATCAACTATCAGGAACTAAACAAACTGACGATTTTTGTAGAAAGATTATCGGTATCTTCACCGTTTTGAGATAGGCGCGGAGTATATAAGAGTTATGAAGCTCTTTGCACTTTGCGGAAGCGATTTTAAAGAGCAGAAAAATAAACGACACAAGATTTATAGAGGTTCATCCAAACATGCATACGTCCTCTCTCAGTATCTTTTTCTATAGGCTAAAGCGCAACCTCGGCACCTCTCTTCTAACAGTCGAGGGATTACCGTTACAATCTCGTCTTCTATCGGTTCGAGATAAACCGTTCACACACTTGTCTTTTTGTCAGTCCAAGTTAAATCGTTTTCCTTTTTTATCGGACAAGGAATCAACCTATCTATCTTTCTATGGGTACTAGACAAACCTCACGTAGATATAGATTGTGATTCTAATAATGCCGGATCCTTGATCGTAATAACACCGAATCTAATCTGATCCTTTTTTTTTCTCATGTATGCCTTCGTGTATAACACTCAAACACTTATCAGATAAGCTCAAATACAAAAACAAGAATATTTACAATGATATCACAAGTATAAATGATTTGCTCTGAGTTGTTGTGTGATTTGATACCAATAGTTTGGTATTTATAGGAAATTTCCTCCAACTAACCGTTATTGCCAGACACAGTTTAGCGTGCACTAGCCTCTTCCTTTACCGTGCACTATTGCCCTGTTATGTACATTAATATGAATGGTTACGTACGTTAACTGCTCTTTCATTCAGTCCAGTAGCTTCTAATACTTTCAATTAGCGTGCGCTAATATCCTCTTGTAGCGTGCACTAATATCACGTCGTTGCTTGCATCATATATCCGTTTGTATCTTTTGACTTCACCTCCAAATCTTCCAACGTTCATTTGTTTGAATTCAAATGTTCATTTTAGCGTGCTTTAACATGAACGCCTTGCGTGCGCTATTCATGCCTCTTAGCGTGCGTTAATCTTGATCACTAACGTGCACTAGCTGTGCAGTCCAGTTTGCACGATTTTTTGTGTCTTCGACTTCTTCGTTGTTTTGTTTTGCTTTCTTGTTGTTTTCCTTTATTTAACAACTAATCATCAAAACTCGATAAGGAATATTTGGAATAAAATATTCCAACAACGATCAAGAATAAGTGCTTGTTGCCTCGAATTGATGATCTGTTTGACCAGTCGAAAGGAGCTACAATGTTCTCAAAGATTGATTTGAGATTGGAATACCATCAATTGAGCATAAAAGAAATCGATGTTTCGAAGACGGCATTTAGAACTCGCTATGGGTACTATGAATTTATGGTAATGTCATTTGATCTCACCAATGCACCTACCGTGTTTATGTAGTTAATGCATCGAGTATTCTTAGAGTACTTGGATAAATTCGTAGTTATCTTCATTGGCGGTATTTAGGTCTACTCTAAGAGCCTGGACAAGCATGCAGAACACACGCAGATCATTTTAAACCTCTTAAGGGCGAATAGTTGTATACCAAACTTTCTAAATGTGATTTTTGTCTAAAGGAAGTAATGTTCCTCTTTTTCATGTAGTATCCATAGGAGTCCGAGTAGATCCATAGAAAGTCGAGACAATCTTGGAATGGAAGTTGTTAGGCGTATTTTTATGCGCTTATTTATCATTATTTTTATCCATTTGAAGTCTAAATCTGCTTAAATGAGCTTTTAATGCACTATTCTTATATGTTTTGTAGGAAATTGGAGTCCGGAAGCTCGAACGGCGAAAAACAGGCCGAAACGACAATTTTTGGCCTGGGGCCGCGGCACAAACCAAATGAGCCATGGCACACGAAGGTGACCAGCAAGCGCCGAGCGAACTGTACCGGGGGCCACAGTACAGATTAAGTGAGCCGCGGCCCATGAGGAAAAATAAGCGCCCAGGTATAGGCGCTGAAGGTTAGGGGCCGCGGCACAGATTAAGTGAGCCGCGGCCCGCGGGGCGGTTTTGATGTGTTTTTCGCGTTTCGTTGCCGTTTCTGAAGCCCATTTTCGACATAATCCATGGACGCGTTTTGGAGGCTACTGACAGTTATAAATAGGGATTTAAGGTCTGAAATAGAGGGGATCGAGGAATAGAGAATCATTGAGGAATCAATAAGAAGCAGAAAACACCCAGGAGCAGAGAGCGGAAGCTAGAGAACGGAGGAATCCAAGTTCTTCGTCTGCGTTTGATTTCTATGCTTTCTTTAATTCTTTGTGTATTTTTATTTTCTAGCATGTCAGGCTAGAACCCTATTCTAGGATTTTGATGAAACTGAGGTTTTGACGAATTAACTTTTGATTTTGCATTATCAATATAATTCCCTTTTTCTTATTGAGTTTTCCCCAATTATTCTTAATTCTTTCAATTGTGTGGCCTATAATTGAATTGTTTTGATTATGCAACTCGAATCGGGAGAGGAGAGTTGGTAGGAAAAATTGGTGAGAACTGTTTTATCTTGTGAGATAGGAATATACTCATAGGAATTACGTGGCCTTTCTGGAGATTTCGTACTTTTTGCCTATCGTCGAATTAATTCACCTAGGAATAGAGTGTGTTATTCGTCTTAGAAAATTCTATTGACCTCGGGAGAGGCGGTAGAGTAATTTAGCAATCTTCGCCTTCAATAAATTGGGAATTCACTAAATTCATATAATCAAGAGTAATTCGGATAAACCGAGGTGTATTCACAATCCTAGATTAATTTCTTATTTGATTCTTTTTCTTCGAACAATCGTTTTCATTATTTATTCTTTTATTAATTTTCTTTAATTATTCTTGCACCTCCAAATTCGATAGTTCAAATAAAATTAGAATACACATAAATCGGTAATTAGTAAGTCAGTCCTCGTGGGAACGATATCTTACTCATCTCTTTATTACTTGTTTACGACAACGTGCACTAGCGTTCACCGAATTCCGCAACAAGTTTTTGGCGCCATTGCCGGGGATTTGATTATTTTACTAATATCGATTTCAGTATTTCTAGTCTTAATTTGAACATTATTTTAGTTTTGTGTAATTTGTTTATTTATTTTCCTTTTAGGAATTTCTGGTTAGTGCATGAGAGAATTCGGTAACGAAGGCCTATTACCTTTGGATACTGAAGTCGAGCGCACTCTTCGGAAAACCAAGAAGGAAAAGCGTGAGCTACCGGCAAAAGACACCATGGCCGATAATACCGAAAATCATGGAGGAGAAAATCCCATTCAGCAAGCTCAACCGGCATTAGCACTCCGTGATTATGCAATGCCACAAATCAATGCAAACTTTTCGGGGATTCGGCGTCCAACCATCCAAGCGAACAACTTCGAAATCAAGCCGGCTATTATTTAGATGGTGCAAGCAAGCCAGTTTTGTGGACTGGCAAATGATGACCCCAATGCGCACATTGCTTCATTTCTCGAGATATGTGACACCTTCAAGAATAATGGTGTTACCGATGATGCTATTCGTCTGCGGCTTTTCCCTTTCTCTCTCAGGGACAAAGCCAAATTTTGGTTGAATTCATTACCGCCGGGCTCTATCACAACTTGGGCGGAATTAGCACAAGCCTTCCTGGCTAAGTTCTTTCCACCATCAAAGACGGCGAGACTTAGGAACGAGATAACCACTTTCAGGCAATTTGATATGGAATCGCTGCACGAAGCTTGGGAGCGATACAAGGATTTATTACGGAGATGCCCACACCATGGCCTACCGGACTGGCTACAAATTCAGACGTTCTATAACGGATTGAGTGCTTCTACACGCACTCTTGTTGATGCAGCCACTGGAGGAGCGTTGATGGGAAAAACGATGGTCGGAGCCTACTCTCTATTGGAGGTGATGGCTGCAAATGCTTATCAGTGTCCTTCCGAACGAGTGATCCCGAAGCGAGTTATGGGAGTTTCCGACAACGATCCGATCTCTGCACTATCAGCACAATTTGCCGCCTTGACTCAGCAACTTCAAGCTTTATCACATGCTCCTTCTACCGTCGCTATAGAATCATGTAATTTGTTTAATGGATCTCATCCTAGCGCAGAATGCCAAGTTGGAAATCCTTTCGAGCAACATCCGATGGAACAAGCTCAGTTTGTGGGGAATGGGAATCGGTAGAACAATCCGTATTCCAACACATACAATCAAGGGTGGCGAAATCACCCGAATTTTTCGTGGAGGAACGGGCAAGCTTTAAAACCTCCACAAGCTCAATTCGCGCAGCCCCCACAGCAGCCCCCTCAACCACCAAAAGTATCCTTGGAAGATGCTCTTGCTCAAATGGCGGCTAATACGAGCCAATTCATGACCCGCATTGAGACTACCTTACAAAATCATTCCGCCTCCATCCGAAACTTGGAAGTACAAATGGGGCAGATTGCAAGTCTATTGTCCTCTCGACCTCAAGATGTATTACCCAGCGCCACCGAAATGAACCCCAAGGAAAACGTGCAAGCAATCGAGCTACGAAGTGGAAAGGAGCTGAAAGTGCAGCCTACTAACAAGAAGGAAAAAATCAACCATAGTGAGAAAGAAAAGGACGAGGCACCCAAGCCAAAGGCTGTGTCGACTACTCATCCCACTCCTCAAATTCCATTCCCACAACGTTTACAAATGCAAAAATTGGACAAGCAATTCTCCAAGTTTCTTGACGTCCTCAAGAAATTGCATATCAACATTCCATTTGCCGATGCCTTGGAACAAATGCCGAGTTATGTGAAGTTCATGAAAGAAATATTATCAAACAAAAGAAAGCTCGAGGAGTATGAGACAGTAGCATTGATGGAGGAGTGCAGTGCTATTCTACAGAAGAAGCTCCCACCTAAATTGAGGGATCCCAGAAGCTTTACCATTCCATGCACCATTGGGAATTCAGCCTTTGAAAGAGCTTTATGTGATCTCGGAGCCAGCATAAACCTTATGCCCCTTTCTATTTTTAAGAAGCTGGATATTGGGGAAGCCAAGCCGACGACGGTCTCTTTGCAATTAGCCGATAGATCTATCAAATATCCGAGGGGAGTAATAGAGGACATCTTAGTCAAGGTCGATAAATTCATCTTTCCGTCCGATTTCATTGTGCTCGACATGGAGGAGGACCACGACATCCCAATTATCTTGGGAAGACCATTTTTGGCAACCGACCGAACTTTGATCGATGTGGAAAAAGGGAAGCTTACTCTACGAGTTCAAGAGGAGCAAGTAACGTTCAATATTTTTCGATCCTTAAAATATCCTAGTGACGCTGAAAATTGTTTCCAAGTTGACATCATTAACTCGTATGTAAGTAGAGACTTTCGAGAAAATTATCCATTCGATCCACTGGAGTCCGTTTTAATTGGGTCTGCTTCCGAATTAAATTCATAGCATGTAGCATATGTACGCACATGGATGCTTCCCCACCATTTTTTACTCGTCGACCATGTGAGGAGCTCGGAAGTTCACCGTCTCAACCCATCCCATCAATCGTGAAACCCCCAAAGCTAGAGCTCAAGTAGCTGCCGACTCATTTAAAATATGCATTTTTAGGACCCGACGATTCCTTGCCAGTCATTCTTTCGGCCACTTTAGCGAGGGATCAAGAGGAGAAATTATTGAGGGTTCTAATGGAGTAAAAATCTGCCCTTGGATGGTCAATTGCGGATATTAAGGGAATCAGCCCGTCCATTTGCATGCACAAAATTTTGATGGAGGAAGACTACAAACCATCTGTGGAGCATCAGCGTCGTTTAAATCCAAATATGAAAGAGGTGGTAAAAGTCGAGGTTTAAAACTCCTCGACGTAGGTATGATCTTTCCTATTTCTGATAGCAAGTGGGTAAGTCCGGTCCAAGTTGTGTCCAAGAAGGGTGGGATAACAGTTATTCAAAATGATAATAATGAATTAATTCCCACTAGGATTGTCACGGGGTGGCGTATGTGCATAGATTATAGGAAATTAAATAAAGCCACTAGAAAAGACCATTTCCATTTACCTTTTATTGATCAAATGTTAGATAGATTAGCCGGACACGATTTCTATTGCTTTCTTGATGGTTATTCTGGATATAATCAGATTTATATAGCCCCAGAAGACCAAGAAAAGACAACGTTTACATGTCCTTACGACATTTTTGCTTATAGGCGCATGCCGTTTGGTTTATGTAATGCGCCGGCCACTTTTAAACGGTGTATGATGTCTATTTTTTCTGACATGGTAGAGCATTGCATTGAGATTTTTATGGATGATTTTTCTGTTTTCGATGATTCGTTTGATATGTGTTTGCAAAATTTGCAGAAAGTCCTAAAAAGATGCGAAGAAACAAATTTGGTCTTGAACTGGGAGAAGTGCCATTTTATGGTTCAGGAGGGCATTGTACTTGGCCACCGAATATCCTCTCATGGAATTGATGTCGACCGGGCCAAAATTGAAACAATCGAGAAGATGCCTCCGCCTACCTCGGTAAAAGGCATAAGGAGTTTTTTGGGACACATCGGTTTTTACCGCCGGTTTATTAAGGATTTTTCGAAGATGACGAAGCCGTTGTGCAATCTGCTCATGAAGGATGTTCCGTTTAATTTTGACGAGTCGTGTAAAGAAAGTTTCGATTTATTGAAGAAAGCTCTAAGCACTTCCCCGGTAATAGTCGCTCCAGACTGGGACCTTCAGTTTGAGTTAATGTGTGATGCTAGTGATTTCGCCATTGGGGCTGTTTTGGGATAGAGACGAGGGAAAGTATTCCACGTCGTGTATTATGCAAGCCGAACACTTGACGACGCCCAAAGAAATTATGCCACAATAGAAAAAGAATTGTTGGCGGTGATCTTTGCATTTGATAAATTCCGGGCGTATTTATTGGGGACGAAAGTGACAGTGTGGACCGACCATTCAGCAATAAAATACCTTTTGGAGAAGAAGGATGCTAAACCAAGGTTGATTAGGTGGGTGCTTCTTCTCCAAGAATTCAACTTGGAAATCCGCGACAAAAAGGGGACTGAGAATGTTATAGCCGATCACCTTTCACGGTTAGAGAGTCCCCTTGAGCAAGGAGAAAGTCATCCACAAATCATGGAAACCTTTCCCGACGAGCAGCTCTACAAGTTGGGTTCACAACACACGCCTTGGTATGCTGATCTAGTGAACTATTTGGCAAGCAAAATAATTCCGAATGACATCTCGCGCCATCAGAAGCAGAAGCTGATTTCAGACGCTAAGTATTATTTGTGGGACGATCCTTTTCTGTTTAAAAGATGCCCTGATCAAATCATTCGCAGATGTGTTCCGGATGAGGAAATCTACAGTGTGCCGAATCATTGTCATGCATCACCCTACGGTGGGCATTTTAGTGGAAATAGAACATCGGCAAAGGTCTTACAATCGGGGCTCTATTGGCCGTCATTATTCAAAGATGCTCACTCCTTTGTGTCCATGTGTGATCGGTGTCAATGGATGGGAAACATCTCAAGACGACATGAAATGCCGCTGAACACCACACTTGAGGTTGAATTGTTCGACGTATGGGGGATCGACTTCATGGGTCCATTTCCTCCATCAAATAAGAATCTCTATATTTTGGTAGCCGTGGACTACGTCTCAAAGTGGGTCGAAGCGGTGTCACTACCAACAAATGGGTCCAATGTCGTAATCAAATTTATAAAAAAATATATTTTCACGCGTTTTGGGACTCCACATGCTATTATCAGTAATGGTGGTTCACACTTCGACAACAAATTCGTTGATGCGGTCTTGAGAAAATACGGAGTCACTCATCGTGTTGCTACAGCCTACCATCCCCAGACAAGTGGTCAAGTCGAGATATCAAATCGAGAGCTAAAGTGGATCTTAGAAAAAACAGTCAGCTCGTCTCGAAAAGATTGGTCCTTTAAACTCGATGATGCACTTTGGGCATACCTTACTGCATATAAAACACCTATTGGGATGTCACCTTACAGATTGGTTTATGGGAAAAGTTGTCATTTGCCCGTAGAGATGGAACATCGTGCTTACTGGGTGATAAAGAAATTAAATTTTGATCTGAAATTTGCTGGTGAAAAGCGTTGTTTGCAGCTGAACGAGTTGGAGGAAATTCGCCACGATGCGTATGAAAATGCGAAGCTTTATAAGGAGCGGACAAAGATTTGGCATGATAAGCAGATCACACAGCGAGAGTTAGTCCCGAGTCAAGAGGTGTTGTTGTTTAATTCTCGCTTAAGGTTATTCCCCAGGAAATTGCATTCACGATGGTCGGGACCGTTTACCATAGTTCAAGTGTTCCCACACGGTGCAGTGGAAGTACAAAAAGATGACCGCAAATTCAAAGTTAATGGACAATGGTTGAAGGCCTACTTGGGAAATCCAATAGACGCGCAGAAGACGAGCATCGTCTTATCCACCGCCGGATGAATGCTCGAAAAGTCCGGCTGAAGACTATAAACTTAGCGCTTCTCGGGAGGCAACCCGAGTGTTAGTTGTAGATTTTTATTTTTCATTTTTCAGTGTTTTCATGCATTTTAGAGTCTATGTTTTTCATCATTTTTGCTTGGATATGCTTATCTCTCACGTTCTTGATGTGTTCCTTTGAAAATTATGTGCAAAAAAACCCCCAAGGAAAAATTCAGCCCTGAGCCGCGGCACAAGGATAGTGAGCCGCGGCACACACAAGTTGACACAAAAAGGACAACCGAACTGTACTCTGTGCCGCGACACGACCTTACTGAGCCACGGCACACCCGGTCCCTGAGCCGCGCCGCATAGGCACTGATCCGCGGCACGCCAAATGTCCAAGAAATGCCCAGGAAGCTGTACTCCGTGCCGCAGCATGGAGCAATTGAGCCGCGACACACTTACACGATGAGTTGCGACACCCATATCTTGAGCCGCGGCACATGACGACATAGCAAACACGCCCAGCAGGCTGTACTCTGGGCCGCGGCTCACTTAAGTTGTGTCGCGGACCCTGTTCGGAAGATCAAAAGCCCAGGTATCCTTCATATACTCGATCGGCCGGCACACCAGGTAAGTTCTTCCCCTTCCTTCGCACAGCACTCGGCCGAACCCCTTCTCAACTCTTCTTCTTCTTGCATACTACAATCCAAGCAAGGTAATTCTCAATCTCTTAATCCTAATTGATACATGATTTGTAAAGTAAGGTATTGTTATTCATTCGATGATAAATATGTTGTTAGTTTTTCAAAGTTCTTGTTCAAAGGTTGAGTTGGGATATGAAATTATTGATTGATTTCGATGGTATTTGTTGATTATCTGTGGATTGTTAATGTTGTTTGTCGTTGTGACCATATCAATTGATGTTTTTATTTTTGGGATTGGATTTAGCCATTATAATTCTTGTTCTTCATTCAAATCCATGCATGTTAAGTGTTTGATGAAATGCGTCAATGAAAAACTTTGAGCCAAACGTTTTTAAAACTATATGCAACGAATTAATTTATCGGATTACATTGTATCCCAACCCTTACGTCATGCTTAAACTTGAAAGCTCAGCCTGTTTTTCCTCTTACAATGGTGCAAGACTTGATTCACGTTTCGTGTATTTTAAATCGAAAGTGGTGTAATTTTCCTTAAAGGTTGCTTAATTTCCGGTGTTTATCTTTTCAGGATCCTCGCCATGGCTAAAAAAAAAAATAAAGATTAGTACGAGGGCTAGGACACAATCATCGGCACCAGTTCTTGAGCTAACATTAGGGGAGTACTTGACCTTTTCTTTTATTGCATATTACATTCTGTGTACATTGAGGTCAATGTACGTCCTAAGTTTGGGGGGGGGGGTTTACTTTTAGTTGCGTTGTATTTATTCATTGCTATTTTTCGTTATTTTTTTGATGCTAGCCTTGCTTGTCGTGATATTATTTGCATTCGTGAATTTTTTGTGCTCCTCTGTGTAAAACTGATGTTATGATACTGATTTCTCTTTGAAGAAGCGGTTGAATTTTGGTCGAGTTTGCAGTCAGTGATATATGTTTCCTCTGAGTATTCATTTAAGTCTATATTCTTCGTTATTGTAGAAATTTTAGCGTATAAGAAAGAAGACATACGTGTTTTCAAATCGCTGTCTATACGTTTGGTATTACTTTTCACGTAGCTAGTCGTCCAGTAACATGAGTCTTGTTGGCACTTAAATTGAGTTTAGAGTCGGACACTTTTTCCCAAAAAGTCGATATTTTATACATGTTCTATGATGGGAAGTCTAGTAACTGGGGGTATTCACGTGACCCGTTGTTTACTCTCGCGTAAAACGACAACCCTGAATAGACTAATGGTTTAGAAATATCGCATTACCGATAATGGGAAGCCTAGTAACCGGGGGTATTCACGTGACCCGTTGTTTACTCTCGCGTAAAACAGCAACCTTGACATGCGGGAATTGCTATTCGAGTTTTTTCTCCGTTGTAGAGGGGGACTTAGTAACTAGAAGCATCCATGTGCCCCATGAGTGTCTTTTACGTCAAACGGTTCCCCAATACATGAGAATGGAAATCCACCCTAGGATCATCTCGATGAAATATCCCGAGATCCAAACCTAGTGGTTAACTCGAATCTTTATTATGATCATATATAAGGGAATGCTGTCCGAGGTTTATTTTTGATGATGAAACTCTTAAATTTTTGTCACTAGACTGTGGGACTGGGCGAGTTGGCTTGTTTACTCTAACCCTTCATATTGCCGGTCGGTTAAATTCACGCTTGTTAATCTTTGAGCTTTATTTTATTCATAAACGATTGATTAGCACTAAAAATGGGTACTTTGTGGAATCAGTGTCCTTGATGTGACTCACTATTACGATACTCGTATTATTCTTTGAGATTTTCAGGGTAGTATTGATTAAGTTGAGCACTATGGATTTGCACGATCATTCACGATACTTTTTTATTTGAAATTGATTCTTTTTGCTTGAGGATAAGCAAAGACTCAAGTTTGGGGTATTTGTTAGGCATATTTTTATGCGCTTATTTATCATTATTTTTATCCATTTGAAGTCTAAATCTGCTTAAATGAGCTTTTAATGCACTATTCTTATATGTTTTGTAGGAAATTGGAGTCCGGAAGCTCGAACGGCGAAAAATGGGCCGAAACGACAATTTTTGGCCTGGGGCCGAGGCACAAACCAAATGAGCCGCGGCACACGAAGATGACTAGCAAGCGCCGAGCGAACTGTACCGGGGGCCGCGACACAGATTAAGTGAGCCGCGGCCCATGAGGAAAAATAAGCGCCCACGTATAGGCGCTGAAGGTTAGGGGCCGTGGCACAGATTAAGTGAGCCGCGGCCCGCGGGGCGGTTTTGATGTGTTTTTCGCGTTTCGTTGCCGTTTCTGAAGCCCGTTTTCGACCTAATCCACGGACGCATTTTGGAGGCTAATGACAGTTATAAATAGGGATTTAAGGTCTGAAATACAGGGGATCGAGGAATAGAGAATCATCGAGGAATCAAGAAGAAGCAGAAAACACCCAGGAGCAGAGAGCGGAAGCTAGAGAACGGAGGAATCCAAGTTCTTCGTCTGCGTTTGATTTCTATGCTTTCTTTAATTCTTTGTGTATTTTTATTTTCTAGCATGTCAGGCTAGAACCCTATTCTAGGATTTTGATGAAACTGAGGTTTTGACGAATTAAGTTTTGATTTTGCATTATCAATATAATTCCCTTTTCTTATTGAGTTTTCCCCAGTTATTCTTAATGGTTTCAATTATGTGGCCTATAATTGAATTGTTTTGATTACGCAAATCGAATCGGGAGAGGAGAGTTGGTAGGAAAAATTGGTGACAACTGTTTTATCTTGTGAGATAGGAATATACTCATAGGAATTACATGGCCTTTCTGGAGATTTCGTACTTTTTGCCTCTCATCGAATTGATTCACCTAGGAATAGAGTGTGTTATTCGCCTTAGAAAATTCTATTGGCCTCGGGAGAGGCGGTAGAGTAATTTAGCAATCTCCGCCTTCAATAAATTCAGAATTCACTAAATTCATATAATCAAGAGTAATTCGGATAAACCGAGGTGGATTCACAATCCTAGATTAATTCCTTATTTGATTCTTTTTTTTCGAACAATCATTTTCATTATTTATTCTTTTATTAATTTTTTTTAATTATTCTTGCACCTCCAAATTTGATAGTTCAAATAAAATTAGAATACACATAAATCGGTAATTAGTAAGTCAGTCCTCGTGGGAACGATATCTTACTCATCTCTTTATTACTTGTTTAGGACAACGTGCACTTGCGTTCACCGAATTCCGCAACAGAAGTCTCACGACAATGTAAAAGAGGTCAGAAGTTTCTTAGGACTTGCTGAGTACATACTATCGCCGGTTTGTGGAAAGGTTTTCAAAAATCACCCTCCCACTTACTCAATTATTGCAGTAATCCCAAAAGTTCGAATAGCATGAGGAGTGTCAAGTTAGTTTTGACGAACTTAATAAGTGATTGACAGCAACTCCAATCTTAGCACTACCACAGGGAACTGAAGGGTTCATAGTTTAGAGTGATGCTTCAAATCAGGGTCTAGGTTGCGTGCTAATGCAGAATGATAGGGTAATCGCCTATGCTTCACGATAATTGAAACCGTATGAGGTTAATTACCCAACACATGATTTCGAGTTAGCATTGTCATCTTCGCATTGAAAATATGGCGAAACTATTTATATGGAACCCATTGCCAGATCTTCACAGATCATAAGAGTTAAATACATTTTCAGTTAGAAAGAGTTGAATATGCGACAGAGGAGATGGTTGGAATTGATTAAAGACTATGACCAAGAGATTCTTTATTAGCCAAGCAAAGAGAATGTAGTAGCCGACGCTTTGAGTCGCAGACACACTTCTATTCAAATTATGGAGGCCCTCACAACCCAACCAAAGATTCTACAGAAATTGATTCATGAAGAAATTGAGGTATGGGTACAAAGAGTTCAAGGACAACTAAGTGTAATGGAATTAACTTCATCCTTGAATGACAAAAATTAAATCTAAGCAATTAGATGACTCTACGATGATTTGGTTATGTGATGAAGTGAGCAAGGGAAAGGCCCCAGGATTTGTAATCAACGAAGATGGAATTTTGAGATTTCGAAACCCACTTTGTGTCCCAGATGATGTTGTCCTGAAACAAACAATCATGAAAGAAGCTTATAGTACATCTTACTCAATTCACTCAGGCACTAGTAAAATGTATAAAGATCTGAATCAAATTTTTTAGTGGAGTAACATGAAGAAAGAATTGGCGTAATATGTCTCAAATGTTCAACTTGTCAACATGTCAAAATCGAGCATCAGCGACCTGCCGGAATGTTGAAGCCACTTCCAATTCCTGAATGGAAGTGGAAGGATATCTCGATGGACTTTATCACCAACATGCCGAAGGCCAAGACAAGAACGAATATGATCTGTGTGATAGTCGATCATTTAACTAAGTCGACTCATTTTATAGGCATCAAGAATACTTGGGGACTGGAGAGATTGGCTCGAATATTTATTGCAAAAATAGTCTGATTGCATGGAACACCGAGGACCATTATTTCAGATCAGGATGGTCATTTCATGTCGCATTTTTGGAAAGTGGTAGGCTTTAGGAACTGAGTTGAGATTTAGCACGGTTTATCATCCTCAAACTGATGAACAATCCGAGAGGACCATCCAAACAGTAGGAGACATGTTGAGAGCATGTGCCCTAGATTGGTCGACCAATTGGGAACTCACCTACCGTTGATTGAGCTCACTTACAGTAATAGCTGGCACACTTTTATTAAAATGGAACCTTATGAAGCATTGTACGGGAGAAGATGTAGGTCACCCTTATGTTGGGATGACTCTCTGACGTAAACGGGATAGAACCAGAATTAATAATACAGACTCAGAGAAAGATAGCCCTAATCCGTTCAAGATTGTTGACCGCCCAAAGTCATCAGAAGTCTTACGCGAATGTGCGCCGCCGCCCGTTAGAATTTGAAGTTGGGGACTATGTACTACTAAAAGTTTCTCCTACTCAAGGAATTTTTCGTTTCGGAAGGGAGGGAAATCCATATCGGGACATTTGAGATTCTTGAAAGAGTTGGAGAATCGGCATACAGATTGGACTTGCCTCCATCGGTGAGTCATGTTCATAATGTGTTTCATGTATCACAGTTAAGGAAGTACATATCGGATCCCAGTCACATCATCAATGTTGGCGAGATTGAAGTGGCTAATGAAGGCATGTTTGAGGAGAAACCAATCAAGATTCTTGAAAGTAGAATAAATCAATTGAGGAATAAATCAATCTCCTTGGTTAAAGTCCAATGGTTGTAACATCCCGAAAAGGCAGCCATTACAGTGCCGTGGACCCCACACTGGGACCCACCAGGCAATACCAAAAATAGATTAAAAATGCAATACTTATGATACCGAACCACAATAAATAGTCTTTACTCCGATTAGGAGTTTACAATAAATGGCCAACGGCCTTATTATACATAGGATCCAGAAATGCAAGTATAAACCATATGGAGATGGAATATACCTCAAATAATAATAATACATTCGGTAAAAAATTTAAATAAAGCCGAAAGATAAAATTACCCGGACAACAGAAAGACTTGGCCCCCCCGAACTAGTATCCTTCAGACCCTTCGCCGTCACCATGATCTTCCTATGCCTTGCCTTTTTCTCGACGTAAAATACAACACAGGTATTTCGCCCAACACATGGTCAAATATACATGATAAATGATTTCTCAAGACATTATACAATTCACATATATATTAGATCTCAAGGAAAACATCCCGACTAACGAACATACCCCTCGGGCATATGAACGGTTAGTCACAAAACGTCGAACACATCCAAATATACATGGACTATGAACGACCAAAATACTATGGCTCAAGATGGACATCACAGTACGCCCGATCCAGAAATGTGTCAGTGCACATGTCCACCCCGTATACGGAATCCAGGATATATGCAGGACAATGTACTAATTAGCCTCACGAACTACGTCTCGTGTGCACAGTCCAATACGGAAACATCCACGCTTGACTATATATGTGTCTGGCTAAAAATCCTATACAATAACCAATCGGAATGCAGATATGATTCCGGATATGTCACGATAAAACATGACAACAAATTCAATAAATAACATATCCGATTAAGGATCAAGAAACTCACCGTAAAGACAATAAGGAACATCATCAAGAATAATATCAAATCACGGATCACAAATTCATAAGTTTTCCATATACACGAAATGCATAACCATCACAAGAATCCAAACATCATTATATCCAAGCAAGATAACTTGCCTCAATACAGAGATGAGAATAATCCTTCCTTGTCAGACGAACGAACGGTCGTCGACTAATATTGGTTACTCGAACAATCAACCTTGAATGAAATATACTTCACTCAATCACACATTTATATAATCATCGATATCGAATTTAGTGAGACGACATCTTAATTTCCGTTTGAATAGTTCAACTTTCTCAAGACATCGAAGTTCTATTCCAAGAACTCTATTTACTTCATTCCACTCTTACAATTGGTTTACAAGACATTACCGAATATTTGCAAGAATAGGAATTGATCAATAATATGTTAAACAATCATCTTGTATCATTTAGGCCTATCAAGAACATCACAATTGATCAAAGTGAAAATCTGCATAACCTTGTTCAATCACTATGTTAAGTTTATTTAGTTATAAATCCATATTATGATCATGAAGATTAACTCATATTAACACCATCCTTATAATCTTCTTACCAACTTGGAGAATCAAATATCACACCTATGAATTCACCTAGCTTAGGTTTAAGAACATCATTCTAATCTTCCAATATTCATCAAGGTGTTCTTAAAACATTTTATGACAACAATTACAACAGTCAACCTTAACTACAAGGAAACAAGGATTATTACTATCATAATGATGTTATTAGTCCAGCAAGAAGAGTGTGATTCTAGTAAACATGCTTACCACCATTTAAAACATCAAGAATACATCATTCCAAACCCTTAATTATCATATTCATCACTAAGTTGTTAAAAGTTTAACTACAAACATGTTTTACATGATTAATTCAACATTAGGTGTAGTATACTCTATCACTAACATTATAACTATGAAATTATAGAGTGAAGTCATACAACATACCTTCAGAAAGGAAGAACAAAACACCAAAACCACAAGAACACACTCCAAGCTTCAAGAATGACTATAAACTTCCAATCAACAAGCTCCAAATCAAGATGCAAAGCTCAAACAGAAGTTGGAAGTAGGTAGAATTGGTCTAGAGAGGCAGTGGGATGATTATAGGGGAGAAAAATCGGAGTTTGGACGTGCAAAATAAAAGACATAAGTTGTCTTTTTATAATTGAACAGTTCGTTACGTATGTTATCCACATGTGTATAACGTACGTTAGCCACTTTACGTACGCTACACCAAAAGTGTTACGTACGTAATCTAGTACCAGAGGCTACTGACTTAATACACAAACATCATTACATACGTTATGGCTTGGAGCATTACGTACGTAATGTAGGTCAACTAGGCTGCCTCAAAAGGTCAGATATTCGAATCACGCCCGGCCCCACACGCCGAAAGTTGAGATCGGATAAGACTACAAGCATTACGTACGTAAACAGAACTTCCTTACGTACGTAAAGCCAACAAGATAGTGTACGTCAGGCTAAGGTCTTAGCATACGTTAAACACAGAATTACTAACCCAAAAATGTACCTATCTATACAACGTTAAGAAATCAATCACAGTGCGAATGATAGTTATATTCAAGTTTATTATGATATATTCCAACATCAATAAACATTAAACAAATGCAAAAAGACTACAATAGTATTTGAATTATCCGAATAATATAATAGTAGGTAAGAATTTTCGTAGGATATTACATACTCCCCCTTAAAAAGAGTTTCGTCCCCAAAACTAAGGGGTAAACAATTCGGGATACCTCTCTTGTATGCTATTCTCCGTATCCCACGTGGCCTCCTTGACTCTGTGTTGTGACCACTGAACCTTTAGTAGGGGAATCGTCTTGTTCCGCAACTGTTTGACCCTCCTCTCAAGTATCCGTACGGGACGCTCTTCGTACGAATGATCCTCCGCTATCTCGATCTCATCGAACTGAAGTATATGACTCGAATCAGCAACATATTTCCTCAACTGGGAGACATGAAACACGTTATGAATCCGAATCAGAGCTGGTGGCAACACCAGGCGATAGGCTAGATCGCCTACTCATTCCAAATCCTCAAATAGCCCAATATATCTCGGACTCATCTTGCCCCTCTTCCCAAAACGAAAAACACCTCGAGTAGGAGATACCTTCATTAACATACGGTTGCCAACCTTGAATTCAAGTGGTCCTCGATGGTTGTCTACGTAAGACTTCTGTCGGCTTTGAGCCGTTTAAAAATGACTCCTCATTAGAGCGATCTTCTCATGGGCTGCTAACAACATATCGGGTTCCATACCCAAGGATTCAGATGGATCGTCCCACCATAAAGTAGATCTACAGCGACGACCATACAATGCTTCATAAGGTGCCATCTGAATCGAAGCGTGCTAGCTATTATAAGTGAATTCCACCAAAGGTAGTTGGGTTTCCCAACCGTCCTTCCAATCAAGAACACACGCCCTCAACATATCCTCTAGAGTCTAGATAGTCCTCTCAGTCTGACCATCAGTCTGCGGATGAAAATGTTGTGCTGAAGTTTAAATGCGTACCCATCACACGATGAACTGCTTTCCAAAAATGTGACATGAATCGCCCGTCACGATCTGATACAATACTCTTGGGGGTACCATGTAACCTTACAATCTCTTCGATAAACATCTGAGCCAATCTCTCGGGTCCCCATGAGTCTTTAATATCCAAGAAGTGGGCTGATTTGGTCAGACGATCCACAATCACCCAAATCATATTCATCCCTCGGCGACTTGTCCTCAAGCTAGTAATAAAATCCATGGAAATGTCTTCCCATTTCCACTCGGGAATCAGAAGCAGTTTCAGCATTCCTACGGGTCGCTGATGCTCAATCTTAACCTGCTGACAGGTTAAACACCTCGAAATAAACTCTGTAACTTCACGTTTCATATTCCCCCACCAATAATATTGCTTCAAATCCTTATATTTTGCTAGACCCCGGGTGAATGGAGTACGAGATAACGTGAGCTTCTCTCAGGATAGAGTTCCTCAACTCTTCGTCTGTGGGTACACAAACTCGATTCCTGAAGCGTTTCAATCCATCCTCATGGATCACAAATTCGGGGGCTTTCCCGCGAGTTACTTCATCCCAAACTCGAGTTAAGAATGGGTCTGTAGCCTGCTTCGATCTAATTATATCGTCAAGGGATGATAAAACCTCAAGGGTGCAAAGTTGTCCGTGGATAAGCTATAACCAAACTTCAATTTCCGGCCTCACAAATTCTAACTGCAATTCCACTGTCAAGCGGGCCAGCATTTGTTCCTTAACTGTCTTACGACTTGTTGTTACCCAAAATATTATCCAGAGATGATATTGCTGGAATGGTCAAGTAACAAACAAATGCGAGAGCACGTCCGTGGGGAAAGTAAATAACATAATATTTGTCGGGGTTGTTAGTCCCGGGCTTGAATGCTCTCGCGAGATATTATTAATACAAATACTTTGGAGTACAAATATTAATGTTAGAGTACAATTACAATGAGTGTAAAGACCCTAGTTATCTTAGCTATTGAACGTGGAGATTGCCGGAAGTACCAGATATGATGCTCTGTGAGTTCTTGTAACAACGATGGAGTGTTGTGACGACTGTGAGAAATCGACGGTCTCTCACTGTGTGTATTAGCTGAATGTCTGAGCTCCAGGACTTGTGAATCTCTTCAAACCTGAACTGTAGGGAGTTCTTGCCTCTGCCGACCGTCTTTTGGTGAAGAGGTGCTGAGAGAGAAATCCTAAATGAGTTCAAGAGAGAAATCCCGAGAGGAGAGAGTTGTGAACTTTCGTGAACGTATTTGCCAACCTTTCTCCAGTTGCTGTAGGTTCTCTATTTATAGGACTGGGAGTCGCTAGGCGATCGCCTCTGCTATATTATAATAAACGGGCGATCGTCTTTAGCATATGGGTTAGTCTCCTTAAAGTCCGCAGAAGTTGTTGGCTGCCAGAAGTGCGAACCAATGAGAGGTCAACACGCGTCTGTGACGCTATCTTGGGAGGCCCTACGTAGGACCTTTCGGCAGGTCTGTTGGTAGGTGAGGCCGCCCTTGTCAATGACAGCTGATGATGGGCTGGAGTCAACAATCCATGTTCTGTGGCGCCCTTCGCGGATCTGCACATGGGTGCTTGCTTTCTGATCCAGTCTTCGTAGACTTTGACGGATGATGGCCTTGTTCGTGGCACAGGACAGTCGTCCTTGGTCAGGCACTAGATTCGATCGCTAGGTGCCAAAAGGCGATCGCCTTGGGAGTCGATCGCTAGATACTCGAAGGTGGACTGCTACCTCCGATTTGGCAAGTTCGACGTAGCTCGTTTGGTCGTGAACTCGGTCGTTCGGCCCTTATATTGATCGCCGTCGAGGCATATAAATCGCCGCACAACAATTGCCCCCTATCTCGCTCCGATGTTGGAGACGTGGGGTGAGGTTGTTCTACTGGCGATCGCTTAACTTTGACGAGTGACTCAGCATTTTACGGAATGGGCGATCGTCTTTGAGTGGATTGGTTTTGAATATGGACGACCTGGCCGGTCGCTGAAATGAGCGGGAAATGACAGCGGTCGTGGAAAAGTCTTCGGGGCACGTGTCGGGTTCCTGTTGAGGGAGACCGACGGTTAGTTAAGACTCCTCGTCTGGTGTGTCCTTGAAAGGACGCGTACGCGGGTTTCAAGGGAGGCATTAATTGCGATGGTTGCACTTCAACCCCCGAGATTCTCCTTATTTGCACGGAAGCCCCTGCCTTCTCCTATAAAAAGGGGCTGGGTTACAGTGTTAAGAACCTTATGCTATTTCATCGGAGAAGAAGAATATAGCCGAGAAATTTTCTGAAGCTTTGTCTGCCAATCGTCGATCGACTCCATCCCTCGGTAAGAAACAATCCTCTTTCTCCTCTTTTCTTCTTGAGAATGTCTAGAGTACCTTCATCGTCTGAAATGGACATCGCCTCTGCCGCCGGGACTTCGACTGTCCGGGGAGGATCCTCCGCGGAATTCCATATAGAGATGGCCGCCGAGGCTATCCACGCTGGTATTAATCCCACGGAAGTCGAGGCATTATTGAACGAGGCCAATGCTGCCAGGGAGGCGGCGGTTGAGCAAAAACATCTGCTGATGGAGAAGGATATGGCGGTGAGGGCGTACTGGGAGCAGCATAGTGCTTTTGGCCAAGCCTATTTGGCCTTCGCATAAATCATGGAGAGGTTGGACGGTTTGAGACCCAAGTTCGATTATCGGGAGTACTCGATCGCTCATCCCTATCAATCTGTGAGGCGGTCGCTGTTCCGGAGCGCTCTCAGTGGTCTCTCGGCCAGATCAGGAGCTCGGCGACCAGGAAGGACCTGGCCATCTGGAGAGCGAGGTATCATGTCCCTTCAGATGTGGATCTTTTCACGCCGGCTGAGAACGAGCGAGCCAACCAACCTCCGGACGGTATGGTCATCGTGAATGAGGCGATTATGGAGGTCGGGCTGCAGTTCCCTCTGTCGTTTTCTATCTCCCATCTGTTGATCACTTGGAATGTGGCATCGTTTCAGCTAACGCCGAACGCCTGGCTCCAGATCGTCTGTGCCCTCACCTTGTTCGGCGGTCACCGACTGTACCGCCTTCCCTCGCCATTGGAGATGATCCACCTGTTCAAGCTGACAGTTCAGAAGGGGTCCGTCGGTGGCTACCATATCTAGGTCCATTCCGGTCGGGTGATCCTCGGTGTCCCGGACAAGGTGCGGGGCGATCCGACGAAATGGTTCTGGGCAGCGGTGCATGGAAGGCATCTGCGAGCGACAATCCTACGGGCGAGCTCGACGTTCCCACAGGCTTTCGGGAGAGGAATCTGAGTAAGGGTTCTGACTCTCCCTTTGTTCGGATATGTTCTGAACTGATCTAATTTGGTCTTCCTTTTGCAGGTTTCCATATTCCGGCGGCCGGCGAGCTACCTTTCGATTTTCTGGTCATCTGGGAGCGGATATGAAGTCTTCCGGACGACGACATAGACGCTTGCCGGATTAACAAAGAGAGGCGTTGGTTGTTTGCTCGGTTATACCGTTTTCCGCGATATTCGGTCCCATGTATGAATTTCTACGATCTCCTTTTGTTTGGTAATCGTCTTGGTTGAAGAATGTGTATAACCATTGTTTGATCGTTTCTTTTTTCAGAGGTCCGCTTCCCTCGCTTCTTGGAGCCTCCGCCGGAGATTGCCATGTCGAACCCCAGAGTTTTGAGTCGCCTGCGCCAGAAGAAGTCAAGCCGAATTCCTCCGGTGGCGCTCCCACTTATTCCGGAGATGGGGCCTCTCGTGGAGTCGATCGCTGCGGGGGAGGAGGTTCGGGAGGAAGGACTCCGGCTGAACCGCAAGCGACAAAGGTTGTAGGAGCCCCCAGTCTCTACCCCTGTTGGTGAGCCGCCGATCGCCGCGCCTCCGCTCACCGCGGTCCCCTTGGTGGATGAGCCTACGCCTTCGTCGGCTTTCCTTCTGGCCATGGCGATTGCCGAAGCCGAGACCCCTTGTGGGAAATCGTACTTCGGTCGCGACCCCGAGAAAGCCTAGAGGTAATCTTTGTTTGTCTTGCTGAGTTTTGTCACTAGCGTAGGAGATGTGCTAACTCTTTTGTTCTTGATGCAGGATCCGCAACACTAACCTGGCATGCCCGCTGCTAGTATTGGATTTCCTCGCAAGCCGATCTCCTCGCGAGGCCTGTGGTATCCCGCAATACGTCAACCAGGCTGTTTCTGCTTTGCCGAAGGCCTGGACGACCGACTTGGATGCGATCGCCCGCCAGCGATCCAGGAACACGATGCAGGCTGCCTTTTCTCTCTCCCTCCAGGCGGCGACGATGCCTGCCCAGGCTGTGAAGGAGTTCGAAGGGCGTCCTTCTACTTCCCGTCTTCAGGCGGACCTCGAGGCTGCTCGGAAACAGAACTCCGTGTTTTCCGACAGGATCGTGGCTATGGAGAAGGACTCTTTGGATGTGGCTAAACGGGCAAGTCAGGATCTTGAGCTGGCGAGACAGGATTCTAAGCGAGCCCAGGCGACGGTCGACCGGCTCCGGGATCAGATGATAGAGGCCCGTTGGTCGTACGCGGCTGCTCAGAAGGAAGCCGATCAGCTGAAGGTGACTGTCGCTCGACTAACTAGCGAGCTGGCGTCGTCGAGGGGAGAGACGGCTGCTAAGGAGTCCGAGCTTCAGGGTGCGCAACAGGCAGTTGTGGAGTTGAAAGGAAAGCTGTAGGTGACCGAGGCCGATCCATTTCTCAACGTGGAGTTCGTCAGCGAGTTTGGCTATTACATGGCGTTCACTAACTCGCTTCGCACCGCTAAGAAGGGAGGGCTGGAGGTCGACCCTCTGGCTGAAAACTTCAAGGCATACGCGTTGGAGCATCCTCTTCATCCTGCCTTCTCCGTGTCGATCTTGAACCTCTCGGATATCAGCATAGACCTGAGCTGGTACCCGACTCCCGAAAATCTTGTTCATCCAAATGCCCCGGAGGACGGGGGGGTAGCTCCGGAAGCCGGCGAAGGATCGCGGGCCAATCCAGTGGTCGAAGGTGAAGGCCAGGCAGGGATAGCCTGAGGGCCTACGTCCTTCTTTTGTTTTTGTTTTTGCCTTGTAATTTTTGTAGCTTTGTTGTACTTTAGCCTTCGGTGACCGTTTTTGTACTTTGATACTCCAAGTAATGAAATGAAAGTTTGCTTCTTCGATTTATTGCTTGAATGATTGTTTTATGAGTCTTTGCATGACTTTATACAAATGTGTGAGGAGAGATTGTTGCGTGTACAGCTCCAAGTGAATTGATAAACTCATATTGATAACTTTTACAACAAAATCGATCGCTGCACATACATCTGAAAAATGCCGATCTCCGTATAAGGACGATCGTCGTATACATTGCTCCGCCCTTCCCCCTTGTTTTTGTTCACATAGTGAAAGTTAGGTGACGAAAATAAATCATTGAGTGAGCGGTTTTCAATTTTGCAGATTCCTCGAGGAAGGTCGTCCATGTCGGTCTAGAGGAACCATGCACGATCGCAGAGTTAGATGGAACTGACTTCCACGACCATGTCTTGTGTGCGAGCGACATTCCGCCTGATGGCTAAGTTCTCGCGACTCACTTAATTGTGAGGATCCTCCATAGGCTGCGCCCGCCTCGTATTTAAACAAAGGGTGTGCGGTCTTGGTCTGGAGGAGTCCTTGCGCGGGGCGTCGTCGGATTAATCGACTCCACGACCGTGGCTTGTTAGCACTTTTCTACCTAGGATCGGCATGTAAGATGACGATCCTCGATGGTATACATTGTGACGGGGGGAGGGTCGCGTCGCATTGTCTGGATCCACCATGTTAAGTGATGGACCTTTGAGGGCGGGCGAACGTGTCCACAGATCTGTTTTGGAGGGCCCTTTGGCTACGTCCGCCTCGTATTTAAACGAAGGGCGAGCAATCATGGACTGAAGGGACCTTGCACAGGTACAAAGAACGGTTCCATCGTCTTCTACAGCCATGTCGACACTCTTCTACCTCGGAACATCATGTCAGATGACGATCCTCGACGGTATACGTTGTGTAAGGGGAGGAGATCGCTGCCTAGGTCCATCATGTTGATGACGAACTTTAGAGGGCGAGCGAGTCATTCTCTGATTTGTCTTTGGAAGGTCCTTCGGCTACGCCCGCCTCGTACTAAAACGAAGGGCGAGCGATCGAAGCCCAAAGGAACCTTGCATAGACAGATCGTCGGTTTCATCGATTTTCGCGACAATGCCGGCACTTTTCTACCTCGAACCATCATGACAGATGACGATCCTCGACGATATACGTTGTGCTAGGGGAGGCGATCGCTGCCTAGGTCCATCATGTTGATGACGAACTTTAGAGGGCGAGCAAGTCATCCTCTTTTTCGAAGAGTTTGCTCAGGCAGTAGCCTTTGGTTTGATGATGCGGGAATCGGGGAGAGAATTCCGAAGTTCCCCCCTCTTACTTGAAGCATATAGATCCGGTCGCCGAGGTTGATCAAGGGGTCGGCTCGCATGAACTTTCCGGCCTGTTCGCGTTTGACTCTGGCGACTGTATTGGTAGATCGATGGGGCTCCGGCTAAGCCAATAAACTTTCCAACTTTCCTTCCTCAAACAATCTCCAGAGTTGTCTGAGGAGGTCGCGGTATTCGTTGGTGCTATGACCGGGACTCTTGTGGTAAGCATAATATTGATTGTGGTCCAGATGACCATTGTCCCTTATCGCCTTTGGCTTGTTTAGTGGTTCACGCCCCTTGGCGTAAAAAATGTGAGCCGGAGTTCGGTTGAACTTGGGAGGAGATGGGCTTCCACATCCTCGAAGGCCTTGAGATCGTCGGGTGGATTGGCAACCGCCTTTTTGGTTTTGGCGATCGCCGTCTTTTGGACAGGAGGTGGCATTCCCTCGCCTAGGCAGAGGGTGAGTAGCTTCTGCCTGGCCAGAAAGTCGGAAGCCTTAGCGCGGAAGATCGCGTAGGTTGGGGGGATGTCCTTCGTGAGGTGCCTCAACATAGGCGAATGACCATAGAATCCCTCCAAGACTGAGTAGAGAGCGAGCTTGTTGCTGATGGGCTCGCCGATGAGGACTATTTCATCCACCCAGTCGATGTAATCTGCGTCGAATTCGTCTTCCCCCTTCCTGATTCTCATCATGCGGTGGGGGCCTTCTGGTCTGGCTGCTCGCGGCTAGGCGCTTGGAGCGGGAGCCGAGACGATCAAGTACTGACCCCCTGGCTCCACTGTCGATGATTTCCTTGCCGTGTGGCTCGACTCTTTGGCGGATGGGATCCAGACGGTTGACCTGTAATTGGTTCGGAGTTAGGTAGGCCGAACTCCTGGTGACGGACTCGGATTCTGTCGTCTCGTGGTTGGGGCCAGAATGCCCCGGTCGCCACGATGGATCCCTTCCCAAGCAGCTGAAGACAGAACCGTCCCGCCTCGTGAGAGCCTTTTCTCGCGAATCGGGGCTTTCTGACGATCGCTCGGCCAGTAGCCCCTTGAACTTCCGTTTGCCTGCGCGGCCGATGGCCGAGGGAGTTATAGCGGGCGCTGCGCATGCTCTCCGTTGCTCCCTTAATATGGCCATAGCCTCCTCGATCTGTTCTGCGGTTTGGAACTGGTCGAGCGAAAGGCTGGGGCCGTCCCTCAGGTGCGGGATCGGGAGTCTCGCGTCACCGCGTCTACCCTCTGCCGTCGGCTGGGGATCCGATCAAGCCGGAATATGATGTCCGGCGGTTCGGAGAGCGTTTCTCTTCGATGTGGTGGCAGATGTCATTATTCTGAAGGCTTTTCTTTGAAGAACAGTGAGTGTTTCTTCAAGTATATGCCCAGGAGAACAGTGAGTGTTCTTCGAGACGGTAGGAATGAAAATCAAGGTTAAGATCGCCCTCCTTCTAGTGCTAATTGTTGTTACCCAAAATATTATCCGGAGATGATATTGCTGGAATGGTCGAGTAACAAACAAATACGAGAGCACGTCCGTGGGGAAAGTAAATAACACAAGATTTTCCGGGGTTGTTAGTCCTGGGCTTGAACACTCTCGCGATATATTATTAATACAAATACTTTGGAGGACAAATATTAATGTTAGAGTATAATTACAATGAGTGTAAAGACCCTAGTTATCTTAGCTATTGAGCGTGAAGATTGCCGGAAGAACCAGATATGATGCTCTGTGAGTTCTTGTAACAACGATGGAGTGCTGTGACGACTGTGAGAAATCGACGGTCTCTCACTGTGTGTATTAGCTGAATGTATGAGTTCCAGGACTTGTGAATCTCTTCAAACCTGAACTGTAGGCAGTTCTTGCCTCTGCCGACCGTCTTTTGGTGAAGAGGTGCTGAGAGAGAAATCCTAAATGGGTTCAAGAGAGAAAGCCCGAGAGGAGAGAGTTGTGAACTTTCATGAACGTATTTGCCAACCTTTCTCCAATTGCTGGAGGTTCTGTATTTATAGGACTGGGAGTCGCTGGGCGATCGCCTCTGCTGTATTATAATAAGTGGGCAATCATCTTTAGCACATGGGTTGTTCTCCTAAAGTCCGCAGAAGTTGCTGGCTGCCAGAAGTGCGAACCAATGAGAGGCCAACACGCATCTGTGTCGCTGTTTTGGGAGGCCCTACTTAGGACCTTTCGGCGGGTCTGTCGGTAGGTGAGGCCGTCCTTGTCACTGACAGCTGCTGATGGGATGGAGTCAATGATCCATGTTCTGCGGTGCCCTTCATGGATCTACACATGGGTGCTTGCTTTGTGATCCAGTCTTCGTAGACTTTGACGGACGATGGCCTTGTTCGTGGCACAGGACGGTCGTCCTTAGTCGGGCACTAGAGTCGATCGCTAGGTGACAAAAGGCGATCGCCTTGGGAGTCGATCGCTAGATACTCGAAGGTGGACTACTACCTCCGATTTGGCAAGTTCGCCGTAGCTCGTTTGGTCGTGAACTCGATCGCTCGGCCCTTATATCGATCGCCGTCGAGGCATATAAATCGCCGCACAACACGACTCAAGGCATCGGTAACTACATTTGATTTGCCTGGATGATAAAGGATCTCGATATCACAATCTTTGATTAGTTCTATCCACCTTCTCTGCCTCATATTTAATTCATTCTGAGTGAAAATGTACTTTAGGCTCTTGTGGTCCGTAAAAATATGATAGGTAACTCCATACAGATAGTGACCCCAGATTTTTAAAGCAAACACCACGGTTTCAAGATCCAAATCATGGGTGGGGTAGTTAACCTCGTAAGGTCGTAGCTGTCTTGATGCATAGGAGATCACTTTACTGTTCTGCATTAGCACACATCCAAGGCCCTGTTTTGACGCGTCACTATACACCACGAATTCTTCCGTTCCTTTTGGTAGAACCAAAATAGGTGCTGAAATCAATCGACTCTTGAGTTCATCGAAACTACTATGACATGCCTCTAACCACAAATACTTTTTATCCTTTCTCAACAGATTAGTCATCGGTTGGGCAATCTTGGAAAAACCTTCCACGAACCGTCGGTAATAACAGGCTAGTCCCAAGAAACTGCGTACTTCCTTCACGTTCTTTGGTGGTAGCCAGTCTCAGATAGCTTCTGTCTTCTGTGGGTCTACTCTCACCCTATCAGCTGATATCACATGGCCTAGAAAGATAACCTTGCGCATCCATTTAGATAATTTCCCATAAAGCTGTTCCCTCCTCAACGCATCGAGAACCTGATGGAGATGACGCTCATGCTCTTTATGATCGCGAGAGTAAATAAAAATTTCATCAATTAAAACAACTACGAAGAGATCCAAATAATTAATAAAGACCCGATTCATCAACTCCATGAATACTGCTGGTGCATTAGTCAGTCCAAAATGCATTACTACGAACTCATAATGCCCATAGCGAGTACGAAAAGCGGTCTTCGAAATGTCAGACTCACGAATCCTTAGCTGATGATAACCGAACCTCAAGTCGATCTTGGAAAACACATCAGCTCCTTGGAGTTGATCTAATAAATCATCAATACGAGGCAATGGATATTTGCTCTTAATGGTCACCATGTTCACCTCACGATAATCAATACACAAACGCATAGATCCATCTTTCTTTCGTACAAATAGTGCTGGTGCTCCCCAGGAGGACACACTAGGTCGAATATAGTCCTTCTCTATCAAGTCCTCAAGCTGGTTCTTCAATTCCTGCATCTCAGTCAGAGCCATACGATACGGTGCTTTCGAAAGTGGGGACGTACCTGGCTTTAATTCAATATTAAACTCTACCTCACGATGCGGAGGTAAACCCGACAACTCATCTGGAAATACATCGGGGTAGTCTCGGACTACTGGAATTGTAATACCCATAATTTTGATTTCCGGTAATTTCTTTTTTTTCGGCGAAAGTCCATTTTGACGGATCGCTCGTTTCGTCATTTTGAGAATGAGTAATTCTACACTTTTTGTCATCCGAGTTCGTTTCGGTATCGTTTTGTTGAGTTTCGTGTTCTTAAGCGGTTTTTCCGCACTTGAGTCCGATTCTTACGAATCTCGTTCGAAATTGTTGTTTCGAGTTTCTCGTAAGTTCATTTAATGTTATTATTCGTATTGCGAGCTTTAGTTTGGTGTTTCGATCGTGTATCGTGTATTTTAGACGTTTTGGGCCGTTTTCATAATTTCCCAAAGTTTGGGGTAATTACTTTCCGTTGTCGAATTTCGAGCCTTCGGGTGGTTGGAATCATGTGTTCTCTTAGCGCTTGGTTTCGTCTTTGCGAGTACTTCGTAACCGTATCTTCGATTCATATTCAAGTTTGGGTTTCGGGGCCGTGTCAGGCTCGATATTGGCCTCCTATTGTAACACACGAGCAGGCCACACGAGCACGTGGTCGTGCGTGGAGCTCGTGCACAATCCAGTGCTCGGCAGTAATCTCCAGGGACGTACGAGCAGGATACACGAGCAACTGCTCATGCGCGGTGCTCGTGCGTGGTGTCAGTGGCTGGGCAGTGGCCTAGCGCACAACCAAACACACGAGCACTTGGTCGTGCGTGATGGTCGCGCGTCGCTGGTGTCTATAAGGGGACAGACGGGTTATTCACCCCATTTCCTTCCCTTCTTCTATTCTCTTCACGGTTGTCGGACGGGTAAGGCTAGGGTCCGAATTCTTGGTCGGTTCTACTCAATTCCAAGGTGTTTTGGAGATCTCTAGGTGATTGTAACATCATCTAATCCCTTGTTCTTCGTTGGATTGAGGTAATTCTTGATTTTTCTTCGAGTTGACTTTCTTGGAGATTTGTTCTTGATTTCGATTCTAGTCCGATTTTGATGCATCGATTGGTGTAGTATGATGTTATTAACCGTGTTTCATGGATTGTATATCCATATATCGAGTTTGTTTAACTCGATTGATGATTCTAGTGTTCTTGGGAATTATTGAACATTTAATGTTTGATTCAATGTCCCGTTGAGTTTTCCTTCAATAGATTGATGGGTTTTTCGTTGTTCTTGGTCTTGGTTCTTGTTGTGATAGTGTTTTCGTTGTGTCTTCCGAAAGTTGTAGGTTTTCGGAGTGTCCCGGTCGTGCCGTGTTCGTCGGAGTACTTGCTCGTGGTATCAAGGCAAGTTTCTTGTCCATACATTTCGTGTTTCGTAGGTATAATTATTGATAAATGATTCTATGTGAAACCCAATGTTTAATGAACGTAAAAAGGGATCGGTATGTTCTCGATAAATGTTGTCCTTCAACGGTAATTCGTGTACTTCGTGAATATATGTGTTCTCAGAATATGTGTGTTGGTTTGGTATGTTGAAAGATAATATGATCACTTCGAGTGAGTTTAATAGACCGTAATCCTTTGCCGGGGATTACGAATTGTTATTGTGTACTTGTTCGGTAAGAACGTAATGTGTGTGATATTAATTATTACTCCTTTGAAAGGAGGTTGTGATGTTTAAGTGTTGCTTGGCTGGATGTTCTGCTCATTGTTATGTGATCGTTGAAAGTGATGTGCCTCCGGGTAGGATTTATAATTCTCCGGGATACATACTTGTGAGTATGGGTCGGGCGTGACCGTAGGGTTATCCAATCCGGGTATGTCTTGCGGGGACTTCGAGGTTCGGGGCTTGCTAGCCCGATGCTGGGATAACTTGTTGGGGTTATCATCGGGTATGTCTTGTGGGGACTCCGAGGTTCGTGGCTTGTTAGCGCGATGCCGGAATAACTTATGGTTGTGGTTTGGAATGGTTCCGTGACTGTTGTCACGAGGACATGTGATTTGGTATGGTTTCCTATTGGGTTATTCACTCGGGTATGTTCTACGGGAGCATCTGAGGTTCGTGGCTTGTTAGTATGGGACGCGAATAATCCTTAGGAACATGAGTTATGTGATTTGGGTCGTGGACCCTGTGGCTTATGATTTGGGTCTTAGACCCCGTGTGTTGTGAATTGGGTTGTGAATCCACGTTTTATTATTGGAATCATATTTTGGAAAGATGATTTTGGGTCGTGTCCCCAAGTGTTTTCGAAAGACTTGAGAATTCCTTAATTCCAAATGTTTTCAAACTCCCGAGATTGTAAAATATTTTGTATGAGATACATGGTTCTATTCCTACCTTTTATAAATCAAACTGTTTTGATTAAGTGAATTATCTCCGGAAATATATTCAAGATTTTTATATTCTTGAAGCACATTGTGTATGGCTTGTACTTCTGTTTTATACTTGCACTAGAAAAACAGTGGAGTTTTGCTAACCCCCGAGTATTCGGGGGGTGCATGTCTGTATTGCGTCCAGGTACTTGCTGGTTGCTGGGGAGCAAATCACAGGTTCGATACGAAGGATGATGGAAGACGACGATACTAATCACATGAAGACCAATTGCAGAGTATTTGTTAGAGTCTTGTTGGTTAACCCTCCGATGGTTTGTTCTCCCGCTTTATGGGAGTGTTATTGTATTCTAGCCCCTGCGTGGGTATGTGTTCTGAGAAAGAATCGTGTATGTAATGATGTATGTGTTGAGATAAGATCAAATCGGTCTGATGATCCTTCATATAGCCATGTCGGCATATGATTGATGTATTGTTTTTGTATTTAGCCTGGTAGATCCTCACGGAGAGGGTCTGCGGCGCTGTAATATTCCCGATTGGTTTGGGGGTGTTACAGGAATGTCGGCCAGTTCAACTCATCGACCTGCTGTTTTGGTCATGTAACACCAATAACCAATATACCCTAGAGTAAGTAGTTTCACTGCTTTCATAGCGCTGATGACTCTCCCGGAACGGCTGGGATTATCACCCTGAAAAATGCACTCAACACCATCGTCAGTTGTGACGGTGACTATCCGTTTGTGGACACTAAGTATGGCATCATGATGATCCATCCAGTCAATACGCAAGATCACATCATCTTTAGGTAAATCGACCACAATCAGATTTGACAACCACTCACGGTTGTTCATACGAATCGGACAGTTCTGCACTTCTCAATTCCCAACAATTCTTCTACCATTGGGTAGACCAATTACATAAGGTTCACAATTGATAACATGATCTAATTGTAAATGACTCAAACAAGAAACAGATAAAAAGGAGTGTGAAGCACCAGTATAAAAAAGAACACAGGCGGGCTAAGATTGGATCTCGAGATTACCTGCAATCATGCTGGATTCGGGATCGTCGGCCTTCTTCATCTCATAGACTCTGGGTTTTGCAGCCCCAGTACTAGATGTACCAGCTTGGTTTCCACGGCCCATCCCTCTGTTTGCCCTGGTAGTCTGATAAGAAGCGGACGGAGGTACACGGTCCTGGACAGAAGACTGAACTGGAGCATGATATGCCGCTGGAGTACGTCTTGGTCCATTCTTACAATAACGAGCACAATGTCCATTCTTCCCACAAGTATAGCATGCAACGGCCGGCCTCGGGCATTTGGAATTGATGTGCACCTGGTCTCCATAGTTATAGCACACAACATATAGGCTGACCGCTCGAGGTTGCGATCCGGCTGACTTCGACGCCATGGGTGGCCGTTCAGAAGGATTTGGCACTGGTTGTGGCCTCTTGAACGTTCCCCGGTTGCTGTCAGTCTGGTTCTGGTTCCTGAATTTCTTGTTGTTGGACTACGGTTGCTTCTTGAAAATCTCCTTGGTGGTAAGTTCGTATTCCAAAGCTATCTCGATGAACTCTGGCAGGGTCGTACAATGATGATTCAATAGCTGCATTCTCATTCGGGGTTTAAGCCTCTTGAGAAAATATTTGATCTTATCGGCCTCCGTTTAGAAAATCGTCGAGGCAAAAGGAAGAAGTGCCTGGAATTTCTCGGCAATAGATAGTACATCATCATCTTCAGACGGGTATGGATTCAGCAATTCTGACAGTTTGGCCTCGCGGAGAGGACTGGATAGTAACAGTCTAACATGAGGTTCTTGAATTCCTCCCAAGTGCACAAGCCATCCACTAGCATCACCAAAAGCCACCAAGTGTGGGCGCCCTTGCTAAGATAGTAAGCAGCTACAGAAACGCGATTCTCCACTGGTCAGTCCACCATCTCGAATAGTTTCTCAGAGTGTTCAATCCAATGCACGATATCAGCAGTCTTATATGAGCCTTCAAAAGTTGGGGGTCGCTGGCGGGAGATGTCGCTAATGATCTGACTCACGGGTCCGCCATGTACAGGAGGTGGTGGATGCAGCCCCTGCTACAGGCCAGTAGTAGCTCTCTGCATTTTTTCCATCAACTCGGCCATCTGGGTCATCTGGGCCGTCATGCCCTGCATAACAATGTAAAGATCGACACGCACATCCTCGCATCCGGTGTGGTGCGATTGGTCCCTAGGAGACAAATCACTGCCTGAAGAACTCTGCTCCAAATTCGCACGCGTGTTGGCTCGAGGTCTCGGGATTCAGCCCCGTCTGCGGCCTCGTCCCCCTCTGCCACGACCTCTTAGATTTCTATCCATAATGAAAGATCCAACAATAATAATATTCATAAGTATAGTTCAAGTTCGTTGTGATGACCAAGTCAGAACCCGTGCTAAATTAATAGTTACAAGGAACTACATTTTCAACAAAATAGTTCACAATGATTTATCGACAATACAGATGTCACAGAGAATATCATATCGACATTGGGTCGAATAGTTTCAATCATATAATCAATCCAGAATTTACCTCGAAATATCACTTAAATGAATTTTACCACAGATTCTCGAAATATCAAGATCAATAAAGAGATCTATTCTGATATCAATATCACGTCAATAATTAAAGCATGGCTCATAAAGTACATACCGAATTGGTTCGTCTGGTCAGGCGCTTGCACGGGTCACACGTGACACGAAGGTCTCTTGATACTAGTTCATTTCATGACTCTTAAAGGAAAACGACTATGCGATACCATCTTCTGTAACACCCCGAAAAGGTAGCCATTACAGTGCCGTGGACCCCACACTGGGACCACCAGGCAATACCAAAAACAGATTAAAAACGAAATACTTGTGATACCGAACCACAATAAATAGTCTTTACTCCGATTAAGAGTTTACAATAACATGGCCAACAACCTTATTATACACAGGATCCAGAAACGCAAGTATAAACCATATGGAGATGTAATATACCTCAAATAATAATACATTCGGTAAACAATTTAAATAAAGCCAAAAGATAAAATTACCCGGTTTTGAACATAACCGGACAACGGAAAGACTTGGGCCCCCCGAACTAGTATCATTCGAACCATTCACCGTCACCATGATCTTCCCATGCCTTGCCTTTTTCTCGACCTAAAATACAACACAAGTATTTCGCCCAACACAGGATCAGATATAGATGATAAATGATTTCTCAAGACATTATACAATTCACATATATATTAGATCTCAAGGAAAACTGTTGGCCAATAAGTATACAGGATACAGCTTGGGAGTGTTTGAAACAACAAGCTGTACCGTTTTCAAATCTGAGTGCGTAGGGGAAGTCTTTAATACAGTAAGTTGCTGAGGATACAGCAACTAGGTGTGTAGTGTATCCTTAAATAATCACAATTAATAAAACAATAAAGGCAGAAGGTAAATAACACAATATTTAAAGTGGTTCGAGTTAAACCCCTCTACGTCCACTGGTCCTTCACAGAGGAGCAAAAAGTTTATTATAATTACTGCGTACACAACTACGTAATTATAACCAAACCTAATCAATATATCGTTCACACATATTGATATAAAAATCTTAGCTTTCAACCATTCACACAGATTGGTTTGAGCTAACACGTGACTGGCTTCTTCACACACAGTTCTGAAGCTTCGTCTTCTTCAATGCAAGTCCATCACACACAGTTTGGGAAGAGCAAGGAGTCTCAGTCCACACATGGTTGATGGGTTTGTTCAAGGGTTAGAACAGTATTTGAGCACTGTATATCTCTTCCTTCAGAATAGCAAAATGCTTTGGGAGATATGTTTTTGCTCTGAATATTCGTGTAAGCACTTGTTGGTTTGTAAGTCGTGTGTGTTCTGTATATGATCTTCAAACTCCGGATATATATATAGCCTCTGAAATGTATCCGTTGAAATAGATCCGTTGAGCAAGATTTTGTGACAACTTGATAGTTGACTTGAATAGACTGAGATCCGGATATTGTGGGATTTGAAGATCTTTTGATGACTTACAGTATTTAAATACTTTATCCTTTAGTATTTAAATATTTTTTATCAAACGGGACTTGACTTCTAGTGAATACTAAAGATTCCTTCTTGTCCTGTTTGAGCGCTGTATGGAAGGATTGCTGTATTGATGATTGAGACAGCTTCCATACATAGCTTTGCGGTACTCTTTGCTATATGATAGATTCACTGTAAGGAGGGACTACGAGAAGTCTTCGATACAGGTTGATACTTGATCAGCTTTTCGATACAGCTATTAGCGGTATGCAGGATTTGGCATTTTGTCAAAACATTCTGACAACATGATCGATACAGGGATTGTTTATCCCAACAGTTTCGATAACGGTTATTTGTTATCCCAACAATTTCCCCCTTTTTGATAATTTGCCAAGTCCTGCAGAGTCTTCCTTTTAAAACCTTATGATGTTATCCAAACATCCTTGATGATGCCAAAACTTTGACACTTAGCGGTATGAAGTAGGGCAGACTTCTTGGTCTTCTTTCGAATGATCTGGTCTTCAGCATTTGGCTTAACACTAAGAACTGCTCGCATGCAAGTTCAGCTTTTATCAAAAGAAAGTTACATTTGAAAACTTATGATTGGCGTGCAGGCACAATCTTTACATTGTGTTCTAGATACATACAACTATGAACTGTTCACAGACAAGTTCTTACAGTTTGTATATTGAGATAAGTTTCATAATATGAATACAGCAAGAATAAATTAAGTGACTGTAAACATACAAGAACACAATAGATTACGAGTTGTAATCTTTCAAGACACTACTAGAAAAAACGGCTTTAGTGACGCTCAAAAGTGTCACAATAGGTGGTGTATTGTGACGCTTTTGCTAAAGTGACGCTTCATGCTATTGAGATTGCTTTTTATCATGGTTGGGATTATTTGTGGCTGGAGTCTGACTCTACTTATGTTGTGAGCATTCTCTCGGATCGTAGTTCGGCTGTTCCCTGGATCTACCGCAGTCATTTGAGGCGGATTTGGCGTATTATTGACGGCATGCACTTCAGGGTCTCTCATATCTATAGAGAAGGGAATGCGGTGGCAGACTGGCTTTCTAAAAGATTGGTTTCTTACGAGTGGTCTAGCGAAGCACCAGAGCCTCTCCGAGATCTTCTGTTGAGGGATATGTCTCCTATGTATTTTAGCCGACATTAGTTTTCTCAAAGATAACGCTCGGTACTTTTTCCCTATCGTAGGTTTTTCCCATTGGGTTTTTCTACGATAGGGTTTTAACGAGGCCTGCGGTTGCAACCCCATACATCTGGTATGGGGGTTTAGGTCCTTTTATTCTATTTTCATAGATTGCTTTTGCATTTGTGTTTTTCTCTCTATTTCTCTTGACTACCCGCCTGTGGGATTAGCTTGAGATTTTATTTTGTTGTCTAGGATGGCCCTCTCTTTGTAACTCTTTTCTGTTTCTCGTTTTTTTTTAATAATATTGACCTTGATGAGTCAAAAATAGACCATTGTTGTGACACTTAAAAGGTGTTGCAACAGATATCTAATGTGACGCTTTCTTGCATATTGTGATGCTTTTCATGCATCACATGAGTAAGCTTTAGTGACGCTTTTTGTCATTTTTTGTGACACTTTTTGGCGTCATAAAAGTGAATTGTAGTGACACTTTTTAACATGACTAGAGTTAATAACTAACTTAACTACTTTTATTAGTGACATATTTTGGCGTCACAATAGCGTGTTATAGTGACACTTTTTAGCATCACGTAAAAAACATAACTACCTTAACTAACTCTTTTAGTAACTCATTTTTGTATGACAATAGTGTGCTATAGTGACACTTTTTAACATCACATAAAAGTTTATAACTACATTGACTACCTATTTTTGTGACGCCTACAAGTATCACTAAATAATTTCAAGTAACATATTTTGCTATAATGACAATTGTCAAGTAAAACGTAACATTTTCTTTAAACATAAAATGTTGCTAATTATAATAGTATGAATAGTTGTTTTGTAATAACAATAGCAACATAAAATTTTAATGTCCAACTCAAATACCAAGATCTCTAACAGTAAACATAAGATCCCAAACAGTAAACATAAGAGAAAATCTCAAACAACATTGCGGTCCAAACTACAAAAAAAGTAAGTTTTCATCTTAATGTCAATTAACTCCAAAATAAACCGAAAGTCTTTCATGTCACTTTTCTTATCTCGCATATTCCACTTCAACCTATAATAATAACCGAAAGAAAAAATTAATGATACTAAAATACTGAAATAACAAGCGAACGATAATAATGAAAGATTGTTAGAAAAGACTTACCAAACACTTTGTCCAAGCAATGCTACCTCCTGTAGCTTGTCTAATAAATTTGACACTTCCAATTGTCCTTATTAATGCATGATCATATTTAATTGGCACGGTAACTTTCACTTCACACCAATCAACACCCAATTCTTCATTCCCGGCTAGCTTTGATGGATTTAAGCTTTGAATGGAACCTTTCGCAATATAATTTTGAGTAATCATGTCTTTCAAAAGAACCTTTGCTCCAACCTGCATCATACATTGGAAACAATGGAAAAACCCATTATAAATAACAAAAAAAAAAGTAATAATAGTGCTGAAAGCATAGTGCACCAAGAAAGCACTTTCCTGCCTCAACATAGCACACACTAACCATATCAAAAAGCACAGATATTCCTTCAATCATGTAGAGTAAATCTAGAAACAAGGGGATTACAATACAGAACTCGAATGAAGCAAGATGTACAGCTACTGCCACGTTCAAAACATGAATGGAAATGTTGTAACTCTACATGAAATCACAGGCATACTTTACTCACTGCAAGAGAGAACAACATTTCCATTCTTGAAATTACAGCCATACTTGAAATCGCCTGATTCCATTCGGGCAGGAAAGTGTACTGGACTCGGTTAAATTACAGCCATACTTGAAATTACAGCCATACTTGTAAAGTACAGCCATACTTGAAATCGCCTGAATTATCGAGTCCAGTACAGTATGCCTGCAACAGGAGCATATGTTTGACAGAAACGACAGTATGCCTGCGACAGGAGCATATGTTAAATTACAGCCATACTGTTTTTCAGAATAGAAGAACAAAGTACCAAACATACACAGAAACGACAATCTTTGACTGGAGCATTGTATTATGAACAGGAGCATATGTATTATGAACAAGAGCATATGTATTATGAACAGAGCATATGTATTATGAACAGGAGCATTGTTTTAATACTCTCGCAGTGAAACACAGAGCATATGTATTATGAACAGGAGCATTGTTTTAAAATACGAGAGGCATCCTGTTTTAAAATACGAGAGGCATCCTGTTTCAAATTAGTCCAAAAGGACCTATTACATATTAATATATTCATGGTATTCTATATAACTTCCCGAGAATACATCTAAATATATTCATGGTATTCCATATAACATGACATCACATAACAGCTACTATAAGTACTATGTACGTACCTGCTGTTGTTGCCCAAAATATCTATCCGAAGATTAAATACTGCTGGGGACGGACAACAAACAACAATTGCGGGAGCACTTCCGAGAGAATATGAATAAACACAAGATTTGCTGGGTTTGTTAGGCCCGGGCTTGAATGCTCTCGCGAGATGTTATTAATACAAATATTCGTGGATACAAGTATTAATGTGAGAAATCTAGATACAATGAGTGTAAAAAGACTCTGTTAAACCGGCTCTTGAGCGAAGCTCGGTGTTCTTCGTCCCCGCCGATCGACTGCTTGATGAGAGAGGCCGGGAGAAGAAAGACCGAATGATAGCTGTTGCCAAGACTTGTAGATAGCCAAGTGCTGGGTATTTTACTTCTGTATGGTGTGTGAAATGCGAGAATGCCAGAGACAAATCCGAGTGCAGGCTGCCTTCTTTATATAGGGGTTGAGGTGCCTTCTCCCCTAGCGGGCGATCGTCTTTCTGCCATTAATATAATGGGGCGATCGTCCTAAAGGTCACGTGGGCAGTCTGCCAAAAGTCCAAGGCTACGGCCACTGCGTGCGGTCAATGAGGAGCCGACGCGTCCTAAGTCACAGGTGGTCCCACTTTGTTACTTTCGGCGGACTTGTCAGTAGGCGAGGTAGGTGACAGGATGTGGTCACCAGTCTTGTCCGTCAGCTCCTTTTGCAGGTCTGCGGCCCTGTTGGTAGGTGAGGTAGGTGACAGGTTTGTCAGCGCCTTTTGTGGATCTGCACGTGGGTGCTGTCCTGTGGCTCGGCCTTTGCCGACTGGATGGACATCGGCCCTAATCGTCATGAAGCGGTCGTCTCTAGATGGACACCGAGGGTCGTCCTCGGCCAGTCACTGAGGGTCGGCACTGGTCGGTCACCAAGGGTCGGTCGACAAGGCGCCGAGAGATGATCGTCCAGAAGTCGGTCGCCAGAAGTCGGTCGCCAGGCACCGAGAGATGATCGTATTGGATGTCGATCGCTCGGCACCGGGACTTGTCCTGGGACCTTCAGCTGGACGATTCATGTTGCCTGCGGGGCTAAGGCTAGGCCGCCTGGTCGCCGATCGGTAGCTCTGGCTCGGCTGCTCGGCAGTGGCTAGGTCGCCCGATCTCCGAGGCGATCGCCGGTCGGAAAGTGTAAATCTCGACACAACACCTGCAAGGGAATAGAACGGGTACTTGAGGGTTGAGCAGGCCGGGCAATTACAGAATTGCGCAAGGTTGATGGGGAAGATCCCTTTATCAATCTTGAATGATCATTTCCACTCGAGTCCACATTGCTCAACAACATTTGAATTAACTTGTCCTTCTCTTCTAGTTGTATCGTCAATGCTTCTTTTTCCATGACAATGCGATGGATATCATTCTGGCCAAGTGAATGATCACCATATACCTGCTTCGCAGTTGTTCCGTAACCATACATGCGCACTCGTCCACCTTTATCTTCTCCAAGGACTTGGGCATATATGTCATTTAGACCTTTGTCCCGTGCACCAGGTGGTAGTTGACTCTTTAATTGTCGCATTTTTCCTATATACAAATTTAACGAAAAAATAAATCATTCGGGGTCATATATTATGAAATGTTGTAGTAAGAAAAAAATATTACAGAAGTAATAGAAAAGATTCACCAATGCAATTGTAACTTACGGATTAGATGTATTCCCATCTCGAGAATAACATTTTGCAAAAATATCTGCTCTACTCAGCTCCTTTATTCCTGCCTCCTTAACAGTTTCATCATCATCCTCATATATCCCAACATTAAGTGAAGCTTCTTCCTATAGCCAAAAACTTCTCAATATTAATCATCACCCTATAAGTTGTAATTAGTTTTGAAAATGAAAAGTAGTTACCTTAGCAGATTCATAAACTTGAGCAAAACTCTTTTTTCCAGTAATATGTTGCATTTTCTTCATTGATCTATTTTTTTATTCTGCTCGCTAGTGTACTATCGAGTTCATTCATACCAAAAGATAGAGACAATAATAAAATGACTCTTTAACAAAAAAATTATGAATCGCACCTTTGCGTCTTCACTGCACCAATGTTCAACAAGAAATTTCCAATGTTCTTCCGTCACCCTCTCATAACGTGTATCAGGCCTCTTACGTAAGTTTTGTTCCAAACTTAAGTTTGGATTAAAATATAATTTTTTAATTCTACATTTGAAAATCTTCCAACTTCTAGCTAAAGCTTTCAAAACAATCTTTTCATATCCAGAAATAACAAAGCTCCCCTACAAAAATGTAATAACCATGTAACGTTGGTAAATCACAACAATAATATAAAGATATATCAATTCTATAAATTTATACCTTGATCATGCTCAACATTATTTTTTTGTTGGGGTCTGGTACCCTATGCCAATCTGGGTAATTAAGTGGAGCTACTTTCCCATTTCTTGCAATAGACCCCACAAATTCAACAAATTTGCTTTTATTAGGACCAATGGGTTTTCCATACCGATTGAATAAAACCTTCTCTGGCTGACTTTTGTTGTTAGAGCTTATGGCATAAATGTGAGGTATATAAGTAAATCCTCTAGTTTTATGTTGTTTACAAGTGGCATCTACACATACAAGGAAAATAAGTTTTACAACAATATTGAAAGGGACAAATTATATCATGTGTATATGATGTAGTATCATGTGTAATATGATGTAGTATACCTTGGGACTCAACATGATCTGCATTTGCTAACTTGTTAATATTTTCATCCACCCGGTTATCTACACCAAGAATGGACTGTTCGCTTCTTTTACTATTATTCACATTCCTAACACTCTGCCTTCTTGTTATTGCTCCAAGGTTCTCTAAATCAAGGTATGAAAACACAATTCAAGTAACAACAAACAACATATACTAACTTAAAAAATGGAAAACCAATACCTTCAGATTTTACATTCTGTGCATCATTTAAATCATTAACTTTATTGGTACTTTGCTTTCCCCTTTTGAGTGCTCCAAGGTTATCTGAATTACGAAATCCAAACTCTATATAACTAATAACAGTCAGTAAATATACATTAAGTTGGACAAGATGACACATCAATATCACTACATTTTCTAATCTATTTCATACCTTGAGAATGTAAATTTTGCTCATCCATTGAACCATTAATCGCTTTTGTACTTTGCCTTCCCCTTTTTGTTGCTCCAAGATTCTCTACATTATGAAATTCAAACACTATATAACTCAGAATAGTCAAGTAAATATATAATAAGTTAAATAAGATGACAGATCAATACCGCTATGCTACATTTATAATCTATTTCATACCTTGCGAATGTATATTCTGGTCATCACTTAAATCATTAATCGCTTTCGTACTTTGCTTTCTAATTGTCATTGCTTGAAGGGTCTCGAAATCGATTAAATCATCAATATTTGGAGCACTTTGTTGGCCACTACCTAATGTGTATTTTCCGCGACTATGGACAAAATTTGCACTTTTCTGTCCTTGCTTTATTTCTACAATTAAACAACTCGATTAATGGGACAACTTATTTTTCAGCCAATATAATAAATGTAAAGTTACTGAAAATACATGGACACACAATATGTATACAGATATGTACCTGGAGGGTCGAGATACTGCTCATTGGCATTCTGATCTTTACTATTTAGAAGATAATCTGGAATACTAGTAACTATTGGTCCCCGTTTCAGACACACAACATTATCTATTAAGAATGTAAAAGACCGATCAAAGAATTACAGTAAAGATTAAGAAATATAAACAAGACATATATGTATATGTACTGTAACGAACCTCGACGACCATCATGTTGCTTACTGAGATCTCCATCTGTATTTGTATCACTCCAGCTATCACCATCGTCTAAGGGTAAATGCAACCTTCTCTGGCCACTATTAGCAAAATTACTTCTTTGTCCTCTCGCCATTGCTATAAGATCATTCCTAGTAATAACGTGGCCCTTAACCATTTTTCTGCAATTAAGAATCTTTGAAAAAAATATAATGAGGAGCAGTATAAGTAAAAGTATATTTTCAATAAGGTAAATTTCCCTAAAATGAAAAATCCAGAACTAGAACAATTAATTTCTCAAAAAACATAAGAAACTGATCAACTATTTCAAATAGAAAATAAGAACTCGTAATAGGACTCTATTCTTCTTTTGCTAGAGTAGGAGGCACCCCTTCGCGAACCCAAGAAATGTCTGAAATCCCATCATTGGGTGGTTCGTTACATGGTGTGCTTTGAGCTATGATGTCGATATCACTTATTATTAAGTTATTTCCATCCTCAAATTTCTCTCTCGGTTTAGTTTTTACAACAACATGCCATCCTCTATCAGAAGGATCCTCCACATAGAAAACTTGTTGTACTTGAGATGCAAGAACAAACGGCTCACTCTGACGCTTTATGTTTTGTAAAATTCGCTAATGTGAACCCATCACTATCTTGCTTTAATCTTCTACCCTTTGTGACCCAATCACACTCAAATAGTACAACTCTCTTTCCTTGGAGATAGTTTAACTCAATTATGTCTTTCACAATCCCATAATAGGTCAAATCAGAAGAGATAGGTCTTTTGTCTTTAATGCTTGCAAAGCTGGTCGTTGCTGCACTAACCATCACTCCACAATTTTGAGTTTTTCTTTTTTGCTCAACTTCCGTGGTGTGAAATCTGAAACCATTAGCAACAAACCCTTTAAATCTTTGACCCACTGGTATCGGCCCTCTCGCAAGGCATGCGATATCACTTTGAATCATGTCATCAGCATCATAATGATCAAGTCCTGACACCTGGTGAAAAAATCATGTCAACAATATCGACAACACATAACCAAAGAAAATAAAATACTTACTAGGCTAGAGAACCATTTGGGAAAACTTTCACTGTGAATTTGTCTGATCTCATGTTACGGGAGCGACGCTTTTAAATCGATCATTGACTCCTGATCACTGCACAACATAAATATAAGAATCATGTGATGATTTAATGGATAAGGATTTTGTAGGTGAAAATTAGTCGCTTACTCTATTCTAGACTTAATTTCTTCACAATTAAAAAGCATGTATCTATGTGCTTTTTATAAGGTTTTATTGTCTGGAACCACTGTTTATCCTGTGGACAGAGGCCGACCAGCCATTGAGAAGATTTCCAGGCCATCATTATTTGTGTGATCTCTTTCCTCATTTCGACTAAGTCGATTACGCCTTGTTTCTACGTGATCATCAAAGTGCAGGGAACAAAATGATAAGCACTCCTCCGCTAAATAACCTTCTGCAATTGACCCTTCAGGTCGGCCTTTGTTGCGGACATAAGATTTAAGCGTGCTCAAGTACCTTTGACAATATAGAAAATAAAATATATTACAAAGTATTATGTTCAAATCATAAAAGAGTTTGACAAAAAAATGAAAAGTTACCTCTCAGGCGAATACATCCATCGATAATGAACTGGACCTCCTAATTTTGCCTCAGTAACCAAATGCACAGTTACATGAACAGTAATATCGAAAAATGCAGGAGGAAATATTTTTTCAAGCTCGCATAGTATTATTGATATATCATTTTCCATTCTAACCAAATCACTGTGATGGAGTTTCTTAGAACACAATTCTTGAAAGTACTTGCACAAACGAATAATAGGTGAACGAACATAACTTGGTAACAGATTGCGTAGTGCTATAGGTAATAATTGTTGCATTAGTATATGACTGTCATGGCTCTTATTAATGGAAATCTTTTGAGGCTTTAGCTGCACACATTTTGATATATTTGAGGCATAGCCATCAGGCACTTTTATGTTTTTCAACACCATGCAAAATTGATGTTTCTCATTTTTATCCAATTCAAAACAAGACGCAGGTAACCATTCTCTATCATTGACATCTACGAAAGGATGAAGTTCGGGTCTTACACCTTTATCTTTCAAGTCTAGGCGTGCATTTTTGTTGTCCTTGGACTTATCAGAGCTCAACAACATGTATAATATCTTATCACACATATTCTTCTCAATATGCATAACATCGAGATTGTGGCGTAATAAATTACTCTTCCAATATGGCAACTCAAAGAAAATACTCTTTTTCTTCCAGCCATAAGGCAAGCCTTGGGCACCTATTAGTTTCCCAAATTTATTTTCTATGCTCCTCTTTCCCGATAAATGAGCATGTATCATTACGATAAGGATGGTTACTAGGTAACAATATTCGATGGCGCATGTAGCATTGCTTATGGAAGTTTTTCAAATACTCCGAGTTCGTGTTTTGAAGACACACTGGGCATGCATATTTTCCTTTAGTACTCCAACCCGACAAATTTGCAATGTAATACCCAGTTGAAATTCAGTCATTATCATTCAGTGTTTATCATTCAGTAATTATCACTCAGTAATTTTCACTCATTAATGATCAATTGTCACTCATATTCAATTATTGTATTCATCGTTCAGAGTAATCGTACCGTGTATCAATCGTCATTCATCATCAATCTAATTGGAGGACCGTGCCGTGTTTATCATCGTTGACATCTTCATAGTGTGCTGTGTGTGAGGAGTAGCGCACGCTACCTCTCAACACTAGCGCACGCTAGTATGTTTCAAGCAGGCAGTCCAGAAGGCACTCGACTGCAGTTGGGTTGTAAGTAGCGTACGCTACGAATGGTAAGTAGCGCGCGCTAGTAGGCCGAAGTAGCGCATGCTATACAGTCGGTGTAGCGCGCGCTAAGGTCGGATCAGTTTGAGTCCAGTGGCTACTGGATTGAATGGGATTAATTCATAGCGCACGCTATGAGTGATTTTTTAACGTACGCAAACGATATTATAGCGCACGCTAAATATTGATTATAGCGCACGCTACCGCGATCATACCAGAGTACAGAAGGTTCTGGACTCCAGTACTGGGCATCAGATAATTCGTTAGCGCACGCTAACATTTCGGGGTTAGCGCACGCTAAGTGTACAGCCATAGCGCACGCTACAAAAGGTACGTAGTGCACACTACCGTTTTCGGACAGTGGGTATTGGACTACCCAAAACACCCATTAGCGCACGCTAAGGACTGGGGCTAGCGCACGCTAAACTGGGATTTCTATAAATAGGACAGTTCAACACTTAGTTCGTCATTTTTCATATCTCTTCGTTTCTTCGGTAGTTTCGGACGATTCCGGGTGATTTGGAGAGTGTTCTTCGAGCTACAATCATCAATCATCATCTTCAAGTCTTTGAGTTGGATTAATCATCACTTCATCATCTCCAATACATCAAGTCAAAGGTATTAATCTCTTGGATCTAGAATTTCGGATTTTTGGGTTTTTCTTTCGGATTTCTTCGTGTAAGCTTGGATTGTTGTTGGAATATGTTAGATATGAATTGTCTACCTTGGATAAATGTATTCCTACGGATTTAATGGTTATTTTGGGGATTATTTCAAGAACCCTTGGGGTTGACTTCGGTTAATTTGGGGATTTTCCGATTGATGTTGTTGTAATCTTGAATTGTGGATTCCTATTGGATTATTGAGGCCATTGATATTGTTTTGCTGGTTTGAATCAATCACTTGAAAGTTGGTTTCGATAATTCGGGTTTGGTTGTAACCAACGGGAAGGATATTTGCTACGTATTTGTTTGAATGCCCCGATGAGTTTGATTATCGTTGTATCGACGTTTGAGTTGGTTATAATCGTGTTTGATACGTGTATTGAACGGATTATTGGTAATTGTGTTATTCAAGGTTGTTCGAGCGACCGACTTTTCATTTAGGACGTTGTTCGTGGATGGATACTCTTCATCGGTGTTGAGTAAGTTAATTCTTACTCGGTTAAAAGGATATTCATTTCTTTTGTTGTTGTTCATTCATAATCATAATTCATTCATCATTGTATTAACCATATTGAGATTTGTAATTGCCGAATAATCACTTCATTCACGAGGAACGACGGTTCCAATCATTTCATTGAGTTATCAATCACTTCACTGTTATTTACATTTCGGTGAGTCATTCTTGAACTTGTCGAATTATTATTCATTGATATTCATTGTGGTCATTCTCGTTCATATGACCTTCTGGGTTCATATTGCATGGCCGGGTGCGGATGTGTGGAAATTTTAGTCGAGCACACGATGGTCATGTACTGGGTTCACCGATACATTGGACCGTGCACACGGTAAAGCTTAACTCCGTGAGACTAATTAGGTACAAGGACGGGTGTGTCCGGTCATTCGTCTTGTACACTTGCACAGAACACTACGGGCGTACTATGATACTCCTCTTCAGCGTAATTCATAACTAAGGATATTTCATAACTTCAGTTAAATCATGATTGTGTATTTTCAACCCTTGAGGATTGTTGTTCTGTGTAACTGACCCCGGCTGGGGATTTTGTTTTTCAGGTCATGGTAAGGCAAAGGCACGGGAATAGCATGTTGACGGCAAGGAGTCCCAGCGATCTTTCAGTTATTCATGTTGTTGTCCGTTATTTTCCGCTGCAGACTTTCATTTGGATACTCCGTTTCACTCAGTGTTGTATATTTTATCTCCATATAAAATATACATTCTGTATTATCCTGGATGTGTTGTATGAAACTCCTCATCGGAGTAATTATTGTTGTAATGTGGTTCGGTACTACATTCACCCTGTGTAATTCATTCATTTTCATTCGCCTAGTGGGTCCCAGTCGGGGGTCCACGGCACTGTAATATCTGCCTAGTTTGGGGTGTTACAGAGTTGGTATCGGAGCGTGGTTTTGAATACTACCTTCCGAGTCATGTCTCATTTGAAATCATCGTCATCGGACTAGTATCATTGGACTTTCGCGTCACGTGTGACCTGTGCATATGCCAATCCAATCAGACCGAAAGAACTGTAAGACTTCTAACGCCATGGTATAATTTCTGGCAATAATCATTCATTCATAATTCACTAGTTAACAATCCTCAAACATCATTTTCATTTTAATCACGTGATCATATTAATTCATTAATCACTCAATTCATTTCATTACACAGTTGATGATCAGGACGATCATGTTAACTCATTAATCACTTAATTCATGTCATTACTCAGTTGTTGATCTGGAAGATCATATCTTTAATCTTGTTAATTTGTTCAAGATTATCATTTCAATAATTTCATTAGCTAATCATGTCACCTCAGTTAATCATTCATGTAATCACTGTGTTATAGCGCATATGCACATTTTCATCATTTCATGACGTAAATCATAATGCGTACTCATACGAGATCTATGATCACCATGCGACTTTCCTACTTCAGTATGGAGAGAGCAAGCAGAGGACGCGGAGGGAGAGGCCGCGGTACGGGCCGAAATCCGGGAAATAATCACTCACTACCAGGAAGTCGTACCCAGGACTTAGCTCGATCGGAAGATGTTCGGGTTTATCCACTCACTTTTATGCATGTCATGATGACCCACATGCAATTACTTAATCATCATTGCGCCACTTTGGCCGAATTAATCGAGAGGACTCTCACGTACGAGCCTGCTGCTAAGGAAATTGCTGAGCAACAACCTTCATCTGGCAGCAAGAAATCAACGAAGCGTAATCAATCCGAAGGCGGCCAGGCAACCTTCAAGAAGCCTCGTGCGGGCCCTAACTTTTCGGAGCAACCTCCTAAGGCGCCTAAACCTGCGGGATCTCATTCCCGAGCGGCCGGTGCGACCATCACCTGTTTCAACTGCGGAGGGCAGGGCCATTTCAGCACTAGGTGTACGACGCCATCTATCACATGCCATAACTGTGGAATTGTTGGGCATAAGGCCCGTTTTTGCCGAAAGGACTCCAAGTCGGCTCCGGCAGCATCTCAGGCCCCGAAGCAATCAGCGATTCAGAATCAGACTGCTCTGCCAGCGTCGTTTAAGTCAATGGAAGCAAATGAAGGCAGAGCTCATATTTATCGGACGGGAGCATCCGGTTCGGGGGCCGGCAAGTCCCGGATTCATGCGATGAAGATAATCGACGATCCGGTGGCCCGAATGATCCCAGGTATACTCATAATTTTATCTCAACATGTGTGTACCTTTTGATACTGGTGCACCGCATTCATTCATTTTCGAATCGTGTTTGAATAGACTTAAATTAGATAGTCCTATTGCTTGTGGACCTCATACCATCGGTCTAACTGATGATAGAAGAATATCCGGAAATCATGAGGTTAAGAACTGACTGAATTAATTTTAAATGACCGTGATTGGTTGATGGACCAAATCGGGGTGGATTTACTTAAGGACGATGTATATCGGGTATTAGTGGGATGGATCGTCATGATACCCCCTCAATGTTCGTAAACGTTTGGTCTCTTTCATTTCCGTCGTTGGGGTCGAATGTGTGCTTCAGGGAGGTGATCCCCGTTGTTCCGGTAGAATCATTAAAATGATGGAAACAGTATAATTTCTCAATCAGAGTTGTTCAATCATTCCTTATATCATTGTCATCGATTGGCCGTTCTAAGTCAATCGAGGTATTCATCCATTCATAGTATCGTTGTCGTCGATTGGCCATCCTCAGGCAATCGAGGTGTTCAACCATTCGTGGTATCATTGTTATCGATAGACGATGTACTCCCAGACGAGCTACCTGTTTTACCTCCACCGAGGGATATGGAATTCACGATAGAGTTGGAGCCTAGTACGTCCCCATTATCGAAGGCACCGTACCGGATGGCCCCGACCGAAATGCAGGAATTGAAGGATCAATTAGAGGATTTGACCGAGAAGGTTATATCCGACGGAGTGCGTCCCCTTGGGGAGCACCAGTGTTGTTTGTCAAGAAGAAGGATGGTTCTTTTCGCTTGTGTATTGATTATCGGGAGTTGGACAGGGTGGCAATCAAGAATAAGTATCCCTTACCCCGTATTGATGATCTCTTAGATCAACTTCAGGGAGCTTCAATATTTTCCAAGATCGACCTAAGATCTGGATATCATCAGTTGCGAATTCGAGAGTCGGATATTGCTAGGATAGCGTTTCGTAAACGCTATGGTCATTATGAGTTCGTAGTTATGCCATTCGGGCTAACTAATGCACCTGCGGTATTCATGGAGTTAATGAATCGGGTTTTCATCGAATTTTTGGATCAGTTTGTTGTTGTATTCATCGATGACATTTTGATTTATTCTCGTAACCGAGAGGAATACGAGGTTCATCTTCATCAGGTTCTCAACGTGTTGAGACGAGAGCAACTTTATGGAAAGTTTTCCAAATGTGAGTTCTGGATGTCCGAAGTGACTTTTCTCGGGCATGTAATTTCATCAGATGGAGTACGTGTTGATCCTCAGAAGACGGAGGCTATCCAAGATTAGTTACCTCCGAAGAATGTTAAGGAAATCTGAAGCTTTCTTGGATTAGCCGGTTATTATCGGCGGTTTGTGGAAGGATTTTCCAAAATTGCCCAACCATTGACGAACCTTTTGCGTAAGGATAGGAAATACATGTGGTCCGACGCGTGTCAGCGGAGTTTTGAGGAACTCAAGAGCCGGTTAATTTCAGCACCTGTTCCTTCCTTGCCGCAAGGGACGGAAGGATTTGTGGTTTATAGTGATGCGTCCGGACAGGGTCTCGGATGTGTACTCATGCAGAATGGGAAGGTTATTGCCTATGCGTCACGACAATTGAGACCTTACGAGGTTAATTATCCGACCCACGACCTGGAGTTGGCAGCCGTGGTTCTCGCGTTGTAATTTGGCGTCATTACCTTTTGGGCGTCACCTGTCAGATCTTCACCGATCACAAGAGTTTAAAGTATATACTTACTCAGAAGGAGTTAAATATGCGACAGAGACGGTGGTTGGAATTAATCAAAGATTACGATATCGAGATCCTTTACCACCCAGGCAAGGCGAACGCTGTCGCCAACGCCTTGAGTCGTAAGTTCGTTCAGGAGCAAATGCTTGCTCGTTTAACAGTTCAGAGGAGCTTCAGCAGGAATTCCTTAGACCCGAGATCGAGGTCTGGCTTCAGCGAATTCAAGGGCAGCATTGTATGTTAGAGATTTCATCATCTCTTGAGGAGGAAATCAGGGAGAATCAGGGTTCGGACCCAGCATTGTTGCGCATCCGTGAGGATGTGGCTCAGGGAAAAGCCCTGGATTCGTGGTCCACGAGGATGGACTTTTGAGATTTAAGAATCGGTTGTGTGTACCGGCGATTGACGAGTTGAAAAACTCGATTTTGAGAGAAGCTCATGCTACCCCTTATTCTGTTCATCCGGCATCTAGCAAGATTTACAAGGACTTGAAACAAAATTATTGGTGGAGTAATATGAAGCAAGAAGTCGCAGAATTTGTTTCGAGATGCTTAACCTGTCAACAAGTCAAGATTGAACATCAGCGACCGGCGGGTATGCTGAAACCTCTTCCTATTCCCGAATGGAAGTGGGAAGACATTTCTATGGATTTCATCACGAGTTTGTCGACGAGTCGTCGTGGCATGAACACGATATAGGTGATCGTGGACCGCTTAACTAAATTAGCTCATTTCCTTGAGATCAAGGATACGTGGGGTCCCGAGAGACTTGCTCAACTGTTCATCAACGAGATAGTGAGACTGCACGGTACTCCTAAAAGTATCGTTTCCGATCGTGACGGACGGTTCGTGTCTCACTTTTGGAAGCCAATTCATCGTGCTATGGGAACTCAGCTTAATCTCAGTACCGCTATTCATCCTCAGTCCGACGGACGATCAGAGAGAACCATTCAGACATTAGAGGACATGTTCAGGGCATGCGTCCTCGATTGGAAAGACGATTGGGAAGCCCAACTACCATTGATCGAGTTCACGTATAATAATAGTTGGCATGCTTCAATCAAGATGGCGCCTTACGAGGCCTTGTACGGTCGTCGTTGTCGATCTCCCTTGTGTTGGGACGACTTATTAGACTCAATCGGCACCGAGCCCGATATGCTTAGAGCCACCCGTGAGAAGGCAGCTTTGATCAGGAATCGTTTGTTGACCGCTCAGAGTCAACAGAAATCTTATGCAGATAATCGTCGTCGACCACTAGAGTTCGAGACAGGTGACCACGTGTTGGTCAAGGTATCCTCGAGTTGAGGTATCTTCCGTTTTGGGAAGAGGGGAAAGTTGAGTCCGAGATTTATTGGACCGTTTGAGATTTTGGATCGAGTAGGCGAGCTAGCTTATCGATTGGCCTTACCTCCGGCGTTGAGCCGAATTCATAATGAGTTTCACGTATCTCAGTTACGGAAGTATGTTGCCGACCCGAGTCACATACTTCAATTTGACGAAATCGAGATTGCCGATGATCATTCATATGAGGAGCGTCCTATACGAGTCTTAGAGCGGGGAATCAAACAGTTGATGAACAAGACGATTCCTTTGGTAAAGATTCAGTGGACTAGACACGGAGTCGAAGAGGCTACTTGGGAAACCAAGGATAGTATGCGGGAGAGTTATCCCAAATTGTTTGACCCTTAGTTTCGGGGACGAAACTCTTTTAAGGGGGGGTGTATGTAATACCCAGTTGAAATTCAGTCATTATCATTCAGTGTTTATCATTCAGTAATTATCACTCAGTAATTTACACTCATTAATGATCAATTGTCACTCATATTCAATCATTGTATTCATCGTTCAGAGTAATTGTACCGTGTATCAATCGTCATTCATCATCAATCTAATTGGAGGACCGTGCCGTGTTTATCATCGTTGACATCTTCATAGTGTGCTGTGTGTGAGGAGTAGCGCACGCTACCTCTCAACACTAGCGCACGCTAGTATGTTTCAAGCAGGCAGTCCAGAAGGCACTGGACTGCAGTTGGGTTGTAAGTAGCGTACGCTACGAATGGTAAGTAGCGCGCGCTAGTAGGCCGAAGTAGCACACGCTATACAGTCGGTGTAGCGCGCGCTAAGGTCAGATCAGTTTGAGTCCCGTGGCTACTGGACTGAATGGGATTAATTCATAGCGCACGCTATGAGTGATTTTTTAACGTACGCAAACGATATTATAGCGCACGCTAAATATTGATTATAGCGCACGCTACCGCGATCAGACCAGAGGACAGAAGGTTCTGGAGTCCAGTACTGGGCATCAGATAATTCGTTAGCGCACGCTAACATTTCGGGGTTAGCGCACGCTAAGTGTACAGCCATAGTGCACGCTACAAAAGGTACGTAGTGCACGCTACCGTTTTCGGACAGTGGGTACTGGACTACCCAAAACACCCGTTAGCGCACGCTAAGGACTGGGGCTAGCGCACGCTAAACTGGGATTTCTATAAATAGGACAGTTCAGCACTTAGTTCGTCATTTTTCATATCTCTTCGTTTCTTGGCGATTCGGACGATTAGGCGATTTGGAGAGTGTTCTTCGAGCTACAATCATCAATCATCATCTTCAAGTCTTTGAGTTGGATTAATCATCACTTCATCATCTCCAATACATCAAGTCAAAGGTATTAATCTCTTGGATCTAGAATTTCGGATTTTTGGGTTTTTCTTTCGGATTTCTTCGTGTAAGCTTGGATTGTTGTTGGAATATGTTAGATATGAATTGTCTACCTTGGATAAATGTATTTTTACGGATTTAATGGTTATTTTGGTGATTATTTCAAGAACCCTTGGGGTTGACTTCGGTTAATTTGGGGATTTTCCGATTGATGTTGTTGTAATCTTGAATTGTGGATTCCTATTGGATTATTGAGGCCATTGATAATATTTTGCTGGTTTGAATCAATCACTTGAAAGTTGGTTTCGATAATTTGGGTTTGGTTGTAACCAACGGGAAGGATATTTGCTACGTATTTGTTTGAATGCCCCGATGAGTTTGATTATCGTTGTATCGACGTTTGAGTTGGTTATAATCGTGTTTGATACGTGTATTGAACGGATTATTGGTAATTGTGTTATTCAAGGTTGTTCGAGCGACCGAATTTTCATTTAGGACGTTGTTCGTGGACGGATACTCTTCATCGGTGTTGAGTAAGTTAATTCTTACTCGGTTAAAAGGATATTCATTCCTTTTGTTGTTGTTCATTCATAATCATAATTCATTCATCATTGTATTAACCATATTGAGATTTGTAATTGCCGAATAATCACTTCATTCACGAGGAACGACGGTTCCAACCATTTCATTGAGTTATCAATCACTTCACTGTTATTTCCATTTCGGTGAGTCATTCTTGAACTTGTCGAATTATTATTCATTGATATTCATTGTGGTCATTCTCGTTCATATGACCTTCTGGGTTCATATTTCATGGCCGGGTGCGGATGTGTGGAATTTTTAGTCGAGCACACGATGGTCATGTACTGGGTTCACCGATACGTTGGACCGTGCACACAGTAAAGCTTAACTCCGTGAGACTAATTAGGTACAAGGACGGGTGTGTCTGGTCATTCGTCTTGTACACTTGCACAGAACACTACGGGCGTACTATGATACTCCTCTTCAGTGTAATTCATAATTAAGGATATTTCATAACTTCAGTTAAATCATGATTGTGTATTTTCAACCCTTGAGGATTGTTGTTCTGTGTAACTGACCCCGGCTGGGGATTTTGTTTTTCAGGTCATGGTAAGGCAAAGGCACGGGAATAGCATGTTGACGGCAAGTAGTCCCAGTGATACTACTAGGGGCCCTGATCTTTCAGTTATTCATGTTGTTGTACGTTATTTTCCGCTGCAGACTTTCATTTGGATACTCCGTTTCACTCAGTGTTGTATATTTTATCTCCATATAAAATATACATGTATTCTGTATTATCCTGGATGTGTTGTATGAAACTCCTCATCGGAGTAATTATTGTTGTAATGTGGTTCGGTACTACATTCACCCTGTGTAATTCATTCATTTTCATTCGCCTAGTGGCTCCCAGTCGGGGGTCCACGACACTGTAATATCCGCCTAGTTTGGGGTGTTACAGAGTTGGTATCGGAGCGTGGTTTTGAATACTACCTTCCGAGTCATGTCTCATTTGAAATAATCGTCATCGGACTAGTATCATTGGACTTTCGCGTCACGTGTGACCTGTGCAGATGCCGAGCCAATCAGACCGAAAGAACTGTAAGACTTCTAACGCCATGGTATAATTTCTGGCAATAATCATTCATTCATAATTCACTAGTTAAAAATCCTCAAACATCATTTTCATTTTAATCACGTGATCATATTAATTCATTAATCACTCAATTCATTTCATTACACAGTTGATGATCAGGACGATCATGTTAACTCATTAATCACTTAATTCATGTCATTACTCAGTTGTTGATCTGGAAGATCATATCTTTAATCTTGTTAATTTATTCAAGATTATCATTTCAATAATTTCATTAGATAATCATGTCACCTCAGTTAATCATTCATGTAATCACTGTGTTATAGCGCATATGCACATTTTCATCATTTCATGACGTAAATCATAATGCGGTACTCATACGAGATCTATGATCACCATGCGACTTTCCTACTTCAGTATGGAGAGAGCAAGCAGAGGACGCGGAGGGAGAGGCCGCGATACGGGCCGAAATCCGGGAAATAATCACTCACTACCAGGAAGTCGTACCCAGGACTTAGCTCGATCGGAAGATGTTCGGGTTGATCCACTCACTTTTATGCGGGTCATGATGACCCACATGCAATTGCTTAATCATCATTGCGCCACTTTGGCCGAATTAATCGAGAGGACTCTCACGTACGAGCCTGCTGCTAAGGAAATTGCTGAGCAACAACCTTCATCTGGCAGAAAGAAATCAACGAAGCGTAATCAATCCTAAGGCGGCCAGGCAACCTTCAAGAAGCCTCGTGCGGGCCCTAACTTTTCGGAGCAACCTCCTAAGGCGCCTAAACCTGCGGGATCTCATTCCCGAGCGGCCGGTGCGACCATCACCTGTTTCAACTGCGGAGGGCAGGGCCATTTCAGCACTAGGTGTACGACGCCATCTATCACATGCCATAACTGTGGAATTGTTGGGCATAAGGCTCGTTTTTGCCGAAAGGACTCCAAGTCAGCTCCGGCGGCATCTCAGGCCCCGAAGCAATCAGCGATTCAGAATCAGACTGCTCTGTCAGCGTCGTTTAAGTCAATGGAAGCAAATGAAGGCAGAGCTCATATTTATCGGACGGCAGCGTCCGGTTCGGTGGCCGGCAAGTCCCGGATTCATGTGATGAAGAGGATCGACGATCCGGTGGCCCGAATGATCCCAGGTATACTCATAATTTTATCTCAACCTGTGTGTACCTTTTGATACTGGTGCACCGCATTCATTCATTTTCGAATCGTGTTTGAATAGACTTAAATTAGATAGTCCTATTGCTTGTGGACCTCATACCATCGGTCTAACTGATGATAGAAAAATATCCGGAAATCATGAGGTTAAGAACTGAGTGAATTAAGTTTAAATGACCGCGATTGGTTGATGGACCAAATCGGGGTGGATTTACTTAAGGACGATGTATATCGGGTATTAGTGGGATGGATCGTCATGATACCCCCTCAATGTTTGTAAACGTTTGGTCTCTTTCATTTCCGTCGTTGGGGTCGAATGTGTGCTTCAGGGAGGTGATCCCCGTTGTTCCGGTAGAATTATTAAAATGATGGAAACAATATAATTTCTCAATCAGAGTTGTTCAATCATTCCTTATATCATTGTCATCGATTGGCCGTTCTAAGTCAATCGAGGTGTTCATCCATTCATAGTATCGTTGTCGTCGATTGGCCATCCTCAGGCAATCGAGGTGTTCAACCATTCGTGGTATCATTGTTATCGATAGACGATGTACTCCCAGACGAGCTACCTGTTTTACCTCCACCGAGGGATATGGAATTCACGATAGAGTTGGAGCCTAGTACGTCCCCATTATCGAAGGCACCGTACCGGATGGCCCCGACCGAAATGCAGGAATTGAAGGATCAATTAGAGGATTTGACCGAGAAGGTTATATCCGACGGAGTGCGTCCCCTTGGGGAGCACCAGTGTTGTTTGTCAAGAAGAAGGATGGTTCTTTTCGCTTGTGTATTGATTATCGGGAGTTGGACAGGGTGGCAATCAAGAATAAGTATCCCTTACCCCGTATTGATGATCTCTTAGATCAACTTCAAGGAGCTTCAATATTTTCCAAGATCGACCTAAGATCTGGATATCATCAGCTGCGAATTCGAGAGTCGGATATCGCTAGGACAGCGTTTCGTAAACGCTATGGTCATTATGAGTTCGTAGTTATGCCATTCGGGCTAACTAATGCACCTGCGGTATTCATGGAGTTAATGAATCAGGTTTTCATCGAATTTTTGGATCAGTTTGTTGTTGTCTTCATCGATGACATTTTGGTTTATTCTTGTAACCGAGAGGAACACGAGGTTCATCTTCATCAGGTTCTCAACGTGTTGAGACGAGAGCAACTTTATGGAAAGTTTTCCAAATGTGAGTTCTGGATGTCCGAAGTGACTTTTCTCGGGCATGTAATTTCATCAGATGGAGTGCGTGTTGATCCTCAGAAGACGGAGGCTATCCAAGATTGGTTACCTCCGAAGAATGTTAAGGAAATCCGAAGCTTTCTCGGATTAGCCGGTTATTATCGGCGGTTTGTGGAAGGATTTTCCAAAATTGCCCAACCAATGACGAACCTTTTGCGTAAGGATAAGAAATACATGTGGTCCGACGCGTGTCAGCGGAGTTTTGAGGAACTCAAGAGCCGGTTAATTTCAGCACCTGTTCCTTCCTTGCCGCAAGGGACGGAAGGATTTGTGGTTTATAGCGATGCATCCGGACAGGGTCTCGGATGTGTACTCATGCAGAATGGGAAGGTTATTGCCTATGCGTCACGACAATTGAGACCTTACGAGGTTAATTATCCGACCCACGACCTGGAGTTGGCAGTCGTGGTTCTCGCGTTGTAATTTGGCGTCATTACCTTTTGGGCGTCACCTGTCAGATCTTCACCGATCTCAAGAGTTTAAAGTATATACTTACTCAGAAGGAGTTAAATATGCGACAAAGACGGTGGTTGGAATTAATCAAAGATTACGATATCGAGATCCTTTACCACCCGGGCAAGGCGAACGCTGTCGCCGACGCCTTGAGTCGTAAGTCCGTTCAGGAGCAAATGCTTGCTCGTTTAACAGTTCATAAGGAGCTTCAGCAGGAATTCCTTAGACCCGAGATCGAGGTCTGGCTTCAGCGAATTCAAGGGCAGCTTTGTATGTTAGAGATTTCATCATCTCTTGTGGAGGAAATCAGGGAGAATCAGGGTTCGGACCCAGCATTGTTGCGCATCCGTGAGGATGTGGCTCAGGGGAAAGCCCTGGATTCGTGGTCCACGAGGATGGACTTTTGAGATTTAAGAATCGGTTGTGTGTACCGGCGATTGACGAGTTGAAAAACTCGATTTTGAGAGAAGCTCATGCTACCCCTTATTCTGTTCATCCGGGGTCTAGCAAGATGTACAAGGACTTGAAACAAAATTACTGGTGGAGTAATATGAAGCGAGAAGTCGCAGAATTTGTTTCGAGATGCTTAACCTGTCAACAAGTCAAGATTGAATATCAGCGACCGGCGGGTATGCTGAAACCTCTTCCTATTCCCGAATGGAAGTGGGAAGACATTTCTATGGATTTCATCACGAGTTTGCCGACGAGTCGTCGTGGCATGAATACGATCTGGGTGATCGTGGACCGCTTAACTAAATTAGCTCATTTCCTTGAGATCAAGGATACGTGGGGTCCCAAGAGACTTGCTCAACTGTTCATCAACGAGATAGTGAGACTGCACGGTACTCCTAAAAGTATCGTTTCCGATCGTGACGGATGGTTCGTGTCTCACTTTTGGAAGCCAATTTATCGTGCTATGGGAACTCAGCTTAATCTCAGTACCGCTTTTCATCCTCAGTCCAACGGACGATCAGAGAGAACCATTCAGACATTTGAGGACATGTTGAGAGCATGCGTCCTCGATTGGAAAGACGATTGGAAAGCCCAACTACCATTGATCGAGTTCACGTATAATAATAGTTGGCATGCTTCAATCAAGATGGCGCCTTACGAGGCCTTGTACGGTCGTCGTTGTCGATCTCCCTTGTGTTGGGACGACTTATCAGACTCAATCGGCACCGAGCCCGATATGCTTATAGCCACCCGTGAGAAGGCAACTTTGATCAGGAGTCGTTTGTTGACCGCTCAGAGTCGACAGAAATCTTATGCAGATAATCGCCGTCGACCACTAGAGTTCGAGACAGGTGACCACGTGTTGGTCAAGGTATCCCCGAGTTGAGGTATCTTCCGTTTTGGGAAGAGGGGAAAGTTGAGTCCGAGATTTATTGGACCGTTTGAGATTTTAGATCGAGTAGGTGAGCTAGCTTATCGATTGGCCTTACCTCCGGCGTTGAGCCGAATTCATAATGAGTTTCACGTATCTCAGTTACGGAAGTATGTTGCCGACCCAAGTCACATACTTCAATTTGATAAAATCGAGATTGCCGATGATCATTCATATGAGGAGCGTCCTATACGAGTCTTAGAGCGGGGAATCAAACAGTTGATGAACAAGACGATTCCTTTGGTAAAGATTCAGTGGACTAGACACGGAGTCGAAGAGGCTACTTGGGAAACCGAGGATAGTATGCGGGAGAGTTATCCCAAATTGTTTGACCCTTAGTTTCGGGGACGAAACTCTTTTAAGGGGGGGTGTATGTAATACCCAGTTGAAATTCAGTCATTATCATTCAGTGTTTATCATTCAGTAATTATCACTCAGTAATTTTCACTCATTAATGATCAATTGTCACTCATATTCAATCATTGTATTCATCGTTCAGAGTAATTGTACCGTGTATCAATCGTCATTGATCATCAATCTAATTGGAGGACCGTGCCGTGTTTATCATCGTTGACATCTTCATAGTGTGCTGTGTGTGAGGAGTAGCGCACGCTACCTCTCAACACTAGCGCACGCTAGTATGTTTCAAGCAGGTAGTCTAGAAGGTACTGGACTGCAGTTGGGTTGTAAGTAGCATACGCTACGAATGGTAAGTAGTGCGTGCTAGTAGGCCGAAGTAGCGCACGCTATACAGTCGGTGTAGCGCGCGCTAAGGTCGGATCAGTTTGAGTCCAGTGGCTACTGGATTGAATGGGATTAATTCATAGCGCACGCTATGAGTGATTTTTTAACGTACGCAAACGATATTATAGCGCAAGCTAAATATTGATTATAGCGCACGCTACCGCGATCAGACCAGAGGACAGAAGGTTCTGGAATCCAGTACTGGGCATCAGATAATTCGTTAGCGCACGCTAACATTTCGGGGTTAGCGCACGCTAAGTGTACAACCATAGCGCACGCTACAAAAGGTATGTAGTGCACGCTACCGTTTTCGGACAGTGGGTACTGGACTACCCGAAACACCCGTTAGCGCACGCTAAGGACTGGGGCTAGCGCACGCTAAACTGGGATTTCTATAAATAGGACAGTTCAGCACTTAGTTCGTCATTTTTCATATCTCTTCGTTTCTTCGACAGTTTCGGACGATTCCGGGCCATTTGGAGAGTGTTCTTCGAGCTACAATCATCAATCATCATCTTCAAGTCTTTGAGTTGGATTAATCATCACTTCATCATCTCCAATACATCAAGTCAAAGGTATTAATCTCTTGGATCTAGAATTTCGGATTTTTGGGTTTTTCTTTCGGATTTCTTCGTGTAAGCTTGGATTGTTGTTGGAATATGTTAGATATGAATTGTCAACCTTGGATTTAATGGTTATTTTGGGGATTATTTCAAGAACCCTTGGGGTTGACTTCGGTTAATTTGGGGATTTTCCGATTGATGTTGTTGTAATCTTGAATTGTGGATTCCTATTGGATTATTGAGGCCATTGATATTGTTTTGCTGGTTTGAATCAATCACTTGAAAGTTGGTTTCGATAATTTGGGTTTGGTTGTAACCAACGGGAAGGATATTTGCTACGTATTTGTTTGAATGCCCTGATGAGTTTGATTATCGTTGTATCGACGTTTGAGTTGGTTATAATCGTGTTTGATATGTGTATTGAACGGATTATTGGTAATTGTGTTATTCAAGGTTGTTCGAGCGACCGACTTTTCATTTAGGACGTTGTTCGTGGACGGATACTCTTCATCGGTGTTGAGTAAGTTAATTCTTACTCGGTTAAAAGGATATTCATTCCTTTTGTTGTTGTTCATTCATAATCATAATTCATTCATCATTGTATTTACCATATTGAGATTTGTAATTGCCGAATAATCACTTCATTCACGAGGAACGACGGTTCCAATCATTTCATTGAGTTATCAATCACTTCACTGTTATTTCCATTTCGGTGAGTCATTCTTGAACTTGTCGAATTATTATTCATTGATATTCATTGTGGTCATTCTCGTTCATATGACCTTCTGGGTTCATATTGCATGGCCGGGTGCAGATGTGTGGAATTTTTAGTCGAGCACACGATGGTCATGTACTGGGTTCACCGATACATTGGACCGTGCACACGGTAAAGCTTAACTCCGTGAGACTAATTAGGTACAAGGACGGGTGTGTCTGGTCATTCGTCTTGTACACTTGCACAGAATACTACGGGCGTACTATGATACTCCTCTTCAGCGTAATTCATAATTAAGGATATTTCATAACTTCAGTTAAATCATGATTGTGTATTTTCAACCCTTGAGGATTGTTGTTCTATGTAACTGACCCCGGCTGGGGATTTTGTTTTTCAGGTCATGGTAAGGCAAAGGCACGGGAATAGCATGTTGACGGCAAGTAGTCCCAGTGATACTAGTAGGGGCCCTGATCTTTCAGTTATTTATGTTGTTGTCCGTTATTTTCCGATGCAGACTTTCATTTGGATACTCCGTTTCACTCAGTGTTGTATATTTTATCTCCATATAAAATATACATGTATTCTGTATTATCCTGGATGTGTTGTATGAAACTCCTCATCGGAGTAATTATTGTTGTAATGTGGTTCGGTACTACATTCACCCTGTGTAATTCATTCATTTTCATTCGCCTAGTGGGTCCCAGTCGGGGGTCCACGGCACTGTAATATCCGCCTAGTTTGGGTGTTACATGCAAGACCAAGAAGATCATTTATAGTCCACAATAATGCCGCATACATTTGAAAATTTTGCTTTCTTGAAGCATCGTATGTCTTAACACCTACATCCCACAATTCCTTTAGTTCAGCAATTAAAGGTTGCAAGTAGACATCGATGTTATTTCCTGGTTCACTGGGACCAGGTATAAGTGTAGACAACATAAAATATGACTTCTTCATGCACTCTCCAGGTGGTAATTTATAAGGCATTAAAACAATTGGCCAAGTACTATGGTTAATCATCATGCTTCTGAATGGACTAAATCCATCAGCGAACAATCCTAATCTTACATTTCGAGCATCCTTAGCGAAATTTGGATGATTGTAATGAAATGTCTGCCAAGCTGGAGAGTCAGCTGGGTGTCTCATGATACCATCATCTATGCGCTCATATGCATGCCATGCCATATGGGATGCAATTTTAGTTGTCATGAACAATCTTTGAAGCATTGGCTTCAAATGAAAATGCCAAAATGACTTGTTTGCCACTTTGTTTTTCTTTTTGGTCTTCTTAGAGTTTTCAACGCTTGAAATATCACCTTCCAGAACTTTCCACCGAGACTCACCGCAAGTATCACAAAGTGTTTTGCTTTCATTTACACCCAATATATCATGCAATCATTTATGCATGAGTCTATCTTTTGGTAATGAAGTCCTAAATCTCTCAATATTTTTCTTGTTTCATAATAATTTTTTGGAAGTTGGACTCCATCTGGAAAAGATTCTCTAAGTAAATCTAGCATCATACAAAATGACCTATCACTCCAGTGCCCAAGGCACTTTATTTGATGCATGCGAACAAGTAAAGAGAGTTTCGAGAACTTTTTGCATCCAGGATACAGTTCCTGTTCAGCGTCATTAAGAAGCCTCTGAGAACTTTTGACTTCTTCATTTGGTCTCTCGCCCACGATATTAGAATTAAATTGCATATCGTTATCGTCACCAAACATAGGAAATTGATCATAAATCAACTCACGCATATTATCAGACGTACCTGCACCACTGCTATATGCGTCAACTAAGGGCACCGTGTTCGAAATTGACTCACCATGGAACACCCATTTAGTATAGCCTTTCAGAAAACCACTTGTAATTAGATGTGCTTTGACAATGTTTAGTTCTCTACATATGCCATTTTTACACTCTTTACAAGGACACAATATCAATCCATCATTTGAATTCGAAAATGCAAAGTTCAAAAAGTATTGCACCCCTAGCTTGTAGGCATCCATTAACCCTGGTAATTCCATCCAACTCCTATCTGTATCCATACTCTGGGACTGACAATAACATATTAATTTAAAAATATAAACATTAAAGAATGCAAATCAAGAGAGTTAAAAGGAGAAAAAAGCAGAGATGACAATCATAGACATTAAAAAATCTAGATAAGAAATCCTTTTGTTTTATCTGACAAAGATCAGACCAACATGACAATCATAACCATTTAACGTTATAACTCGTTACAAGTATATAACCTAGCCACTAACTTACTGCCCATAATTTTATTCCACATAATTGCAAGATATTGCACATTAAACTCATAAAATCTTATAAAACTGAACTAAAAACCAAAATGCAAAAAACATGGCTATATGTAACAAAGATCACATCAACATGACAATCATAACACTTTAACCTTAGAACTCCATACAAGTATATAAACCTAGCCAATAACTTACTGCAAATTCGTAACATACTCGCAACCTTATTATTCTTTTCTTTAATTAAAGTAAACAAAAATGTAGCAATAAAAGAAAGAATTCGATAAGAAATCGCCATTTTCCTGACTGAAAATCACAAAGATCAAGAAAGGGAGCAGGGAGCACACAGCTGATGAGACTCAAATTCAGGAACTCAATTTGAATTTTGAGATTAAAACCCGTTTAAATTAAAATCGGGATCCTCAAGCTCTTGACAAAGACCCGAGGGACACTTCCGGTCCTGGCAGCGCAAGATTAATGCTGTTTTGGATTTTAAGGTTTTAATTTGTCTGAGTTTTAATTAATAAGAAAACAAGAGTCACCCTGAAAAATGAATCCAACAGCAAAAATAGGCCGCGGCAAGCGAAACAGCAAGTAACATTAAACAATTCAAGGACAGCTACTGCGACAATAGAACCGAGCTAGCAGCAATAATTAAAGATGAGGTTCAAGTCAACGGAGCCGTAATCGCCCTCCGAGGAGTCCTTTAATCAATTAACTTATCTTATGTATAATCCTAGTTCAGTTAAACAGTAAAGAAGTTCCAAATTTTACAGGTAATATTTTTTTATTGAGAAATTACTGAATCAGCTAAAAATTACTGGAACTATACTTACCCAGAAGGCGATAAGATTTTTCACTACCTGCCTTCATCAAAAACCATAAGGAAACATATTAAAAATAACATATCAATCTTCAATAAAGAGTTGAGGCAGCATTCGAGATTTTGTTTCTAATAAAACAAAATCTACATTGATCAGTTATTGGTACAAAATTAAACAAATAAAAAGGTTATACAAGCACTAAACACAGAGACAAAAAACGGGGCTGTAATATTGACATGTTCTCTGTGGAGACAAGAGAAAATATTTCTCTCAAAGTTCTGCTCCTTATCTCCGATTACAAAAGAACACATAATAAATCCTTTTGTTTTATCTGACAAAGATCAGACCAACATGACAATCATAACAATTTAACCTCATAACTCATTACAAGTATATAACCTAGCCACTAACTTACTGCCCATAATTTTATTCCACATAATTGCAAGATATTGCACATTAAACTCATAAAATCTCATAACTGAACTAAAAACCAAAATGCAAAAAACTTGGCTATATGTAACAAATATCACATCAACATGACAATCATAACACTTTAACCTTAGAACTCTATACAAGTATATAAACCTAGCCAATAACTTACTGCAAATTCGTAACATACTTGCAACCTTATTATTCTTTTCTTTAATTAAAGTAAACAAAAATGTAGCAATAAAAGAAAGAATTCGATAAGAAATCGCCATTTTCCTGATTGAAAATCACATAGATCAAGAAAGGGAGCACACAACTGATGAAACTCAAATTCAGGGACTCGATTTGAATTTTGAGATTAAAACCCGTTTAACTTAAAACCGGGATCCTCAAGCTTTTGACAAAGATCCGAGGGACACTTCCGGTCCTAGCAGCGCAAGATTAGTGCTGTTTTGGATTTTAAGGTTTTAATTTGTTTGAGTTTTAATTAATAAGAAAACAAGAGTCACCCTGAAAAATGAATCCAACAGCAAAAATAGGCCACGGCAAGCGAAACAGCAAGTAACATTAAACAATTCAAGGACAGCTACTGCGACAATAGAACCGAGCTAGCAGCAATAATTAAAGATGAGGTTCAAGTCAACGGAGCCGTAATCGCCCTCCGAGGAGTCCTTTAATCAATTAACTTATCTTATGTGTAATCCTAGTTCAGTTAAATAGTAAAGAAAATCCAAATTTTACAGGTAATATTTTTTTATTGAGAAATTACTGAATTAGCTAAAAATTACTGGAACTATACTTACCCAGAAGGCGATAAGATTTTTCACTACCTTCCTTCATCAAAAACCATATGGAAACATATTAAAAATAACATATCAATCTTCAATAAAGAGTTGAGGCAGCATTCGAGATTTTGTTTCTAATAAAACAAAATCTACATTGATCAGTTATTGGTACAAAATTAAACAAATAAAAAGGTTATACAAGCACTAAACACAGAGACAAAAAACGGGGCTGTAATATTGACATGTTCTTTGTGGAGACAAGAGAAAATATTTCTCTCAAAGTTCTGCTCCTTATCTCCGATTACAAAAGAACACATAATAAATCTAACACAAAAACTTACCTTAGAAGATTCAGTCATCCAGTGATGGCGCGAGTTCGAATCCGTAAGCGTCAGCAACGACTAAGGGACCGAGTTCAAAGATGAATGAACATACGCGCAAAATCGGAGGCCAACCGAAGAAGAAATGATTCTTGAGATGGAAATATTTTTAGAGGTAAGGGGAGAGATGAAGAGTTTCAAGTGGTAATGGAGGCGGAGGAGCAGATTAGATTAAGCGGTGAAGCAAAGCAAATTAGGTTAAGACACAAAATGAAAGCGGTGAAATAGAAAGGAAAAATATTAAAAGCGTCACAAAATATAATTATAAAATTAATAAGACATTAAAATGTCATTACATGTACATATAGCAACACTTGTTTAAAAGTGTCATAAAAAAAGTGTCACTATAAGGGTATTTTTCTAGTAGTGAGACAGGCAAAAATTTTATTGATATTGAAATGAAGAGTACAAAATTTTGCTGTTCTAAAAATAAAATTACAAAATTATAATACAAGAAAATTTAACTCCTGTAGTCTGAATGCCTCCATGGCCTTTTAGCGTCATTCTTGGTTCCCTTCCACCAGTTTTGATGTACTTCCCTATCTCGATTTAGATATAAGGCTCGACCTTCATATGATTTATCGAAGATTAGGATCCAATTCTCTGGGTGGGTAACCAAGTCACCATTCTTGTGCTTTGACTTCATCTGCAGCTGTAGTGGGAGCGTTCCGTCTTCCATCTTGATCTTAAAGTCCTCTGTGGCTTCCTGTACCGTTCTGCATCTATTGAAAATTGAGGAATCCGTGATAAGTACAACAAAGTATCTTAACAGTTCATTTCTCCTTTAGTTCTTGATCTCTGTAGCGGTAGCCTGCCGGTCTGCCGGGAGGTTCATAGATTGCGGCTTTCGGACTAGGGTTTGCCAAGGATACTTAGGATCCTGGAATTCTGGTCGGTCTCCCTGTATCCTAACGTTCGGCGTTGAGATACGGGCTATGTCTGTAGTGATGGAGTCTTCAAACGGAGCTAACATTTCTTTCTCTTGCTCCAACCTCGTTCTCCTAGCAGATTCCTTTGCTTCTTCCCCCTTTTTGGCGTCATCAAGGTATGACACCTTTTCATCAAGGCATTCCAGGATTTGCAAAGCAGCATCCTGTTTCGTCTCAATATTAGACATTCTCTCAACAAGAAAGGAGAGCACCTGCGACATATCTTTAATGTTTTTGTCGTGGGCTCGAAGTGGGGAACCGGATTCGATCAGAGCAGATGCTGTCTTGGCCTTAGACATGCGTAGCTTAGATTGCTTTTCTCTCAGGATCTACTCCTATTTTTCTTGCAGTTGGCTTAGAGCCTGCTTGAAGACGTGTGGCAAGACAGTGAAGGCTTCTACCACTCGAGAGACTTCGTGCTTCAGTCCTGTCATTTCTTCAACGGCAGATGAGTGTAGCTAATCAAGAGCTTTTTCTACAGAGTGTAGAGCATTGACGGCGTCCTGAATAAAGAAAGTTTGGAGGCCAAGAGCACGTAATCGCTCGTTTCTTGCTGCAGTGCTGGGAGAGTCTGGCTGGGCAAAGTCCTCGACTCCATTTAACCTTCTCAAATTCACATTTGGGCGTGAAATGAGTTGGACATCCTCAGGTATAACACCGTCGTCGGATTCCAAGGCGGTTCGGCGATAGGGGGTGCTGCATCCTCCTATACTGAAGTGGTTTCTGAAGACATGGATACAGGAGGGACCAATTCCTCCTGCTGTCTCTCAGCATCCGCCTACTCCGGCAGAGGTACTGATTCCTCTTGCTGGATGGCGCTAGATCTTTCTTCGGTGGGGGCGACGACAGGCTCGGGTGCCTGTTGCGAAACATATTGTTCCTCCGCGACATGAGGGACTGAATCCTCATTGTCGGGAACAGTGTCTTGCTGTGGCGAGGGGGTCGACTGATGAGTAGATGTCCCTTCATCTCTCTTTTCTCAGACTTCCTCACGACTCATCCGCAGACCAGCCTGGAGTGCGTCGTCCTCGTCGTCGGAATCAGGATCGGACTTTGGACTATCGGGAGATTCCATGGACGTAGCTTTCCCTTTCCTTCGTGCTTCTAGCAGATGGCTTTCAATAAGCTCTTTAACGAATAGGTTGTCCCATTAGATCAGGACAGCAATTTCTTGAGTGTGCGTCACTTCTAAAATAAATTTTTCTTCGTTACTCCATTCGCTCCAGTTGTACAGAGTTTCATACGAAGCAAGTCTGTAACTTTTCCATTGGAGAAACCACTCGTAAGACTGTTCGATTTGCACTGAAAGCAGGTCTTGGAAATAATTATGTCCGGGGAGGGGCTCTGTACAGCTCCTGGGTTCGCTGTAGGCATGGGTTCCTATACATGTGTGGAATCCTATATCAGAGAGGGATTCCTTATAGGGGATGGTACCCTGATAGGAGATGGATCCTGAATGGGTGTGGAATCCCGTATAGGAGAGGTAGCTTTTGGCTCCATAAATGCAGCCGACTCGCCAGAGTCTTTAGAGTTGACAGATGTCCTAGCATCTATCGTAGCCGCCAAGGGCTCGGGATCCACTGTATCGACAGTAGCGGGCATCTCTTCCACAGGGGTTGGGCCCTGGGGGAGTTTATTAGTGGATTGAGCTACGAGAGGAACATCCTCGGAGGGTTCTGTAGCTTTAACTTTTGTAAGCCTCCTTAGCTTCCTTTTCGGCTTCTCAGCAGCAGCTGGAGTTTTGTTGTGAGATCTTTTTCTCTTCTTCGATGATTCAACACTTTGGGACTTAGAAGAAACGTCCCTCGGATCGGCAGATAGCGGCAAATTTCGGATAAAAGGTCTGTTGGCAATTAGAGTGCTCTGGTTGAAGGCAGTAGGTCTGACGCCTCCTAATAATATCCGTGAACTAATTTTCTTTGCCTCTGCGGTTTGCAGAAGTCCGCACTTCGTCAAAATATGATTCAAAAACAAAGCAAACAATTTCTTCTGCGAAGCAGGCTTAGACACCTCTTCCTGCAAACGCTTAAGGATGATTTGACACCAATTGACCTTCTCGCAGGTCATTATCGGGACCATCATCCTAAACCTGAGATTGGTGCAGATTTCAAAAGCACCTGTTCGGTTCTCAATAATACGGCAGCAAAAATCATGTAAGTAAACAAAAGGTAAACAAAAATTTTTCTTATGGCAAGTGGTATGAACCATTTCCACCGTTGCTGGACCGGTGAATAAGCCATAATACTGGGTCAAAAGTTCTTGGGACCCAAAGGTCTCAAGATCTTCCATGGTCAGGCCATCAGCAGGTAGCCTGAAGATGTTCTGGAGAAGCTCTTGGTCAACGCGGATCTCTGCTCCATCGATAACGGCTGTGATGTCAGCGACATGATCTCCTTAAGCCAGTGACAGAAAACGAACTACAGCATTGAGGTAGAATTCCTCAACCAGATGAACGTCATATTTTTCGGCGGTGTGGCTCCCAAGGCGGTAGAGGCCTTGCTGACAGATTCTTGTAATGACGAACTCCATGGAATCAACGTCATCACCTTCGGCGTGAATACGTTCCAGCACAATAGATCTAGAGAAGATCCGTCCGTCGATGAAGTTGAGTGATTTCTTGAGAGAGGTGGAAGATGTCTGGGTAGATGCCATTGATGATTTCTCAAGGAACGATGAAAAAGATTCAAGAAAAATGCAGTAAACACAGAAAAATCTTGTAGGGTGAATGCTCGAGAACTCTTAAAATATGCAAAAAGCGTAAAGAGTCTCAAATGGCATTTACAGTCTTTTATAGTAGGTGGCGAAGAAGGGTTTTCAGAGAACGAATGGTCAGATTTAAGGGATGTGAACCGGTGTTAAAATGAACGGTTACGATGGACTGAGTGTAACTGGTACACTTATACATTGAATTTTAAAATGGGAGCGGGTACCACTTCTGACATTTCAAATTACCCTTAATGCCTGAAACGGCGGTATAAAATATATTAAACAATTTGAAGCATCACGGCTTTTAAGATTCGATTGTCCAGATGTCGTGTAAGGCATTTAATGTAAAAGACGTTTGACATGAAAACATGGCACATGGACAAAAATTGTTTTAAAATGAAATATTATAATATATAATGAATCGATTTCCCATAGTATGTGCTGTATCCGTGACGATACATCGTTCCCCCTTAAAAGGTACATCTGGGTTTCAATTCCATACAACAACTTTTGGATTAATGTTGTATTCATGGGTCATACTGTATTCCCCCTTAATTATTGCACACATCAGCTGTAGGATGATTCATATCGCTTTGTTCCCTACAGTGTTGTATTGAAGGCTCTGAGTGTACAGATAATTAATGGTGGATACTGTATTCTTGGGTCTTACAGTATTCCCCCTCAATTGTTGAGTAAAAACAATAAATACTTACAGGGAGTCAGGCTGTAGCAATCCCAATTCTTGTCGAAGCATGTTGAATCTAGCTGTGTTGAGAGGCTTGGTGAATATGTCGGCCAACCGGATATCTGTATAAACTTTTTCCAGCCGAACATCCTTGTTCTCGACATGATTCCTGATGAAATGATGCTTCATGTTGATATGCTTAGTGCGCGAGTGTAAACGGGGTTGTGCATTATTGCAATTGCACTCGTGCTATCGCACATAATAGGCATTTCCTTGGCTTCAATCCCATAATATGACAACTGTTGCTGCATCCAAAGGATCTGCATACAGCAACTACTAGCAGCATAGTACTCTGATTTAGCCGTGGAAAGTGAGTTTGCCAATTGCTTCTTGATGAACCAAGACACAAGTCTAGGTCCAAGAAAGTGACAAGTTCCACTTGTACTTTTCCTATCTAGCTTGCAGCCTCCGAGATCCGAGTCGCTGTAGCCAACTAAATCGAATCCGCCTTCTTTAGGATACCATAGTCCTAAGTCGACTGTTCCTTTGATGTACTTCTGGATTCGTGTAGCTGTGTTGAAGTGTGATTCTTTGGGTGCTACTTGATATCTCGCACACACTCCTACAGCAAACTGGTATCGGGCCTGCTAGCCGTTAGGTATAGGAGAGAGCCAATAAGCTTCCTATAGAGTGACTGGGCAACCGGCTTTTCAGCTTCATCAGCACTAATTTGCACGGAAGTGCTCATGGGGGTTGACAATGATTTAGAAGTATTCATTCTAAATTTGTTGAGAAGCTCCTTGCTGTATTTTTCCTGGTTGATGAAAATCCCTATAGGCAACTGCTTTACCTGCAAACCTAGGAAATAACTAAGTTCTCCCATCATACTCATTTCAAATTTACTTTGCATCAGATGAGAGAACCTTTGACATAAAGCAAGGTTAGTTAAATCAAATATAATATCATCTACATAAATTTGAACCATTAGAAGGTCATCGCCTTCCTGTATTTTGAACAAGGTCTTGTCCACAGGACCTTTCTCAAATCCATTATCAGTTAGATACTGGGACAGGGTCTCATACCATGCTCTAGGGGCTTGCTTAAGTCCATACAGTGCTTTCCTTAGCCTGTATACTAGGTCTACGCCGTCTGTGTTGGCAAACCCTGGTGGTTGTTCAACATAAACTTCTTCGGCAAGGTCTCCATTTAGGAATACACTTTTGACGTCCATTTTGTATACAATGAAGCTCTTATGGGCGACAAAGGCTAAAAATATCCTAATAGCTTCTAGTTTGGCTATAGGGGCAAATGTCTCATCGTAGTCTATGCCTTCTTCCTGTCTATAGCCTTGAGTGACTAGCCTTGATTTATTCCTGATAATGAGTCCATTTCGATCCTTCTTGTTTCTAAATACCCATTTGGTTCCAATTACTGATTGATGTGTAGGTCTGGGTACAAGATACCATATGTTGTTTCTTTCGAAACCGTTAAGCTCTTCTTCCATAGATGTTATCCAATGAGAATTGTTGAGAGCTTCTATGGTAGAAACATGTTTGGACTCGGCTAAGAATACAGCAATAGTGCACATATTGAGTCTTCTAAGCTCAGATTGAGATTTCCATTGAGGAAATGGTGATATCTCAGTATCTGGTTCTTCTTGTGCACACAGTACATTTCCTTGTGTACTCTGTATTCTCCTATGGGTAGAAACACCAACATTAATGTTTCCAATGATCAGCTCTTGCGGGTGATCTCTCAACCATCTTTGGTTGGGTTCTAATTCGGGGTCCCGTACTGTATCTTGAGTTGCTGTAGTTTCGGCTTCAGCTTGTATAGCATCGGCTTCATCTACGTCAATTCTTACAGCTGCGGGGTTGATTTCTAGGTTAACGACAGGTTCTATAGGGATTGGTGGATCTATGATGGAAAGTTGTTGGATGTTCTGAGTAACAGCTTCTACTCCTGTAGGGTCATGGTGAGGTTCGTCAAACACTACATGAACTGATTCTTCTATTGTCGGCTTCCTTTTATTAAAGATCATGTAAGCTTTGCTGATGGAGGAATATTCTACAAATATTCCTTCATCCGACTTCTCATCGAAGGTTCTAAGTTGATCCTTCCCATTTTTCAACACATAGCACATGCATCCAAAAATGTGAAAATACGAAACTAACGGAGTTTTGTTGTTCCATACCTCATATGCTGTTTTGTTGTGGTGCTTGTTGACGATTCAGCGGTTTTGAGTGTAGCATGCTGTATTGGTTGCTTCGCCCCAGAAACGCTGTGGCAACTTGCTTGCGACAATCATTGTCCTTGTTGCTTCCTTCAGTGCCCTGTTCTTTCGCTCGGCAACAACATTTTGTTGAGGTGTACGGGCAGCTGAGTATTCTTGTTGTATCCCATTTTCCGAACAGTATTGCTCTATAAAGCGGTTAGTGAATTCTGTACCTCTATCGGAACGAATGGACACGATACTCGACCCTTTTTCATTTGGAAGCTTTCTCAGGAGCTCGGGCAGCTTTTATGTTGTTTCCTTCTTCTTGCTTAGGAAAATTGTCCAAGCATACCTGGAATAATCATAAACAATAACGAGACAGTATTTCTTACCTCCCAAACTTACCGGGTCTACAGGACCATAGAGATCCATATGTAGCATTTCCAGAATTCTCTGGGTTGAAAGGTAGGATTTGCTCTTCAGGGTGGACTTGATTTACTTATCTTTTTGACATGGTCCACAGACATTGTCTTTTTGGAATGATACATTCGGCAATCCTCTAACCAGTCCCTGTCTTGAGAGCTTGTTGATCGTCTTGAAGTTGACGTGTGACATCCTCTTATGCCATAACTAGCTTAGATCTGCGGTGCCTTTGGCAACAAAACAAGGAATTGTGGAGCTCGTAGGCATCCAATCAGCAATATACATATCACCTGATCTGCTTCCTGTGAGCACAACATCTTTGGTCAGGATGTTCTTGACTCTACAGTGATCTATATAGAATTTCACTGAGAACTGTTTGTCATAGAACTGGCTAATACTAAGTAGATTGTACTGTAAGCCTTCAACATGAGCTACATCGGTGACTTTGAATTTTCCGACAAGAAGTTTTCCTTTTCCTCTTGTTCTTTCTTTAGATTTATCACCGAAGCGCACTTTTGGACCGAGACCTTCTACGAAATCTGATAGCTTGCTTCTATCTCCTGTCATGTGCCGGGAGCATCCGCTGTCGGAGTACCATATGTCTTTCTCCAAAATGTCCTGTAGCAAACAAATTAGGGAGATTTAGGTCCCCTTTGATTGTTGGGTCCGTGAATGTTAGTGCTTTTTGGTACCCAAATTTTCCTCACAGCAATTGGCTTACTGTAGGTTAAATTTGGTATAGTTTTGCGGTATCTACGTGGGGAATGTATGTAGTTACTGTATCCGTGATAATCATTATGCATGTAAAAAACAGGGTTATTATTATTAATCAATTACTTATGCCGTCTCGGAGGTGGAGCCATTTTCTTTGGCCTTACAGCTTGCCTTCTGGGTTTCCAGTTAGATTCCCAAAGCTGTTGTCTATGCTATGCGAACACCTGCTTTCTTAATGGATAATGAGGCTCCTATATCCAGTACCTCGGCGTGCTGTAATGAAAGTACTGCCGTGCGGGCCTTTGGTATTTGGATACAACCTTCTTTCTGAACGGCTGTTAGCGCTGTTGATATATTCGAGGAGCATGCTGTTGCGTGCGCCTTACAGGTTGGAATGGCTTATGATTCCGCTGTCTCGAATAGGATTGTGGGGGCGGAATGGCAGCCTTTGCTTTTCGCGGAGCAGCAGGTTCCTTCACAGGACTTGGAGTTTATTCCGATACAGGAATGTGTTCAACACTCCTGACGAACACATTACTAGTTTTCCATTTGTTAGAAAATGAGCTGTATCCTAAGCCACTTTTATCATGATCATGTTGCCCAATGCTTAGAATTTCCTCCATTCTTTTAGATGATTTCTCGAAAGATTTCAGAATGGTCTCAAGTTTGCCTTCTCGTTTTTCGAGAGTAATAAATTTGGCTTGAATTAGAACAAAATCATTTGTCTTGCTTCCATTTTGAGACTTAGTCTCACTTAGTTCATGAGAATGTTGATGATTGCGCTCCACGAGTTTTTCATGCTCGACCTTGCTGTTTTCACAATCAATAAACATATTTTCATAGTTTATCTTCAGCAAGTTGTTTTCTTCTTTTAGCTCTATGCTGGAAAGTTGAAGCTGAATGTTTTCATTTTTCAAAGTCTCGTGGGCTTTTTGAATATTCTTAAATTCATTCATCATGTTTTTGAAAGTATGCGATGCATTTACTGGAATAATTGAGGTTGATCTTACCTCATCATCGCTATCTTCTTCTTCCAGAATGTCCTTTGCCATAAAGCACATATATGCCTTATCTTTGAATTCATCGTCAGATTAGTCACTGTCAGTGACTACCTGAAGACATTATTAGGATTTAGATGGTGTGGGGGAGGCTTCTGATTCTCCTATCAGGGCCTTGATCTTGTTTTTCCAAGCACGTCTTCGTTCATCCCTCTCTTGTTGTTCGGCTTCCGGCAACCTTTGAACTTTAGGATGAGGACATTTGTTTGCATAATGTCCTAGTTTCCTGCAATTATAGCGTAGGTTAGCGTCGCCAGAGGAGGTTTCAGTACTTAGCTTGTGAACAGGCTTAGGCCTGTAGGGAGTCTTTCCAGACTGCTTGATGGACTTTTTGAACTTATGCATGAGGAGCTCCATTTTATCTTGCGACAGGATGTCGTTGTCGCTATCTGCATTCTTGTAATTTGTATTTGATGGGCTGGGCATGCTGTGTCGACGGTTGGATACAGCGGCTAGAGCTGTAACCTTTACAGGGGATTCTTCAGCTTTCTCTCCTCTGTCAATATCATACTCAAAAGCTTTGAGGTCAGAGAAGAGATCAAAAGTAGATATATCATTAAGATTGCAAGACACACACATAGCTGTGGTCTTAATATCCCATCGGGCAGGGAGAGATCTGAAAATTTTTAGATTTTTCTCCTTTTGTGTATAAGTTTTGCCCAAAGCTTCAAGTTCACCAACAATTCCAGTGAATCTGAGGTCAAGTTCCTCAAGTGTTTCAGTTGGTTTCATTTCAAAAGATTCAAATTACTGAGTTAATTTTGAAATTTTGTTTTCTTTTGAGAGCTCAGTTCCCTCACAAATTAACTTGAGTTTATCCCAGATATCTTTGGCTCATTTAAAGCTCTTTACCTTAGAGAATGTGCCTTTTTCAAGGGTGATAAACAGCGCATTCTTCACAACATTGTCGAGGTTGGCGCGCTTTCTTTCGTCAGAAGTCCATTGTTCGCGCTCTTTCTCGAGCATCTCCACATGAGCCTGGCCTTCAATTCTTGCGGCCGGATTTACCTTCATTATCTTTATGGGGACATCCTGTATAACAAAAATCAACTCTTCGTGCATTGCTGCAAGATGAGACTGCATCCTGATTCTCTAATCATCAAACTCATTAATAGAGAACATAGGAACTTTGTTGATCATTGATGTATCCATATGAGAATGCAGGAATGAAAAAGACTGTTTTAAAAAAAATGATTTTGGATCTGATTCAGTTAAAAATATGACTGATTCTTTTTAGAATCAACCGCTCCGATACCACTTGTTGGCCACTAAGTATACAGGATACAGCTCGGGAAGTGTTTGAAACAACAGGCTGTACGGTTTTCAAATCTGAGTGTGTAGCGGAACTCTTTAATACAGTAAGTTGTTGAGGATACAACAACTAGTTGTGTAGTGTATACTTAAATAATCACAATTAATAAAACAATAAAGGCAGAAGGTAAATAACACAATATTTAAAGTGGTTCGAGGTAAACCCCTCTACGTCCACTGGTCCTCCACACAGGAGTAAAAATTTTATTATAATTACTACGTACACAACTACGTAATTATAACCAAACCTAATCAATATATCGTTCACACAGATTGACATAAAGATCTTAGCTTTCAACCGTTCACACAGATTGGTTTGAGCTAACACGTGACTAGCTTCTTCAGACACAGTTCTGAAGCTTCGTCTTCTTCAATGCAAGTCCGTCACACACATACAGGGCTGATGGGTTTGTTCAAGGGTTAGAACAATATTTCGACAACAACTTTGACTTTATGAGCTTATAGCTGATGATATGTTGTTCACAGTTTGAGCACTGTATATCTCTTACTTCAGAATAGGAGAATGCTTTTGGGAGATATGTTTTTGCTCTAAATGTTCGTGTAAGCACTTGTTGGTTTGTAAGTCGTGTGTATTCTGTATATGATCTTCAGACTCTGGAGATATATATAGCCTCTGAAATATATCCGTTGAAATAGATCCGTTGAGCAAGATTCAGTGACAACTTGATAGTTGACTTGAATAGACTGAGATCCAGATATTGCGGGATTTAAAGATCTTCAGATGACTTACAGTATTTAAATACTTTATCCTTTAGTATTTAAATACTTTTTTTATCAAACGGGACTTGACTTCTAGCGAATACTGAAGATTCCTTCTTGTCCGGTTTGAGGGCTGTATGGAAGGATTGCTGTATTGATGATTGAGACAGCTTCCATACTTAGCTTTGCGGGACACTTTACTGTATGATAGATTCACTGTATGGTGGGACTACGAGAAGTCTTCGATACAGGTTGATACTTGATCAGCTTTTCGATACAACTATTAACGGTATGCAATATTTGGCATTTTGTCAAAAAATTCTGACAACACGATCGATACAGGGATTGTTCATCCCAACAGTTTTGATACCGGGTATTTGTTATCCCAACAAAAACATCCCGACTAACGAAGATACCCCTCGGGCATATGAACTGTTAGTCACAAAACGTCGAACAAATCCAATTATACATGGACTATGAACGACCAAAATAGTACGGCTCAAGATGGACATCACAGTACGCCCGATCCGGAAATGTATCAGCGCACATGTCCACCCCGTATACGGAATCCAGGATATACGTAGGACAATGTACCTAATTAGCCTCACGAACTACGTCTCGTGTGCACAGTCCAATACGGAAACATCCACGCATGACTATATATGTGTCTGGCTAAAAATCCTACACAATAACCAATCGGAACGCATATATGATTCCAGATATGTCACGATAAAACATGACAACGAATTCAATGAATCACATATCCGATTAAGGATCAAGAAACTCACCATAAAGGCAATAAGGAACATCATCAAGGATAATATCAAATCACGGATCACAACTTCATAAGTGTTCCATATACATAAAATGTATAACCATCCCAAGAATCCAAACATCATTATATCCAAGCAAGATAACTTGCCTCAATATGGAGACAAGAATAATCCTTCCTTGTCGGACGAACGAACGGTCCTCGACTAATATCGGTAACTCGAACAATCAACCTTGAATGAAATATACTTCACTCAATAACACATTTATATAATCATTGATATCGAATTTAGTGAGACGACATCCTAATTTCCATTTGAATAGTTCAACTTTCTCAAGACATCGAACTTCTATTCCAAGAACTCTATTTACTTCATTCCACTCTTACAATTAGTTTACAAGACATTACCGAATATTTGAAAGAATAATAACTGATCAATAATATGTTAGACAATCATCTTGTATCATTTAAGCCTATCAAGAACATCACAATTGATCAAAGTGAAAATATGCATAACCTTGTTCAATCACTATGTTAAGTTTATTTAGTTATAAATCCATATTATGATCATGTATTAACTCATATTAACGCCATCCTTATAATATTCTTACCAACCTAGAGAATCAAATATCACACCTATGAATTCACCTAACTTAGGTTCAAGAACATCATTCTAATCTTCCAATATTCATCAAGGTGTTCTTAAAACATTTTATGACAACAATTCCAACAATCAACCTTACAAGGAAACAAGGATTATTACTATTCTAATGATGTTATTAGTCCAGCAAGAAGAGTGTGATTCTAGTAAACATGTTTACCACCATTTAAAATATCAAGAATACATCATTCCAAACCCTTAATTATCATATTCATCACTAAGTTGTTAAAAGCTTAACTACAAACATGTTTTACTTGCTTAATTCAACATTATGTGTAGTATACTCTATCACTAACATTATAACTACGAAATTATAGAGTGAAGTCGTACAACATACCTTCAGAAATGAAGAACAAGACACAAAACCATAAGAACACACTCCAAGCTTCAAGAATGACTCTAAACTTCCAATCGACAAGCTCCAAATCAAGATGCAAATCTCAAACACAAGTTGGAAGTAGGTAGGATTGGTCTACGGAGGCAGGGGGTGAGTATAGGGGAGAAAAATCGGAGTTTGGATATTCAAAATGAAAGACACAAGTTGTCTTTTTATAACCGCACAGTTCGTTACGTACGTTATCCACATGTGTATAACGTACGTTAGCCAATTTACGTACGCTACACCAAAAGTGTTATGTACATAATCTAGTACCAGAGGCTACTGATTCAAAACACGAACATCATTACGTACGTTATGGCTTGGAGCATTACGTACGTAATGTAGGTCAACTAGGCTGCCTCAAAAGGTCAGATATTCGAATCACGCCCGGCCCCACACGCCGAAAGTTGAGATCGGATAAGACTACAAGCATTACGTACGTAAGCAGCACTTCCTTACGTATATAAAGCCAACAAGATAGCGTATGTTATGCTAAGGTCTTAGCGTACGTTAAACACAGAATTACTAACCCAAAAATGTACCTATCTATACAACGACAAGAAATCAATCACAGCGCGATTGATAGTTGTATTCAAGTCTATTATGATATATTCCAACATCAATAAACATTAAACAAATGCAACAAGACTACAACAGTATTTGAATTATCCGAATAATATAACAGTAGTTAAGAATTTCCGTCGGATATTACAATGGTCATGGCATGGAGTCAAAAAATGCAACCTGGGAGACTGAAGATAACATGAAGGCGAGATACCCAGAGTTATTTCTATAGTAAGTTTCAGGATGAAACTTCTTTTTAGAGAGGGAGCATGTAGTACCCGGATATTTGTTGTGCATTTTCATCTGTATTTGAATCATGAGGTGTATGAATACGTCATATAATGGACTAAAGTATGATTTTCCTTACTCGAATTCTATTACTCGTGATCGTATTGTGTAAAGATTGTTAATTCATGCATGTAACTACATGATACTAACATACGCTAACTGATGTAACCAGCATACACTAATGTTCTTAATTAACGTGTGTTAAGACAACTATCTAGCATACGCCAGATAGAGTCAAGATCTGATAAGGTGTGGTCGGTGGGTGGTGCCGAATGAAGGATATTGTCGGATTCTCTTGCATGAACCTGGACTACTTTCAGAAATGTTAAGTCAACGTAGCGTACGTTAAGGTATGTAAATGACGTATGCTAAGTAGGAGGATAGAATATGTAGTGAGCTACGTGAGATTGTTAGCGTGCGCAATGTTGTGCATTAGCGTACATTAAGACAAGATGTAGCGTACGTAATATCTTGGTAACGTATGTAAGATGGAGGATAGAATGTACTAATGAGCTTCGTAAGATCGATATCATGCGCCATACATGAGCACTAGCGTATGTTAAGGCCCTAGCGTATACTAACTGAAGTACGTAGCGCACGTAATGTGTAATTTTCTATATATATGGCACTAACACCTCTCATTCTTTTCATTCGTCTTCTTCAAGCTCTACATATTTCACAGTCCTTCCAAACTTACAAAACCAATATATCAGCCTCTGAACTTGTTTTTTGAAGATCATAAATGTAACACCCCCAGATTTAACCGGAAATATTACAGCGACGTGGGCCCCGAGATGGAACCCACAAGGCTAAAAGAAATTTTCGCAAACATTTACAAATGCCCAAGAGGCTAACGACAATACTATCTTTAAAAATATTCGAAGACGTTATAAAACTCGTTTATCAAAAGCGTCGTAAAACCTCATTTTGAAAAGGGCAAGGCCCAATGGCCGGAACTCAATAGTTTATAAAACAATTTCCAAAGTAACTCAAGTTACTAGATATCAAAAAGTCATTTAAAATACTCACGCAGCGGAAAGGACAACCAAGTAAAATTACTCTAGCAGTGGAATACAATAATTGATCAGGAATTCAGTTCATAAAAATCATGCCCTAGCCAGTATCCTCCGAGAAGCTCATCTCTCCACGACTACTATAAGCTCGATATCTCAAGAACCTAAAAAGAAATCCCACGACGAGGTCAGCCATAATATCCAACAATGATAACCGTCACATCACATTAATAATTACACACCAATGAGAATACAAAATAAGAATACGACAATGCAATCTTATCGTCATAACTTTACTTACTCAAATAATCCTCAACAGAATAACCATTATCACATTTTGTATCTCGTACTCGATTAACCAATAAATTCGAACATAATATATGTATTGTACCTCAGACAATACTCAAGATTATAAAACTATCATCGCCAACTCACGATACAGAAATATACCAGTTCTGACCAACACGATCCGTTGGATAGCATCATCCAATCCAAGACGATAACCGGTTGTCCATCAGGAGACAAATACCAAAGGAAAATATGGAGCATACCTCGAGTATGAAATTCCACGACAATCATGTCAGTCTAATCCGAGGTCGGATCAATACCACACACGGACATGGTCCTAACACAAGACCTACAAATGCATACTCATATGACAACGTCAATATGCTCAAAACAATATCAACAGTGTATACTCAATGGAAATCCCATGACCCAGCGCCCTCAGCATAGGTCCCAAGATGATCCTATCAGATCAACACAAGGTGGATAACCATCAATATACATATACACAACAACATATATAAAACCAATGATGCGAATCTACATGATTCCATCAACACAATACTGGGTAATCCAATGATCCAACGCCCTCAGCATAGATCCCAAGATGATCCTGTCGGACCCTAATGAGGTGGAAAAACTCGTCCAATGATCCAGCGCCCTCAGCATAGATCCCAAGATGATCCCATCGGACCATAACGAGGTGGACATCTGATCTAGCGCTCTCAGCATAGATCACACGATCCCAACGGATCAACACAACATAAACAATACAATTATGCATACACATATGCAAATCAATATGAACATCAACATGAACAACACATGAATCAAACATGAACGACACTATGATGACACAAGTAGGACGACTTTATGTTCATCAACATGAATGAAAACCTGCATGGTCAACAATATCAATGCTAAAACGAAACAAACTAAGATACTTGTCCCAGGTCATTCAGGAGAACTCTCGATGTCAAATCATCACCGGCGATTATCCGCAATGCTCGGCAACCCAAACGTACCATGGACCGCAGATACTCATATCCTCGTCTTTATCATAATGTATCCTCGATACCCGAAATTCCAATAACCAAAATGAATCATAAACCTTATGATTTAACTCCCAGAATCGGAAAGACAACACATAATCCAAATCTCCAGAATTTGCAGTAATAATTATAGCTATATGCATTATAAACGAAATGAAACTGAAACCATTCATTAAAAATTATAACTGAGCAAGTAATAACTTGCCTCGATACAGATGAAGCCGTTCTCAATTCCTCGTCATCGTGTACAAGCTTCTCAGCTCCCGGCCCAAAGCGATTCACGAACGCACTCGAACACGACCGCAACATACGGTTATAATAATCGATCAATAATCTCAACCTATTGAAGTAATCAATGAACACATATCCGATAACAATCAACAACCGACACGACCAACCAATCAACTCGACGGGTCAACGATACCACGATCATATATAAAACCAAATAATATACTCAAACCATTTACGAATTTATAACCAAAATACGATTACGGATATGAATATAAAGGAAATCATATTCGATGATCAATCACAATCTTTCTGGATTCCCAATTGATATCATGATTCGTATTTCATCAAGAACATACAAATTCTACCACTACACTCAACGAACATTCGATCTTCATATCTAAAGATACCGATAATTCAACATACGATCGTCTTGCTATGTTCAATTCATCAAGGAGTTTCTCAAGAACACTAAATGATTCGAAACCTTGTTCATAGCCATCAAAACAACGTAATTCAATATCCTCTAACATCTAAACAATCCTTATTCACAATTCAAGGTGTGTATAATCATGTTCTTCAACATATACTTCTCATAACTCTATTAATCGCAACAAACCACTAAGAACATCGAGAATACTACGATTACATAATCATAACAACATACTCAAGGCATTTGATCATCAATTCATTATCTTCCCTCAACAAAATTCCCATAATTACCTAGAATCATCACAACAATATCAATTCAATCACCATTCATACGAAAACGTGTAGAATTTCCCAAGTTCTACTCATTGAGGCATTTTGTCGAACACTTTGAAGGCATGGTCCAATTCAATCGTTTATTCAAAGAAATACTCGAATTTGTTCCACAAAACTTCAAGGATAATGAATGATTACGAGAATACAACCAAGTTCAATCAATAATCTGAATCAAAACAAATCAAATCGGCCAAAACACAAAGAAACCTCAAGAACATCCAAAAACCAAAAGTTCATGTGTTCTTACCTTCGATCCGGGTGGAAGATGATGTTAATCCATGAATCAAACTTCCAAATTATGTTGTTCTAAATTGCTCTTACTCAAATCCATCGTCTTTGCTGAAGAAATCGCGAAAGGAATGAAGAAAAATGAAAAATGCTCAAGGTGACTCGGTCCAAGCCTTATATAGGCCGAGTCCTGTCGGCACGTTACGGCCATAATCGGTCGTGGCCTACCCTACTATCCAGTTTGGCCGACAGCCTTACGTACATAACCGACAGCTGCTTACGTACGTAACGGGCACTTACGGCTGTAACCGGCCACAGTCTTACGTACGTTATCGGCCAATCCCGCGCCCAGCGAGTCACTGCCGACCGTGCTCGGCCACTGCAGGTCCTCTCGGCCAGCCGCCCCGTAACGTACGTAACACTTATTCCGTTGCGCACGTAATACGTACGTTGACTTGCTACAGTATTATACTTGTATTACGTACGTAATACACCCTGTATAACGTACCTAAATCCATCCGTTGACTCACCTATCCACATCCGCGCCGAAAGCCGCCGACCACGGGCCCCACTATCCGATCACAAGTCTGATTCCTCTTGTTACGTACGTAATGCCTTATGCATAACGTACGTAAAGCGTATCATTTAGCGTACATAAGTCCTTAAAGTTAGCGTACGTTAAGGGCTCTATACTTAGCCAAAATCCAACTGTTCCTGTCCGACGTCTCGACATACTGGATATGAACGTACGGCATACTGAATACACATACACTCAACCCATTGTATTCTTAAATTTTATTGTCGACGAAATACGACAATTACACAAGTACAGTTGCCTCATTCTTTCTATTATTTTATCCATACTGTACAGATTCCATTCTGTACAATATAACTCGGATAAAATAACATTAAACAATTGCAGTAGAATTTCAGGATATTATAGTAAACATCTTGGATAGTGTTCAAGCTTCTGGTGTTGAGTTCTACTGATTGTTTCATCGTTTCTCTCTGTATAAGGTATGTTGAAGCTACTCTAGCCTTGAGTTCATGTTTCTAGGATTATTGTGAACACATTTATGAGATTGTTAGGCCTCATTAATGACTTAATGAAGTGAACACCATGATTTAGGAGGTTTGAGATTATTAAACCTAGGTTATACCCTTGTTAAGACATTTATATGCTAGCATATGATTATGTTGAGTGGTATGATGAAGTTTCCAGTGATATTCATGTCTTTTTATTGATAATTTCGAAATACATGGGGATTAGGTGACTTGAAGCTGAAAATACTCATAATAGGTGAATAATAATGAAGAGTATAGAAGCCTTCACCAAAAGTATAATCCTTGCCACTTTGTAGAAAGTCATTGTAACGACCTGATTTTTCTAAGGTATTTTATGAGTATATTTAATAAAAAGAAACTTATAGAAATTTCAAGCAGTTATGGAAACTAACATTTTTTTAAAAGAAAAACATTCGCGGAATGAAAGTGGTTTTAAATGTCCAATACAACCATAAAAATCTAGCAGCGGAAAATAAGTGCCAAAAAACAAAGTTAAATGTTTCATATTAAATGTGAGCAGAATTTTAAAAAAAATAACATTAAACATATCATAAGTCGGCCTGCCCTGCAACTTGTTGCTCGACATTCCGACTTAGCCTGAAAAATTTACATAGAAAATGGGATGAGCTTTCTATTGCTCGTGGAAACATTACAAGTCAACAATAATCGCAATACATAACGGAAGCATAGTATTAACATTTGTTATATCAATATATAACTCGAGCATGTGAAAATGTGTTTGCATGTAAACATATAGTGATACTTGGTATGAAAAACATGTGACTACATGGTAATCATGAATATAACATATCACCTATACAGTCCAAAGAAGGCAATTAAAATTGACAAGTAAAAATTCCCACCTAAGATTGAGATGGCGTGAATGCAATTGCTTGAAAATTTATCCAATACTCCTAAACTCTCGGTTATTATATCCTACAATAAAAGAAATATGTATTTTAATACATATAATAGTTGTAAAAATAATTGGGATTGAAAATAAATATGTTTGCGCTGAAATGGAGTAAGGGCAGATTGGGCCATTAATAAATAGGACTGGAAAACCAAACCAAACCAAACCAAACATACCCAGCATATCCCACTCAGAGCAGGGTCTGGGGAGGGTAATATGTACGCAGACCATGCCCCTACTTATTATGGTAGGGAGGCTGTTTCCGTGAAGACCCTCAGCTTAGTGCACAACAACATATTGAGTGAAAAATACACAGGGAAGCATATGATACGAAAAAACTCAATACCATACCTGAGCCCATGGCTTAATCCACATGGGACTTACCTAAGAGGAATTTGGCTACTTCACTCCCGATGAACGCTGCTCAAACAGAAGAGAGGTTGACTCCACGCACAACTCCCTGTCAAAAATACACCACACGCAAAAGGCAATAGGATAAAATATACAATAAATATAAAAATGCAATGCTCTAGGTCAAAGCTAGCCGAGACAACCCTACCCTGAGGCTCTCCACTACAGCACCACTCTCAGCTAAAGAATCCACAACTCTGATCTGGCGTCTCCAAGCGCACCTATAAACAGTCATGGTCTTAGAAAGGTTTAAGGCCTTCAAATCTAATCTCAGCTGCTCCTCCCACGTCCTCCTCCGCCTGCCTCTCCTTCTCTCCAAGACAACTACTAAACTCTCGACCCTCCTCACCGGAGCAGATGCCTCCCTCCTGTGGACGTGGGCAAACCATCTCAATCTCCCTTCCCTAACTATCGCTGAAATGGGCGCCACTTCTAGCGCGTTCCTGAAGACCCGGTTCAAGATTCTATCTAACATTGTGCGACAACATGACCAGCGTAACATTCTCATTTAAGTCGCCTCCAACTTGCTCTCAAGCGACTGCTTCATCGCCCAACATTCAGAGCCATACAACATTGCAGGTCGGATTGCCGCTCTATAGAATTTACCCTTCAACTTTAGAGGTTAAAAGGGTTTAGGATTAACGTATGTGGGCTTTATAATTGGATGTGGCCCAATTAGGTTATAAGGGTCACAACCTATTTTATTCATCTTTCTCAACACCTGTCACCCCCCACCCTCCCCCCGCCCCCCTCCATTCTCTCTACTGCGATTTCTCAGGCCTCTATCTCTCTTGGCTCCCGATATCATCACAACCATGGTGACTGCTAAAATCGACGGTGACCATGCCAGAGTTGTGGCCTTGCTCATTGCGATTGAAGGACGCGGGTCGGATTTACACAAATCCGACTCAACCCCTGGCGGAAGGAAGTGACGTACTCTGGTCTGATAGGACTCAGCAGAGACTCCTTGTGTGCGACTGAAGGTGTGTCGGCACGGCAGAGGGTGAGATCGCCGCGGTGGAGCAACATTTTAGTTTGATTATTTCTATCCCGATTTGAGGCTAAAGTGGGTTTGGACTGGATTTTACTCGTTACAAGTTGATTTGAATTGATGGTTTAGGTTTAGGCTTATGGTTGATAGGTTTGATTATCTAATGGTAATCGTTTTGGCTACTGCATATTCATCGCAGAAAAATAGATGGAAACAACTAGAGAATATGACTGAAGGAGAAGGTTATACCTTTTCCTAAATGACTAGAAGATTTGAAGAAGAAGAAATACAACGGAGGATTTGTAGGAAATATGAAAAGTATTTTTATGTTGTGACATTTTTTATAGGGAACTTTTGTTGTAAATGAGATTTTTGGTGTGTATTTTGTACGAATTTCTGAAAGAGAATTGTGAATTATGTATCTGCTGATTGTGGGTTTTTATACTGTAATTATTAACTGATTCGCCCATGATGTATATGTAATATCCGCGATTTCGATTCTCCGGTAATTTTCTTTTTTGGCGGGAGTCCATTTTGGTGACTCGCTTGTGATCGTTTCGTCATTCCGAGAATGATTAATTTTGCACTTTTTGACATCCGAGTTCGTTTCGGTATCGTTTTGTTGAGTTTCGTGTTCTTAGGCGACTTTTCTGCGCTTGAGTTCGACTCTTGTGAATCTCATTCGAAACTGTTGTTTCGGGTTTCTTACAAGTTCATTTAATGTTTTTATACGTGTTGCGAGTTTCGGTTTGGTTATTCGTTATCGTATCATGATTTTTCGGACGTTTGGGCCATTTTATAATTTCTAAAAGTTGTGGGTATCCGCTTTTGTATTTGTTGTCTTGACCCTTTTCATGGTCGCGTATGAGTTTGATTCTAGCTCAAGTTCTTAGTATGATCTTATTCTGGAGCTTTTCTTGCGTGTCTTGAACATGGTATTTTGATTGGAGGAGTCCCTTGTTGTAACCAGCTTTGAGAGCACTACTGCTGTAATTCTGGGTGCATTAGCGCACGCTAAAGAGGTCTCCTTACCGCATGCTATCGAGCAACAAGGCAGAGGTCAGTAGCTAGATTCAGGCCCGTTAATGTGCGCTAAGAGCAGAAGTTAGCGTACGCTAACAAAGATCAGGTTCAGTCCAGTAGGTATTGGAGTACCCCGTTAGCGCATGCTAATAAGTACTAGCGCACGCTAGTAATGTCTATTTGTATATCCGGGCAGCAGGTTTTAGAAGTCAACTTTCATTTCTCCTTCACCATTCGTCGGGTCTGTTCCTTTGAGGCGATTTGAGGTGATCCTCCTCCTCAAGCCTCATTTTTGGAGGGAATTAGTGCAAGTCTAACATCATCAATCATCTTCTTTGCTCGGATCTACGGTATATTTCACTCAAACCTAATTTCATTGAATTTGGGGGTTTCTCCCTGATTTCGTGATTCCTGTCCGAATTCATCCGATCGATTCGTGTTATTTGATGTTGTTGCTCATGTTCTATGGGATGTATTTCCATATTTCGGTCCTCTTTAATCCTTATTATGATTTCGCTATTATGGAACCAAATCATTGGATTCAATATGTTCTTAACTCCGAATTGAATCCCGTTTGGTGATTGATAATTCATGTAATATTATTTTCATAGTTTTCTCAGTGCCATCGTGTTCTTGATTGTGTTCGGGAGTTCGGGACTGTTCGACCGTATCCCATCCGTCATCTCGTTTCGATCGTTTTGAAGCAAGTATCTTCTTATACGTTTTGTGTCCTGCAAATGGAGTTTACATGTTGGATTTACGATGGTTGTTTTACCCTCGTGAATATGATTCGTGTGAATTAATTATGATTTAATTATTTTGAACGTTGGGGGCCTTAATGATATCCCCGCTTGTTTAATGTTGTGGAATCGTGTATTTCGTGTTAATTGTGTTGTTGTGTTGTGATTGATTGTTCACGATGGAGGTATTGTGTTGAGTATGATAAAATGTGTCGGGTAAGTGACCATTTCTAGCAAGTATTCTTGATGAACTTACATTCTTAGCATATTAGTATTGCATGAGTAACTTGTGTGTGTATACTCACTACAGGTTAGATCCGACGGCGTCTCGGTAGGGGTCCACGGAGGGGTGGATCGAGGTTAATTGTGGTGCATTTTTACAAATGTGTTTTTGGTTATGGCGTATCCGGATACGAGTGTTGTTGAACGGTGATTTCATGATTGCATGCATTGACTAAATGTGTAAGAGGTAAGTTGTTCATTGGCCTACTTGACTAGGATGGCACTAGAATATTTGTCGTATGTGTTTAGCCTTATAGTTGTGGGTTTTTGATATTGGAAAACGGACCTTATTATTTTTCTCGTGCACTGTGATTTGATGAGATTCGGGATGAGATCCCAACGGTTTTGTAAAGGTCGTTTTACGAAAAGTGATTTTGGGCCGAGACCCATTCGTCTTGAAATGGTTATTTTTCAACTAAGGACTTGACGTCCAATAAGGTTTCTACTTTTAAAAAATCCCCGAGATGAGGAATTTATTTCCAAACACTTCATTGATTGCTTTCTAATTAATAAAACCTCTCAGGAAGGCTTTGGTAGTAAATTGTCATACCTGATTCGTGATTTCTTTTTGTTTGTTACATTTCGTATGATTATGTACTTGCACTAGCAAAATAGTGGGATTTTGCTAACCCCCGAGTAATCGAGGGGTGGATGTCTGTATTGCATTCAGGTTTTGGGGAGCATAACACAGGGTCGGCATGAAGGATGATGAAAGATGATCGATAATAATCACATGAAGGTCCATACGATGTCGTATTGGTTTGGTTGTACTTTATTTCCGCTGCAGTATTTTTCCCGTTGCACGGGAGTGTGTTGTATTTTGACCCCTACATGGGCATGTAATGAGATTGAGTTGTATGTGTTAATTGAAAGACTAAATCGGTCTACTGAGTTGTTTTAGACTTAGAGGCGATGTTGAGATGTTTAATCGTGTTACCAACCTGGTATATCCTTGAGAGAAGGGTTTACGACGTGTAATATCCCTGAGTGGATTGGGGATGTTACATAAATGGTATCGGAGCTTAGATTGAGGAAACCTAGGCTGGCGGGTTGAGTTATGTATCGTTCAGTAGTGTTTGTCTGGTCTTTCCCGATTGAGTCGTGTCACGATGCGTCGTCTGAGTTCATTGGTCGTGATTAGTATCGTGGGGCGATCATCATCTTCGTGCGACATGTGGATGTAAGTCTCCCTTCTTTGTGTTGTGCCTCATGTGGCATGAGCTACTTGTATGATTATTTGTTAAGTGATGGAATCCTTATGTGGATTTTGATTTCGTGATATGTGGTCTTTCGACTCTCATATTCTGTTTATATGAGTGGTGTAGCTGCTAATGTATTTTTGACTATTTGTTTTTTCGAGAGAAGATATGTCTTGTCTTGAATTTGAACGATTTGATGTGTGTACTATGATGTGTATAAACGGATGTTGATGCGTGTGACTTTTGGGGCATTCTGGCCTATTGGATTTTTGAAAACCTTGAGTATCTTAGAAAATAAATTTCGAGACGTACCTTTAAAATGGATTATTTTCTCGCAGTAATTACAAGGTGTCTACTAGTGCCACGGTATGTTTCAAAAAAATTTCCACTCTGAGGACCAAAATATTTTGATATACTCTCAGTAATTTAGAAATGCATTTGCTTAGACCCGAGGGTCGAATATTTCTGAATGTTTTTAACCAAAGAAAGGTGTCCTTGTTTTTATCAAACACAAGATTTTTTTTTCAAAGTCTACATAACAATGGTTGCGTAACTCTTTCGAAATATGATACCCAAGATCAACTGATGCTCCCAAAATTGTTTTCAAAAAGGTATTTTTTGTTTTTAAATACTATCGTTCGTATGTGCGGTTCGGGAATGTATGTATGATGCTCGCACCGTGGTTAGGGTGTTGACCCCCGAGTTGTGATTGAGTTGGTGGTGTCAGCGTTGAGTCGTTCGCCACGCATTTGTGTGTTAGCCCTCTGTGAGAGGTGTGATGTTGGTCTTTAATGTTATAATTTCGTGGCAATTTGCGTGTTATCGCACCTGTGCGAGCTGTTAGAGCTCGGGTTTGTATGTTGTGTACATCTGTGCTTGTTTCATGATGTTTTGTGATTATGTACTGGTTATCATTCGGGCCGTTGAAATCGCCGAATGTATGCCGTCGTTGGTGTGATTTTGTGTGGGTTGCCTTACGTCGATATGTTGTGCTGAGTTGGCATCTCCGGTATGTTGTTTTGCGATGTTATATTCCATTCTACCTAGCAGTTGTATATTCGGTATGCCAAGGTGCTTCAACTGTAATGTGCCGAGGCATGTACGTGTAATTTGTCCTTCCCCGCCAGTAGCTTGTTACAAGTGTGGACTCGAGGGACACAAAACCCGGTTTTGCGAGTTGCTTACCGAGCCTTCCGGGGTACGAACTTCAGCACAGAGTCAGGATCGGCTTTGAGAGGCCCTTGAAACATGTTTCTAAAGTTACTTGTGTTGTTACCTTGCTTCTGTTGTTGTGAGTTTCGGGGACGACACTTCTTTTAAAAAAGGTTGTATGTAATACCCGTGTTGTTTTTAACTTCTACAGTTTCTCTTTCTCAATTCTATCGACCGCTCGTGTTCGTTGATACTTTCTGAACTTGTTCGGTATTTTGGTTGTCATCGTTCGAACGGGTTGTGGCGTTGTTTCAGATCAATCTTTTTATCGTTGTGACTTCCGAGTTCGGTTCGATTCTTGTGAACCTTGTTCAAAATTAACGTCTTTTAGTTTCTACAAGTTCTTTTAATATCTTGAGTTGAAGTGTGAACTTCGGGGTCATTGTTCGACCGTTGGTGTTCGATCATTGTTATTCGACCGTTTTTTGTTCTATCATTATGTTCGATCGTGTTGTTCGATCATTGAGGTTCAATCGTGGTTGTCCAATTGTTGATTTCCTAATCTCATACAGTTAAGAATTGTCGTTCCCCGTTAGTCAGCTGTTTCGATTGCGGTCAATTGGGATACCGAGTCGTGCATTGCGAGATTGTAGCTGTGGTTTTCGAGAATTTCGGTGTGGTCGGAGTTCTCCGTGGTTACCTTTGCGGGTCGTTGTACGTTTCATTTCTATTTTTTTCGATTGTGCCTTTTGTCTCTTGATGGTTCGGATAATTAACTTGATTGCGTTATATGTTTGGTGATGCTCGGCACTTGTTGATTGTGTTATTCCCCTGCTTGTGGCATTGTGATGGTTGTCGTTGAGGGTGTTTCCACGCCGTATTTTCCTTGCGTTTCTTGTAACGTTTCGTCGATGGGCGTAAGTTGCGCGGTTCTTGTGTATCTCATGGAGATGTTCCTCGTGGGATATTACCTCTCCTACTTGTTTTATGTTTCGGGACGAAACTTCTTTTCAGGAGGGTAGTATGTAATATCCGGGAATTTTAAACTCGAATTTTGGCGATATAATTTTATTTATTTTCTTTATTTTATTTTATTAGCTGATTATTTAAAAGTCGGGCGGACTCTGAGATGTTGGACTAAAGTATTGCTGAGTTATTGGTTTTATCGGACGCAGTCGGAATTAATCGGATAATCGAAACAGGGGATGGAATAATGGACCTCAGATTGATTCGTTTTTACTCGGTTAATTTATAATCGAACCTTGTTGGGTCGAATAAACCTACTACATATATATATATATATATATGAGAAGAGAGAATCACGTATTTCTCACCCTCTCTCTCTCTCCCCTTTCTTTTTTTTTCTTCTTTCCCACCTAACCCCCTTGCACGACTCAACCACCTCCCTCCTCTCCCTCTCCGATAACGATCGACGACTGGAGCACACTCCTGACAGGATGTGAGTGGATAGAACCATAGACGGTCGAGGCTCGTCGGAGCTGATGAGCGATGACGGATGTCGCGCGTGTGGCAGATCAGGAAAAGATTTTTCCGACAAGATGTTTAGAGGGCGACTCGTTCAACTTTCCAAAGAGTTCCTGTCTTCTCTTCGCTTGCTATCGCAACGTTGCGTCGGATGGTGGAACAGACAACCTTGAAGACGGTTTCTAGTCGGAGTTTGAAGAAGGTTTAGGAGCTGGAAATGAAGTGGGATTTCGACCCCGGGATTGTGTTCTGGCGGTTCGACTTCAGGGATGGCCGCCGGAAGTGCAGCGGAGCGAGGTCAAGCTGTTGACCCATACAGTTAGATTGGGTTGTTCGAGCTTTGATTTTTTCGGCCATGGATCTTCCGGTGATGTAAGAAAAAGACGACGGGGCAGGGGTTGTGGCTGGATTCCGGCGTGGGTGTTGATATGTGTGTGTGTGTTTTGTGCGTGCAGGTGTGTGTGTTTGTATCTGTCCGTGTGTATTATATGTATGTATATATGTATGTATATATGTATATATATATATATATATATATATGTGTGTGTGTGTGTGTGTGGTGTGCTGTGTGTGGACCATGTGTGTATATATATATGTATATATGTGTAGTGTGTGTTGAGTGTGTGAACTGTGTGTGCGTGTGTGTGTGTGTGTATATATATATATATATATATATATATGTATGTATGTGTGTGTGTGTGTGTGTCTGTGAGTGTGCAGTATATATATATTGGGTGTGTTATTTCTTTTGTGCTGTTTGTGATGTGTGTGTGTATATATATATATATATATATATATATATATATATATATATATATGTGTGTGTGTGTGTGTGATATATACGCATTATATGTATGTATATATACGTGATGGATGAGATGGAGGCGAGAAGAGGAAAAACCTTGATATCGCATACTGGACTTACGGAATGAGTCCGAGGTTGGAATTGTGTTCGGAGCAATAATCTAGTTGTGGATCCGGATTGATTATCGTTGGTCGTTTGATCCGATCAATTAAATTAAAGGGAACAAATGAGGTAATATATCGTCTAATTAATTACTTTGTAATTATAAGATATTAAATTGGACCTTATATTAAATTGTCTATTATGTATTTATAATAAGGGTTGGGGATTTCAATCGACCGATCAGGCAAGCTGTGTTCATCGGAGCTTTCGACATCAATTATCGAGGCAAGTATTTTACTTATACGATTTATGTCCTGCAAATAGAGTTTACACGTTGGATTTACAACAGTTGGTTTACCCTCGTGAATATGATTCGTGTGAATTGATTATGATTTGATTATCTTGAATGTTGAGGGCTTTAATGATACCCCTACTTGTTTAATATTGTGAAATCGTGTATTCCATTTTAATTGTGTTGTTGTATGGTGAAAAGTATGATAATGGTGTCGGGTAGTGGCCATCTCTAGTAAGTATTCTTGATGAGCTTACATTCTTAACATATTAGTATTGCATGAGTAACTTGTGTGTGTGTATGCTGACTACAGGTTAGATCCGACGGGGTCTCGGTAGGGGTCCACGGAGGGGTGGATCGATGAGATTTGCTTTTAACCACTACGGGTTAGATCCGATCGGGTCTTGGTAGGGGTCCACGGAGGGGTGGATTGACGGCTAATTGTGGTACATTTTACAAATGTGTTTTGGGTTATAGCGTTTACAGAAACGAGTGTTTTTGAAGGGTGATTTCATGATTACATGCATTGACGAAGTGTGTAAGAGGTAAGTTGTTCATTTGGCTTACTTGGCAGGGATGTCACTAGAGTATTTTTGTCGTATGTGTTTAATCCTTTAGTTGTGGGGTTTTGATGTTGAAAAACGGACCTTACTATTGTTCTCGTGCACTGTGATTTGATGAGATTTGGGATGAGATCCCAACGGTTTTGTAAAGGTCGTTTTACAGAAAGTAATTTTGGGCCGAGACCCATTCGTCTTGAAATGGTTATTTTTCAACTAAGAACTTGAGGTCCAATAAGGTTTCTACTTTAAAAATATCCCCGAGATGAGAAATTTATTTCCAAACACTTCATTGATTGCTTTCTAATTAATAAAACCTCTCGGGAAGGCTTTGGTAGTAAATTGTCGTACCCGATTCGTGATTTCTTTTTGTTTGTTACATTTCATATGATTATGTACTTTCACTAGCAAAATAGTGGGATTTTGCTAACCCCCGAGTAATCGGGGGGTGGATGTCTGTATTACATTCAGGTTTTGGGGAGCATAACACAGGGTCGGCACGAAGGATGATGAAAGATGATCGATACTAATCACATGAAGGTCCATATGATGTCGTATTGGTTTGGTTGTACCTAATTTCCACTGCAGTATTTTTCTCGTTGCATGGGAGTGTGTTGTATTTTGACCCCTGTGTGGGCATGTAATGAGATTCAGTTTTATGTATTAATTGAAAGACGAAATCAGTCTACTGAGTCGTTTTAGCCTTAAAGGCGATGTTGAGATGTTTAATTGTGTTACCAGCCTGGTAGATCTTTGAGAGAATGGTTTATAGTGTGTAATATCCCTGAGTGGATTGGGGGTGTTACAGCAGGTGGGGGCTGGAGTTAGGTGAGGTTCGGTCATGGCCGGAATTGAGTTGGAGCTGGACGAATTCCGGCGGGTTGGATTGTCGGCGATCAAGGTTTCGGTTATGTAAGGAGGCGATGGCGGGGGTCGGTTTGCCTGCCCGAGTTGTGTCTGTTGTGTGTGTTTTATATGTGTATGGTGTTGTGTGTACCGTATATATATATATATATATATATATATATATATATATATATATATATATATATATATATATATATATGTGTGTGTGTGTGTGTGTGTGTGTGTTGTGTATGTTTTATGTGTGTGTGGTGTTGTCTACACACTATATATATATATATATATATATATATGTGTGTGTGTGTGTGTGTGTGTGTTTTGTGTGTGTGTGTGGTGTGTCTGTCTGTACTGTGTGTATATATATACACACAAATACCTTTCTTCTCCATTGAAAAATTGCTTTGGTAAGTGAACATTATAATGATGTAGTGTGTTTGAGTTTATCAGCTGAAAACCTGACATGGCCCCCAAAATCTCTGAATAGAGCATGGGCCTAACTAGGTGTAACAACGCCACGAACAAAAACACATGACATTCATTCCATGTTCTACTTATGTTTTTGTTATTGATGTTTGTTATATGCATACTGCTGCTATACAACTGAATCGACATGTTTCTGATATTCTCAGTCTGAGTTTATCGGTCGGAAACCCTCTTCTGCATTTGTATTCTTTTCTAACGTGCTTTAGACGATATTTCATTGTGGTTAGATATATGTACTAACTATCTGTCCAGCTTTTTAGGTTCTGAATATTTTATCAGTTTCTAAATTTTCATCATAATGGAGCAATGTATTACAAAGTTGCTTTGGGAAATGAACAAATTATCAAACCCTCCAACCTGGGTAGGATCTGCTACTGATGTCGCCGAATGCATACGAGCTCTAGATTATTATCAAGCAGATTCGCTTGAGGATTTGGAGTAGAGAGCTATCATTGAAATAGGCATACAGATTCCTAAGCTTAGGAATATTCTTCGTTACGAGAGAGGAACACAGCAAAAGTGAGATAATTTTGATGCACTCACTTCATTATATGAATATGCAGAGTATGAGCTGCCATTTCAGTGCCCTCGAAATAGTCCTATGCAGATTTCGGATGAGCTTTGTCTCAATGTTTTCACTCCAAGGATACAGATCAAACGTCTCTGTAGCAAGTTCTATTCGAGTGTTAGAGCACGAAAAATTATGTACTATACTGGCAGTCAGTGGAATTAGCCATGCGGCTATCTTGATGAGGTGCCTCCATACAAACCACTATTTGAGGATTATGATATGATCGACCGTCGTCGTGCTCTCGAACGTGCTATTGATAATATTTACTGCGTTCCCAATCTGACTAAATATGTTTTCAGGTGAGAACTTGGCCTGGGATTCCCTAAACTCAGGGCTCGAGAAAGCTAAATTTGGAATATAGCTGATGTGCTGCTTTAGTTGCATGGCTTGGAATGTTCTTTTTTTAGTTGGTTCTCTGTTTTCCTACTTAGGCTTCCTCTGTGTGGTTGTAAAATATGAATGCTACGTGTGTTCGCTTGTTTAGGTTTCTATATAATTTTTTTGGCCTCTGTAACTCCACTTTTCTTCTTCCAAAGTTCTCCCGTTTCTTTCTGTCAGTTTACAATTGCTGCCTTTATATTTTTTTTGGTCTCTCTGTGTTTATATTTTTCTTTCGATAATATTTAACTGTCGATAGAATTTCTGTTACAAATATTTAGTTTGTCACTTGTGCTCGTTACTTACACACATACTTTATGCACTTGCTCAGATATTTTATAATCTGCTACTTTAATTTTGACACCGGTATACTTATTTCTGTATTAAGGTTACATTGTTTTTTAGTATTAGTATTCTCGCTTTTTCTTTTTGACTCCTACTGCTATGACAACCTATGTTTTATTACCCTATTTCAAATACTTCTTCAAATTATATTGACCTTCTCAAGAAGTCGTTTGAAAAATAGAGAAATAAATTTCTGGCCCTGCCATATTGTACATTCAAGAGAGTGACATGCTTCACTGTGGAGTTTGTGTTTTTTAGTACGTGCCTAGGTTCAGATACACAGAGATTGTTTTATATTCAAGTGTATTCCACTGTCGCTGTAAATATATCGACTGTTTGGAATTGCGCTGAATAATCACTGCATAAACCACGTACAACTACGAGTGAGTCTGGTTACTCTCGATCTCAACTTCGCTGCCTGTATTCATTGATTCTTCGCGCTGTGCTCTCCGGCGTTTCATTTCATAGTTTCCTCTTGGGTCATTACTATTTTCTAACATACTATCTATTTATATATTTATTGTCCGACTACAAATTTAGTATTTTCTCGCACTGAGAATATTATTAACAACATCTTCAGATTATATATGTTCTTCTTTTCTTAGTTTATGAATTACATAACATGATGCCTTCTGTCCCTTCAAACTTTATGATATTATGTTCTTTTATTTATATGTTTGCAGCTGTAATGCGCTGTATATTGAATAGCGAGTACCTCCGGACAACAGATTCAGGCTGATCACATGTAAAATTTCCAACATATTTAAAATTTTTCTTCTATTGTTTTACACTGTCGTTGTTAGATTATTATATTTTATTTTCGGACTTTTCTGGATAGACCCTCAAAATGACTATCTGCTCAATGCACCTTCGCTGTCGTCTGGTATGTTCCTTGTTTTATTCTTCCTATTTGCATCCTTTATTAATGTTGCTGATAAGAAAAATGTTCCTTCTCTTTTATTTTGAACATTAGGCCAGACTGTGATTGGTGTGGAAAATAACGCAAGGAAGCGAAGTGCATATGCATCAATGGATGCTCAAAAAAGGGCGTCCCTACTAGACAATAGAAATCTGAGATACAGACAACAAGTTATATTACTTCATACATTTTTATTTCTCTCTGGCAGTTTTTTTACTTCTTTGTTTTTATTAACTACCTTGATTTTTATTTATACCTTGATATATATATATATATATATATATATATATATATATATATATTTGAAAACATTCTCACTTTCTTATTAATTATTTATTATATGTTTTTTTTGCAGTCAGATCTTCCGATAAATCATTTTCTTCTACCAGCAGTAAAACTATGGTCCCCTGGCCAAAAAAAAAAAAATAGGATGCACGTCTCTTATTCAACATGATTTGCTTAGCAGGATGGCAAACATCCCCTTACAGGCATGGCCTCTGCCGTTTGCTGCTGCATGTCAGTTATGCGAAGCCCAACGTTATCTGAGGGAACTAAAGAGTTTTTTTTGCCTCTCTGGTCAAATCTCCCTGGCTTTACCTAGAATGCCTCCAAGGCTTTGGGAGTTATACACTTCATTGGAGTCATCTGAATCAGTTCATTTCCGGAAGCGTTGTCGGACATATAACAATACTACGACTTTTAGTTCGTTGGGGATTACATACAATGAGACTTTTGCCAAATCTAATAGGGGTATATACAGTCTCAGAATTCAAGTAGATGTTTATCATTTCATCAGGGATTTGATACCTATGGAGGGCCGTGGGCATCAACTGCAATTATATTTTTACGAAACTAAAAATGAACTGCAAAATAGACTATCTCAATCGGGAGACCTGGATTCCCATATTTTGCAAGACATTATCGACCTGATGAAACTTAATCCGTACGCAATTTTCTTCCGAAGTCTCCGAGAAATGATTAACTACAGGAGTACAATATTGTTCTCCGTGCTGACCCAACTTTGGACATGAGGATTTACAACGTACCTACACTTGATCATGTTGCTGCAATTTGGAATGAATTAACTGGTGTTCCTCTAGAGCAGCCGCATGATATCCGTGTATATACTTAATCTGGAAAAAAACACCACGTGCATTATTATTATGGTTGTTATGATCCACTGCAGTATCCATTATTATTCCCTTATGGAGAGAGCGGATGGCATACAGGTATTCGCCGATTATCAATCGCTTCTGATACTGCTCTTACCCGGCATCGTGCACACTGCAGAGCTCAAACTGTGTTTATCTCGATAGCCATCAATCTGGAGAGTCTCTTCTAGCTGCAGAACTCGAGAGTATGATTCTATCACTCCTCCACATTATACTTCTTTCTTCAATTTAACTAGTGTCACTGTAGATTTTACTGTCATTTTTGTTCCTTCGTTCTTTTTGTCGAGCATTATTTTTATTATTTGTAATGATTTGTCTTATCTGTTTGAAGCAGATATGGATACCAATCAGGGGAGGCGAAATAATGTTGCTGCTAGAGAATTCTACAGCTATTTATTTTAGAGCCGACCCAATGACGTCACAAATATACTGCGGACTGGGAGATTAGCGTAACAATACCAAATTGATTGTTACGTTAAGATCGAAACTCAGCGCCTGGACTACCTAAGGAACAAACAAATGTACTAAAATTTATGGCTTGAGTCATTCGAAGATGTCATTAACAGCGTGGCCTATGAGGTCAACCTGAGAGCATCTGCATCGTATGTTGGCAGCCCTCGAGATATGCGTCGACGGTATCTTAATGCATTAACTTTGGTTAGCGAATATGGAAAGCTAGATTTTTTCATTACTATGACTTGCAATCCAAATTTCCTAGAAATACGGGCAGGTTTGCTACCTGGCGAGGAGGCTCAAAATAGATCTGACCTTGTAGCAAGGGCGTTCAGAGGCCGAAATGAAGAATTTCGAAATGAGATTCTGAGAGAAAATATCTTTGGGGAGGTAGCAGCGTATCTTTACATCATAGAATTTCAGAAAAGAGGTCTTCCGCACGCGCATTGGATCATTATCCTACAGCCTAAATATAAGATTAGCTCATCTGATGCATACGATCGTTATGTTAGCGCAGAGCTGCCGGATGTCGCTCTGTATCAGCATCTTCATGCATGCATTGTATGGCACATGATGCACGGTCCTTGCGGCCTGATAAATCCATCAAATATATGCATGCGGGATGGTAAATGCAAAAACAAGTATCCTAGAGATTACATAGAGAGCACTTCGCAGCGTGAGGACAGTTATCCATTGTATAGAAGATGAAATGGTTATAAAACAGTGCATGTCCAGGGTCATACTCTTGACAATAGGTGGGTGGTACAATATAAACCCTACCTTCTAGCTAAATTCGAATGCCATATTAATGTAGAGATATGTGTTGGACTCAGGCTCATTAAATACCTGTACAAATATGTTTGCAAGGGCACCAACAGAATTGCATTCAACATTGTTGAACAGCCAGTGTACCAAAAATTGATGAGATTGCAGGTTTCCAGTTAGCTAGGTGGTTGTGTGATCCGGAAGCTATGTGGAGAATCTATGCTTTCATATTAAGCGAAATACGTCCAGCTATCCTGCAGCTTCATGTTCATTTACCCAACAAGCAGAAGATTTCATTCTCGTCCTCACGAACTCTCCCTGATGTCCTAGCTAACGCTTCAAAACAGAGGTGACAGAATTTTTTGCAATGAATGCACAGTCACCTACAGTAGCATGAATGGGATTATTGTACAGGGATTTCCCATGTTTTTTTGTACGGGATGCAACTAAGAAAACAGGGCATCGAAGAGTTAAAGGAATTTACATTGGACTTTTGGTCAGTGTTAGCCCAGTTGATGGCGAGCGATACTATCTACGACTACTGCTTAATCATATTCATGCACCAACATCTTTTGAATATCTCAGAATATATAATGGCATTTTATATTCCACATTTCGAGCTGCTGCTTTAGCACGAGGTCTATTAGAATCAGACACAGATGTTGAAAACTCCCTGGCTGAGGCCTGCTCCTATCAAATGCCACACTCATTGCATCGTCTCTTTGCAACAATCTTAATATATAATACTCCATCTGATCCTCGAGTATTATGGGATGCTTTTAGATTATTTCTAGTATACGATTATATTTCTCTCAAAAAATATACTAACACAGAGGTTTCTCTCATGACACTTAAATCTATTGACATTTATTTGCAATCTGCCGGTCGAACAATTGATGAGTTTGGTTTGGTTGACTATATTGTTGGAGCCGCGCCAGAACAAATGCAGAGTCGAGATTTTGAGGAAGAACAAAATTATCTTGTCTCTGATTTAGATTTACAATCAATAGGCTTGCTAAATTCAAAGCAACGTGAGGCTTTTGATGCAATCATGCACTCTCGACGATAATCATTCGACTGCTTTCTTTTGGATGGTCCAGCTGGATCTGGGAAAACATTTCTCTATAGAGCTCTTCTTACAGCAGTTCATTCAAAGCATTTGATAGCTCTTGCAGTAGCATCATCAGGAATGGCAGCATCCTTACTCCCCAGCGGACGTACGGATCACTCAAGATTCAAACTTCCTATCATTGTAGAGGATGGGGCCTGCATAATTAGCAAACAAACTGTACATGCTCGTATCATTATCGCTGCTAAACTTATTATTTGGGATGAGGCTTCTATGGCACACCGCAAGAGTATCGAAGCAGTGGACAATGTGCTGCGTGACCTCATGGAAATGACATACCTTTCGGGGGCAATACCATTATTTTTGGCGGCGATTTCAGGCAGACGCTTCTTATAGTTATTGGCGGCAGTCGTTCTGATGCTACTGATGCCTGTCTAATAAATTCTCACTTATGGCATTATAGTTATTGCCGGCAGTCGTTCTGATGCTACTAATGCCTTTCTAATCAATTATCACTTATGGCATTCTATCTGCAAATTCCGTCTGCTTGAAAATATGCGTGCCAGGGATGATTATGTTTTCAGAGATTTTTTGCTTAGAGTTGGTAACGGAACTCAGGCTTGTATGCAGAAGGATGATATTACCCTACCTTCAAACATGTGTCTCTCTTATAGGCAAAGTGAGAACCCTCTTGATGAGCTGCTTTCAGAAATTTTCCCAAGCTTTGGTGTTTATCCTGCAAACCCAGATTTACTCATTTGGCGTGCTATATTGACTCACAAAAATGAATGCATGCATGAGATCAATACTGCCTTAATTGATAAATTCCCAAGTTTCGACGTCCATTATTATAGCACAGATCTGACAAACGATCCTTTCCAACAGGCATATTATCAGGATTACCTGAACTCTGTTAATACTCTAGGCCTACATCCTCACTTGCTTCATCTGAAACTCAATTGTCCTATAATTCTCCTGCGTAATATTAACCCCTTTGAGGGACTCTGCAATGGTACCCATCTTATTTGCCGTCGGTTGGACAAAAATATTTTGGGTGCTGAAATCGTTTCAGGGCAACATGCTGGAGAATTTGTTTTTATACCACGTATACCTTTAGAACCTTCTGACAAGCAAAAATGTCGTAGCCCATTTAAGAGACATCAATTCCCTATTCGACTTTGTTTTGCTATGACATTCAATAAATCACAGGGACAAACACTGGACAGAGTTGGAGTTTATCTCCCCGAACCAGTTTTCTCTCATGGACAACTCTATGTTGCTCTCTCTCGAGTTAGAAAAGCAGCTAACATTAGAATCTTGGTTCGACCGCCTTCAGTTCATGCTAGCTCAGCCCACCAAACCAAAAATATTGTTTACAGAACATTATTGCTGCCGCGGTTCTATAAACTTGCTATTTCATGTCATATAAACGAACAGTAGGTAGACATCAATAATAAATTTACAGTGACTATTTACTTATTCAAAACAAATTTCATGTTGATCTCCTATTTGATATGCCCCTTATTATTTATCCATTTGAATAATACGCTTAATAATTGTCAGTAATATCTGTCTCTGCTACATTTTGTGTACCTAAATGAAATATTACCTTTCTTAATGGAATTCTAGAAGAAGAAGTCTATGTGGAGCAACCCCCTGGATTTGTCAAAGGAGACAAAGTCTACAAGCTTCTAAAGGCTCCATATGGACTTAAGCAGGCACCAAGAGAATAGTATGAAACATTATCTGTATTTCTTGAGAAGAACAGTTTCAGCAAAGGAAAGGTGGACAGGACCCATTTCAGAGTGGAGCATGAAGACCACATATTATTAGTTCAACTATATGTGGATGATATTATATTTGGCTCAGCCAATCCAGAGCTGTGTGAGAAATTCTCAAATCTCATGCAAGAAGAGTTTGAGATGAGTATGATGGGCAAACTGAATTTCTTTCTAGGTTTACAAGTTAAACAGATGGAGAATGGAATTTTCATGAACCAGGCCAAATATACCAGAGATATAATCAAGAGATTTGGAATGGATTCAGCCAAACCAACAAGAATCCCTATGAGCACAAGCACTCATCTAGATAGAGATGAAGGAGGCATATCAGTGGATCCAACCCACTACAGAGGACTTATTAGATCACTCCTTTATGTGATGGCACGCAGACCAGACATATCTTATGCTGTGGGAGTATGTGCCGATTTCAATCCAAGCTAAAGCAGTCTCACCAGGATGCAGCTAGGAGGATAATCAGATATCTTAAGTCTAAAGTCAATGTTGGACTATGGTATCCTAAGGATGATAACTTTGAGCTATCAGAATATTCAGATGCAGACTTCGCAGGATGCAAAATTAATAGGAAGAGCACCAGTGGAACGTGCCAATTCCTAGGAACCAGACTAATATCCTGGTTTAGCAAGAAGCATATATCTAACTCTATTTCAACAACAGAGTCAGAATACCTAGCTGCAGGTAGCTGTTGTCCACAGATTCTATGGATCAGACAACAGCTAAGGGACTACAACATCATTGCAAATGAAGTCCCAATTTGGTGTGACAACAATAGTGCAATTGCAGTAACCAACAACCCAGTATTGCACTCCGGGATGTAGCACATTGATGTTAAACATCATTTCATAAGAGACCATGTGCTTAATAAGAGAGTCAGAGTAGAAAGAGTCACCACAGAATATCAGATTGCTGACATATTCACCAAACCTTTACCAGAAGAATGGTTTTTGGATAGACGAAGCTGACAACAGGCATCAAATCCTACCTGAAGCAGACAAGGATACCTACCTGATGCAGAGCAGTCAAATAGTCAACGGTCAACCAGCTAAGTTCTCTACCCCTGACCGACTCTTGAATATTTTATTATTATTTAATTACACATGGCAACTACACATTCACACAACCTCCACAATGACCAATTAAATCCAACCGTCATTTTTCAAATTTTCAAAAGCTGGACCAACGATTAATTTAAATTTAAAGTTTAAAATCTCAAAAGGTGGACCACCGCTTAAATAAATTAATATTAAATTCCAAACGTCGTTTCAATTATCTATTTAAAGATGGGAAAATCATTTCAACTTTACCTTCTTCAAGCTTACAAACCATAGTTTTCAAGAGCAAAAATCCTTTCGAACTTTCAATACACTCAGAAAATATTTCTTGCGCAGAAATGGAATCATATTTCGCAGGAGTGAATCTAAATGCTGTGAAGGACCAGATCATTTTTTCTATGGTGGTCAATTTCGAGGGGCTGCTCGAAACAAACTTGGACAACGAAGTGTACAACATCATCAGATCCATGAACAACGAATGGGATCTACCCATTCATGAGCATCAACCCCAAATCTCTCTACTAGGAGGCTGTCATCGCGTTTTATATGGAAGCGAGAGTTCTCGAATCGGGCATCCGAAATTCGGTCATTGGAGAGTAAGTGGAAATCAATGTGGATACAGTTGGAAAGGCCTTCGGAATTAAACCTCGAGGAGTGGCTGTAGAGGCCTTGAAGCAAAACGCAGCCGACCTTTGGCTGAAGACCAAGGCTATTGACCAGCCAGCAAAATTGAAGCTGACAGTGAAGAGAAGCGAGCTGAGAAAAGAGTATCGATATGTGTTGGATATTACCAACAAAATCGTGATGGGGATGGCTGGAAGCTATGATCAGTTGTCTTCAGCCAAGTTCACAGTTATGGGAGCCTTGATACAAGATGAGCCAATTGACTGGACTGATTATATCTACAGACAATTGGTGTGAGAAGTGAATAAAGTTCATTGGTTAGCTGACGAGAAGAGATTTAAGACCAAACTGGCCTATGGGACACAGGTCAGTTGGATTTTGGAGCATTTGGGCATGGCGAAGGGAAACGCATATCCCTTGCACGTCAACAAGAGGCTTGGTCACCTAGACCAAGAGACTCTAAGAAGATTGGGAAGTGTGAGGAAAGCAGGCAAAATTCTGGAGGAAATGCCTATTAAGCATACACCTTACACATACCCCTCTAGTTCAGACGAGTCTAAAGACCAAGCCGCAACCCAGAGCCAACCTGCAGATCAGTCTGATTTGGATTCAGATGACACTCCAATAGCCATTCGTTTCAAGAGAAGGGACCAGCCCCTGGAGAGCGATCTGTGATCCAATCCTCACCGGAACCCTCCCCCAAGAGGGCAAGGCGCCTAAATTTTGAAGAGGAAGAGCAATCAGAGAACTTGTCTGCACCTCAACCTGCCCCTAAAGATCAGATGCAGATCACCCTTCACCCATTCTTATTCCTGAAGAGATCCCTCGGATCAACCTGACAGACTTGTCTGAAGAAGAAGAAGCAGGCTTAATCATCAACATCCTTGAAGCAGGTTACTCAATCAACTTGCTAGAGAACAACTTCCTGAATCTCTCAGTAGAGCAACTTTTATTGGTAAAACATCATGCTCTTAATGTTTCATATATAAATGTTTTCGAGGAATGGAAAACTTTGAAATCCGTTCCATTTACTCAACTGCAAGCTTTTGTTGAAATAAGTAGCTGGGACTATCCCCAGGCTACGGAGCAAGTGATCATGGCCTTCTGTCATGAGACAGATGCAATCTTATTGCTCTAGGAGAATTGGTCCATGTCCCATTTTAAAACCAACATGGACCAGTTCATCCATCTTGTTATGGAAGGTGTTTTGGAGGGGGATTGATGAAGAAGTTGAAGAAAAGGAAATAAGAATAGAAGAAATTGTAGAGGAAGAAGAGTCTGAGAACAGAGAAGTTGGAAAAGAAGAAAAAATATTAGCTGAAGAGCAAAAGAGAGGTAGGAGGAAGAAAGAGAGGTTGAAAAAGAAGAAAACATTATAGTTGAAAAACACTCTGCTGAAGAAGAGGAAGTAGAAAAGACAGAAGAATTGGTAGAGGAAGAAGACGAAGAAGGAGAAGAGGTTGAGCAAGAAGAAAAAGATGATGATGAAGATAAGGATGATGAGAAAGAGGAAGAAAAGAATGATGATGATGAAGAGAAGGAAGAAGATAAGGAAGAAGGAGACAAAGAAGAAGAAGAAAATGAGGAAAAGGAGAAGGAAGAAGAAAGAGAAGATGAAGGAGACAGAGAAGATGAGCCTTCAACCCCCCAGCTCAGACAAGTCCCAAGACGAGGATGACAGATCGGGGACCCCTGCAAAAACCCCATCTGATCAGCCTCCTGCAAACAGAAGTCTGCACACATGCAGGTCCATCAACTGACCTGCAGCTGCAGAAGGAGCTGGCGACCACTCTCCACAAGCAACACATATCTCAACTGATATGGCTGACCTGATCAAGTCTGTAGTCAGAGAAATTGTTGCCCAGCTCATTACAACAGAAATCACACCTGACCTACAGACCATCAACGCCAAATTCTATACGCTACTGCAGAGGAATGTCCCTCAACCTCCTCCTCCTATAAACTCCAGGATGCCTCTTGGCATGTCTGACTGGATGATCAGAGTTGAGCAGCAGTTAACTTTGATAGTTGATGCTGGCAAAAAGGGGGAAGGAAGTAAGCAAGGGGAAGGAACAGGTCAGAATCAGGCTGAGGCGGTTAGACAGGAGCTCAAATCCAAAAAGAAGCAGGATGTTCTCTTACTTGAATCTGGATCATCAAGCCCAAAGAGAAAGGACGTAGCTGATCCTGAGCATACTGAAGATCAGCCTGCAGTCAGGAAGAGGAGGACCAAATTTGGGGAAGAGCGAAGATCTGAATGGGAAGGCAAAAAGCTTTGGTATGTGGAGGAATTTCTACCTGATGAAGCCGGTCCAATGTGGGGAGATGCAAAGAAGCAGTTCTTTGATAAATACTATATCTGGGAGTTACTCTAGGATAAAAACTGCTCCCCACAACAGAAATTTATCGACTTCATGGAATCAACATGGCCAACTCTCTGGTCCATCTTAATAAAATATGCAAAACAATGGGATGCTTACCCCATGATTCCCCCCGTCATATCTGAAGATCCTGCCACCTTAGTAAATGATGAATTAGATGAGCTAGCACTGCAGACATAGATAAGGAAGCTTTGTGAAGAGCACAAATTCTCATCCAAAGAAGAACAAGAGTTTGCTCATTTCCTTTCGTTGTTCCTCACTTTGAGGACACATCTTCAAGGAGAGTTTTATCCATGTCGCATCGGTAGGAACCCTCTTTTAGAATCATCCATCTTAAATCGCTTTAAGATTTTATGTATATAGAGGGCTTGGGAAAGACCTATTGTTCTCTTCGCTCTATCCCGGTACAGTCGAATTCTAAGAATATAGGTTGCTTCTCCCAAGTCTTTCATGGAAAAATTACTCAAAAGCCAAGCTTTCACAGAACTGAGCATACCCACATCATTTCCTATTAGTAGAATGTCATCTACATATAGTACTAAGAATGCGATCTTGCTCCCACTAACCCTCTTGTATACACAAGATTCCTCTTTATTTTGCACGAAGTCAAACTCTTTGACCATCTCGTCAAAACGAAGGTCCCAACTACATGAAGACTGCTATAGTCCATTTCATGGAGTCTACATCCACCATTGCTAGGTCATTTATCGCGGGTCGGCCTCTGGTTTATCACTTGGAACCTCGAGGAAACCTAGTTCCTGCAAGTGCATAAAACTATACCTCTGAGGTAATTGAGACACCCTACTTGACCTACGAGGTGGTTGTACTTGTGTTATAGAAGGTTCGGTTCCATTTTTATTGGGCAGGTGTCTCCTGAGGAGTTTCATTGTATTCTTCCAAAGAAATATTTCTACGTGCTCCGCCTTCCTGAATGAACTCTTCTTCGAGGAAGTGTGCATGCAAAGCAACAACGATCTTTCGATCTTTGGGCATGTACAATAGATAACCCATCGTCTCAGATGGGAATCCAATGAAAAGTCTCCGCACAGACCTAGCTTCCTACTTGTCCACCTTAGTCTTATAGACATAGGCGGGACATCCCCAAATCCTAATGTCATTAAGACTTGGTTTCCTGCCCTCCCACATCTCATGTGGAGTTTTAGGAATGGATTCGGAAGGACATCTGTTCAAGATATTTGCAGCAGTCAGGAGTGTATACCTCCACAGGTAAATTGGTAAGTCAGTATAGTCCAGCATGGAAACGGACCGTTTCCTAACAAGGTCTCATTCCTTCTTTCTAACACACCATTTAACTAAGGAGTACCTGGAGTTGTTAGTTGTGATACTATTACATGTTCCTTAAGGAACTCGTCAAACTTCTTACTCATATACTCGCCACCTTGGTCCGACCGAAGTGCTTTGATATGATTACCAGTTTGTTTCTCGACTAGGGCCTTGAATTCCTAGAATTTCTCAAAGGCCTCGGATTTATGTTTTATTAAGTATACATAACCATACCTAGTATGATCATCTGTAAACGTAATGAAATATTAATATCCGTCACGTGCTGCTTCCAAAGCACCACATACGTTGGTATGGATTAATCCCAGTTTATCAGCGGCTCTTTCAAAAGTCCCTGTGAAGGGGGACTTGGTCATTTTGCCTTTAAGGCAGGATTCACAAGTAGGAAAGGATCCGATCCCAATAGACCCATAAGTCCATCTTTTTTCATTTTGTAAACCTTGGTCTGACCAACATGACCAAGTCTTAGATGCCATTTTAAAACTTGATTGGTTTCATCCCTACCATGTTTTCTAGTCATAGTATTCACAAGTACTTTGTTGCTGAGATTTAGATGATACAATCCATTTAACAATGTAGCAGTACCCACTAGTTTATTTCTAAAATAAATTTTGCAGGAACCATCACCAATGAAAAATGAAAAGCATTTTCGGTCCATGACCGGAATGGATACAATGTTTTTATGCCCCTTGGGCAAAACAAGTACTCTTCTAAAGTCAAAACAAAACTGGATTCTAAACCCAAAAGAAGTGATCCTATGTCGGTTGCCTCGACACAATGCCCGCTTCTAACTGTGATCATATCTTCTCCAGCTCCAAGCTTCCTACTTAGTTCCAGATCCTGATTCAGGGTACAAATATGAGAACTAGCACTAGAATACAGTATCCAGTAAGTAGAAAATATAGTAGCAGAACAATTGGTTTCCAAAACTAAAAGTTCTGTACCTGAAGTGCTATGAAGAATCGGACAGTCTCTTGCCCAGTGGCCTAGCTCACCGCACTTGAGACAAGCATCCTTTTTCTTAGTCTTCGTAACCATTGGGGCCTTGCCCTTACCATTAAGATCCTCGACTTGTGGTCCCATCTGCTTCTTGGTCTTTTTCTTCTTGTTCTTGGACTTCCGAGATCCAGAAGAAATCACAAGGGCAGACTCCTTCATCTGTGGAGTCTTTATCTGAGACTGAGCGGTCACAAGTTTGTTCATTAGCCCAGCTAAGTTACATGCAATCTCATTGCAGTTGAAGTTCATAACAAACTGTGAGAAGGATTCAGGGAGAGACTATAGGATAAGGTCGGTTTGGAGAGAAGTATCCATTTTAAAATCAAGAGCCTCCAATTTCTCGATCATGGATATTATTTTGAGGACATGTTCCCCAACCTTCTCACCTTCCTTCATATTTGCACCAAACAGTTGCTTGGATATCTCATATCTAGCAGTTCGACTGTGCTCACCATAAAGCTCGGTTAAGTGAGATATAATCTGCCTAGCAGAAGTCATTTTCTCATGAGCTCTCTGAAGCTCATTAGACATGGAAGCCATCATATAAGCACGGACTTTCACGTCATCCTTAACCCACTTTTCGTGGTTTTCAATCTCTTCCTGATTGGCTCTTGTCCGCACTGGAGGCGCCGGAATGTTCGTCTCCAAGACATATCCCAGTGCCTCTATACTGAGGACAATCATTAGATTGCGGATCCAATCCACAAAGTTAGGTCCCATCAAGGTGTTCTTTTCGAGTAGAATTGCGAGTCGGTTCATTGTCATATTGAGAGTTATGTCTACATTAAGTACGACAAATTAATTAGTGACTCATTCAATTATGTTCTGAGTATAGAATTAAGGTCTTTTCTATTCTTGTTACCCAACTCCCACTATATTTATCGGAATAACACACTCTCATGTGAAATCCGGACGTATCGTCACTCTACTTCATAGTGGTGATCGAGTTCTTTATAAGTCTTAATAGAGGGCAACCGAACAGATTTCTAGTCTATTAATTTTCATAAAGTGGTGTCCAACACCAACCCATCTAACGGATGATTCGATCTTCTTTTTCCCCTTGTTCACTACCCTCAACCTATACGGTTTCTATGGTTCGTGAACAAGTTAAGATTATACCATCGACGCAAATTAGTTTCACAATTGAATCTTATCCGGTAACCTATCAGGTTTCTAGGGATAAAATTTGCTCCAACCGAAGGCATCCAATGCTCTCCCGGTAATTTATCTATCCTCCCTGAACGACTACCCCTATAACTCAGAAGCATAGCACATCCGGTTTGGATTTCAATTTCCCGAAAGCTCGATGGAGGGAAGGAAAACCTTGAAACCTTATAAACTTAATAATTTGTTGTGGGAGAATTTTCGCGATTAACGTTACACTTTGCACATTAATCATTTTAGCGCGTTTGTGGCATTCATACAATATGAAACAACCATTCACAACCTAGTTGCTACCAACATGTGGTTCATGGACCGTTCCTAGAAAACAAAAACTTCGTAATCTAATTACAAGTCTTCGTCTTGAATCTTCGTCTTCTTGAAATGGATCTTCCTCGGGTCTTCATCATTACATATAAATTTTACATCGAAAATTGCTTCCTAGATACAAACATTTCTAGTAAAATAAATAGGCTCAAAACGGCCTTTACAACCCAATCGAATAAAACGAACGATTCAAAACTAAGTCCACGAACCACATCTCCATTCAAAAGCATTCATCCAATAAATACTATATAAATGGAAATCGTAGAGATACATTGATCCAATCAACAATATGAACTGATCCAATCGATTCACACAACCGGAAATATGAAAAAACGTTCAAATAATTTGGTCGATCACAAGTATTCCAATAATCAATTTTACCTTATAAAATGAAATACCATATATCATTTTAATCGTATTAAATCTAATTTAATATGCGGGAGATTAATTTTAGGAATACACGAAGAAAACAAGCCCGAAATGGGTCTGAAATGGGCTGAACCGCGCCCGAAAAACACCATTGGGCTGCAGTAGGGCTTCCCAGCAGCCCTGGACCACGGCCCCCTGAGCCTCAGCTGTGGCCCATAGTACATAAACTACCCAGGCGGGCTGCAACAGCCCTGGGCTGCGGCCCCCTGCTTCCGGACCACTCCCGGACCGTCCAACGGCAATTTGGGGCTAGTTTTTCGATCGGATATCCAATATCTATATTTTGCAACATTCATATCATCAATATAAATCATATTTCCAAGAAATAGAAGATTTATATTTAGACATAAACTTACGAAAACTACAACTATAACGAACGAAAAACATATACCATGATTATGACTAAAATGATTCCAAATCATTCATTATGTAATCGAGCATTCCAAATGCCAATATCGTATATATGATCACAAGACCTACTCTTCGATACCACTGTTGGGATTCAGTGTCTAATTCGAAGGCCCAGCAGAAGCGGTAAAACGAAAACCTATTCGATCCGAATCTCTACGAGGATCGATCGAGCTACGTATATATGAATATATAAACGAAACACAAGAGTTACGAGAAAACATACCCTTGTAGTCCGTTGATTAAATGGTATCCTTCTCTTGAGCTATTCCCCAAGCTTTAGGCGATCTCCCTGCAATTCAATCTGCTCCAAGCTCTTGAATGATCCAACGCCGAAAGTACCGCGTCTCTACTTGCCACATGCTGGAGAAACGACCGGAATGACTAAACCTCGTTATCCTCTAAGGATACGGCTAGAACAAGGTTGTATAAGCTTGTTTATTAAGATTACAACACTCTAAGTGTTTAATCTATAGTCTCTCAATTGATGTCTTGAATTTTCTCCAAGAAAAAGACAAGATGATTGTGAGGAATATGAAGAATAGGAAGAAGACTTGGAGAAAACCTTTTCTCTCTCTTTTCTCTCACAACTCACGTATGGAAGCACACCAAGGGTGAAGTGAGGGATTTCAAGTCTTCCTTTTGTTCTTCATTTTACAATATAAAACTCCCAACCTAATAATGTCCATGATACTTGTCCCCTTGACTAAAGATATTCCAAATATCATGATGTAGACAAGAAGACTCACATGGAGGTGAGTTGGGGTGGGACGGCCATCTAGAAGGAGTCGGACAAATTCGGTTCGGTTCGGACTCCCGTGAGTCTAAACAGATAAACTCCGATTCCGTTCCGGTGTATTTATATCGATCAATTAATACAATTAATTAATCATATCAAATACATAATAACATAATTAATTTCTCCAAGAAATAATTATATCCATGAATTAAATTAATCACCCAGTAATTTATTTAATTCATTAGGCCGAAAATCAATTTATTTAATAAATCAATTTAGACATCAAATGTCTCAAAATCAATTAGACATCCAATGTCCAATAAATTTGATATCTAATATATAATATTAATAATGAGAGAATAAGCTCGATTCATTTCGTCGACAATCCTTTTGCGCGACTCGGTAGGTTCGTCTCAGTCAGCAATGGGAGGAACCAAGAGTAGTAGCACCACCTAGCCAGCCTGGCGGCCTACACTGTACCCCAACTGAGAACGAATAATGGGATCATTCAAGAACCATTCTGTCGTGAATACCAGTAAACGTATAAACCCTTCTTTCAAATGTCCCGATCAAGTTATAGGGTCACGGTCAGTCAAACCCCATCTGTATTTGACGCTATGCATGTGTTAATGCAAATCGAGATCATCGAGCTGTCGTGTATCTAATACAACTAGCTCCAATACTTTAGCCAAAGACTTATGATCTCATCTGCTAATAACCGCATAGGACATATAACCCGCTCACTAACGGGAGAAAGAATTCTATCTTGGTATTCAGTAGGACCTGCTACTTGCCCATCAAGATGCACGTCGAGATTGACCCCCGCCTTCCGGTTTATAGGGTCGAACTACTCTAATGAAAATCTTGACATCACAAGCACATCCCTACTAAATCCTCAAGTCGAAGGTTCACGAATACCTATCACAACCTTTCGATTCCGTCATTGACTTAATGCCCAGTCAAGTTTCATCGACTTGCGAACGATTTAAGTATTTGAGCTAAAAACATTTCCAGTGCCAACCCCCTTATCCATTAAGGAGTGGAACGTTTTGCTCTCAAATACACGGACTAGTTTCTATATGTATATTTACGAGTTAGGAATGCCATTAACTACCAGTAAATAAAGAAACATCAATTGCCTTATATTAGTGATTTACATAATAAAAAGTACAATGCCTTCACTCAACATCTTCTGAGTGGCATTCGAGGGCACACTCCCAACAGCGATAAAAACAACTTTCACAATCCCAGGAGAAATCAGTTCTCCAGGAAACCAACAGACCCCCTAGGACCCATACAGATTTGGGTACCTAAATCTCTGCTTGTATGATTGCAGAAAAGGTGGAAGGACTACTACCAGAACATCATTCAAGCCAGTCTAACCTACCACTCTCACAACAAGAATCTTAGATCTGTAACACCCCCGATATATTCAGGAATATTACAGTGTCGTAAATCCTTTACGTAAGAATTTACAAGGCTGAATAAATGAAACGACAATGACAGATACCAACTTATGGAAATAACGGAAATAAGATACAATAGTTTTGACCAATAATGAAAATACGAAAGTTCAACGGAAAAGCATTATAACATCACCAAATCCAAAATCATCATAACGAGTACGTACTCGAGTACTTATTGAAATAACCAATAAACAACAGACAATTAAACCCGGACGGAACATCACTCTGCACCCTCGTCGTTGTGCAGTTCCAGTGGTTGTTTCCTCGCTCTCCTGGATCCTGAACATAAACAAAAATGTTCACCCCCGAAGGGGTTAGCACAACGATGCTAGTACAAGTACCACAACATATTATTCAACATCTCACGAAGAATAATAATAATAATGTAAATGACAAAAATACCAACGAGTCTTCTCCTACGAGAAACTCATAAATAACATACACAACTGATATTCACAACATGATATCACAACATACACATGGTAATTCCAGTGATCCAGCGTTCACTGCCTAGACCGCAAGATAATCCCGTCGGACCAATACGTGGTGGAAAAACCCGTCCAATGATCCAGCGCACGCTAGCATAGATCCCAAGATGATCCCATCGGACCAACACGTGGTGGACATACAACAACGACATACATGTACAACAATATGTATAACATCAATAAATAAAACAATTAAGGTACTTGCCTCGATTCGAAGATAAGAATAATACTTCCACGAAAAACGAAACACTCGAAGGTCGCCCTTCGATCAATCACGCAACAAGCTCGAACCTTAACAAAAGAAATAATATAGAATTCATCTCATGTCGTACGAATGTCTAACAATCCAATTTACGGCCGAAAACTCATAAAATGTAATCTGCCTGAACTACTTAGCGTACGCTATGTATTCTACGTAGCGCGCGCTAAGCCTGCTTGTTAGCGCACGTAAACAATAAAGCCTAGCATACGCTAACTATGTATTGACAGTCCTCTCTGATCAGTCGACTGACTCGCCTGATGACATAGCACACATTACGTTTCTAATCATAGCGTACGTTAGCTGTGCTCGATAGCGCACATTAATCTACAAAGTTTAGCGTGCACTAAATGTGCATGGCAGTTTACTGCTGGGTAGTAGACTGATCTAATCGTGATCAAACCAACAAAATCTTCAGTGTTAATTCATGTTATCTTCATGAATATCATGCTCATACGGTTATGAATGATCTTACGGATAACAATAACTTCGAATTCAAGAATATGTATACTGTAACGCCCTGGCTTTCTTAATTAAAAAGCACGTTACACGGCTCAATTTTTTTATATAAATTGAGAGTATTTGCGGAAGCGTTTTAGTAAGTAAATCTTCAATAAAATTCCTTTATTCAAACATCGGTACAATTTTACAAAAACATGGGAAATCAAATATTCGGACATAGTCCGTTGAAATTATATTTGTTGAAGAACATCAAGTGTTTCGTAAAAATAATAACAATTATGGCGACAACATCTTTTATTCTTTAGAATTTCATCGTGTTGGGAGTATGTATTCATCTCCTGCTTGTCCCGTTTGTCGATTCCTTAGCCTGAAAACATAATCGATGAGGTGTGAGTACGCGAGCATACTCAGTGAGATTAAACCCTTATAAATCGTCAAAATCATGTTGTGTAATGCACATAAAACATTCTTATCTGTGTGAGACTCGTCTCGGATTTCTTTCATTCTTTCGACCCCTCGCGGGTCGTCATGTTACATGACACAACGATGACTGTAACATATTAAAACAGTATAACCTCACCTCGTTTGCTGAAATCTTGAAATATCTTCCTTTGAATTTGGCTCGGTTGTCCTTCTTGGATCCCGGGTACGCTGCTCCTAGCACTTGAAAATACTTTTTCATATTTCCGGCCATAAATTCTTGATGTTAAATCTGAAATCTCTTTGGGGACTTTTATCAAACACCTTTGAAAAACTGTCAGATTTGATATATCTATTTGATCGGGCTTTTTGAGGGCATTTAAATTTTTGGAAGGAAAATATGTTACGGGCGTTTTAAAATAGAGTAGCACAAATTCAAAATGGTATATTATTTGTTGGAAAATACTTAAGTATACATATATTTATAGGAGTACAAAGTCGGCTTAAAATCAACCTTACTCGGACAGCTAGAGGCCATATCCGGACAGCTGGCCGAGAAGTTTCTGTCGGTCGTGACCGACCTTATCCGGACAGCTGGACAGCCTTATCCGGATAGCTGGCTGAGAAGCTTCTGTCGGTCGTGACCGACCTTATCCAGACAGCCTTATCCGGACAGCACCGAGAAACTACTGTCGGCCGTGACCGGCAGCTGTCGGTAGGCGTGTCCAGCAGTGACCGGCAGATGTCCGTCAACATGGCTCGGCCGGTTCGATCCCTTCCCGATGTCCAAATTCGATTTTCCAACCTGTTCCGGACTCGTCGGAGTTAAATCTTCGATATGCTTGGAACGGATTTTCGATAATAATAATAAAATAATTTAATATTATTTTTGCAATATAAGTGTTTTGTAATGAAATTTTATCGTATCAAAATCGTCGGAACTTTTCGAAATCACTTTCATAAATTCTAAAAATGATCCTTATAATTCATTTTGAAATCTTTTCCTTTTAAGTCCATCATTTTATGCTAGGAACGTATCGGTCCAAGTATCGGACAACCTTTAAATATTAAAAAATCAAAATCCATGATAGTTAGCAAAATAAATAGCATTTAAATAAGTATTGGGGCGTTACATATACTATCATAAAACCATATTCCATTTCGATTACAATTCTTCATGCGTAATTCGGAAGGCCTAACGGTCGATATCAATACCTTATATCAATCAAAACCATCATCATGTAGTTCGTTTAACACTCCATCTTTACACGACAAATCTTTCCATGATCAATCTCTTAGATTCGTCTAAAAATAATGATGTTAAAGTCAAGTCCGTGATTACTATGAAGACACCTTCTAAATTTGGATTACCAATGTCAGAAACTTCCTCTACTTGTTCATCATAACAAGATTCAAATCATAATGTTCTTAGCCAAGGTACTTAAAGCATAATCATCTCAATCTCTTAAACATGATGTGGTTTGGATAATTCACCAAAGAAACTTAATATCTTGATAGCATAATCCTCATATCCTTAAGAACACGAATTCAAGGTTGGAAGTAGTATAACATACCTTAAGATAAGGAAAAATACCGAGACAACAAGTAGAATCCGGCTGCGGTTGCTTGTTTGCCAAATCAATATGTTTCTTCACTCTAATGATCAAACACAAGTGATATTCAATCTCTAAAGATCAAGTGGATGTGTTCTGAGTGTGTTTAAGGAGGATAATGGCTCTCTGGACTTATCAAGTAATGAGTACGAGTGAAGGGAATAAGAAGAAATGAAGTGCTGACCCATATATAAACTTTCTGTACATTAGCTGATTAGCGCACGCTATCATACATCCTTAGCACGCGCTAATAAGAGTTGACTCCAAAACTGTCCAGGTTCGTCCGCGGGAATCTTATCCGTTTCTACGTCCGGCTGGCGCATGTGTTAGCCGCCCAGCTCAATAATTGATGGCCTAGCGCATGCAACTCTTCATTCGTAGCGTGCGCTAGTTGTAGCCGATAGCGCGCGTTAAGCTACATTCTTAGCGTGCACTATCACGAGTTTGCATGAGAAATTTTGCATGATGATATACTTATGTACAAGGGTACAAATGTGAGAAATAACATACTCTAATTATCGAGATCACAATTCCGAATAATACAGGTTTCAAATACAAATGAAATACATAATAATAAGTAGGGATATTACATACTCTCCTACTAAAAGGAGTTTCGTCCCAAAACTCAAGACGAAAATAACTCTGGATATCTGGACTTCATGCCATCTTCCGTTTCCCATGTGGCTTCTTCCAGTCCATGGTGTGACCACTGAACTTTGACCAAAACGATTGGTTTGTTCCTCAACTGCTTAACTCGACTCTCGAGTATCTTGAATAGTCTTTCTTCGAATGTCCCATCCTGAGCGACTTCGATTTCACCGAAATCAATGACATAACTAGGATCCAGTATATATCTCCATAACTGAGATACGTGAAACACGTTATGAACATGGCTCAACGATGGCGGCAATGCCAATCTGTATGCCAACTCTCCAACTCTCTCAAGGATCTCGAATGGTCCGATATATCTCGGACTCAGCTTTCCCTTCCTTCCAAAATGAAAGATTCCCCGAGTAGGAGAAACCTTTAAAAGTATGTGGTCTCCAGTACTGAACTCCAATGGGCGACGACGTACGTCTGCATAAGATTTCTGTCGACTCTGGGCGGTCAACAGTCTTTCACGAATCAAGGCTATCTTCTCTCGTGTCTGCACAATTAACTCCGGTTCTATCCCGATCAAGTCTGATGAATCGTCCCAACATAGGGGCGATCTGCATCTCCTCCCGTATAGTGCCTCAAATGGTGCCATTTTAATGGAAGCATGCCAACTATTGTTGTAGGTAAATTCAATCAACGGTAGATGAACTTCCCAATCGTTTGACCAATCTAAGGCATAGGCCCTTAGCATGTCTTCCACCGTTTGAATGGTCCTCTCGGATTATACGTCAGTCTGCGGGTGATAAGCCATGCTGAAGTTCAATTCGGTCCCCAAGGCCTTATGAACTGCTTTCCAAAAGTGAGACACAAAACGGCCGTCTCGATCAGAAATAATGGTCTTCGGTGTACCATGCAATCGGACTATCTCTGAAATAAATACTCGTGCCAACCTCTCTGGTCCCCACATGTCCTTAATGCCTAGAAAATGAGCTAATTTGGTTAAACGGTCAACTATCACCCAAATCATGTTTATTCCCGTCTTGGTTTTCGGCATACTAGTGATAAAGTCCATCGATATGTCCTCCCATTTCCATTCAGGAATCGGGAGTGGCTTCAACATCCTGGCAGGTCGTTGATGCTCGATCTTAACCTGCTGACAAGTCAAGCATTTCGAAACATAGTCCGCTACATCTTTCTTCATGTTGCCCCACCAGAAATTCTGCTTCAAGTCCTTGTACATCTTACTGGTGCCCAGGTGGATAGAATAGGGCGAACTGTGAGCTTTCTTCATAATTGTCTATTTCAGAAGATCGACATCGGGAACGCAGAGTTGGCTCTGAAATATCAAAACTCTATTATCATGAATTACGAATCTGGGGGCCCTCCCCTTGATCACTTCATCACGTAACCGAATCATCAGAGGATCATCTGTCTGCATAGATTTGATTTCTTCGATTAATGATGAAGTTATTTCCATTATACACAGTTGTCCTTGTACTCTTTATAACCATACTTCAATTCCTTCTCGAATCATCTATCGTTGAAGGCTAAGTTGGGAGGTCAGAGTCTCCAGCATCTTAATAGAAACAGGCTTGCGGCTAAGTGCATCTGCCACTACATTCGGTTTGCCTGGATGATACAAAATCTCCAAGTCATAGTCCTTAATCAGCTCTAACCATCTTATTTGCCGCATGTTCAACTCTTTCTGACTGAAGATGTATTTGAGACTCTTGTAATCCGTAAATATCTGACAGTGAGTCCCGTATAGGTAATGTCTCCAGATTTTCAAAGCAAAAACTACTGCTGCTAACTCCAAGTCATGCATTGGGTAATTTACTTCATAAGGTTTCAGTTGTCGTGATGCATAAGCGATCACCTTATCATTCTACATCAATACGCATCTGAGTCCTTGGTTCGAAGCATCACTGTAAACTATGAATCCTCCAGTCCCTTGTGGAAGTGTCAAAATCGGTGTTGTCGTAAATCTCCTCTTCAATTCATCAAAGCTATTCTGGCACAACTCGTTCCACTCAAACTTTTGAGTTTTCTGCAGTAGTCGAGTAAGTTGGCGGGAAATTTTGGAAAACCCTTCCACGAACTGACGATAATACCCAGCAAGTCCTAAGAAACTCCAGACTTCTTTCACGTTCTTTGGAGGTTTCCAATCCATAACTCCTTCGATCTTCTGAGGATCTACGAACTCCTTCTGATGCGACCCCCACACGACGTGCTGTGGTAACCGCTATCGCTAGTATGATTTTAGTTCCCAAGATCGTTCCAATATTAAGCAAATGATTGTTTTACTTCAAGCCCTCTACGTGACGCGCCGTAGCAAACCGGAAGGTGCGATTCAAACACGCCACGAGGTTTCTAACGCCTCGATAAGTGAAATGAAATCACGATTTATATTTTGGAGACACACTCAACAAAATAAGAAGAAAGTTTGTTAACACAAACACTCACAATTTTGATAAATTTCAAGGTGTCCTTACAAATGAAAATGAGGGCTATTTATAGCCAAAATTCCTACAACTATTACAATATAAAATTATAAAATAAAGACTAAAAAATTATAAATTCAACATTCAAAGCTCCTAAAATCTGATCCATGACAAATAAACCCATAAGTTAAGGAGTCAACACATTTTAGGGGACAAAAATCAAGGACCAAGACTTGAGTTTTGAAAATGAGAAAACAAAGTTAAAGAAAAATATGTTGTTGTCATTTTAGTGGAATAAAAGATCCTAGACTTCGGATTTTGATCTTAATGTCTTCTAGATAATTGTATTACTACCTCTTAGCTTTCCAAATCCACCTGAATCATCTCAATCGGATATTGGACGTGAAAGTTATGATAAAAATACGAACATGTATCGTATCTGAAATTCCAACGCCTGCTTTCAATTGTATCGCATCTTCAGTTAGGCTTATTGCTTGGAATGATGACATCAACACTTTTAATCTAACATGTGATGGCTTCAATAACACAAATTAATATGTTATTATATTTATGATCACCGGTCTGATTAAAATGATTTTGCACGAGCATTGTTAATGAATTCTTTATCGCATTTGCTCGTGATCTTGTTATTGGTCCCACAGGAATGTATAGTTCTTCTGACTGACTGACTGCTTCTTGATTCACATCATTCCCTCCATCCTCAAAAGGATTCGTCCTCGAATCTGAAAATTCAAAAGGGCTTAAATCAGCAACATTGAAGGTAGCAGAAACATTATATTTATCAGGTAGACCCACTTTGTAGGCATTATCATTGACGCGTTCTAAAATTTGAAATGGTCTGTCTCCCCTTGGCATCAATTTAGACTTCCTTTGTGCGGGAAACCTCTCTTTCCTTAAGTGAATCCAAACCCAGTCACCTGGTTCAAAGAATACTTGCTTCCGTCCCTCATTCTTTATTCGGACATTATGTTCGTTGCGTTTTTTAATTTGTTCTCGAACTTTTGTGTGCAGTTGTTTGATCATTTCAGCCTTTTTCTTGCCATCGATACTCCCCATGTCATCTATAGGAATAGGCAACAATTCTAAAGGAGTTATCGGATTAAACCCATATACAATTTCAAATGGAGAAAATATAGTGGTAGAATGAACGGTTCTGTTGTAAGCAAATTCAATGAATGGTAAAGATGTGTTCCCAATTTTTCAAGTTCTTGTTAACAACAGTTCGTAACAATTGACCAAGTGGTCGGTTAACTACCTCAGTTTGTCCATCAGTTTGGGGATGACAAGTTGTCGAATAAAGTAATTTTGTTCCCAGTTTCGCCCACAAAACATTCCAAAAATGGCTAAGAAATTTAGTATCCCGATCGGACACTATACTTTTTGGCATTCCATGTAAACGGACAATTTCTTTGAAAAATAAATTTGCAATATGAGTGGCATCGTCAGTTTTGTGACATGAAATGAAATGTGCCATTTTGCTAAATCTATCAACAACGACAAATATCGAATCACATCCAGATTTTACCTTTGGTAACCCCAACACAAAGTCCATAGAAAGATCAACCCAAGGCTCGTTAGGAACTGGGAGTGGCATGTACAAACCATGTGGTAAAACTCGTGATTTTGCCCTTCGACAAATAATGCATGAATTGACAATTTTATAAACATCATGTTTCATTTTAGGCCAAAAGAAGTGTTCATGCAATATTTCAAAAGTTTTGGCAATTCCGAAATGTCCCATTAATCCCCCACTATGTGCTTCCCTTACTAACAACTCCCGTGTCGAACAAAAAGGAATGCAAAATTTATTTTCACGGAATAAAAATCCATCATCCCGATAAAATTTATCCACACTTTTTGTCTCGCAAGCAACATATGTTTCGCCAAAATCTTTATCTCCCACGTAAGATCCTTTCAAGAGCTCAAATCCCAACAATTTACAAGAAAGCGTATTAAGTAATACATACCTTCTCGACAATGCATCGGCAACGATGTTCTCCTTACCTTGTTTATACTTGATGATGTAAGGAAACGATTCGATCTCCTCTAACCATTTGGCATGTCTTTTACTCAACTTATTTTGTCCCTTGAGATGCTTCAATAATTCATGATCCGTGTGAATCACGAACTCCTTAGGCCATAAGTAGTGTTGCCACGTACGTAAAGCTCTAACCAAAGCATACAATTCTTTATCATATGTAGGATAGTTCAACATCGCTCCTCCAAGTTTTTCGCTAAAGTAAGCAATCGGCCTCTTTCCTGCATTAATCTTGCTCCAATTCCTACTCTTGAAGCATCACACTCAACTTCAAAAGTGTTAGAAAAATCAGTAATGCTAACAGTGCGCCGCATAATTTATCCTTTAATGTGTTAAAGGCATTTTCTTGATCATCACCCCAATGAAATTTAGCATGTTTCTTTACAAGTTCATTTAACGGGGCAGCAATCGTGCTAAAATCTTTAACAAAGCGTCGATAAAAACCTGCTAAACCGTGAAAACTTCTTACCTCAGTTGCATTAGTCGGTCTAGGCCATTCACGTATGGCCCTTATCTTTTCTTCATCAACTTTTATGCCGTCAATACTAACGACATACCCAAGGAATATAACCTCACTCATGCAAAAAGTACATTTCTTAAGCCTAGCATATAATTGTTCCTTTTTCAAGGTAATTAAAACCAATCTTAAATGTTCAACGTGTTCGTCTGTACTCTTGCTATAAATGAGAATATCATCAAAGTATACGACAACAAATTTTCCATATAAGCACGCAAAACATGATTCATTAGCCGCATAAAAGTGCTCGGTGCATTTGTAAGACCAAAAGGTATTACCAACCATTCATATAATCCGTATTTAGTTTTAAAGGCCGTTTTCCATTCATCCCCTTCTTTCATACGAATTTAGTGATAACCTTTCATTAAATCAATTTTACTAAACACACGCGAACCATGTAATTCGTCCAACATATCATCTAACCTTGGAATTGGATGTCGATACTTTACCGTGATATTGTTCACTGCTCGGCAGTCGGTGCACATTCTCCAAGTCCCGTCTTTCTTTGGTACGACAATTATCGGAACGGCACAAGGACTCAAACTTTCTCGGATATACCCAATACTTAATAACTCCTCGACTTGCCGCTGAATCTCCTTAGTTTCTTCAGGATTATTTCGGTATGCTGGTTGGTTTGGAATGACGGCTCCTGGCACAAAGTCGATTTGGTGCTCGATCCCTCTTTTTGGTGGCAAACCGGGTGGTAGCTCTTCCGGAAAAACATCATTGAAGTCCTGCAATAGAATTTTTATAGTACTCGGAACATTCCGGTTTTTATCATCATCAAGAGTACAAATTCGTTTGGTAAGAAGTAAGTATACGGGTTGCCCCTCCTCAACTTCTTTAACGACTTCCTTTGCACTTATAAATAAACATTTTTTTGATTTTTCATTTTTTCTTTTTCTTTCTTTTCTTTTTCTTTTTCTCTTTGTTTTTCTTTTTCCTTTTCTTTTTCTTTTTCCTTTTCTTTCTCTTTTTCTTTTCCTTTTTCTTTTTGGTTTTCTTTTTCTTTTCCTTTTCTTTTCTTTTCTTCAACTTCTTTTTGGAGTCGAATTTGATCTTCATGGACTTGTATTTTCGTCATGGGAACTAATGTGATTTTCCTCCCATCTTTCTCAAATGAGTAACGATTCTTCTTCCCGCTAAGTTGGGCATCTCGATCGTAATGCCATGGTCTCCCCAACAAAATATGGCAAGCGTGCATTGGTACAACGTCACATAGGATATCATCATGGTATTTTCCAATTGTGATGGTTATGAGTACCTATTTATTCACCCGAACTTCTCCGCAATCGTTTAGCCAATAAAGTCTATAAGGCTTAGGATGTCGCCTTGTTGGTAATTCTAACCCCTCGATTAGCATCGCACTAGCCACATTGGTGCAACTTCCGTTATCAATGATCACACTATAATTTTTATTTTTCACAAAACATCTAGTGTGAAAAAGATTTTCTCGTTGTTCGTTATCGTTGCTCTCTTCCTCCTTTGCCTTCACATTCAACACCCTCCTAATGACAAGTGCGGGTGCGAATTCTAGCTCCCCTTCATCACTTTCTTCTTTCACTTCTTCCTCATCTTCATCATCCGTTTCATATTCTCCATCCTCCCTAAGTATCATTGCTCGTTTATTAGTGCATTGGGATGCAATGTGTCCTCGCCCGTGGCATCGAAAACACTTTATGTCCCTGTTTCTCGTGTTTGTATTTTCTACGGATGTAGATTTAACTTCGGGTTTTGTTCGACTAGTACTCCCCACCTCAAACTTCCCCTTCATGGTGCTTTTATTAAAACTGCCCTTGGATACGTCTCGATTTCCCGTTTGAGGCTTCCAAGGAGTTGTGTACCCCGTGGAGTAAGTATTGTTGCCTCCCTTTCGCAAATTCCTCTCAATTTTGATCGCTGCATATACCATATCCTCGAACTCAACATAATATTGTTTATCAACTTCTTTAGAGATTTCCGCCCCCATGCCATGTAGAAATCTCGCCATTGTGGCCTCCCTCGACTCCCTCACATCGGCCCGGATCATTAACATCTCCATTTCCTTTCGAAAATCTTCTATGCTCCTTGAACCTTGTTTTAAGGATTGAAGGCGAGAAAATAGTTCCTTATGATAATAATTAGGAACAAATCTTCTACGCATTACAATCTTTAATTCCTCCCAACTATTAATTGGCCTCTCTCCATTCCTCCTTCTATCCGTCACAAGTTGGTCCCACCAAATGTCAGGCATACTGAAAATTCGGTTATTGCTAACCTCATTTTCTTAGTACTAGCATAGTTGTGGCGATCAAATATAGTTTCCAACTTCCTCTCCCGGTCAAGGTATGTGTCGGGATCACTCCGCCCTTCGAAGGTGGGATTTTCATTTTTATATTTCCCATACTTGGTCTTCCTCGCTTCGTCCTTCCCTTTCATACCGTCTACCTTGTTCTCTCCAACCTCCTCGACCACTTCCTCCTCGATTTTGGTAAGTTCCATCCTCGTAGAATGTTTCATCCTCGTACTCTCTATATGAGATGGGACTCGGATTCCTTCTTCTACGGTGATGCTCATCCTCTTTATTTTTTGTAAATTTTTGATCGCTTCTTCTTGTCGATCTTGTCTTCTAATTAATTGGGTGAGCATTTCTTGTATGTTACGAAGGGCTTCGTTTTCTTCATTTTCTCAATATCGGATTTCGATATTTTTTTGCTATTTTTTTGGCTTTTCTTTTTTTTTTTTGCCCTTTTTTTGCTTTTTTGACCTTTTTTGCCTTTCTTTTTTTTTTTTTTTTTATCCCTTTTTTTTTTGACACACACAAATTAGTCCTCACAAGATCCTCACGTATATCGCTCGATCACTCAACGCTCGTGTATCACTCTTTTTTTTTTCTTTTTTTTTTTTGCACTGTTCTTGCCTTTAATCACTCGGCTTTATATAAATGTCCCACAACTCACAAGGTGATTATATAGGCTAGTATTGTGACAAGTATTTAATTTTACAGGGGCGGTAATCCGCACTCCAGCTTTATATTTATTTTATATTTCACTGTGGTGGTAGAACCGACCTTCGTGATAGATATGTATATGTATATATATATATATACATATACATATATAATATATATATATATATTCACTGTGGTGGTAGAACCGACCTTCGTGATAGATATGTATATGTATATATATTCACTGTGGTGGTAGAACCGACCTTCGTGATAGATATGTATATGTATATATATTCACTGTGGTGGTAGAACCGACCTTTGTGATAAATAGGTATATTTATATATATAGGTATTTTTTTTATACTTTTTTATACTTTTTTTGTATACTTTTTTCTATATACTTTTTTTTGTATACTTTTTTTTGTATACTTTTTTTTGTATACTTTTTTTTTGTATACTTTTTTTGTGTATACTTTTTTTTTGTATACTTTTTTTTGTATTAAGAAGACGGAAGGTTTAGAAGATAGAAAGAAAGAATAGGATGGTAAGATAAGAAGATTATGAAAATGAAGGAAAATAGATACCACTTAGTAATGGAAAAAACCGAGCTCTGAAGCCAATCGATGCGACCCCACACGACGTGCCGTGGTAACCGCTATCGCTAGTATGATTTTAGTTCCCAAGATCGTTCCAATATTAAGCAAATGATTGTTTTACTTCAAGCCCTCTACGTGACGCGCCGTAGCAAACCGGAAAGTGCGATTCAAACACGCCACGAGGTTTCTAACGCCTCGATAAGTGAATTGAAATCACGATTTATATTTTGGAGACACACTCAACAAAATAAGAAGAAAGTTTGTTAACACAAACACTCACAATTTTGATAAATTTCAAGGTGTCCTTACAAATGAAAATGAGGGCTATTTATAGCCAAAATTCCTACAACTATTACAATATAAAATTATAAAATAAAGACTAAAAAATTATAAATTCAACATTCAAAGCTCCTAAAATCTGATCCATGACAAATCAATCCATAAGTTAAGGAGTCAACACATTTTTAGGGGACAAAAATCAAGGACCAAGACTTGAGTTTTGAAAATAAGAAAACAAAGTTAAAGAAAAATATGTTGTTGTCGTTTTAGTGGAATAACAGATCCTAGACTTCATATTTTGATCTTGATGTCTTCTAGATAATTGTAGTACTGACTCTTAGCTTTCCAAATCCACCTGAATCGTCTCAATCGGATATCGGACGTGAAAGTTATGATAAAAATGCGAACATGTATCGTATCTGAAATTCCAACGCCTGCTTTCAATTGTATCGCATCTTCAGTTAGGCTTATTGCTTGGAATGATGACATCAACACTTTTAATCTAACATGTGACGGCTTCAATAACACAAATTAATATGTTATTATATTTATGATCACCGGTCTGATTAAAATGATTTTGCACGAGCATTGTTAATGAATTCTTTATCGCATTTGCTCGTGATCTTGTTATTGGTCCCACAGGAATGTATAGTTCTTCTTCTGACTGACTGACTGCTTCTTGATTCACATCACCTTCAGCTGATACCACATGGCCGAGGAACATTACTTCCTTTAGCTATAATTCACACTTAGAAAGTTTGGCGTACAATTACTCGTTCCTCAAAAGTTCTAATACAGTCCGTAAATGCTGCGCATGCTCTTCCGGGCTCTTAGAATACACCAGAATGTCATCAATGAACACGACCAAAAATTTATCCAAATATTTCATGAACACTCGGTTCATCAATTTTATGAATACAGCAGGTGCATTAGTGATATCAAACGGCATCACTACAAACTCATAGTGTCTGTAGCGAGTTCTGAATGCTGATTTCACAACATCAAATTCCTTAATCCTCAACTGATGATATCCTGATCTCAGATCGATTTTAGAAAATACTGTTGCTCCTGGTAACTAGTCAAACAAATCATCAATCCGTGGTAGCGGATACTTGTTTTTAATCGTCATCTTGTTCGGTTCTCGATAGTCAATACACAGTCGAAGCGATCCATCCTTCTTCCGAACAAAAAGAACTGGCGCTCCCCAGGGCGAAACGCTTGGCTGGATATAGCCTTTGTCCAATAACTCATCCAGTTGCTTTTTCAGTTCGTACATCTAGTAGGTGCCATACGATACGGTGCCTTAGAAATGGGTGTAGTGTAATACCCGAGATTTTTGATATGTATTTGGAACTTGCGATATTGTAATTGTTGCACTTTGATCTGAGTATTATTCTCCGTATTTCATAATCCAGTGTAGTTGAGCATATTATTTCATGAATGTGATTTATAAATTGTGTTTCTGCACTTGTAGCGCACGCTATCATCTAGGTGTAGCGTACGCTAACTTGGATCCATAGCGCACGCTACGAAGGAACCTTAGTGCATGCTATACGTGGTCAATATGATTGAGACGTGTGGTAGGTGAGATCAGGCCGGGGATATTGGTCGGATTGTGTCGGGATGAACCTGCACGGCTTTCGGAAAAAAGCCAAGTCAACGCGTTAGCGCATGCTACTCACATTAGGGTAGCGCACGCTAAAGGCTGAGTACAGTGAAATCAGTAAACGTTTAAAATAGCCGTTAGCGCACGCTATGAATATGGACTAGCGCGCGCTAATAACCATTTTCTATATATAGGACAGCATCCTTTTCATATTTTCAGATTTTTCACTCCCCCATTCGAATTCTTGAACTTAGAAAGACACTCTCTTCATCCTAAACACTTCTTGCCGGCATTCTAGCTTGTGTTGAAGATTGTAGATCATTGGAGGATTGGTGTTCAAACCTTCGGCGTTGGATTGCTTCGAATTTCCTCCTTGTTCTTCACTACTTTGAGGTAGGTGATTCTTCACCAATATCAGTAGTATTCTGAAGGACATTTTGATCATGTTTATCTAGTCAGTTAAATTCGTTAATAGTCGAACATCATGTGTTAGAAGGATATTTTTGACGTTTCGGCACTTATTCATCGTATAATCCTTTGAACCTTTTTAGTATATGGACTCCTAAGAATATTCATGTATCTTCAAACCGATTATGACCAGTAGGTGGAGATTATCAAGTTGTTACGTTTTACACATTGGAATCATGCGTTTTGTAACGTAGGACGAAGGGAACTTAGGATACTTTCTCGAGATCAAGATGAATTATGGTGTAGTAATGATGATACGTATCCTGGTGTCTCGTAGTCATTTAATCCATAAATATCTTTCATAAACCGTATGAGCATGATATACACGGAGTTGGCATGTATTAACACTGAGGATTTCATGAGTTTTCATCACCTTTAGCTTAAGTTTTACCTAGTAGTGACTGCCATGCACGATTAGCGCACGCTAAGATGTATATATTAACGTGCGCTATCGGGAATGAGTAACGTGCGCTACGTTGGATACGTAACGTACGTTATATCATCAGACAGGGCAGTCGGCTATTCAGAGAAGACTGTCAGTACACAGCTAGCGCACGCTAAACCTGGTCATTTGCGTACGTTAACGGGCAGGCTTAGCGCACGTTACGTAGAGTACATAGCGCGCGCTAAGTAGTTCAGACAGAATTCATTTTTTTAGAGCTTGCGGCCGTAAACTGGATTGTTAGACGTTCGTACGAATTGAGAGGAATTCGTTATTATTTCTTAGGTCCGAGCCTTTCATAGGGGACGATCGAGGGGCGGTGACATACGGACGCGTGTCATTTGTTGGAGTATTTCCATTCTTGCCATTTTCGAGGCAAGTATCATATGTTGAGTTTGATTTATATTGGAACCTTGATCATGCTTATGGTTTTGTTCATGTTGTCAAATATGAGATGTATTTCTGTAATTTCTCGTGGCATTCGTTAGATATATTGAAATGTATATATGTATGCATAATTGATTGGTTTATGGTATAAATGATCCGAGGGGATCATGAGGATCTATGCTGAGGGCGCTGGATCTAATGTCCACCATGCGTTGGTCCGACGGGATCATCATGGGGATCTATGCTGAGGGCGCTGGATCGCTGGATGGGTTTTCCACCATGCGTTGGTCCGACGGGATCATCATGGGGATCTATACCAAGGGCGCTGGATCGCTGGATTACCCTGTATTGTGTTGATGGAATCGTGAGGATTCACATCGTTGGATTCCGATGACGGAAGTCCGTTTTGCATGTTTTATGATGCACTGATGATTTATGTATTATGATACTTGTACTAGCATTGTTTTGCTAACCCCTTCGGGGGTGGACATTGTTTTGATGTTCAGGTAGCCGAGGGGCGGGGAAGCAACCACGATGCAAACGGGACGATGAAATGGCTCAGTGATGTGGTTGATGTTTATTGTTATTGTGATTTGTCTTCTTGGTTCATTTAGTACTCGAGTACGTCTGTTTTAATAATGTCATTTCGATATGGTTGTATAAGTTAACTCATTGGATCAGTTGAACCAAATCTGTATTTTGAACTTCAGTTGTACGATTGGATTATATTTACATTTCTTTTAAATTAGCCTTGTAAATCCTTACTTAAAGGGTTTACGGCGCTGTAATTATTCCGAATATCGCCGGGTGTTACAGAATATGGTATCAGAGCTAAGATTCATGGATATCTTGGCAGTCGGGTTAGTTGGGTCTGTTTACGTTATTTGATTATTAGTCATTTGTAACATCACTGCTGAGCCAGCATCGTCGTGTGGACCGTGGTTGTAAGTTTCCTAATCTCAAATACTACCGTTTTATTTAATTCATGTTTTGTGAACATTGATGGACGTACTTTTAGAAAGTTTGCCCTGGATATTGAGTATTTGTGTTTACAGTATGTTGAGAGGAGGTCGTAGACGCGGACGCGGTCGTGGACGCGGACGTGGAAATACGATACAAGAAGATTCGGTGTCTACCCCAGAAATAACCGCTAGCCGAACGGATTCCCATTCCGGGGGACAACAAGGATCAGCAAATAATAATGCAGATCCTAACGTGCCGGGAGTGCTTCAGCAGGTGGTTGCTCAGATAAACCATTTTGCTCAAGTTGTGGATCGCATGTAGACGGCGATGGGACAGCAGCATAACGTGGATAATCGGGGAGATAAATGGCTTACTGAGGTGATCAAATTGCATCTTCCAAAATTTGACGGTTCTGCTGAGACGCTTTATTGGGATCACTGGCTGAAGGAGTTAGAGAAGATTTTTGCGGGGATTAACTGTCCCAACGACAGAAAGGTTCCGGTCGCCCAATATCTTCTGACGGGGGAGGCTTTCGACTGGTGGGAGGCCATTCGACCTGAAGAGCATAATGTCGACTGGACAGAGTTCAAATTAATGATGGAAGCGCAGTATTGTCCCCGCCCAGTTAGAGAGGCCCGAGTTCGGGAGTTTTTCTCACCACAAAATTCAGAAGCATCTATGACGGACGTGATTAAGACTTTTAATCACTAGCTGACTTATGTGCGTCACTTGGTCAGAACCGAGGCGGAGAGGATTTTTCATTTCGACATGCGAATGACGCCGGAAATTCAGCAATATATGTCCGGATTTGATTGTACCACTTTGCGACAGTATCAGGACAAGGCGCTGGCCTATGATATGAAAGAGGCGGCAGTAGAGAAATCAACGGAAGCAAAGAAGCAGAAAGTGGCTGGCAACTTCACGGAGAATAAGAGTAGTAGGCCTCGCAGGGGCCAGTCCTCTTTTCATTCATCCAGGAGGCCTCTGCATCCTTCTCGAGGAGGAAAGAAGTTCCGAGCAGCACAAACCGTTTCTGATGCAGGGAAGAAATGTTATAACTGTGGCAAAGCGGGGCATGTTCGACGTGGATCAAGCTTGCTACTGCTGTGACTGCTTCGAGTGTGGACAGGAAGGGCATCGCGCAACATTTTGTGGGAATGTGACCCGATCTTTGGTACTCGCACTCGCATCGGTTCTCAAGGACACTAGTGTAAACCAGACGCAAAGAAAGCGGTTTCCCGCAGCAGAATGTTGGGAAAAGAGAGGCATCCAATACCGGGTCCGTTCCTCCGCGTATTTACGAGATGAAGAAAGATGATCGTAACACACCGTTGTATCGTGTACGATTCTGATCCTTTTGCAACCAGCTAGTGTCTTGTTCGATTCTGAGCTACGCATTCTTTTATATCTTTGAATTGTGTTAATCGCTTGAAAATCTCGTGCTTGTATAATTGTGAACCTTATGTTGTGGGATTACCGAGCGGAGAGAAAATTGTGGGAACCCTAGAAGCTAGAGATTTTCCGGTCTATAGGAGGGAGAGATTGGCTATCGAATCTTATTGTAGTTGACATCTACGGTGACGATTTAATTCTCGGAGACGATTGGCTCAACCGTTATGGAGCTATTCTGAATTACCGAAAGAGAGTCATTTCTACCATTGCTGATGACGGATCTGAACACTTATTCCGAGGATGGAGACCGGGAAGCTCGGGAAAATTGATCAAAGCAATGAAAGCCGTGAAATTATCAAGGTGGATGTCATGGACTTTGGTGCTATGCCATGAGGAAAGAGGAAGGAGTAGAGCTCTCATCTATTCCAGTTGTGAATGAATTCTCCGATGTATTTCCTGACGAACTACCTGGGTTACCTCCGCAGAGAGAGGTGGAATTCACTATCGAATTAGAGCCTGGAGCCGCTCCTATTTCCAAAGCACCATACTGCATGGCGCCAATCGAGATGTATGAGTTAAAGAAGCAATTAGAGAAATTATTACAGAGGGGTTATATTCAAACTAGCGTTTCTCCTTGGGGAGCGCCCGTTCTCTTTGTCCGGAAGAAAGATGGATCCCTCCGACTGTGTATTGATTACAGGGAGCTCAACAAAGTGACAATCAAGAATAAGTATCCTATACCTCGGATCGACGACTTGTTTGATCAACTCCAAGGGGCAAGGGTATTCTCGAAGATTGACTTGCGATCAGGATACGATCAGTTGAGAATTAAGGAATCAGATATACGTAAGTCTGCTTTCAGGTCCCGGTACGGGCATTATGAATTTGTAGTGATGCCCTTTGGACTTACAAATGCTCCTGCGGTATTCATGCAATTGATGAATCGGGTATTCTTAGAATACTTGGATAAATTTGTGGTCGTCTTCATTGACGACATTTTGATATATTCAAAGGACACAGAGGAGCATGCCGAACATTTGCGTGTGGTTTTGAGCACCTTGAGGAAGGAACAGCTGTATGCAAAGCTTTCAAAATGCGAGTTCTGGCTTAGGAAAGTAACTTTCCTTGGGCATGTGATATCATCTGACGGAGTTCAGGTGGACCCGAAGAAAGTCGAAGCAATCTTGGAATGGGAAGTTCCTAATAACGTGAAAGAAGTCTGGAGTTTCCTAGGACTTGCTGGATATTATCGCCGCTTTGTAGAGGGATTTTCCAAAATTGCTCGTCCGCTCACTCAAATTACGTAAAACTCAAAAGTTTACGTGGGATGAGAAATGCCGATCGGGTTTTGATGAACTTAAGAAGAGACTGACGACAAGACCTATATTAGCGTTACTGCATGGGACCGATGGATTCATGGTATACAATGACGCTTCAAATCGAGTGCAGGATGTGTGTTGACGCAAAAGGATAAGGTGATTGCCTATGCTTCTCGGCAATTGAAACCGTACGAGGTTAATTACCCGACTCATGATCTGGAGCTAACAGCTGTAGTCTTTGCATTGAAAATTTGGAGACATTATTTGTACGGCACTCTTTGTCAGATCTTTACAGATCATAAGAGCCTCAAGTATATTTTCAGCCAGAAAGAATTAAAGATGAGGTAGAGAAGGTGGCTGGAATTGATCAAGGATTACGACTTGGAGATTCTCTACCATCCGGATAAAGCAAACGTAGTAGCCGATGCTTTGAGCCATAAACCTGTTTCTCTTTGAGTGTTGGAAGCACTTACATCCCAAACCAGCATTCAGCGGGAACTGATCCGCGAAGGGATTGAAGTATGGGCACCAGGAATCCAAGGGCAACTATATGTGATGGAACTGACTTCATCACTAGTCGAGGAGATCAAATCTAAGCAGTTGAACGATTCTCTGATCCTTCGGTTATGTGACGAAGTAAAGAAAGGAAAAGCCCCAGGATTCGTTATACAAGATGATGGAGTTCTTAGATTTCAGAGTCGACTTTGCGTTCCCGATGATGATGATTTAAGACGGGTAATTCTGAAAGAAGCTCATAGTGCACCTTATTCTACCCACCTGGGCAGCAGTAAGATGTACAAGGATCTAAAACAAAACTTCTGGTGGGGGAATATGAAGAAGGACGTAGCAGAGTACGTTTCGAAGTGTTTGACTTGTCAGCAGGTTAAGATTGAACATCAGCGACTTGCCGGAATGTTAAAGCTGCTTCTGATCCCTGAGTGGAAGTGGGAGGATATCTCGATGGATTTCATCACCAGTATGCCAAGAACTAGAATGGGAATGAACATGATTTGGGTTATAGTTGATCGACTAACCAAGTCGGCTCATTTCCTAGGAATTAAATATACATGGGGACCCGAGAGATTGGCACGAGTATTTATTGCGGAGATAGTCAGATTGCATGGGACGCCGAAGACCATTATTTGGGATCCAGATGGTCGCTTCGTGTCGCACTTCTGAAAGGCAGTTCACAGGGCTTTGGGGACTGACCTCAACTTTAGCATGGCTTATCACCCCCAAACGGACGGTCAGTCCGAAAGGACTATACAAACAGTAGAAGACATGCTTAGAGCTTGTGCTTTGGATTGGTCAACTGATTGGGAAATTCATTTGCCATTGATTGAATTCACCTACAATAATAGTTGGCATGCTTCTATTAAGATGGCACCATTTGAAGCTTTGTACGAGAGAAGATGTCGATCACCCCTGTGCTGGGATGATTCTTCGGACTTGATCGGGACGGAACCGGAATTGATAGTTCAGACTCAAGAGAAGATAGTTTTGATTCTAGAGAGACTGTTGACTGCCCAGAGTCGACAGAAGTCTTATGCAGACGTACCTTGTCGCCCTCTAGAGTTCGACGCTGGGGACCATGTACTATTGAAGGTGTCTCCTACACGAGGGATTTTCCATTTTGGGAGGAGAGGTAAGCTAAGTCCGAGATATATCGGGCCATTTGAGGTCCTAGAGAGAGTTGGGGATTTAGCATACAGGTTGGCCTTACCGCCATCGTTGAGTCACGTTCACAATGTGTTTCACGTATCCCAATTGCGGAAGTATGTACCGGACCCCAGTCACGTCATTGATTTAGACGAGATCGAGATAGCTAATGACGGCACCTTCGAAGAGAGACCAATCAAGATACTTGAGAGTCGGATCAAACAATTGAGGAATAAACCAATACACTTGGTTAAAGTGCAATGGTCACGACACGGAGTTGAAGAGGCCACTTGGGAAACGGAGGATAGTATGAAGACTAGATATCCGGAGTTGTTTTCATCTTAAGTTTCGGGACGAAACTTCTTTTTAGGGAGGAAGGATGTAATACCCGAGATTTCTGATATGTATTTGGAACTTGCGATATTGTAATTGTTGCACTTTGATATGAGTATTATTCTCCGTATTTCATAATCCCGTGTAGTTGAGCGTATGATTTCATTAATGTGATTTATAAATTGTGTTTCTGCGCTTGTAGCGCACGCTATCATCTAGGTGTAGCATACGCTAACTTGGATCCATAGCGCACGCTACGAAGGAACCTTAGCGCACGCTATACGTGGTCAATATGATTGAGACGTGTGGTAGGTGAGATCAGGCCGGGGATCTTGGTCGGATTGTGTCGGGATGAACCTGGACGGCTTTCGGGAAAAAGCCAAGTCAACGCGTTAGCGCACGCTACTCACATGAGGGTAGCGCATGCTAAAGGCTGAGTACAATGAAATCAGTAAACGTTTAAAATAGCCGTTAGCGCACGCTATGAATATGGACTAGCGCGCGCTAATAACCATTTTCTATATATAGGACAGCATCCTTTTTCATATTTTCAGATTTTTCACTCCACCATTCGAATTCTTGAACTTAGAAAGACACTCTCTTCATCCTAAACACTTCTTGCCGGCATCCTAGCTTGTGTTGAAGATTGTAGATCATTAGAGGATTGGTGTTCAAACCTTCGGCGTTGGATTGCTTCGAATTTCCTCCTTGTTCTTCACTACTTTGAGGTAGGTGATTCTTTACCAATATCAGTAGTATTCTGAAGGACGTTTTGATCATGTTTATCTAGTCAGTTAAATTCGTTAATAGTCGAACATCATGTGTTAGAAGGATATTTTTGACGTTTCGGCACTTATTCATCGTATAATCCTTTGAACCTTTTAGTATATGGACTCCTAAGCATATTCATGTATCTTCAAACCGATTATGACCAGTAGGTGGAGATTATCAAGTTGTTACATTTTACACATTGGAATCATGCGTTTTGTAACGTAGGACGAAGGGAACTTAGGATACTTTCTCGAGATCAAGATGAATTATGGTGTAGTAATGATGATACGTATCCTGGTGTCTGGTAGTCATTTAATCCATAAAGATCTTTCATAAACCGTGTGAGAATGATATACACGGAGTTGGCATGTATTAACACTGAGGATTTCATGAGTTTTCTTCACCTTTAGCTTAAGTTTTACCCAGTCGTGACTGCCATGCACGATTAGCGCACGCTAAGATGTATATATTAACATGCGCTATCGGGAATGAGTAACGTGCGCTACGTTGGATACGTAACGTACTTTATATCATCAAACAGGCGGTCGCTCAAAGAAGATCACAAGATAACAGCTAGCGCACGCTAAACCTGGTCATTTGCGTACGTTAACGGGCAGGCTTAGCGCACGTTACATAGAGTACGTAGCGCGCGCTAAGTAGTTCAGACAGAATTCATTTTTTTAGAGCTTGCGGCCGTAAACCGGATTGTTAGACGTTCGTACGAATTAAGAGGAATTCTTTATTATTTCTTAGGTCCGAGCCTTTTATAGGGGACGATCGAGGGGCGGTGACATACGGACGCGTGTCATTTGTTGGAGTATTTCCATTCTTGCCATTTTCGAGGCAAGTATCATATGTTGAATTTGATTTATATTGGAACCTTGATCATGCTTATGGTTTTGTTCATGTTGTCAAATATGAGATGTATTTCTGTAATTTCTCGTGGCATTCGTTGGACATATTGAAATGCATATATGTATGCATAATTGATTGGTTTATGGTATAAATGATCCGAGGGGATCATGAGGATCTATGCTGAGGGCGCTGGATCGAATGTCCACCATGCGTTGGTCCGACGGGATCATCATGGGGATCTATGCTGAGGGCGCTGGATCGCTGGACGGGTTTTCCACCATGCGTTGGTCCGACGGGATCATCATGGGGATCTATACCAAGGGCGCTGGATCGCTGGATTACCCTGTATTGTGTTGATGGAATCGTGAGGATTCACATCGTTGGATTCCGATGACGGAAGTCCGTTTTGCATGTTTTATGATGCACTGATGATTTATGTATTATGATACTTGTACTAGCATTGTTTTGCTAACCCCTTCGGGGGTGGACATTGTTTTGATGTTCAGGTATCCGAGGGGCGGGGTAGCAACCACAGTACCGACAGGACGATGAAATGGCTCAGTGATGTGGTTGATGTTTATTGTTATTGTGATTTGTCTTCTTGGTTCATTTAGTACTCGAGTACGTCTGTTTTAATAATGTCATTTCGATATGGTTGTATAAGTTAACTCATTGGATCAGTTGAACCAAATATGTATTTTTAACTTCAGTTGTACGATTGGATTATATTTACATTTCTTTTAAATTAGCCTTGTAAATCCTTACTTAAAGGGTTTACGGTGCTGTAATTATTCCGAATATCTCGGGGTGTTACAGAATATGGTATCAGAGCTAAGATTCATGGATATCTTGGCAGTCGGGTTAGTTGGGTCTGTTTACGTTATTTGATTATTGGTCGTTTGTAACATCACCTGTGAGCCAAAGATCGTTGCCCTGACCGTGGTTGTAAGTTTCCTAATCTCAAATACTACCGTTTTATTTAATTCATGTTTTGTGAACATTGATGGACGTACTTTTAGAAAGTTTGCCCTGGATATTGAGTAGTTGTGTTTACAGTATGTTGAGAGGAGGTCGTGGACGCGGACGTGGTTGTGGACGCGGACATGGAAATGCGAGACAAGAAGATTCGGTGTCTACCCCAGAAATAACCGCTAGCCGAACGGATTCCCATTCCGGGGGACAACAGGGATCAGCAAATAATAATGCAGATCCTAACGTGCCGGGAGTGCTTCAGCAGGTGGTTGCTCGATAAACCAGCTTGCTCAAGTTGTGGATCGCATGCAGACGGCGATGGACAAAGAAAGATAACGTGGATAATCGGGAGATAAATGGCTTACGAGGTGATCAAATTGCATCCTCCGAAATTTGACGCTCACGAGACGCTTTCTTGGGATCACTGGCTGAAGGAGTTAGAGAAGATTTTTGCGGGGATTAACTGTCCCAACGACAGAAAGTTTCCGGTCGCCCAGTATCTTTTGACGGGGGAGGCTTTCGACTGGTGGGAGGCCATTCGACCTGAAGAGCATAATGTCAACTGGACAGAATTTAAATTAATGATGGAAGCGCAGTATTGTCCCCGCCCAGTTAGAGAGGCCCGAGTCCAGGAGTTTTTCTCACCACAAAATTCAGAAGCATCTGTGACGGACGTGATTAAGACTTTTAATCACCAGCTGACTTATGTGCGTCACTTGGTCAGAACCGAGGCGGAGAGGATTTTTTATTTCGACATGCGAATGAAGCCGGAAATTCAGCAATATATGTCCGAATTTGATTGTACCACTTTGTGACAGTATCAGGACAAGGCGCTGGCCTATGATATGAAAGAGGCGGCAGTAGAGAAATCAACGGAAGCAAAGAAGCAGAAAGTGGCTGGCAACTTCACGGAGAATAAGAGTAGTGGGCCTCGCAGGGGCCAGTCCTCTTTTCATTCATCCAGGAGGCCTCCGGATCCTTCTCGAGGAGGAAAGAAGTTCCGGGCAGCACAAACCGTTTCAGATGCAGGGAAGAAATGTTATAACTGTGGCAAAGCGGGGCATGTTCGACGTGGATCGCTGCTACCGCCGTGACTGCTTCGAGTGTGGACCGGAAGGGCAACGCGCAACAGTTTGTGGGAATGCGACCCAATCTGATCGTCCTCGCACTCCGCTACCGGTTCCGAAGGACACTAGTGTAAACCAGACGCAGCAAAGCGGTTTCCCGCAGCAGAATGTTGGGAAAAGAGAGGCATCCAGCGCTGGGTCCGTTCCTCCGCATATTTACGAGATGAAGAAGGATGATCAGGACACAGTTGTTGCATCAGGTACGATTCAGATCCTTTTGCAACCAGTTAGTGTCTTGTTCGATTCGGGAGCTACGCATTCTTTTATATCTTTGAACTGTGTTAATCATTTGAAAATCTCGTGCTTGTATAATTGTGAACCTTATGTTGTGGGATTACCGAGCGGAGAGAAAATTGTGGGTACCCTAGAAGCTAGAGATTTTCCAGTGTCTATAGGAGGCAGAGATTGGCTATCGAATCTTATTGTAGTTGACATCTACGGTGACGATTTAATTCTCGGAGACGATTGGCTCAACCGTTATGGAGCTATTCTGAATTACCGAAAGAGAGTCATTTCTATCATTGCTGATGACGGATCTGAACACTTATTCCGAGGATGGAGACCGGGAAGCTCGGGAAAATTGATCAAAGCAATGAAAGCCGTGAAATTACTGAAGCAGGGATGTCATGGACTTTGGTGCTATGCCATGAGGAAAGAGGAAGGAGTAGAGCTCTCATCTATTCCAGTTGTGAATGAATTCTCCGATGTATTTCCTGACGAACTACCTGGGTTACCTCCGCAGAGAGAGGTGGAATTCACTATCGAATTAGAGCCTGGAGCCGCTCCTATTTCCAGAGCACCATACCGCATGGCGCCAACCGAGATGTATGAGTTAAAGAAGCAATTAGAGGAATTATTACAGAAGGGTTATATTCAACCTAGCGTTTCTCCTTGGGGAGCGCCCGTTCTCTTTGTCCGGAAGAAAGACGGATCCCTCCGACTGTGTATTGATTACAGGGAGCTCAACAAAGTGACAATCAAGAATAAGTATCCTATACCTCGGATCGACGACTTGTTTGATCAACTGCAAGGGGCAAGGGTATTCTCGAAGATTGACTTGCGATCAGGATACCATCAGTTGAGAATTAAGGAATCGGATATACCTAAGTCTGCTTTCAGGTCCCGGTACGGGCATTATGAATTTGTAGTGATGCCCTTTGGACTTACAAATGCTCCTGCGGTATTCATGCAATTGATGAATCGGGTATTCTTAGAATACTTGGATAAATTTGTGGTCGTCTTCATTGACGACATTTTGATATATTCGAAGGACACAGAGGAGCATGCCGAACATTTGCGTGTGGTTTTGAGCACCTTGAGGAAGGAACAGCTGTATGCAAAGCTTTCAAAATGCGAGTTCTGGCTTAGGGAAGTAACTTTCCTTGGGCATGTGATATCAGCTGACGGGGTTCAGGTGGACCCAAAGAAAGTCGAAGCAATCTTGGAATGGGAAGTTCCTAATAACGTGAAAGAAGTCCGGAGTTTCCTAGGACTTGCTGGATATTATCGCCGCTTTGTAGAGGGATTTTCCAAAATTGCTCGTCCGCTCACTCAGCTGTTACAGAAAACTCAAAAGTTTACGTGGGATGAGAAATGCCGACTGCTTTGATGAACTTAAGAAGAGACTGACAAGACCTATATTAGCGTTACGGATGGGACCGATGGATTCATGGTATACTGACGCTTCAAATCGTGGTCCGGGATGTGTGTTGATGCAAAAGGATAAGGTGATTGCCTATGCTTCTCGGCAATTGAAACCGTACGAGGTTAATTACCCGACTCATGATCTGGAGCTAGCAGCTGTAGTCTTTGCATTGAAAATTTGGAGACATTATTTGTACGGCACTCATTGTCAGATCTTTACAGATCATAAGAGCCTCAAGTATATTTTCAGCCAGAAAGAATTAAACATGAGGCAGAGAAGGTGGCTGGAATTGATCAAGGATTACGACTTGGAGATTCTCTACCATCCGGGTAAAGCAAACGTAGTAGCCGATGCTTTGAGTCGTAAACCTGTTTCTCTTCGAGTGTTGGAACCACTTACATCCCAAACCAAAGATTCAATGAACCGATCCGCGAAGGGATTGAAGTATGGGCACCAGGAATCCAAGGGAAACTATATGTGATGGAACTGACTTCATCACTAGTCGAGGAGATCAAATCTAAGCAGTTGAACGATTCTCTAATCCTTCGGTTATGTGACGAAGTAAAGAAAGGAAAAGCCCCAGGATTCGTGATACAATATGATGGAGTTCTGAGATTTCAGAGTCAACTTTGCGTTCCCGATGATGATGATTTGAGACGGGCAATTCTGAAAGAAGCTCATAGTGCACCTTATTCTATCCACCCGGGCAGCAGTAAGATGTACAAGGATCTAAAACAAAACTTCTGGTGGGGGAATATGAAGAAGGACGTAGCAGAGTACGTTTTGAAGTGTTTGACTTGTCAGCAGGTTAAGATTGAACATCAGGGACCTGCCGGAATGTTAAATCCGCTTCTGATCCCTGAGTGGAAGTGGGAGGATATCTCGATGGATTTCATCACCAGTATGCCAAGGACTAGAACGGGAATGAACATGATTTGGGTTATAGTTGATCGACTAACCAAGTCGGCTCATTTCCTAGGAATTAAAGATACATGGGGACCCGAGAGATTGGCGCGAGTATTTTATGAGATAGTCGATTGCATGGGACGCCGAAGACCATTATTTCGGATCGAGATGGCCGCTTCGTCGCACTTGAAGGCGGTTCACGTGGCTTTGGGATCGAGCTCAACTTTAGCACGGCTTATCATCCCCAAACGGACGGTCAGTCCGAAAGGACTATACAAATAGTAGAAGACATGCTTAGAGCTTGTGCTTTGGATTGGTCAACTGATTGGGAAATTCATTTGCTATTGATTGAATTCACCTACAATAATAGTTGGCATGCTTCTATTAAGATGGCACCATTTGAAGCTTTGTACGGGAAAAGATGTCGATCGCCCCTGTGCTGGGATGATTCTTCGGACTTGATCGGGACGGAACCAGAATTGATAGTTCAGACTCAAGAGAAGATAGCTTTGATTCGAGAAAGACTGTTGACTGCCCAGAGTCGACAGAAGTCTTATGCAGACGTACGTCTTCGCCCTCTAGAGTTCGACACTGGGGACCATGTACTATTGAAGGTGTCTCCTACACGAGGGATTTTCCGTTTTGGGAGGAGAGGTAAGCTAAGTCCGAGATATATCGGGCCATTTGAGATCCTAGAGAGAGTTGGGGATTTAGCATACAGGTTGGCCTTACCGCCATTGCTGAGTCACGTTCACAATGTGTTTCACGTATCCCAATTGCGGAAGTATGTACCGGACCCCAGTCACGTCATTGATTTCGACGAGATCGAGATAGCTAATGACGGCACCTTCGAAGAGAGACCAATCAAGATACTTGAGAGTCGGATCAAACAATTGAGGAATAAACCAATACACTTGGTTAAAGTACAATGGTCACGACACGGAGTTGAAGAGGCCACTTGGGAAATGGAGGACAGTATGAAGACTAGATATCCGGAGTTGTTTTCATCTTAAGTTTTGGGACGAAACTTCTTTTTAGGGAGGAAGGATGTAATACCCGAGATTTCTGATATGTATTTGGAACTTGCGATATTGTAATTGTTGCACTTTGATCTGAGTATTATTCTCTGTATTTCATAAGCCGGTGTAGTTGAGCGTATGATTTCATGAATGTGATTTATAAATTGTGTTTCTGCGCTTGTAGCGCACACTATCATCTAGGTGTAGCGTACGCTAACTTGGATCCATAGCGCACGCTACGAAGGAACCTTAGCGCACGCTATACGTGGTCAATATGATTGAGACGTGTGGTAGGTGAGATCAGGCCGGGGATCTTGGTCGGATTGTGTCGGGATGAACCTGGACGGCTTTCGGGAAAAAGCCAAGTCAACGCGTTAGCGCACGCTACTCACATGAGGGTAGTGCACGCTAAAGGCTGAGTACAGTGAAATCAGTAAACGTTTAAAATAGCCGTTAGCGCACGCAATGAATATGGACTAGCGCGCGCTAATAACCATTTTCTATATATAGGACAACATCCTTTTTCATATTTTCAGATTTTTCACTCCCCCATTCGAATTCTTGAACTTAGAAAGATACTCTCTTCATCCTAAACACTTCTTGCCGGCATCCTAGCTTGTGTTGAAGATTGTAGATCATTGGAGGATTGGTGTTCAAACCTTCGGCATTGGATTGCTTCGAATTTCCTCCTTGTTCTTCACTACTTTGAGGTAGGTGATTCTTCACCAATATCAGTAGTATTCTGAAGGACGTTTTGATCATGTTTATCTAGTCAGTTAAATTCGTTAATAGTCGAACATCATGTGTTAGAAGGATATTTTTGACGTTTCGGCACTTATTCATTGTATAATCCTTTGAACCTTTTTAGTATATGGACTCCTAAGCATATTCATGTATCTTCAAACGATTATGACCAGTAGGTGGAGATTATCAAGTTGTTACGTTTTACACATTGGAATCATGCGTTTGGTAACGTAGGACGAAGGGAACTTAGGATACTTTCTCGAGATCAAGATGAATTATGGTGTAGTAATGATGATACGTATCCTGGTGTCTCGTAGTCATTTAATCCATAAAGATCTTTCATAAACCGTATGAGCATGATATACACGGAGTTGGCATGTATTAACACTGAGGATTTCATGAGTTTTCTTCACCTTTAGCTTAAGTTTTACCCAGTAGTGACTGCCATGCACGATTAGCGCACGCTAAGATGTATATATTAACGTGCTCTATCGGGAATGAGTAACGTGCGCTACGTTGGATACGTAACGTACGTTATATCATCAGACAGGGCAGTCGGCTGTTCAAAGAATACTGTCAGTACACAGCTAGCGCATGCTAAACCTGGTCATTTGCGTACGTTAACGGGCAGGCTTAGCGCACGTTACGTAGAGTACGTAGCGCGCGCTAAGTAGTTCAGACAGAATTCATTTTTTTAGAGCTTGCGGCCATAAACTGGATGTTTAGACGTTCATACGAATTGAGAGGAATTCTTTATTATTTCTTAGGTCCAAGCCTTTCATAGGGGACGATCGAGGGGCGGTGACATACGGACGTGTGTCATTTGTTGGAGTATTTCCATTCTTGCCATTTTAGAGGCAAGTATCATATGTTGAGTTTGATTTATATTGGAACCTTGATCATGCTTATGGTTTTGTTCATGTTGTCAAATATGAGATGTATTTCTATAATTTCTCGTGGCATTCGTTGGACATATTGAAATGCATATATGTATGCATAATTGATTGGTTTATGGTATAAATGATCCGAGGGGATCATGAGGATCTATGCTGAGGGCGCTGGATCGAATGTCCACCATGCGTTGGTCCGACAGGATCATCATGGGGATCTATGCTGAGGGCACTGGATTGCTGGACGGGTTTTCCACCATGCGTTGGTCCGACGGGATCATCATGGGGATCTATACCAAGGGCGCTGGATCGCTGGATTACCCTGTATTGTGTTGATGGAATCGTGAGGATTCACATCGTTGGATTCCGATGACGGAAGTCCGTTTTGCATGTTTTATGATGCACTGATGATTTATGTATTATGATACTTGTACTAGCATTGTTTTGCTAACCCCTTCGGGGGTGGACATTGTTTTGATGTTCAGGTAGCCGAGAGGCGGGGAAGCAACCAAAGTACCGACAGGACGATGAAATGGCTCAGTGATGTGGTTGATGTTTATTATTATTGTGATTTGTCTTCTTGGTTCATTTAGTACTCGAGTATGTCTGTTTTAATAATGTCATTTCGATATGGTTGTATAAGTTAACTCATTGGATCAGTTGAACCAAATCTGTATTTTTAACTTCAGTTGTACGATTGGATTATATTTACATTTCTTTTAAATTAGCCTTGTAAATCCTTACTTAAAGGGTTTACGGCGCTGTAATTATTCCGAATATCTCGGGGTGTTACATGTAGCTCCAGGTTCTAGCTAAATGGTAAATTCTACATCCCGTCGTGGAGGTAATCCAGGTAACTCGTCAGGAAATACATCTAGAAATTTGTTCACAACAGGAATGGATGAAAGTTCCACGATTTCGTCTTCTTTCTTCATTGCATAGCACCAGTATCCGGTACAGCCCTGTTTCAACAATTTGACAGCTTTCATCGCCTTGATCAACTTTCCTGAGCTTCCTGGTTTCTATCCTTCAAACAATATTTCGGAACCATCGTCATCGATCAGCGAGATATTCCTCATTCGGTAGTTTACAATAGCTCCATATCGATTAAGCCAATCGTCTCCGAGTATTAGGTCATCTCCTTGCATTTCTATCACAATCAGATTTGAGAGTCATTCTCTGCCTCCAAATGATACAGGGAAATCTCTAGTTTCTAAATTTCCAACAATCCTCTCTCCACTCGGTAAACCAATCACATAAGGTTCACAATTATGAAAAACAGAAATATTCAAACGATTTACACAAGATAAGGATATAAATGAATGCATAGCTCCTGTATCGAATAAAACGCTAACTGGATGGGAAAGGATCTGAACGGTACCTGATGCGATAGCAGCACCCTGATCGTTTGTTCTCCTCATCTCGTAAAGACGTGGGGCAACAGATCCGGCACTCGATGTACCCTTTCGGTCCCACTGTCCTCTGCCTCGTCCGCGGCCAACATTCTGAGGCATCTATACACTCTGTTGCGTCTGTTGAATACTCGATTCTTTCTGGGCTGGCTGTGATGTACGGGCTCTAAAAGCTTTCGCAGCCTCCTCACAGAAAACCGCACGATGTCCCTCTCGACCACAATCAAAACAAGTCACGGTAGGGAATGAGCAATCTCGTCGATAATGTCCTGTTCGACCACAGTTAAAGCACTTTCTTATCACATCTGTCGTGACTGATACTGCTCCAGAGTTCTTTCCGCTCTTGGATGGGTGCGGAGGTTTCTTGAACAAATGAAAGGATGACTGGGCTTTGTGAGGCCCGCTGTTCTTATGCTCTGTAAAAGTACCAGAGACTTTCTGCTTCTTGGGATTCTGTAAACTTCTCCATTGCTGCTTCCTTGATTTCGTACGCCAATGCCTTATCCTGGTATTGATGGAGAGTGGTACATTCAAAACCGGACATGTACCTCTGGATTTCTGGTTTCATCCTCATATCAAAATGGATCATCATTTCTGCATCTGTTCTGACCAAATGTCGAACAAATGCCAGCTGCTGGTTAAATGTCTTAATTTTCTGGGATACAGGTTCGTCTGACGGCTAAGCGGAGAAAAACTCTCAAACTTTGGCTTCCCTCACAGGACGAGGGCAGTACTGAGCTTCCATCATGAGTTTAAACTCTGTCCAATCAGCTTCATGGTCTACAGGCCGGATGGCTCCCCACCATTCGGACGCTTCCCCTATCAGAAAGTATTGAGCGATAGAGGCTCTCCGGTCGTCTGGGCAGTTAATCCCGGCAAAAATTTTCTCCAATTCCTTCAACCAATGGTCCCATGTGGGAGTCTCAGAAAAGCCATCAAATTTGGGTGGTTGCATCTTCGCCACCTATTGCAGCCATCGGTCACCTCGATTTCCCATTTCCGGAATCCTTTGTTGTCCATCTCCCTGCTGTAACCCCACCGCCACCTACATTCGGTCCACGACCTGGGAAAACTGAGTCATCTGGTTCACCACCTGACGAAGGATTTCTGGCACAGCAGGTTCTCGTTCATTGTTAATAGATCTCTGTGGCTCGCCTGAGCTGTGGCTGGCCTGATTAGAAGGCGGGGCTTCTCTTTCGGCATTCCTTCGTCCGCGTCCGCGACCGCGACCACGTCCACGTCCGCCTCTCAACATACTGTAAGCATAAATACTTAATATATAGGAAACAATATCATTCAAATGCTCAAGTACAAAGAAATATAACATGTAAAGGACGAGATAGAGTTTAGGAACTTGCAACCACCATTCACACGAAGACGTAGGCAGTACAGTGATGTTATTCACGGCCGGTTACCTCAAAAGACGTATACGACTCCTATTTAACCTAATGGCCAAGATATCCATAATCTTAGCTCCGATACCATATTCTGTAACACCCCAGATATATTCAAGAATATTACAGTGCTGTAAATCCTTTACATAAGAATTTACAAGGCTGAATAAATGAAACGACAATGACAGATACCAACTTATGGAAATAACGCAAATAAGATACAATAGTTTTGACCAATAATGAAAATACTAAAGTTCAACGGAAAAGCATTATTACATCACCAAATCCAAAATCATCATAACAACTACGTACTTCAGTACTTATTGAAATAACCAACAAACAACAGACAATTAAACCCGGCCGGAACATCACTCTGCACCCTCGTCGTCGTGAAATTCCAGTGGTTGTTTCCCCGCTCTCCTGGATCCTGAACATAAACAAAAATGTTCACCCCCGAAGGGTTAGCACAACGATGCTAGTACAAGTACCACAACATATTATTCAACGTCTCGCGAAGAATAATAATAATGTAAATGACAAAAATACCAACGAGTCTTTTCCTACGAGAAACTCATAAATAACATACACAACTGATATTCACAACATGATATCACAACATACACATGGTAATTCCAGTGATCCAGCGTTCACTGCCTAGACCCCAAGATGATCCCGTCGGACCAACACGTGGTGGAAAAACCCGTCCAATGATCCAGCGCACGCTAGCATAGATCCCAAGATGATCCCGTCGGACCAACACATGGTGGACATACAACAACGACATACATATATAACAATATCTATAACATTAATAAATAAAACAATTAAGGTACTTGCCTCGATTCGAAGATATGAACAATACTTCCACGAAAAATGGAACACTCGAAGGTCGCCCCTTCGATCAATCATGCAACAAGCTCGAACCTTAATAAAAGAAATAATATAGAATTCATCTCATGTCGTACGAATGTCTAACAATCAAATTTACGGCCGAAAACTCATAAAATGTAATATGCCTGAACTACTTAGCGTACGCTAAGTATTCTACATAGCGCGCGCTAAGCCTGCTCGTTAGCGCACGTAAACAATAAAGCCTAGCGTACGTTGACTGTGCTCGATAGCGCACATTAATCTACAAAGTTTAGCGTGCGCTAAACATGCATGGCAGTTTACTACTGGGCAGTAGACTAATCTAATCGTGATGAAACCAACGAAATCTTCAGTGTTAATTCATGTTATCCTCATGAATATCATGCTCATACGGTTATGAATGATCTTACGGATAACAATAACTTCGAATTCAAGAATATGTATACTATCATAAAACCATATTCCATTTCGATTACAATTCTTCATGCGTAATTCGGAATGCCTAACGGTCGATATCAATACCTTATATCAATCAAAACCATCATCATGTAGTTCGTTTAACACTATATCTTTACAAGATAAATCTTTCCATGATCAATCTCTTAGATTCGTCTAACAATAATGATGTTAAAGTTAAGTCCGTGATTACTATGAAGACACCTTCTAAATTCGGATTACCAATGTCAGAAACTTCCTCTACTTGCTCATCATAACAAGATTCAAATCATAATGTTCTTAACCAAGGTACTTAAAGCATAATCATCTCAATCTCTTAAACATGATGTGGTTTGGATAATTCACCAAAGAAACTTAATATCTTGATAGCATAATCCTCATATCCTTAAGAACACGAATTCAAGGTTGGATGTAGTATAACATACCTTAAGATGAGGAAAAATACCGAGACAACAAGTAGAATCCGGCTCCGGTTGCTTGTTTGCCAAATCAATACGTTTCTCCACTCCAATGATCAACACAAGTGATATTCAATCTCCAAAGATAAAGTGGATGTGTTCTGAGTGTGTTTAAGGAGGATAATGGCTCTCTGGACTTATCAAGTAATGAGGACGAGTGAAGGGAACAAGAAGAAATGAAGTGCTGACCCATATATAAACTTTCTGTACATTAGTTGATTAGCGCACGCTATCATACATCCTTAGCGCGCACTAATAAGAGTTGACTCCAAAACTGTCCAGGTTCGTCCGCGGAAATCTTATCTGGTCCTACGTCCGGCTGGCGCATGTGTTAGCTGCCCAGCTAAATAATTGATGGCCTAGCGCATGCAACTCTTCATTCGTAGCGTGCGCTAGTTGTAGCCGATAGCGGGCGTTAAGCTACATTCTTAGCGTGCGCTATCACGAGTTTGCATGAGAAATTTTACATGACGATATACTTATGTACAAGGGTACAAATGTGAGAAATAACATACTCCAATTATCGAGATCACAATTCCGAATAATACAGGGTTCAAATACAGATGAAATACACAATAATAAGTCCGGATATTACACTATCAAGACAAGGACCCTAAGTAGCAGAAATCATCCTTCAGTAGTAGTAGATGACTACTCAAGGTACACATGGATTGTCTTTCTATATAAGAAGAGTGAAACCTTGACAAAGATGCCTGAGCTACTGAGATGGATCCAGAATGAGAAATCCCTCTCAATCATCAAGATCAGATCAGATAGAGTAGGAGAATTTCTCAACAGAGCCATCACTGAGTACAGTGATCAGAATGGGATCCAGCACGAGCTCTCTGCAGCCAAGACTCCACAGCAGAATGGTGTTGCCGAAAGAAGAAATAGAACCTTGAAGGAAGCAACCGGGTGAAGCTGTCAACACAGTATGCCACACTCAGAACAGGAGTATGATAGTATGGAGACATGGCAAAACTCCCTATGAGGTTTGGAATGTCAGAACACCTACAGTTGCTTATTTTCATATTTTTGGTTGTAAGTGTTTCATCCACAACAATGGTAAAACCCAACTAAATGCCTTTGATGCCAAAACTAGTGATGGTCTCTTTATGGGATATTCACAAAGAAGCAAGGCATATAGAGTTTTTAACAAAAGAACCTTAGTTGTGGAGGAAACACCTCATATGGTATTTGATGAATCTACTGCTGAGTACAGGTGGAACTGATTGAGGATAAGCTCAAAACCATCACCCTGGAAGAAGTCATTGTACATGATACAGGAATGATGGACTCATCTGCAGATCAGCCTGAAGACCCAACTGCAGATCAGATAGGACCTCAGAACCTACCTGATCCAGATGTAGTTGATGAAGACCCATTTGTAGCTGATAAAGACCCATCTGCAGACCAGACCAGATCCCCACCTGCAGATGACAAGGCGGTAGCTGATCCAGTTGCAGACCAAGGAAGCCAGAACTAAGATGATGCAGAAAGAGAAGAAGTTCACCAATGCAAATCGACAGGGGGAACAGACCCTGAAGAAGAAGACATTCCTAAGTGGCTTAAAGATCATCCCATCCAACAAATCATTGGGAAGCTAACTGATGGAGTCAAGACCAGACATTTTACTCTACCAGCTGGAATGGCAATGTTTTCATGCTTTATGTCTCAAATTGAACCCAAGACTACAGAACAAGCTTCGGAAGACTACTCATGGATCAATACAATGCAAGAAGAGATCAACTAGATGGAAAGGAACAATGTTTGGGAACTAACAGACAGACCAGATCACAAGAAGGTTATTGGCACCAAATGGGTGTACAAGAACAAATGCGATGAAGATGGAGCTGTTGTTAGTAATAAAGCCAGACTTGTTGCTAAAGGCTATGCACAATATGAAGGAAAAGATTTTGATGAAACCGATGCACTAGTTGCAATATTAGAAGCCATCAGACTATTCCTTGCATATGCAGCATTCAAGGATTTCATAGTATACCAAATGGATGTGAAGAGTGCCTTTCTTAATGGAATTCTAGAAGAAGAAGTCTATGTGGAGCAACCCCCTGGATTTGTGAAAGGAGACAAAGTCTACAATCTTCTAAAGGCTCCATATGGACTTAAGCAGGCACCAAGAGCATATTATGAAACATTATCTGTATTTCTTGAGAAGAACGGTTTCAGCAAAGGAAAGGTGGACAAGACCCTATTCAGAGTGGAGCATGAAGACCACATATTATTAGTTCAAATATATGTAGATGATATTATATTTGGCTCAACCAATCCAGAGTTGTGTGAGTAATTCTCAAATATCATGCAAGGAGAGTTTGAGATGAGTATGATGGGCAAACTAAATTTCTTTCTAGGTTTTCAAGTTAAACAGTTGGAGAATGGAATTTTCATCAACCATGCCAAATATACAAGAGATTTAATCAAGAGATTTGGAACGGATTCAGCCAAACCAACAAGAATCCCTATGATCACAAGCACTCATCTAGATACAGATCAAGGAGGCATATCAGTGGATCCAACCCACTACAGAGGACTTATTGGGATCACTCCTTTATTTGGCACCAAGCAGACCAGACATATCTTATGTTGTGGGAGTATGTGCCGATTTCAATCCAAGCCAAAGCAGTCTCACCAGGATGCAGCTAAGAGGATAATCAGATATCTTAAGTCTACAGTCAATGTTGGACTATGGTATCCTAAGGATGATAACTTTAAGCTATCAGGATATTCAGACGCAGACTTCACAGGATGCAAAATTAATAGAAAGAGCACCAGTGGAACGTGCCAATTCCTAGGAACCAGGGTGATATCCTAGTTTAGCAAGAAGCAAATATCTAACTCTATTTCAACAACAGAGTCAGAATACCTAGCTGCAGGTAGCTGTTGTGCCCAGATTCTATGTATCAGACAACAGCTAAGGGACTACATCATCATTGCAAATGAAGTCCCAATTTGGTGTGACAACAATAGTGCAATTGCAATAACCAACAACCCAATATTGCACTCCATGACGAAGCACATCGATGTTAAACATCATGTCATAAGAGACCATGTGCTTAATAAGAGAGTCGGAGTAGAAAGAGTCAGCACAGAATATCAGATTGCTGATATATTCACCAAACCTTTACCAAAAGAAATGTTTTTGGAGCTGAGCAGGGAACTTGGATTACTAGAGTGGGAACCTAGTACAGATGAGAAAGCTACCTGAAGACCAGATCAGACGAGCGAAGGAAGTTACCTGATCAAGACCAGACGAAGACAAAGGATAGACGAAGCTGACAACAGGCATCAACCTGAAGCAGACAAGGATACCTACCTGATGTAGAGAAGTCAAATAGTCAACGGTCAACCAACTAAGTTTTCTACCCCTGACCGACTCTTGAATATTTTATTATTATTTAATTACATGTGGCAACTACACGTTCACATGACCTCCACAATGACCAATTAAATCCAACCATCATTTTTCAAATTTTCAAAAGCTGGACCACCGATTAATTTAAATTTAAAGTTTAAAATCTCAAAAGGTGGACCACCGCTTAAATAAATTAATATTAAATTCCCAATGTCGTTTCAATTTTCTATTTAAAGGCGGGAAAATCATTTCAACTTTACCTTCTTCAAGCTTACAAACCCTAGTTTTCAAGAGCAAAAATCATTTCGAACTTTCAATACACTCACAAAATTTTTCTTGCGCAGAAATGGAATCGTATTTCGCAGGAGTGAATCTAAAGGATGTGAAGGACCAGATCATTTTTCTCTGGTGGTTGATTTCGAGGGGATGCTCGAAACAAACCTGGACAACAAAGTGTACAGCATCATCAGATCCATGAAGACGGATGGGATCTACCCATTCCTGAGCATCAGCTCCAAATCTCTCTACAAGGAGGCTGTCATCGCGTTTTATAGGGAGGCGAGAGTTCTCGAATCGAGCATCCGAAGTTCAGTCTTTGGAGAGGAATTGGAAATCACTGCGGATACAGTCGGAAAGGCCTTCGGAATGAAACCCTGAGGCGTGGCCGTAGAGGCCTTGAAGCAAAACGCAGCCGACCTTTGGTTGAACATCAAGGCTGTTGACCAGCCAGCAAAATTGAAGCTGACTGCGAAGAGACGCGAGCTGAGAAAAGAGTATCACTATGTGTTGGATATTACCAAAAAAATCTTGATGGGGATGGCTGGCAGCTATGATCAGTTGTCGTCAGCCAAGTTCATAGTTACGGGAGCCTTGATACAGGATGAGCCAATTGACTGGACTGATTATATCTACAGACAATTGGTGCGAGAAGTGAATAAAGTTCATTGGTTAGCTGACGAGAAGAGATTCAAGACCAAACTGGCCTATGGGACACATGTCAGTTGGATTTGGAGCATTTGGGCATGGCGAAGGGAAATGCAGATCCCTTCCATGTCAACAAGAAGCTTGGTCCCCTAGACCAAGAGACTCTAAGAAGATTGGGAAGTGTTAGGAAAGCAGGCAAAATTCTGGAGGAAATGCCCATTAAGCCTACACCTTACATATAGCCCTCTAGTTCAGACGAGTCTGAAGAACAAGCCACAGCCCAGAGCCAACCTGCAGATCAGTCTGATTCGGATTCAGACGACACTCCAATAGCCATTCGTTTCAAGAGAAGGGACCAGCCCCTGGAGAGCCATCTGTGATCCAATCCTCACCGGAACCATCCCCCAAGAGGCCAAGGCGCCTAAATTTTGAAGAGGAAGAGCAATCAGAGAACCTGTCTGCACCTGAACCTACCCCTGCAGATCAGATGCAGATCACCCCTTCACCCATTCTTATTCCTGAAGAGATCCCTCGGATCAACCTGCCAGACTTGTTTGAAGAAGAAGAAGCAGACTTAATCTTCAACAACCCTGAAGCAGGTTACTCATTCAACCTGCTAGAGAACAACTTCCTGAATCTCTCAGTGGAGCAACTTCTAATGGTAAAACATCATGCTCTTAAAGTTTCATATATAAATGTTTTCGAGGAATGGAAAACTTTGACATCCGTTCCATTTACTCAACAGCAAGCTTTTGTTGAAATGAGTAGCTGGGACTATCCCCAGGCTATGGAGCAAGTGCTCATGGCCTTCTGTCATGAGACAGATGCAATCTTATTGCTCCAGGAGAACCAATTCATGTCCCATTTTAAAACCAACATGGACCAGTTCATCCATCTTGTTATGGAAGGTGTTTTGGAGGGGATTGATGAAGAAGTTGAAGAAAAGGAAATAAGAATAGAAGAAATTGTAGAGGAAGAAGAGTCTGAGAACAGAGAAGTTGAAAAAGAAGAAAAAATATAGTTGAAAAACACTCTGCTGAAGAAGAGGAAGTAGAAAATACAGAAGAATTGGTAGAGGAAGAAGATGACGAAGAAGAAGAGGTTGAGCAAGAAGAAAAAGATGATGATGATGACGATAAGGAGGATGAGAAAGAAGAAGAAAAGGAGGAAGAAAAGAATGATGATGATGAAGAGAAGGAAGAAGATAAGGAAGAAGGAGAGAAAGAAGAAGAAGAAAAGGAGAAAAAGGAGAAGGAAGAAGAAATAGAAGATGAAGGAGACAGAGAAGATGAGCCTTGGGCACCTTATCAACCCCCCAGCTCAGACAAGTCCCAAGACGAGGATGACAGATCGGGGATCCCTGCAAAAACCCCATCTGATCAGCCTCCTGCAGACAGAAGTCTACACACAGTCAGGTCATCAACCGACCTGCAGCTGTAGAAGGAACTGGCGACCACTCTCCACAGGCAACACCTATCTCAACTGTGATGGATTACCTAATCAAGTCTCTAGTCAGAGAAAATATTGCCCAGCTCATTACAACAGAAATCACACCTGACCTACAGACCATCAACGCTAAAATCGATACCCTACTGCAGAGGAATGTCCCTCAACCTCCTCCTCCTACAAACTCCAGGATGCCTCTTGGCATGTCTGACTGGATAATCAGAGCTGAGCAGCAGTTAACTTTGCTAGTTGATGCTGGCAAAAAGGGGGAAGGAAGTAAGAAAGGGGAAGGAATAGGTCAGAAGTAGGCTGAGGTGGTTAGACAGGAGCTCAGATCCAAAAAGAAGCAAGATGTTCTCTTACTTGAAGCTGGATCATTAAGCCCAAAGAGAAAGGACGTAGTTGATCATGAGCATACTGAAGATCAGCTTGCAGTTAGGAAGAGGAGGACCAAATTTGGGGAAGACCCAAGATTTGAGTGGGAAGGTAAAGAGCTTTGGTATGTGGAGGAATTCCTACCTGATGAAGCCGGTCCAATGTGGTGAGATGCGAAGAAGAAGTTCATTGATAAATACTATATCTGGGAGTTACTCCAGGATAAAAACTGCTCCCCACAGCAGACATTTATCGACTTCATGGAATCAACATGGCCAACTCTCTGGGCCATCTTAATAAAATATGCAAAAGAATGCTTACCCCATGATTCCCCCTTCAGATCTGAAGATCCTCCCACCTTAGTAAATGATGAATTGGATGAGCTAGCATTGCAGAGAGAGATAAGGAAGCTTTGTGAAGAGCACAAATTCTCATCCAAAGAAGAACAAGAGTTTGCCTCGCTTGTTATCAGAAGGAAGTATGGCCTAACACCTGTCAAGAAGAGACCAATTGGTGCAAAGCCTATTAGGCCTTCCAAGCATCTTATCAGAAGAGGCAGAGGCAGAGGCAGATAGATTTTTTTTTGTAATTTACTATTTCTGTAACTTACCTGTAAAACTCCTATTTTGTAGAATTTCTCTGTATTTTGATTATTTAAAGCCTATGTACTTGTAAACAATTCAGAGAAATATATAACAGTCATTTGAATGACAACCACTAGTTGTCTCAAAACAAAGAATGAATTTTAGTTTGTGTCTTGCACTTGACTATGTGCAGACCTATTATTCATTTTAATAATTGTTTAAGTTTTGCCATCATCAAAATATGGGGAATTTGTTAGGAATACTTGTTAAATTTTGATGATGTCATCATTATACTTATTTATTCAAATGTATTTTTATTACTTGGCAAAATGTAAGGAAGAACCAAATGAGTATCTTCCATAGGCCAAACTGTGTTAAGTTAGATACTTGGGAAAATGTAAAGAAGAACCAAATGAGTATCTTCTATAGGCTATTTAAGTTAGGCTTAAAATCGGCTAAGTACAAAAGTACAGTTAAGTACATTAGAGAAGTTTCGGTCAGACAAGTGTCATCAGAGAGGTCTTGACCAAACTCTACAAAAATCCGAGTCACAGTCAAGTGAAAATCAGAGAAGTTCTGGTCAACAAATTTTATCAGAGAAGTTTGACCAGACTGCAGTCAAGTGATCAGGCGGAGCCCAAGTTATCTGAAGTTTGACCATCAGATCAGTCAAGTTCATCAGGTCAGAAGACTTCAGACAAGTCATCAGATCAGAGAAGTCTCGGCAGGACATCAGAGAAGTTGTCATCAGAGTAGTCCGACGACAGAGAAGTTTGACTGCATATCAGACAGATTGACTTATAGAGATCAGATAAGTTATCAGCCAAGTAAGCTTGTCCACGTCAGCATGGATTGAATAGTCAATATTTACGGAAAGTCACAAGTGGGCGATAGAGAGTTTTGTAACTTTTTAGGAGGGTTTTAAAATTTTTTATGAATTAAGCTTTTTCTCCCCCTTTTTGTCATAACCAAAAAGTAAACAGAAAGAGCTCCCCCTCGAATGAAGCTTTCCTTTCAACTGTTCAAAAAATACAGCTTATACCTTATAGCTTATTTTAAAGCAAGAAGCTAATGCTTAGAGAAAGATGTTAAATATATTATGATAGACCGAAGTATAATGATCCAACCTGTACTAAAGAGGAAAACAACGTCATACACCATAAATATCAGAACCAACATGAAAGTCACTTTGAACATAATTATCAAAGGAATATTCAAAACCAAGCGTCAAATCAATATTAAAAAACAAGCATCAAAGCAATATGCAAAAACGAGCATCAAAGCAAAAACCAACATCAAAGCAATACTCAACAACGAACATTAGAGCATTATTTCAAACAACAAGTACAAAATGAATTCAAGACAAGTTTCAAAACAAAATAAAAAACACCATTCAAAATATTGTTTAAAAAGCAATTGACATATGAGAGTTAAGGGTTTTGGTCAGAGGAGAAAGTGGGGAATGGGAACGAGTGGATGAATTTTCCAAATTGTTCTTGACCGAGCGAATCTCATATTTGGCTTCCGTGACTTCAGTCCTAATAGCCCGAACATCGTCATGGTGTTCGAGTTGAGTGGTTTGAAGACTTCACATACGAGCTACAAGATCATCCTCTTCCAGATCAAGATGCTTTTAAACCATGATCTTTTTACCTTTAGATTGGGGTTTATGACAGAATGTCCCGGTTTGAAGTTTTCTTAGAGTTTTTGGACACCTTCGAGTTATCCTTTCCTTGGGAGTGGGAAGTTATGTCCCTTGATGAACTTGATCATCCTATTTGAGATATGAAACAGAATCTATCCGCGGTTTATCGTCTCGACATAGTGCATCGCTTTAAGAGTCGAATCAGATATTTCGTGTCCACGAGACATTGGAACGACAGCTTCTTTAGACAGATCAACGTTATGAAATCGGAAGATGATCATAAGAATTGAGCCAAAAGGCATTATGGCCTTTCTTGACGAGAGCCATAATGCTTAGATCAAAATAAATCACCCTTAGCCTGAATCCGGTTTAACACAATGGCTGCAAAATTCACCTAATCATCATGCAAAATGCAATAAACCACATGTTTATCAACCCCAACTAATTTGTGTTGAGTGTTGACTTTGGGCATTAGGGACTTGGTTAACGCGACTAGTAGAAGGCGAATTCGAATACCGAAATCATTATTTTCAAAAATATCGCCTGTGATTTCAATAACCCTTTGGAGCTTACAAACTCTTAAACACCCAACTCAGTTAAACTAGAATCATCATCCTCAAAAGTTTTTCCATATTAGATAGACAGTGCAAACAATTCTTTCAAATCTCAAATGAAACTTTCACAGAAATACCACCAACCAAACTCTGAAGAACAACGGATGAAGATGAATCATTTTCACCAATATGAAGATTAGCATAAAATTCCCTCAATATATTCGGATAGAAAAGTTCTTTACATTTGACAAACCTATCAATATCTAACATCTTAAAGAACTCTTGGATTTCAACACCCACACGATCCAACCTACCGAAATTGAAGTATAGCAATCGGCAATGTGTTTTTGAGACAAGATTTCGGAAAGTACCTTTTGAGCCTCAGATGAAATGAATCGGTCTGCATCGAACTCAGAATTTCTGGGGCATTTTGAATATATCTTCACCGGAGCCTTCGATCCGCTTGCCATTTGGTGAGAATTTGAATATTTTTTCGGATTAATTTAAAGATTTGGTGAGTGAATTTCTAAATTTCCGAATGCCTTTGTGTTTTAGGGTTGAGTCTATTATGAAAGGGGATCGGTCTATTTTAATTTAAGTGTTATGTATGCTAAGTTAGCATACGCTATTTAAACATATAGCGTGAGCTATCATGGGAAAAATATATCAGTATACTCTATCCAGAAGCTTCAGGTTTTGTGAGATATTAATTAGCATACGCTAGGTCTAGCTATAGCATGCACTATCGGGTTCGAATAAAAAGGTTGAGTCTGTAGGCTTATTTAGCGCGCATTATGATAAAGATTAGTGCGCGCTAGGTCTAGGCAAGAAGTTCATGTTTTAATTTTCCTCATAAGAACAATATTACAATAAATAATCTTTTAAAAATTATCGATGAACATTGTTAAAAGATTCCTCAGGTAGGGTTTTTTTAAATATATCTACAAGTTGATCTTTTGTACTAAGAAAAAATTAAACGAATATCTTTCTTCTGAACGTGATCTCGAGAAAAATGAAGTCTAATATCAATATGCTTAGTTCTACTCTGCAGAACAGGTTGTATTAAGATTGATAGCACTAGTGTTATCACATAAAATGGGAATATTTTCAATAAGTATGCCATAATCATGAAGTTGATTTTTAGTCCAAAGCACTTGTGCATAAGAACTACCGGCAGCAACATATTCAGCTTCGGCTATAGATAAAGCTACACTAGTTTGTTTCTTGCTACCCCATGACATCAAGCATGTGCACGTTCCATTTGTGTTCTTTATATCAATAAGATTAAAATCCAGGCAAGATGGATACCATAAACCTACTCTAATTGCTCCATTTAAGTAACGAGAAGTTCGTTTACATGCAATAAGATGTGATTCCTTGGGATTAGATTGAGAACGAGCGCATATACAAGTAGCAAAGATTATGTCAGGTCTAGAAGCAGTTAAGTATAGCAAGAAACCGATCATACCTGAAAAAAGTTTTTGGTCAACCGGTTTTCCATTTTTATCTTTATCGAGCTTTAGAGTAGATGACATTAGTGTGGAAATAACCTTGCTAATTTCCATTTTGAACTTTTTGGGGAGATCCTTTGAGTATCTGGATTGATGGATCAATATTCCACCTTTGCATTGTTTAATTTGAAGCCCAAGAAAGAATGTTAATTCTCCCATCATGCCCATCTCGAACTCTCCCTTCATTAGCATTGCAAAATCTTGACATAAAGAATTATTAGTTCCTCCAAAAACTATAACGTCTACAGAGATTTCACACACAATAATATCTTTGTTTACAGTCTTCACAAAAAGTGTGTTATCTATGTTACCTCATTTATAGTCATTTGAAATTAAAAAATCACTTAAACGATCATACCATGATCAAGGTGCTTGCTTCAAACCATAAAGGGCTTTGTTGAGCTTGTAGACGTGGTCCGAAAATTCGTAATCCTCAAAGCCTGGAGGTTGCTTCACATAAACCTCTTCTTCAATTATGCCATTTAAGAACGCACTTTTAACATCCATTTGAAAGAGTTTAATCTTTTTATGAGATGCAAAGGCACAGAGTACGTGAATGGCTTCAAGACGAGACTTATTCTTCACTGGATAGCCATCTTCGTCACGCTTGACTTTATGAACCCATTTTGTCCCGATCACAGATTTATCTCCCGGTGCGGGAACTAAATTTCAAACTTTGTTTCCCTAAAATTGTGCAAGTTCTTCTTGCATTGCCATTATCCAATTTTCATAAATTTAGAGCTTCCGAAACTTTTTTAGGTCCATAAATGTATCATCCTTGTGAGTGAGAAATTTAACCCAAGAGAAAAGAGAGAAGTCATCAACAGTAAGCAAAATATAATATTTACCATTCAAGCTAGAATATCTAGATGGGCCAATCAAATCCATATGGACAAATTCAAGAATATGACAAGTAGAAATTTTAAATTTGGGTTTGAATGATTCTCTTGTGTGCTTCCCTTTAATACATAATTCACACAAGTATTTTCGATCAAATTTCAGTTTTGGTAAACCGTCAACTAAATCAGGTCTAGAAAGTTTTGAAATAATGGGTAGAGGTATTAACTAGAGGTTGGTGTTCAATCTTCGAATTAGTATTAGTTCATTATTTTTTTATCTATTTTAGAATAATTATAGCTATAATTAAAATTGTTATATATTTCATTACACCTAAAGAACTTCGATTCTATGAACTTATTATTCCATGAAATATTAAGTACCTAATGTCCGAATATCATAAAATATTTTAGTATCACTACTACAAAATATGCTTTTTACGACATCTAATTTACATCGGTTTATAGAAAACCGATGTAAAAAATTAAAATTACATCGGTTGTATAAAAAAACGATGTTAAAATTAAAATTTCGGAACTTTTACATCGGTTATTGCATAAAACCAATGTAAAATAAGTGCCTCGTTTACATCGGTTGGATATAACTGATGTGAAAGTTAAAAATTAGTTAATTTTACATCGGTTCCTTTATATCCGATGTAAAATGACTCCCGTTTTACATCGGTTCGTTTATAACTGATGTAAATGACTTCCCGGTTTAGTATTCTACAACGGTTGTTTTTTAACCGATGTAAAAAGATGTATTTTACGACAGCTGTTGATAACCGTAGTAATTTGTTCTAATTTTCTGCCTGATGCCCTTCTGTCTTTTGCATCTTTTTCCTATTTCCTGCCCTAAAAGCCGTATGAACGAAAAAGCAGGCAAAAAAAGAAAACCAACACTATCGGAAAAGCAACGAGAGCCCCCACCCTTTTCTCACACAGAGCCCCACGAGAACTTGGCGCTGCTCGTCCTTTTCTCACCGGTGCTGCTCGTCCTTTACCGGCTGCTCGTCCTTTTCTCACCGGCACTGCTCGTCCTTTTCTCACCGGCGCTACTCGTCCTTTTCTCACCGGCGCTGCTCGTCCTTTTCTCATAGATCTCATAGCAAAGCCCCGCGAGAATTTCCGACTCCCTTTTCGCACTGGAGTGTGCCTCTGATTCAACCGACTCCCTTTTCTCACCGGAGTGTGCCTCTGCTTCAATTTAAATCTGCTCATTCCAATTGCTTCGTAAGTAAAAATTTTATTATTTCCTGCCCTAATCCAGACCAGATAATCTTTTTCCTATATGTGTAGGGATAACTTCGTTCTACAAGTTGTGTTTTATTTCCCGTTGGTTGTCTTTCAGTTTTTTTAGTTTATATGGTATTAGTGGATTTCTGATTTTTGGTGATGTGTTTCTGTAATATGGTAATCTGAGACTTGGAGTGATAAAACTGGCATAAAAATGGATTGACTAAAACCTTATCTGAACCAAAACTACCCAGTGATCTTTTAAAATTAATAATTCCACATACAATTGTTTCCACAAAATGCACGGCCATAATTTATTTCCAGCTTCCCTGTTGATGAGCTTCTGTTGCACTCTATAGAATGTTCTGTCTCAGGAATCGCATTGAATGATTGAGAAGCAGGTGCATGGCTAGTCGTCATCATTGTTTTACAAGGCTGTAGAAAATGGTATCATTAGATAACTAGTCAAAATAATAGGAGTATCATTTCAGCATCACGAACCAAAGAACAAGTTGTGGACTGGTCATCTGGAATTGAACTGGTCATCTGGAATTCAAGTACAAGTACTCATGATATATAAAAATTGAAAATAAGGAACAAAGTGTGGGCAAGTTAACATGGGAGAACAAATTTAAATTCACCCTCTTGCATATGGTTTCCTGGGTGCGGCATAAAACTGAGCTTCTGCCTTGGCGATAGACAAACGTGTGATATGATCTGAGGTCTAGCTTCAAACACAACTAATAATACTATGTCAGGTGTCTATTTGGTTGGGGTGTTAAGGTCCTATTAAATTGTAAAACTAGGCTACTACGTAGTTTGTTGGGTAGTTCACAGTCCTAGTTTCATAACAAGTCCGGTTGAATCAAACCATTAGGCCCTGTTGTTTTATGATATGCACCTCTTTAACTCAAGTTTATATCATTTTATTAGCCTTGTTTTTCCCAAAACCAAAATTAACCACTCAACCAAACATATTATGATTGACTCATGTCCATCACATCACCACAAAATGCACCAAGATGTTCATTTAATCCAAACGTCGAATTGGATTTTTGGATGTGTGTTTCTGTTTGTTATATTCAGGATTTGATTATAATCCTACAAGGATTTTATTTTTAAATGAAGAGAATTCTGCAAATAATTTACACAGTCTTAGTAGGTCTTTTAGTTTTTCTTATGTTTTAACAACTCATGTAGTTTTATTGATGCAAATTTTCTAATATTATATTTTGAAAATGGTGTTCCACAGAATAGAAAAAAATGAATCATAGTTGGATGAAAGCAAGTCGCATAAGCAATGAGTACGAGAATGGAGTTGAACATTTTCTAGAATTTGCTCAACGCAATCAATCAGAGCCCAAAGATGGAAAATATTTTTGTCCTTGTATCAACTGTTTGAATGGGAGGAGACATGAAGTTGACCTTATTCGGGAACATCTTCTTTGCGATGGAATTAATAAAAATTATACAACATGGATATGGCATGGTGAAGTGGCAGATATTCCAACTAAGCACGCTGATGTAGATATGGAAGATCGATTTGAAGACATGATTCGGGACGTCGGACATGAATATTTTCAACAACCACATGTGTACGACACTCTACAAAGTGACTCGGAGACACCATTATATCCAGGCTGCCAAAGTTTCACACGTCTGTCAGCAGTTTTAAAATTGGTCAATGTGAAGGCAACAAATGGCTGGAGTGATAAGAGCTTCACTGAATTACTTGAGTTATTGAAGGATATGCTTCCAGAAAACAACACATTGCCAAACCGTAACTATGATGCGAAGAAAATATTATGTCCGATGGGTATGGAGTATAAGAAAATACATGCATTCCCCAATGATTGTATATAATATAGAAAAGAGTTTGAAGCACTGCACAAGTGCCCGAGGTGTGGAGTTTCACGATACAAATCGAAGTCCACTGATTGTGATAGTGATGAAGAAACGAATCGGGGTCCTCCAGCAAAGGTGTTATGGTATCTTCCAATAATTCCAAGGTTTAAGCGATTATTTGCCAATGCAAATGATGCAATGAACCTTTCGTGGCATGCAGATAAAAGGATATCTGATGGACAGCTTCGCCATCCAGCTGATTCTCCACAATGGAAAAAGATTGATCAGCTCTTTCCTGATTTCGGGAGTGAGCCAAGAAATCTTAGGCTTGGACTCGCTACAGATGGAATGAATCCCTTTACTAACTTAAGAACTAAACACAGTTCGTGGCCCGTTATGCTCATAATTTACAATCTCCCCCATTGGTTGTGTATGAAGCGAAGATATATCATGTTATCTATGATGATTTCAGGCCCGCGACAACCGGGAAATGATATTGATGTTTATCTAAGCCCATTGGTTGAAGACTTACGAATGTTGTGGGAGAAAGGGGTTGATGTGTTTGATGGATACCGCCAGGACAGTTTTAGATTACGTGCAATATTATACTGTACCATTAATGACTTTCCAGCATATGGGAACTTGAGTGGTTATAGTGTTAAGGGGCATCTAGCATGTCCTATATGTGAGGAAGACACAAGCTACATACAGCTGAAACATGGAAAAAAGACTGTCTACACTCGACATCGGAAGTTTCTCACATGTAATCACCCGTACCGTAGATTGAAAAAAGCTTTTGATGGATGTCAAGAGCACGGCATGGCGTCGACACCCTTAACTGGTGCCCAAGTTTATGAGCGAGTCAAGAACATGAATACAATATTCGGAAAGACCCAAAAGAAGGATACTGAGAAAAACATATGGAAAAAAAGTCGATATTCTTTGATCTTCCATACTGGCGCGATCTAGATGTGCGACCTTTGTATAGATGTTATGCACGTGGAAAAAATGTGTGTGATAGTTTAGTCGGCATGCTTCTCAACATTAGAGGTAAGACTAAAGATGGTGTGAACGCTCGTAAAGATCTAGTTGAGATGGGAATACGACCAGAGTTATATCCTGAATCAGTAGGTAAGCGAACATACACCTTTGACATGTCATACTTTATCAAAAAAAGAAAGGACAAGTTTTTGCCAGTGTCTTCGAGGCGTTAAAGTGCCACAAGGTTACTCTTCAAATATTAAGAGTCTTGTGTCATTGCAAGACCTTAAATTAGTTGGCTTAAAGTCTCATGATTTCCACGTACTGATGCAACAACTCCTACCAGTGGCTATATGTGACATTTTGCCTAAAAAAGTTAGGCATGTTGTAACTCGTCTGTGCTATTTCTTCAATGCTTTATGTAGCAAAGTAGTTGACCCTTTAGTGTTGGATGATTGGGAAAAGGAGGCTGCTAATATCTTGTGTCAACTAGAGATGTACTTTCCTCCCTCATTTTTTGACATCATGGTTCACGTAATTGTTCATTTAGTAAGAGAGATAAGAGAGTGTGGCCCTGTTTATTTTCGATGGATGTACCCAATTGAACGATACATGAAAATCCTGAAAGGGTATACAAGAAATCCAAATCATCCTGAAGCATCCATTGTTGAAAGGTACATTGCAGAAGAAGCCATCGAGTTTTGTACAGACTACATGTCACAAGCAGAAGGTGTAGGGTTGCCAAAGTCTCGTCATGATGGAAGATGTGGAGGTAAGGGTACACGGGGTTTGAAGATTAAAACAAAGAGTCGCGAGGAAGTGCTTCAAGCTCATTTGTATATATTGAATAATACTGATGAGGTTCTTCCTTACATGTCTACTCATAAGGCTCTTGTGAAGTCCAAAAATTCTCGGATGAGTGAAAAATGGGTGTTGACCGAGCATAACAAGACTTTCTTGAAGTGGTTTAAAGAAAAAGTTAGTCTTGATGATAGTGCTTCTGATACATTGAAATGGCTAGCACATGGGCCTAAGTTTGATGTCATAACTTGGAGTGGGTACGACATCAATAAGTTCTCATTCTACACTAAGTCACAGGATGACAGAGTACATGCGAGCAGGGGAGTTACTCTTCAAGCTGAGTCCATGCACTTTTCTAGTTCAAAAGATAAAAATCCTATTATGGCTTGCACAAGTTACTTTGGAGTTATTGAAGAGATTTGGGAGGTTGATTATGTTAAATTTAGAATCCCTGTTTTTAAGTGTAATTGGGCTGATAATAACACTGGTGTACAAGTTGATGAATTGGGATTTACATTGGTAGACCTTCACAAGGTTGCTTATAAAGACGAGCCTTTCATCATGGCATACCAAGCAAGACAAGTGTTTTACATAAATGACCCATGTAATGAAAGATGGTCGGTGGTTCTTCAGGGCAGAAGCGTAGACGTGTCTCATGAGAATGAATATTCAATGTTCGATAATTATGATACCCTTTCTTTCTCAACACGCATACCTCCCATTGATGAAAATGAAACGGATGGTATGCATGCCACTCGTAGTGATCATGACGAAGCCATATGGGAGAACGTTCATATATAATTTTAAGTACATTTCCTTAATTTATCTTGTTGAATTGTAAGGGTTGTTATTTTTTGAACTATATGTCTTGTCTACAATTAGCCCATAGTAAAAAGATTGGATGTTATTGCTGTTTTTTCCATTATCATCCGACAAAAAACCAAGCTGCACAACAAAAAAAAATTAGTATTGTTAAGTTTCAGTTCAAGATAAAAAAAATAAAAATATTAACTTAAATTTCTAATAATGATTGTGAATTAACAAAGATGGCTTACCCAATGCTGTCAAGTAGCATCTGCACATAACCATAAACAACATTTTCATCATGTTTTAATATAACTAAAGGTATTATTTTCTTGACAAAAATGGCTTACCTTAAAATGTATGTTTACTGTTCTGTCTTGAACTTGGATTCTTTGCATATACGACACTTGTAAGCTTAAGTGGATTATTATATTTATACGTTTTCCCACTCTTCGCTGACTTCTATCCAGCACACAACATATGTATGATAAAAAGAAATTGCATTAATGGGAAATTCATAGAATTTGTACTGGGAAGGCTCCTTTCTCCTATTTATTTTTACTTCTTTCTTGACAAGGTGAATAATTTAGTAGTATAACTTTTTTATGAACTAATGTCTATGGTTCAGCTCCTATATAAGCATTTAACATAACACAAATGAACATTTTACACCAGTTACATAAAGTTGCTAAATTGTAAAAAAAGACTAACCATATTCCTCCTTAAGTCTCCTTTTATGCTCCATATTTTATATTTTGTCTGAACAGGCACATGATGGCTACCCCACCGAGGTCTGATTCTTCCACTAGGTCTCGTTCCACTTCACCTCCACAGACCTCATCAAAAATGATCAGGAAGCCCACACGATGTAGGGATGTGACTAAAACACGTATGAATGGGAATAAGTTACCGCTTGACATCGATACGGTCACAGGAAAAACAAAAAGGACTCATAACGTGAAGTTGTCAAGTTATTTGGGGAAACTTGCTCGAGAACATATTTCCATTTTACATCCTACATGGAGATTGTACCCGATCATGATAAAGAGATGATTTGGCTGGATGTTTTGGTAATTTCTATTCCTCGAATATTTCAGTTACAATTGAAAATAATTTGTTTCATATCCAATCATTCTCTGTTTATATATTTTTATTAAATGTAGAACAACTTCGATATCGCGAACGAAAAACAAAGAAAGGAAAAGATTCTACAGTCGGTGGGCGTAAAATGGAGACAATTTAAATCATACCTGTCTAGGGCATGGGTGTTCGGAGGTTACAAGAACTATGAGTTCTAGTCGGAGTGACAAACCAAAACTAGCCATGTTTGCTAGCGAACGAGATGTGGAACATGCTATTAATGATGGCGAGTGCGTGTACTTGTTGGTTCTGAAGGAGAAACGGAATGGTAACACGGTTGTGCGTAACGACGAGAGGATGGATGCCTTATTGTACGAATTTGCGGATGTTTTTCCCGAAGAATTACCGTCGGGTTTGCCACCTATTCGTGGGATTGAACATCAGAATGACCTCATACCGGGTGTGTCGCTCCCTAACAAAGCTGCATATAGATGTAATCCCGAGGAGACAAAGGAATTACAAAACCAAATCGAAGAACTAATGGATCATGGGTATGTTCGAGAAAGCCTAAGTCCTTGTGCGGTTCCGGTATTACTGGTTCCTAAGAAAGACGGATCTTGGAGGATGTGTATTGGCAGTCGAGCCGTGAATAATATAACCATCAAGTATAGATTTTCGATTCCAATACATGATGACATGTTGGATGAATTACACGGATCCGTAATCTTTTCAAAGGTTGACCTACGGAGTGGTTATCACCAAATCCGAATGAGAGAAGGAGATGAGTGGAAGACGGCCTTCAAAACTAAACACGGACTGTATGAATGGACCGTTATGCCGTTCGGCCTTAAAAATGCACCGAGCACTTTCATGCGCTTAATGAATGAGGTACTTAAGCCATTTTTGGGGAAATTTGTGGTTGTATACTTAGATGATATTTTGATCTACAGCCGATCGTTACAAGAACATTTCGAACACTTGAGACAAGTCTTCGAAACCCTTAGAAACCAGAGGCTGTATGGGAAAAGGGAGAAATGCTCATTTTTGGTCGAAAGTATAGTCTTTCTTGGCTATATTGTTTCGAAGGATGGAGTATCGGTCGATCAAGCAAAGATCGAAGCAATTAAGTCCTGGCCAGTTCCCACTACAGTGACGGAAGTTAGATCGTTCCACGGACTGGCTTCATTTTACCGAAGATTCATTCGAGATTTCAGTACCATTGCAAGCCCAATAACCGAGTGTTTGAAGAAGGGTACGTTTAATTGGAGCCGGGCTGCTCAGGAGTCGTTTGCAAATTTGAAGGCGAAGTTGTGCGAAGCACCAATCTTAGCATTACCTGATTTTTTGCAACCGTTCGAGGTAGAATGTGATGCTAGCGGAGTTGGCATTGGGGCGGTTCTCATCCAGGGAAAGCGACCTATTGCTTATTTTTTCGAGAAGTTAAATGGTGCTCGTCTAAATTATTGTACGTATGATAAGGAGTTTTATGCTATTGTGAGGGATCTAGATCATTGGAGTCACTATCTTCGGCCGAAGCATTTCATCATACATTCGGACCATGAATCCTTGAAGTATATTAACGGACAACACCAGTTAAGTCCCAGGCATGCGAAGTGGGTGGAATTCTTACAATCATTTCACTTCTCATCAAAGTATAAGGATGGCAAGAGCAATGTTGTAGCAGATGCATTGTCTAGGCGTTATGCCTTACTCACCACTCTTGATGTTCGTTTGCTTGGATTCGAGACAGTAAAGGAGTATTACGATAGTGATGCGGATTTTGGCGAGACCTTTGCCCTTTGCAAATCTGGGCCAATGGGAGAATTTTCGATACAAGAGGGCTTCCTTTTTAAGGGAAATCGTCTTTGCCTACCCAGGCACACGATTCGAGAATTACTAGTTCGGGAGGCTCACGGGGGAGGTTTGGCTGGCCATTTTGGTTCGACTAAGACGTTGGATGTGCTGAAGGAACATTTTTATTGTCCAAGGATGCCGGGGGATGTTAATAATATAATTAGTAAATGTGTGACATGCCATGTTGCAAAGAGTTCGTTCAAACCAGGAGTCTACACACCTTTACCGATTCCGGAGAGGCCATGGGAAGATGTCTCGATGGATTTTATTGTTGCTTTGCCTCGAACCCAACGAGGTAAGGATGCGATTATGGTTGTTGTCGATCGTTTTTCAAAGATGGCTCATTTTGTTCCTTGTCACAAAATCGATGATGCGAGTAATGTTGCTGACTTGTATTTCCGGGAGGTGGTGCGGTTACATGGAGTTCCAAAAACTATTGTTTCGGATCGGGACTCGAAGTTTCTAAGCTACTTTTGGAACACATTGTGGAGGAAGGTGGGAACCAAGCTGTTATTTAGTACTTCGCATCATCCTCAAACAGACGGACAAACTGAAGTGACTAATCGAACACTGGGAACGCTGTTGCGAGGCTTGGTAAGCAAAACACAAAAGGATTGGGATTTGAAGCTCGCACATACGGAGTTCGCGTATAATCGCTCTCCTACTCATGCCACGGCACACTCTCCATTTGAAGTAGTTTACGGGCTAAATCCTTACATATCGCTAGATCTAATTCCACTACCAAGTGACGAATTGGTGCATAAGGATGCGGAGTCAAAACTAAAATCAATGATGAAATTACACGAACAGGTGCGGGATCGAATCAAGGAAATAAACGAGACATGCAAAAGGAAGTCGAACAAGCAAAGAAAGCCGAGACTATTCGAGGTTGGAGATTTAGTTTGGTTACATTTGAGGAAGGAAAGATTCCCGAGTAAGCGTAAGAATAAGTTAATGCCACGAGCCGAGGTGCCATTTAAAATAATTGCGAAGGTGAACGACAATGCTTACAAGTTAGAACTTCCGGGTGATTACGGAGTGCATGCTACTTTCAACATAGGTGATCTATCCCCTTACCTTGACGACGATGGGATTGCGGAATTGAGGACAATTCCTTTTAAAGAAGGAGGGAATGATACGAAACCGACTACTCCAAGCGAAGAAGATGAAGTAAGAATTGATGTAAAACACCTCAAACGCATTCCAACATACTTAGGCGAGAAAACAGAAACGAGGCACGGAGTTACCTTGATAATTGGAATCGGAATAACTTAAACAAAAGGTAATCTTGGGGGAAGGGGACCCAAGTGGTAAGAGAATAAAAGAGTTTCAGCATATTTTATTAAGAAGGGCAGCAGGATTCTTGGCAACATGTTGAAGAAAAAAAGCGGCTGTCAGCAAGCAACTTGGAGACAAAGACCCAGCTTTTACTTTTGTCAACAAGTGACATGAGGAACCTTTTTTATTATCTTTTCTTATTTTAAGCTCAACTTGTATTAGTTTAATTTATCTTATCAGGCTGTTTTTGCCTATAAATAGTGGCAGTAGAGTTGTAGTGAAAGATTATTGAATGTTGAAAATTTAAGAACACACTTTGTGTTTTCCTTGGTGAATGCTTTTCATCAAAACTTGATTTCTATTCTACGCGTTTCGAGTATTAATCCGATTGATTCTCAATAGGTCTTGAGAAGAAATCACTTTGTCGAATTATAGGTCTAATTCGATAAAACAACTGTTTCTGTCCTGTTTCGATATTCTATTTGTTTTTCGATACAGTTTCCTACTTGTTCAGTAGTTCGCATATTGTTCGATTCTGTGAACTTGTTTCCTGTTGAATTCGTATCCGCCCGAAACGTGCTATTTCGAGTGTTGCTGTTTGGAAGTGGTCTGCATCAAGTCTTTTACATTTTGTCAAGTTCTTGTTTTTGTTGCTGTATCGAATTACCGTCTTCATCACGCACGCATACTACACGTCAGTATTGTTGCTGTAGCGAACTGATGTTGTCAGTTCTCGACAGTTTCTTGCCGATAGCTTCCACGCGTCAAAACAACTTCCTGCTGTATCGATAGCGAATTTGCATCACAAGCGAGAATTCGCATCAGAAACCAATTGTTCCGCTACTGTATATTCTGCTTCTTGGATTCTGGATTCAGGTGCTACTTCTCATATTTGTACTATGAATCAGGATCTAGAACAAAGTAGGCCGCTTGAAGCTGGGGAAGTGATAATCACTGTCGGAAGCGGACAAAATTTTGAGGCAACCGATATTGGATCACTCCTACTGGGTTTAGAATCTGGTTTTATTTTGACGTTATATGAAGTACTTGTTTTGCCTAAGGGGCATAAAAACATTGTATCCATTCCAGTCTTGGACCGGAAAGGATTTTTTTTCTTCATTGGCAATGGTAGTTGTAAAATTTATTTTCGAAATAAATTGGTTGGCATAGCTACATTTTTGAATGGTTTATATCATCTGAACTTACAAAATAAATCAGCAGCGAACACTATAACTAGGAAATGTGGCAAGCAAGATACTAATCAAGCTCTTAAGTGGCACCTTAGGCTTGGTCATGTTGGTAAGACCAATGTTCACAAAATGGAAAAAGATGGACTTTTAAGTCCATTGGGTGTTGAACCCTATCCAACTTGTGAATCCTGCCTTAGAGGCAAAATGAAAGTCCCCCTTCACAGGGACATTTGAAAAGGCTACTGAAAAACTTGGATTAGTACATACCGATGTTTGTGGTGATTTAGAAGCAGCCCGAGACAGATATGATTATTTCATAACATTCACAGATGATCATACTAGGTATGGGATTGTGTACTTAATGAAACATAAATCTGAAGCCTTTACTAAATTCAAAGAATTTAAGGCCCTGGTTGAAAAACAAACTGGATGTCATATCAAAGCACTTCAGTCGGACCGAGGTGGTGAATATATGAGCACAGAGTTTGATGAGTTCCTTAAGGAACATGGAATAGTTTCTTAATTCACGCCGCCAGGAACCCCACAGTTAAATGGTGTTTTAGAAAGGAGAAATCGGACTTTGTTGGACATGGTCTGCTCCATGTTGAATTACACTGATTTACCAATTTACCTATGGGGTACACCTTACTAACCGCTGCCTATATCAGATGTCCTTCCAAATCCGTTCCTATCACTCCGCATGAGATGTGGAAGGGTAAGAAACTAAGTCTTAATCACATATAGATTTGGGGATGTCCAGCCTATGTCAAGAAGGCTAAGGTGGACAAACTGGAAGTGAGGTCCATCAAGGGACATTTCATTGGATACCCAGAGGACTCGATGGGTTATCTATTCTACATGCCAGAAGACCATAGTGCTGGGCTATAGCCCAGCATCCTGCCTGCATGGGCTTAAGACGTGCGGCGGCGCCTGCGATTCAACCCGTGAGATCTCTACTAGGAAGTGGTTATATGAATTGATTTGGACTACTCATACCAACAAGATGAATCTTCGTTTCTGGTATCCATCTCATAGAAACTCCAAAGTTAAGCATGATTGGCTTGGAGTAGTTGTGGGATGGGTGACCTCCTGGGAATTTCTCAGGGTGCACGTGAGTGAGGACAAAGCGCGCTAGAAAAGACTCATGTTGGTACAGTGAGGATAGTCCTCATCATTCTGCCAGGGCTGGAATCGGGGACAAGTGTCACTTCCATAAGGGACCAACAACTGGTATCAGAGCCGATCACAGGTTCGAATTCCCTTGGGAGTATGCTGCAGCAAAAGTTGCCAGGAGTATGGAACTAAGAGGCTTGGCGTACAATGGAGGTGTCCATATAGCTGGAACTAAGATGCCGACACAGTGGAAGTAAACGGGGATGGAACCAAAGGTGTCTGTATAGCCGGAACCGAGATGCTGGCGCAGTGGTGGTAAACGGGGATGGAACCAACGGTGTCTGTATAGCCAGAACTGAGATGCTGGCTCAGTGGAGGTAAACTAGGTTGCAACCAGAGGTGTTTGTATAGCCGGAACTGAGATGCTGGCGCAGTGGAGATAAACGGGGATGAAACTAAAGGTGTCTGTATAGCCTGAACTGAGATGCTGGTGCAGTAGAAGTAAACTGGGATGGAACCAAAATTGGCGTGAGCGGAGATTTCCAAGTACTTGAGCGGATGCTGGAAGGTACTGGGGCGGATTGTTGGGCTACGGCCCAGCATCCTGCCTGCATGGGCTTAAGACGTGTGTCGTCGCCTGCGATTCAACCCGTGCGATCTCTACTAGGAAGTGGTTATATGAATTGATTTGGACTACTCATACCAACAAGATGCATCTTCTTTTCTGGTAGCCATCTCATAGAAACTCCAAAGTTAAGCATGCTTGGCTTGGAGTAGTTATGGGATAGGTGACCTCCTGGGAAGTTTCTCAGGGTGCGCGTGAGTGAGGAAAAAGCCCGCTAGAAAAGACTCGTGTTGGTACAGTGAGAACAGTCCTCATCATTCTGCCAGGGCTGGAACCGGGGACAAGTGTCACTTCCAGAGGGGACCAACACATAGGGTCATTGTGGATTTACAAGCGCACTTCCTTGAGGATCAGTTCATTCAGGAAGGTGGCTCGGGTAGAAATATCTCTTTGGAAGAGCATTATGAAAGTCATGAGGAGACATCTGATCAGGGATCACGAACCGAACCTATTGTAACACAACCTCCACTTCGAAGGTCTGATAGGGTGTCTCACTTACTTGAGAGGTATGGCTATACACATGTCGAGGAACTGGGTCTCCACGACGCACCTGACAGCCGTGAGGACGACCCTGTCACCTATGACCAAGGTATAGTGGATGTGGACTCTGATAAATGGCAAGAAGCAATGGAAGCTGAGATAGACTCAATGCATGCAAATCAGGTCTGGACTCTAGTAGCTCAACCAACTGGCATGAAGCCTATTGGAAGTAAATGGATCTATAAGAGAAAGACTAATGGGGATGGCAAGGTTCATGCCTATAAGGCCCAGTTTGTGGCAATGGGTTATGCCCAAAGGGAAGGGATCGATTATCATGATACCTTCTCGCCTATAGCTATGATCAAGTCGATTCGCATGATACTTGCCATTGCTGCCTATTACGATTATGAAATATGGCAAATGGACATCAAAATGGCTTTTCTAAATGGATACCTCGAGGAGGAAATCTATATGGAACATCCTAAGGGTTTTATGTCCAAAGCTAATATTCATAAGGTGTGTAAGCTGCAACGAGCCATTTATGGGCTGATGCAAGATTCCTGGAGTTGGGACCTTCAATTTGATGAAGCAGTCAAGGATTTTGACTTCGTGCGAAATGAGGAGGAACCATGTGTTTAAAAAAGGTCAGTGGGAGCAACATTACATTCTTAGTACTATATGTAGATGATATTCTACTTATCGGAAATAACGTAGCAATGCTCAGCACTGTGAAAGCTTGGATTTCTAAAACATTCTCCATGAAAGACTGGGAAGAAGCTTCCTATATTCTAGGGATCCGTCTTTACAGAGATAGACCGCGAAGAATAATAGGACTTTTCCAAGCCCTCTATATAAATAAAATCCTGAGAAGATTCAGGATGGGTGAATCTAAAAGATGGTTCCTTCCCATGCGACATGGAATTCATCTCACCACAAATATGTGTCCTCAAAGTGAGGAAGACAAGAGAGAGATGAGTAAGGTACCCTATGCCTCAGCAGTGGGTAGCCTCATGTACGCTATGTTGTGTACGAGACCATACTTAGCCTATGCTGTGAGTATGGTAAGTTGATTTCAAGCAAACTCGGGAAGGGAACACTGGACTGCCATCAAGAACATTCTTAAATACTTAAGAAGAACTAGAGATATAGTTCTCACTTATGGTGGTGGAGAACTGAAGGTGATTGCATTCACCGATTCTGATTTTCAAGGAGACAATGACGACTCTAAGTCGACATTTGTGTATTTGTTTACTCTCAATGGAGGAGCAGTATCTTGGAGAAGCTCCAAGCAAAGTACTACTGCAGATTCCACCTGCCAAGCAGAGTACCAAACAGCCTCAGAGGCTAGCAAGGAAGCATTTTGGATGCAGAAGTTTGTGCAAGAATTTCAAGTGGTGCCTAATGCGGAGCTGCCTATATCACTATTATGTGATAATGATGGAGCTGTCGCCCAAGACCAGGAGCCAAGGGCTCACCACAACACCAAGCATATAGAGAGAAAGTATCACATCGTTCGAGAGATGGTTGAAAAAAGGATATGTTTCATTTCAAAGAGTAGACTCAGAAGATAATGTCTCTGACCCGCTGGCTAAGTCGTTATCTCAGGTTGTCTTGGCAAGACATCTGAAGAACATGGGTATTGGTTAAAACGGATTAAACGGACAAATCGAACAAAATCCCCAAAACTAGATTTTAAGAAAACTTGCCTTGATTCGCTGTATTGAAGGATGTTACGTGATGATCAATTGATGTTATGAACTCCAAACCTTCGTGGATTCATAGTATAACAACATGTCTTCGACTTACCAAAGAATCCAGCCGCGGACAGGAAGGATAGGAAATGAAACGAGTGAAAAAAACGACTGCTCGGCCATATTTATACGCCTGCCGGACACGGCGCAAAGCAACGCCCACACCAGCCGGGTGTCTCGGCCGTGTCTCGGCAGTGCTGTCTGGCCGACCCGGCGCAAGACACGGCGCTTAGCGGCGCCGTTTTGGCCAGGTCGCGCCTGTGTCCGGCCTCCGAGCACGAAATGAAGAATCACAACGACGATCCGAACGACCCAGAAACCCGAACTTGAATACGAATCGAAGATACGGTTACGAAGTACTCGCAAAGACGAATCTAAGAGCTAAGAGAACACACGATTCCGACCACCCGAAGGCTCGAAATTCGACAACAGAAGGTAATTACCCCAAACTTTGGGAAATTACGAAAATGGCCCAAAACGTCCGAAAATCACGATACGTGATCGAATAACCAAACCGAAGTTCCCAACACATCTAACAAAGTTAAACGGACTTACGGGAAACTCGAAACAGTAATTTCGGACGAGATTCACAAGAATCGAACTCGAGTGCGGAAAAGTCGTTAAGAAACACGGGACTCAACAAAACAATACCGAAACGAACTCGGATGAAAAAAATGCAGAACTAATCATTCTCAGAATGATGAAACGGTCCCAAGCGAGTCGTCAAAATGGACCTCCGCCAAAAAAAGAAAATTACCGGAAATCCGAAATTGCGGATATTACAAATCCGAAATTGCGGATATTACATTCTACCCTCCTTAAAAGAAGTTTCTTCCCGAAACTTAAAACAAGTAGGGAGAAGCAATATCCCGCTAGGAAAACTCAATGAGATACACAAGAAATGCGTAACTTACGCCCAACGGCGAAATGTTACAAGCAACGCAAAGGAATATACTGCGTGAAAACGCGCTCCACGACGACCAACACAACGCCACCGGTAGAAACATAATAAAATCAACAAGTGTCAAGCGTCATCAAACAGATAATACAATCAAGTCAATTATCCGAACAACCACAAAACACTAAGCACCTATTACAAGGAAACACGCACAATCAAGAAAATAGAAATAAACACACAAACGATCCACAAGGACAATCACCAACAATTCGGACTATGCCGAAATCCTCAAAACCACACAAGGAGTCTCCGTGTACTTTCGAAGAAGATACGCAACCTCGATCCCCAAATATCTCAGCTACCGTCTCGCAATGTACGGCTCGGTGACCCGCCTGGCCACACTCGAAACAGTTGACTAACGGTGAACGACAATTCTTTGCAGTATGGCCCGCTCGACTACAGTTATAACATATCTTCGAGCTGTTCACATAACTCACTGCAGGGGTACTACTCCCCTGATCACGCGATCGAGGAATCACCTTAGGAGGACGAAACGAAGTCCCCAACCCAGGGGGCCCACTCCCCTGATTTCCTGAAAAGTCCCTAACGGTTTTCTGTTTCTTCGACGCGGACATAATCTCGATCGGCAATCTGGATAGCGCATAGGCCAACGCCCTATTCTGATAATCTCTCAAAGAAGTACAAGCGAGACCTGCCATGTACTGACGAATCTCCGGCTTCATCCGCCTACTAAAATGACAAATCTTGTCCTCCTCTGTCCTTACTTGATTCTGCACATAGCCGAGCTGTTTGCTAAAATCAATAATAGCTTGAGACAGCGGTATATCCTGCGGTTTCGCCGAAAAGAATTCATTAACCTTCTGATTTCTGATCGGCTCCGGACAAAACTCATATCTCATGAATCTATGGAACTCTGCCCATGTAACAACATGATCTTGAGGCTTAACAGCCTCCCACCAGCTAGCGGCATCCTTGTCGAAAAGATACTGAGCTACCGGGACCTTACGTTCTTTTGGACAATCAACTACCTCGAATATCTTTTCCAACTGGAAAAGCCAACCATCCCAACCTAATGCATCTGCAGCACCAGCGAAATGAGGGGGATTCATACGAACCACTTCTCGAAGCCACTGATTTGCACCAGTGTTCTGGGTCACATCTGTAACACTGTGAATTGCCTGAGTCAACTGAGTCATCTGTGTGGCTACCTGCTGTAAAATAGTAGCGACACCGATACAGGCATCATCACCGGCAGCATGATCTCGACCACGCGTCTGATTGCCACGACCACGACCTCGGCCCCTCGGCATACTGAGTAAGTAATCACTCAGCACAACAGAAAAATCATAACACATACCACATACAACGATTTCCATCGTAAAGCAACACGCATACTAAAATCATAGCAACGATGGTATCGTTTAGCGATCTCAACGGCCCGAACGATAACCAGCACATAATCACAAAACATCATGGAACAATGACACATATACACGAACGTACCAACCCAAGCTTCAACAGCTCACACTCGTGCGACAACACGCAAATCATCACGAGGCGACAAACAGTAAATATCAGTTCACACCTCTCACATACGGCTAGTATAACAATTGCGTGGCAACGCCTCGACGCTCAAACCACCAATTCAACCACAACTCGGGGTCAACACCCTAACGAAAGTTCGAACATCATACATACATTTCTGGTCCGCAAACAGGAATGATAGGTTCTAAAAATGAAAACCACCTTTTCAAAAATGATTGTGGAAACACTAGTTGATCTTGAGTATCACATTTTCAAAAAGTTGTACAAACACCATTATCGAGACTTTGAAAACCATCTTGCATCTGATAAAACGAGGACACTTTACTTTAAATCAAAACTTTCAGAAATATTCGACCCTTGGGTCTAAGAAACTGCGTTTCTAAAAATAATTAAAAATATCTCAAAATATTTTGGTCCCCAACTAGAATAGTTTGAAATATGTTGCGGCACTAGAAAGCACTTTGAAAGTGCCGCGAGAAAATAATTCATTTTAAAGCTACGTCTCGAAATTTATTTTCTAAGATACTCAAGGTTTTCGAAAATCTATTAGGCTAGAATGCCTAAAAACTCACATGTAACAATATTCACTTACATACAATCATAATACGCGCATCAACTCGCTCGAAATTGAGACAGCACATTTATTTTACCGGGAAAACAAACAGTCAAATATAAAAGTCAAAAGGACATAAATAATGACAACACTTCTCATATAAACGAAATATGAGAATCACACGAACGCATCACGAAACCAAGAATCTGCATGAAGGTTCCATCACTTAACAAATAATCAAACAAATAACTCGTGTCACGCGAGGCACAATACAAAGAAGGGAGACTTACGGCTATAGGTCGCACGAAGATGATGATCGCCCCACGATATTAATCACGACCAACCAACTCAGACGATGCGTCGCGACACGACTCAGTCAGACAAAATCCGACGAGACAAAAACTCAACGGACACCACTAAACCCGACAACCTAGGTTTCCACAACCTAAGCTCGGATACCATTTATGTAACACCCCCCATCCGCTCAGGGATATTACACGCCGTAGAACCTTCCCTCAAGGATCTACCAGGCTGGTAACAACATCGAACAACTCAACAATGCCTTTAAGGCTCAAATGACTCAGTAGACCGATTTGGTCTTTCAATAAATACATACAACTCAAACACATTACATGCCCACGCAGGGGGTCGAATACAACACACTCCCATACAACGGGGAAAGAATACTACAGCGGAAAGTAAACTACAACTAAACCAATACGACATCAATGGGTCCTCGTGTGATTAGTATCGTTCATCTTTCATCATCCTTCATGCCGACCCTGTGCTATGCTCCAAAACCTGAATGCAATACAGACATCCACCCCCCAAATACTCGGGGGTTAGCAAAACTCCACTGTTTTGCTAGTGCAAGAACAACTGCAAAAATACGAGCCATACAATACAAGTTTCAAGAACAATAATAATCAGGAATCCTCAAAGATTTAAACATAACGAAAATAGTTCCCGAGGTAAGAGTTTGGGAAAAACATTCCAAAGGGGAAACAATTTATAAACAGTTTAAAATGCCATCGGGAGTTTTAATAGAAAACAATTTAGGATTTCAGAATCCTTCTCTTTCCAAAATCAACAGGGGTCGCAGCCCATAGGTTTCATTTTCACAAATAAATCCAACAACAATTCACAGGGCCAGAGCCCGCATCAAGTGTCCTCAACGGACATAAAATCAACACAACATAATCACATACAAGTATGGCCTAGGACCGGGACGAAGCCACAAATCCCACTCGAGGCCTATAAGGACCCTCCCGAGCTGGCCATAATCATAAAACAAATCACGCACATGCATCGCCTAGGACCGGGACGAAGCCACAAATCCCACTCGAGGCCTCTAAGGACCCTCCCGAGCTGGCTAGATAAACAAATCACACACCATATCTCACGGTTGGATCAATCACTTGTTGCATCCTGACCCCATGATCACAAGCCATGTGTCACCGTATATTATCTCAGGCTCTCACGGTTGGATCAATCACTTGTTGCATCCTGACCACATGATCACGTGCCATGTGTCACCGTAGACCTTCAACCATATCCACACATTCACACAAATAATATATCACATCAATAATATCCAAGTAATTCACATCAATGGCAACAAACACAATGCACGACGCGATGGTCAAATCACAACGCACCAACATGAGATAATATATACATATATATTATCAAAGCACAACGACAACACCAAGTGTATTCATAGTAATTCACGTAACCATCCACGAACACAATGTCCACAAAACACACGCGTTTTGAAAGAGGGACTTTAACAAGGCTAACCGAATATTTGAAAGTTAAATTCAAACGATCAAATAAACACAAGGAGACGATCGCTAATTATCATATCCACAAAACAAAAATTGTACGGACAAGGTACTTGCCTCGAATAACCACAACGCGGAGAATCGACCAAAGTAGGTTGGCACGAACCGACTACGAACTCGCCGACTCCTCCGAACGACAACCCACAACAATAAACTACGAACGACAACAATAACAACTAAAGTGGATTCCAAAGTACGACCCAAAGCCGCTGAATTCAAGGAACAAACGACGAAAGTTCAAGGGTTTCCCCCGAAACGGCCAAGAACACGAATCGACCCGACAAAACATGAAAATGGACTTCCCAACCGAAATATGGATATTCAATCCATAGGATATGTTTAAAAACATCATTTTACAACAATCGGTTCATCAAAAACGGATGGAAAACGAAATCAAGAACAAATCCCCCCAAAAAGTCAACTCGAAGGAAATCAAGAAATATACCTTGAATCGACGAAGAACAATGGAGTAAATGATGTTAAACACAAGAATACTACTAAGATTAATCATACCCATCATGGATTAATAAACAATACGGAACGAATCGGACAAAAATGCAAAAACCCCCAAAATTCCTCAAAAAAGGGGTCTAGGAAATCTCACCTTGATTCGCTGGATCAAAGGATGATATAGGATGATCAATCAATGATATGAACTCAACAACTTCGTGGATTTGTTGTTCAACAACATGGCTTCGCCTCCTCCGAAACTCCAGCCGCGGACAGAAAAGAAAGGAAATAAAAAACGAGTGAAAATGCGACTGCTCTGTCACATTTATACTGGTGCAGCCTAACGTGCGCTAGGCTGCTGAGCTAGCGTGCGCTATCGGCCCGGGCAATCCAGAGACTTTCTAGACTAGACTGCTCGGCCAGGTAGCGTGCGTAGCCTTCCGTCCGTAGTGTGAGCTACCTTCCGGTCGTAGCATGCACAGTGTCCGGTAGTAGCGTGCGCTACCTACCGATCCACCCGAGTCCAGAACCTCACTGCCCCTACTGTCTCGGCCTACTAGCGCGCGCAGCTAACCGATCGTAGCGTGCGCTGCCTCCCGGCCGTAGCGTGCGCTACCTTCCGGCCATAGCGTGCGCTACGCCGGTTCCTGCCGCACCCATCCGACCAATGCCCACAACCGTCAGGCCAATGCCCGCAACCGTCCGGCCAGTGCCCGACCACCAGGAGTCGATGACTCGATTATCCGAAATCGCACGGAACGAACACGACAAAACGCTCGTGGGAAACATCATCGACCTGAAATGAAATACCATGCAACAATTAATCATACGCGACCATGAAAAGGGTCAAGACAACAAATACGAATGCGGATACCCATAACTTTGGGTAAATTACAAAATGGCCCAAAACGCCAGAAAATCACGATACGTGATTGAATAACCAAATCGAAGTTTACAACACGTCTAACAAAGTTAAACGGACTTAAGGGAAACTCGAAACAGCAGTTTCGAATGAGATTCGCAAGAATCGAACTCAAGTGCGGAAAAGTCGCTAAAAAGCACGGAACTCAACAAAACGACACCGAAACGAACTCGGATGTCGAAAAGTGCAGAATTAAACATTCTCAGAATGACGAAACAGTCACAAAAGAGTCGTTAAAACAGACTCCTTCCGAAAAAGAAAATTACCGAAATCCGAAATTGCGGATATTACAGGAATACAATCCCATAACGAAATGGTAACACGATCAAGAACAATACCACATTATGAATCATAGATTCATAAAGCATTACATATACACGAAATGTATAATGTTCATAAGAATTCAATCATTATTATAACCAAGCGAGATAACTTGCCTCAATTCTGTAGACGAAAATAGTCCTTTTTCGAACGAGACGGTTTCCCCAACTAACAACAGTCACTCGAACAAGAAACCTTGAATGAAATGTAACTTATTCGACAACACATTCATACAATATCAATATAAAATTTATAGGAAATGACACCCGCAATTCTACCCGAATAGTCCAAACTATCCCAATAGGCATTAAAGTCCTAATTCATGAACTTTAATACCCTCAAATCATTTCTATGATCGAATTATCATACTTAAGATGTTCTTTAATATTCTTGTTATTACATTGAATAATAATTTATCAAGAACAAGTCCAATTATTCATCTCGTTATGTTAATGTCATCTTACATAGTCATAATCCTCTTAAGAACAATATCTACATTCGATCATGATGTTCTAGACAATCAAACTTTCATTAATTCATCAAGTTTATCTTGAGTATATCAAAATCATAAGAGTTATTTCATAACTCATTAACATCTTTCATAAATTAGTTAAACCTTCCCAAAACATGGTTATATTATCTAGAAATGACCAAGTATGAAGAGCATGCTTAATTATAAATTATAATCATGATGTTCTTATCATATCTTCTTAAGAATCAACAATAATCAAGTTATCTTTCATCAATTCAAGAAGTAATAGATAATAACATCATCATGTTCTTCACTAATTGTCCATAATCTTTATAATCAACATGTTATACTTGATTAGTTTAACATCATATGAAATAATCATCACTAGTATCACTATCATTACGAAATTAACACAAGTTAGGCAACCAACCTCTTGAAATGAAGAACAACTCCAAAGACTTCAAGAACTTCAATCACTCAGCTTCAATCTAAGTTACAAAGCTCCAAAACAAGATGGAAGAGGGTAAAATCGACTTAGGAAGGCAGGGGAACGATTTCTAGGGAGGATACTCGAGTTTAGTTCGTGCAAAAATGAAAGACAAGACATGTCTTCAATAAACTGAATTTTACATAACGTATGCTAATGACAAGGTTAATGTATGTTAAAAACACTTATGTACGCTAACACGTGAGTGTTACATACGTAACAATCCTCCAGAAGCCTCAACTCCTACACACCCTTACGTACATTACCAAAAGGACGTATGTAAGCTCACCTGCATTACGTACACTACAACATAATTATTACGTATGTAATGCCCATTGAGTTGGCTATTTCGATCAAGCCAAAAATACTGGTCATGCATGGCCCTACATGCCAAAAGTCGAGATGCGATCTGATTCCCTATATTACGTACGTAACCCATTACATTTTACGTACGTAAAGGAGCACAGTTAACGTACGCTAAGCTAGAATGGTAGCGTGCACTAAATACCAAGGACATAGTCAAAAATGCAATTCTCCATCTAACAATCATAGTCCAAAAAGACAATTATAATTAATTCGATTCTAGTATATCACAATCGGATATTACAGTATCCAAGAAGTAGAATAAACAGCCACAGAATAATTCATTTCAAAACTAGTAATTCTGTACCTGAAGGCGCATTGCGCTCAATCTTTGGACAGTGCCTCCTTTTGGCTACCCTACTCTTAGGAAACATTGGGGCCTTGCCCTTGTCTTTCTGTATCCCACCTTTTGGCTTGAACTGCTTCTTTCTTCTTATTGTTCTTGGACCTCCAAGGCCCAGAAGAAATTACAAGAGTAGCCTCCTTCAGCCTAGTCTTCATCTGAGACGATCCTGTACTCAATTTTTTCATTGGCCCAGCTAAGTTGCATGCAATTTCATTACAAAATGAGAAAAGGAGTCAGGAAGTGGTTAAAGAATAAGGTCAGTCTGGAGAGAAACATGCATACTAAAATCAAGAGCCTCCAATCTCTTGATCGTATATATCATTTTAAGAACGTGATCCCCAAACTTTTCTCCTTCCTTCATTCTAACACTAAACAACTATTTCGATATCTCATACCGAGCAGTTCGACTGTCCTCCCCATAAAGTTCAGTTAGATGTGCCAGAATCGCCCTAGAAGAGGACATTTTCTCATGGGCGCTCTGAAGCTCATTGTTCATAGAGGCCGTCATGAAATCACGGCCCCTGACATCATTTTTAACCAATTTCCCATGGGCATCAACTTCTTCCTGATTTGCCCGGGTTCTTGCAGGAGACGGTTGGATGTCCGCCTCCAAGAAGTATCCCAGTGTGTTCATTGCCATTTTAAGAGATGTTTATTAACTGCAGAGAATCATTTAAGATTCGTTAGTGATTGTTTAATTATGATCTGAGTAAAGAATTTAAAGACTTTATTTATTCATAACTCGGCTCCCACTATTTTATCGGTATTTACACACTCCCATGTGAAGTTCGAAAGTCACGGTTGACTTCATAGTGGTGGTCGAGTTCTTTACAAAGTTTAATAGAGGGCAATTCATTCGGTTTCTATTCTATCATTATTTAAAAAGTGGTGTCTAACATAATGGCAAAAATAATTAATCTAAATATTGATTAAATCAACACAAAATTAATTCACCTGTTAGAATTAATCCAATTGATTCACACAACTGGTAATATTAATTTGTTCCGAATGAAAATAAATATTTAATTAAATTAATTTCCTTAAAAATAAAATTATCACAATTATATTTTAGTCAAATTAAATCCAATTAATTTACCAAGTGAAATATAAAAATAGAGTCGGAAAACACAAGGCCCGGGCCAAGCCCATGACAGTAGGGCCGGCCTGACGATCAGCCCGACAAGCCGCTCGCCTAGTGCTCTCGGCGTGCAACTTGTCACGGTCCTACTTTTCCGGCTCGTCTTTTTCGTCCCGAATCAAAAAATAATATTTTTGTAATTTATATATTACACATAAAAATCATTTTTTCAAAAGAAAAAAAGATTTATATTATAACATAAAATCATGGAAAATAAATTTTTAAATGAACAATTAAATATTAACAATTAAAACAATTATGATTCTAATTCATAAAAACATACAACCAAGCATTTCAAATGCAAATATTGAATATACGATCATATAGACCTCCCTCCGATACTACTATTTGGATTCAGCGATTAAAAACGAGTTACGCAGCGAAAAAATTAACCGGTCTAACTTGATAAAAAAACAAACCCATAAAATGGATCGATCAAGTTAATACACTTAATAATCTAACCTTAACTTAAGTTATTATGTGCAGTTAACAAATGAAAAATCTCTCAAAAATGACAATTAGCCCACTCACAATTCTACTTGAAAAGAAGACTCTTAGTGGACCCAACTTTTTGGACTGGCTCCGCAATCTGAGGATAGTCCTTAATATGGAGATGCTGGATTACGTCTTGGAGGCGGACATCCCACCAGCTCCTGCAGGATCAGGGCTAGTCAGGAAAATATCGAAGCCCATGAGAAATGGGTCAGAGATGATGTCAAGGTTCGAGGTTTCAAGATGGCCTCAATGAACTATTGGGATTCAGCGATTAAAAATGAGTTCCGCAGCGTAAAAATTAACCAGTCTAACTAGATAAAAAATCAAACCTTAAAACGGATCGATCAAGCATCGTATAAATGAATATAAATTGACAAAAATAAAATTAAGAAGTCATACCCTCGTAGACCTTTGATAATATCTTCTTAAAGGAAAAACCCGAGCCAAGCTTTTTCCGGTCACCACGTACACGAATCCACATTGTTCAAACTTGATAAATGATCAAACACCGAATATGGTGAATGTCTCTATGTTATCACGCATTCGATATTGATCGTAAAAATTGTATATCAATTCATTCTCGAAGAACACGACTAGGAATTGATATAGTATTTTTCTTCTCTTCTCTTTTTCCTTTCTTTCTCTCTAAGATGAACAACATCAAGAATAAAGTTTCTTCCAGCTCACGGCCAAAACACCTTATGTGTGTGTGTGTGTGTTTCAACTCTTCAGCAAATGAAAGACTAACACATTTTATATAACAAAAAGATATCAAATGATGAGATATGGTATCTCATCCATTTGTTCTCATCTCACTATAATACTAACACACCCCACATGAAAATGAAATCACATGGAAGGTAAGGAGAAGAGGGGAAGGGGGCGGCCATATGGTGTTAGGTGAGAAAACCACCCGAGCCACTCGGTTCGTGTACCGAACGTTCGCATGTCAAGTCTGTTAAGTACACTTCATTTTATCTCAAATGTATTATACTTAATAATTAATCTAATTAATTAATTATAGTAAATACAAATTTATAATAATATATTTCCAAGAAATAATTATTTATGAATTAAATTACGCACCCAGTAGTTAATTTCAATTCACAAGATCGCATGATTTATCAAATAAATCAAATTAGATACCCAATATCTAATATTAATGAAGAGATAATAATACATATTTTATCCATCAAATATCCTTGTGCGCGACTCCATATGTCCATCTTAGTCGGAAATGGGAGGAACCAAGGTGTACGGGTAACACTTAGCCAGTCTAGTCCTCTGTACCGTAACCCAACTAAGAACGAGTGATCGGATCATTCCAAAACCATTATGTCGTGAATACTGTGTATATATAGAAACCCTTCAATCATATGTCCCAGTCAAGTATTATGCATTTTGCTAATGCAAACCGAGATCACCGAGCTTTCGTGTATCAAATACAACTAGCCATAAATGCTTTGGCCAAAGACTTATGATCTCATTTGCCATTAACCACATAGGACATTTACCTGCCCACCTACAAGAGAAAGAATCCTATCTTGGTATTCAGTAGAGACTGCTACTTGCCCACTAAGTTGCATTTCGAGGTTGACCCCACCAACCAGTGATTGGATCGAACTACTCTAGTGACTAACTTTTGTCACAAGCACATCTCGTACTGAAACCTCAAGTCAAATGTCCACGTATACCTAGCACAACCTTTCAATTCAGTCATTGACAATCCCTGAGTGATATCCATGTGACCGAATCGAGGTGAGCCGTGTTCGCGTATACTAATCCTATTAGCATACCTATAATGTGTGCTTCCACTAACCTTTAGTGAATACAGGCACTCTACATGTCGAAGTACACGTTATACATGCTTTGTCTAAACTTACTGCTCAGTTAAGTTTTTACCAACTTGCGAACCCTTTAAGCATTCGCCATAAACACTTCCAGTACCTATATCCTTATATTCATAAGGAGTGGAATCTTTGCTCTCAAATGCAAGGACTATTATTCTATATACCAAATCACGATGCCAGTGATACACAATAATATAGTAACAATAAATGTCTTATTTAATAAACATTCATAATTACAATACAATGCTCTCACTCTCTCATCCTCTGAGTGGCATTCGAGGGCGTATTCCTAACCTGAACGACGTGCTTTAAATGGCTCATGAAAACATGCCCTTTACAAGGGTGATTCTGGCACATTACTGAGCTCTATAGGGAGCACCGCCAAACTGCTCGGTATGAAATATCAAAGCAGTTGTTTCCGATGAAGGAAGGTGAGAAATTTGTGGTTCATATCCTCAAAATAATATCTATAATCGAGAGATTGGAGGCTCTTGATTTTAGAATGCATATTTCTCTTCAGACCTACATATTCCTTCAGTCACTTCCTGACTCCTTCTCTTAGTTTGTTATGAACTTCAATTTCAATGACATTGCTTGTAACTTGGCTGGGTAATGAACAAACTCGGTACAGCATAGTCTTAAATGAAGACAAAAAGCCGAAGGAAATTGCACTTATAATTTCTTATGGGCTTCGGAGGTCCAAGAACAACAAGAAAAATGGCAAGAAACAGTTCAAGCCCAAATGAGGAGTACAGTAATATAAGAGCAAGGCCCCAATTATTCCAAATAGCAAGGGGGCTAAAAAGACAGATGATTGCCTCAACTGTGATGCGCTAGGCCACTAGAGGAGGCACTTTCCAAGACTTGCCCACGATGCGGCTTCAGGTATGAAGCTACTGATTTTGGAAATAAATTGTTCTATAATTGCTTATTCTACTTCTTGGATACTTGATTTTGGTGCGAGTTCTCACATATGTACAATAAATCAGGATCTGGAATGACGTAGGGATATTGGAGCTGGAGAAGTGATGGTGACAGTCGGCAGCGGGCATACTGTCGAGGCTATTAATATCGGATCACTTATGTTGGATTTAGAATCTTGCTTTATTATTACTTTAGATGATGTACTTGTATTAACCAAAGGACACAAATTATTGTATCAATTCCGGTCATAAGGGATATTATTTTTTTATTGTAGATGGGTCCTGTCAATTTGTTTTAGAAATAAATTGGTTGGTACAGCTACATTACTAAATGGTTTATACCATTTGAATATAAAGAATAAGACCATAGTGAACACTATAACTACGAAGCGTGGTAAGGATGAAATAAACCAAGCACTTAAGTGGCATCTTAGACATGGTCATGTTGGTTAGACCAAGATTCATAAAATGGAATGGGTCCATCGAGATCGGATCCCTATCCAACTTGTGAATCTTTCCTTCAACGCAAAATGACTAAGTCACCTTTGACAGGGACTTTTAAAGATGCTGCTGGAAAAATTAGATTAATCCATACCGGCGTGTGTGGCCCTTTTGAAGTGGCACAAGATGGATTTCAGTATTTCATTACATTCAGTTATGACCATACTAGGTATGGATTCGTGTACTTAATGAAACATAAATCCGAAGCCTTAGAAAAATTCAAGGAATTTAAGGCCCTAATTGAAAACCAAACGGGTCATCATATCAAAGCACTTAGGCCGGACCGAGGTGGCGAGTATATGAGTAACGAGTTTGATGAGTTCTTAAAAGAATTGGGAATAGTATCATAATTCACTCCTCCAGCCACTCCGCAATCAAATGGTATG